>CM056051.1:322166019-322766019 GCA_029574335.1 Rana kukunoris | reverse complement strand
CTTTGTAGCTGCCTGCACCGATCCTGCATTGTCACTCCTCATTCTCACAGGAGGATTCAGAGTGAACAGCACAGGACCTCAATGTGCTGAAGACCCCTGTGAACTGACCAATCCCTGATTCCCTGCTGTGCCTGGGCTAGCAACCCCACCCCCTGATGTCCACACACACACAGCATGGTGCTAGATAGGTGTGTGTGCAGCTGCAGCATGAAAACTGCAATTGGAGGAGACAAGAGGCTAGAAAATTGGTAAGTCCACTGTGCAGACACCACCCTCAACATAACATATGTCCTTGTTTGCTGCTCTGAGTGGTTCACACTATGCAGTGCAGGAACTGCATGAGAGTTTGAACAGGAATCCCACCGCATTCATGTTCAAATCACATGCGATTCTGTATGGCTTAAATCGCATCAAATCTGCACCAAAGTGTAGCAGGACCCTTGTTTTTTTTGGCCAATTCTGCAAATCACACTGCGTTTTGCTAAGTGAGGGTGTCATTACCTTGACATATGCACCTGCAGCAGTTCGCATGAACGGGTTGTGATTTGGATGTGGTGCTGAATCTGCACAGAATTGGTTGAGAATTCACAACGCAAAAGTGTGAACCGGCACTTAGTCTCTTACTGTAAAAAAAACTGCTGCACATGGATTGCTTTTCAGAGGTATTAGATGGGCGGTGAAGAGGTAATATGTTGCTTCCTCACCACCTATTGTAACCCCCTAAATGCTGCATCACCCCACCACAACTATGTGCATTGCACATGGTTGTGGGAAAGTTGCAGCACAGACTCTTATTTGATTAGGTTGCATTTGGTAAGCAGTAGTGCCCACCAAATGTAACTGGGGATATAATTCTTTTTTTTTTCTTTTTTTTAAAGTGTATTTTTGTGCGTGAACTCGAGAGAGGAGCCGGACTGCAGGAGTTGGGAGTAGGCAGACCCTCCCCCCGGAGGCAATCGCCATCCTTCTCCATGCCCCTGGTGGCAATGGCGGGTGTGAAGAGGGGCCTCCCACTCACCCCGCCCTACCTGCTCCTCTTGGGAGCCCAACTGGGGCCCAACGGGACCCCAATGGGGCAGAGGGACTCCCCCTATGAGGGAGTGAGGGGGCCTAGCCCACCCAGCCAGCCCCGTAGGTCCTTCGCCTCTCTTTATTTTTTAAGAGACCGCATGGCCAAAGTGCATGTGTTTTAAACCAATTTTTGTGTGCGTGCAAGTGTGGTGGTTTTTGTGGGGGGGGGGGGGGGTGGGCGTACTAAGCACAGGCGTACCTTGCATAGCACACCCACCGGGAGCCGGCTCCCTCTGGGATATAATTCTTGCCGCAGTCATGAATGAAAGCATCATGGCTCCAGCATGGGTACACTCCTCCAGCTTCTGCCTTTTTTAACCAATTGCCAACCCTATACTGTATATATACTGTCGCAGAGCGGCTCTCCTGCGCAGCATCACGTACCTAGTGCATGATCCTGCACTTCCAGGTTTGGGACGCACATACACACTGCTGGCAATCCACTCCCACTGTGATTTGATTCAGCAGGTGCCAATCAGCAGATCCGGCAGAATCAATGTCCGCCAGCACCTGCCAATTGTTCGGGACACAAGCAGAGCGGCAGTCTGCTTATGTAAACAAGACAGACTGCCGTTCTGTCAGTAGGGAAGGTATTGATCCTGTGTTTCTGCAAAGCAGGAACATGAATAAATGCCTTCCCCTAGTAAAAGCTCCTCCCCCATAGTAACCAAGCGCTGGCTAGGCACGCAGTTAGCAAGCACTCCCTAGATACACAGTTAACTCCTGGGTGTCATTAGTATAGTGACAGTTCATGTTTTTAGCATTGATCACTTTATTGGTATCACTGGTCCCCAAAAAGTGCACTTAGTACAGTGTCCGTGTATAGTTACTGTATGACTTTTAGTGGGACTGCGATAGGGTATCAGGCAATCTGGCACTAACAGACCCTCACAGGGAGGTACACTAGCTAACTGACACTGACATCACTAGTGACACAAATCCAGTGATAAAATATAATATAAAACTTTTTATACTGTTTGTTCGAATTTATCGACTATTTATACTTTCATTCTTGGGAGTAGGTGCGTAAATTAGGGAAGGCTTTTAGGGGCCCCAGTGCATTACTTTGCCCAGGGGCCCATGATGCTATTAAGATGGCCCTGACTCTGAGAGTTTAGGCAGTCAGGGGCAGACATCATAATGGTGCAGGAAACTCATTTTGATAAAGGGGACTCCTTCATGTTTGCATCCAGACACTTCCCCTGGGTGTACCAGGCCTTTGGACCGAATAAGAGAGCGGGCGTCGCTATTCTCTTTAAAAAGGGGGCCCCCTTTACCTGCTCTTCCACATATCTAGATCCACAATGGCACTTCCTTATCCTTAGGGGCTCCTGGCAGTCACAGGCCATCACCCTTTGCGTGGTCTACTCACCAAACACGCATCAGCACCTCTTCCTGACCAAGGTAAACACCTGCCTCTCCCGGGACTCCCACGACTTCCTGGTGATCGGGGGAGACTTCAAAGTGGCTCATTCTGCCACCTAGGACCGCCTGGTGGCAAGTACCCGGACATCACAGACCCGTGCCCTTAGGGACTCTAAGCTATTTCGCCAGCTCACTAGGAGACACGCACTATTCGACGCCTGGCGGGCTCTCCATCTGGGCGACCGCCAATATACATTTTACTTGGCCCCGCACCGTACCCACATGCGTATAGATTACTTTTTTGTAAACAACAACGCACTGTGAATCACGGAATCGGTTAGTGTACTGCCCATATCCTGGTCAGACCACGCTCTCGCTAAACTTAAAGGGCTGTTCCAGCCTTTTTTTTATGTTTATTAAAAGTCAGCAGCTACAAAAAGTGTAGCTGCTGGCTTTTAATAAACATACATTAATCTTCTCCATGGTTCCAGCGACGCGCCGGCCTGGGCTCCGCTCCTCTCCCCCCCTCCCCGGCTGGCGTCTTCATTCCAAGTGTGGGCACCCGGCCGTGACAGCTTTCGGCTTTACGGCCGGGCACCCACTGCGCATGCCCGAGCGGCACTGCGCATTCGCGAATGCCGCTGCGCCATCCCATTGGACAGCTGATCGCCTGGGACCTGTGACGTGTCTCAGCGATCGCCTACAGGGAGAGGCTGCAGTAAGACGATTAAGCTAATCGCCGCACCAGCACCTCGGCGGAAGGAGGAAGTGGGACAGGAAGTCCCACTCCTCCTGAAGCCCCCACTCCCCCCCCAAAAAAATTACATGCCAAATGTGGCATGTAAGGGGATGAGGAGTGGGTTAAGTGGAAGTTCCATTTTTGGGTGGAACTCCGCTTTAAATGCCCTATTCCACCGGCCGAACAATTGGAGGCTGAATGACTTCCTCCTACAACATGCCCCCTCGAAACTGGAGTTGGAGGCGACCCTGCAGCATTACTTTGCTGAAAATGATACTCCGGACGTCTCCATTACCACTTTGTGGGCTGCTCACAAGGCAGTCCTTAGAGGGAGGTGCATTGCCTTTCCTTCAGCCATGAAGAAAGACGCCAATGCCGCCAAGGTACGAGCGGAAAAGCAGCTGAAATCCCTTGAGGCTAAGCTTCTACTGAAGCCATCCACTCCACACCTTAAAAAGATTGTTCAAGCACGCGTGACACTCCGAGACCTCGCACTTGGCAGAGTAGAGAAGGCACTGATCCACCTCAAGCAACTTTATTACGACAAGGGCAACAAGGCGCATTCGCTCCTAGCCAGGAAATTGGCGGACCGGACTCTTGCCTCTACCTGTCAGAGAAACATATTGGATTCTGAACACTAGGTGGCAGCAAAGTTGTCAGTGGGAGCTGTCAAACCTTCAGCTGCAGACTGGCTGTCACATGACATGCACCACATGACTTCCACATGACTTCCTGGTTGCCTATAAAGCTGAGCAGATGCTCAAAGGAAATTGCTGGTTTGTCTTCAGCTTCCTGTACCTGAGTTCCTGATTCCTGATTGATTACCTGCTGTGACCCGGATTGACCCTGACCTACTGTGATGTTCCTGTCTCCTGTGTTTGACCCTCGGCCTGTGACCCGGATTCACCTTCAGTCTCCTGTGCTTTGACCTTCTGCTTGTGACCCAGTTTTGCCTCTTGTCTCCAGTGCCTTGATCCCCAGTCTGTGACCTGGATTGTCTGCTTACCTGTGTTTGAGCCTCAGCCTGCTCTAGACTTTCTTCTTCTGCTGGACCCTGATACCCATCGGTCCCTGCTCCAGTTCTACAGGACTTCCACGCAAGCTCTACCCTGCCTGCTGGTAGCTTGTGCCTCTTGGTGCCATCCACCCTCTGTACCACCTCCAGGGGGCCGACTGCGCTTAGTCGCAACAGAGAACCGCTCTCGGCATCTCGGCCTTGGTAAGTACCCTATTCTGATAGTACAAAGCAGCTATGTCAGAGGCCGATAGAGCCAGCAGGTCACAGCCCTCACCGATGCGGTCCAGAAACTGCAGGAAGGCTATGCCCAGATTGACGGTCGTCTCCAGCAACTTTCAGTGTCACCTGCACCAATAGCCACAGCTCCTGCACCCACCAGCGGGGCCGCCTCTTCTCAACCTGCATCAAGCCCCACGGTGATTATGGCTTCCCCTAAGCCCAGGGTGCCCACGCTGGGGCGATTTTTCAGGCGACCGCAAAAAGTTCAGAGCCTTCAAAAATGCCTGTTCCTTGTACTTAACCCTTCAGTCCAGGTCTTTTTTGTCTGAAGTAGTTAAAGTGGGATTTGTCATCTCCCGGATGTCCAAAAAGCCACAGGCTTGGGCCAACAGTCTGATGGAACAAAGGAGCCCTCTTCTGAATTCTTTGGAAATTTTCTTTGAGAGTATGGGGCTGATTTACCAAGCCTGTGCGCCATGACTCATGGTGCACAGGCAGGAGTAACAGCCGTTTTTACATTTACTAAAGAGATACGCTGGCAGTGCAGCGTATTTCTCTATTTACTATAATGCCTAGTGCGCCCAAGAGAGGGTGCATTGAGCACCACTATAGAGCTGGCACACGGCATCTATAAATGTAAATAGCGGGGATTTGGGCAGGAGTTTATTAGGTGAGGGAGGGGGGTGATGCAGGGGAAGTGTAGTGACATGTGTTTGAGTGTGTGCTGCGGGCCGAATTGAAAGTGAAAGTGACCTTTGAGAACCGATCCCTGTATGCTTGCACAGTACGCCTGAACCTCGGGAGGTTCATTTGCATACTGGGCATGCGTACAGGGAAATTTCGGGGATTCACGTGCGCCTTGTCAGTACGCCAAGAAATTCTTGGTAAATACCAAGCGGCGTAGCTGTAATTCCTGTGTGTGACGCGGCGCACAGGAATCCCCGAACTGTTTTCAGCCTGCGCTGACCATGAAGGGGAACTTAACGTAAGGGGTTAAACCCACGCCGAAAAAACAGCGTGGGGTTCCCCCCCAGATCCATACCAAGCCCTCATCCTAGGCACGCAGTCTGGCCCGGACAGGAATGGGGGTGGGGACGAGCGGGCGCCCCCCCTCCTGAGCCGTACCAGACCGCATGCCCTTGACATGGGGGAGTGTGTGCCCCAAAGCACTCTTGTCCCCATGTCGATAGGGACAAGAGCCTCTTCCCGACAACCCTGACCGTTGGTTGTTGGGGTTAGCGGGCGGGGGCTAATCGGAAAAAGGAAGCCCCCTTTAATAAGGTGGCCCCCAGATTCCGGCCCCCCACCCTATGTGAATGAGTATGGGGTACATCGTACCCCTACCCATTCACCTGGGGGAAAAGTGTAAAGTAAAAAACACACCACACAGAATAAAATAATTTATTAGTCAGCTCCGGGGGTCTTCTGCTGGGCTTCCCCCTTCTTCTTTAAGCTCTTTTACAGGGGGGGGGTGTAGGCCTGGTCTTCTCTCTTCCGCCGGGGCCCTGAACTTCGCCGTTTTCTGCCGGGGGGCGCCAACCCACCCCGGTCTTCTGCGATGCCTTCCGCCGGGGCCCCCCACTAAGCTCCTTTACTTCCGGGGGGGGCCGCGGGCTTCGCCATTTTCTGCCAGGGGGGCGCCACCCACTCTGGTCTTCCTGGTGTCTTCCTTTTTTTTTTTTTTTTTTTTTAAAGTGTATTTTTGTGCGTGAACTCGAGAGAGAGGAGCCGGACTGCAGGAGTTGGGAGTAGGCAGACCCTCCCCCCGGAGGCAATCGCCATCCTTCTCCATGCCCCTGGTGGCAATGGCGGGTGTGAAGGGGGGCCTCCCACTCACCCCGCCCTACCTGCTCCTCTTGGGAGCCCAACTGGGGCCCAACGGGACCCCAATGGGGCAGAGGGACTCCCCCTATGAGGGAGTGAGGGGGCCTAGCCCACCCAGCCAGCCCCGTAGGTCCTTCGCCTCTCTTTATTTTAAGAGACCGCATGGCCAAAGTGCATGTGTTTTTAAACCAATTTTGTGTGCGTGCAAGTGTGGTGGTTTTTGTGGGGGGGGTGGGCGTACTAAGCACAGGCGTACCTTGCATAGCACACCCACCGGGAGCCGGGCTGAGACCACCAAACTCAATTCACATGTAGCCGAGACCGGGATCCGAACCCTTGGCTGCAGAGGTGAATGGCTTGTCAGCGCAGTGCCAATCACGTTGAGCCACCACAGCTCTCTCTTCCTGGTGTCTTCCGCCAGGGCCTCGGGCTTCTCTGTTGCCTCTTCTGCCTGGCTCCTCCGCGGGGGGGGGCCAGGGCTTCTCTCCGCTGTCTTCCGCCAGAGGGCGCCACCCTCTGGGCTTCTGCGGTGCCTTCCGCTTCTGCCTGGCACCTCCGCGGTAGCCAGGGCTTCTCTCCTTCTCTTCCATTCGATGTTGACACGACGAGGTCCCGCGCTGAAATGACGTCTGAGCGGTGGGCATCGACTTATATAGGCGATGCCACCATGTGACCTCAACCCATGTGACATCACATTCCCATCATTCCCCTGTGATGTCACATGGGTTGAGGTCACATGGTGGCATCACCCGGTGACCACGCCCTATGCCAATATAAGTCGGTGCACACCGCTCTTTTGGCATGTCAGCGCCAGACCTCGTCGTGTCAACATCCAATGGAAGAAGACAGCGGAGAGAAGCCCTGGCCCCAGCCGAGGAGCCAGGCAGAAGCAGAAGGCACCGGAGAAGCCCGCGGGTGGCGCCCCACGGCAGAAGACAGCGGAGAGAAGCCCTGGCCCCAGCGGAGGAGCCAGGCAGAAGCGGAAGGCACCAGAGAAGCCCACGGGTGGCGCCCCGCGGCGGAAGACTTCGGAGAGAAGCCCTGGCCCCAGTGGAGGAGCCAGGCAGAAGCGGAAGGCATCGGAGAAGCCCGCAGGTGGTGCCCCGCGGCAGAAGACAGCGCAGAAGCCCGGGGGGCTGGAGCACCCCCCGGCAGAAGACAGCTAGAAGGCCGGGGGCGACACCCCCGGTCTTCTCCGCCGGGCCCCCCCGAATGTAAAAGAGCTTAATGGGGTGGGGGGCGACAGCGGAGAAGACCGGGAGTGTCGCCCCCCTCGGCGGAAGACAGCTAGAAGCCCAGGGGGGCTGGAGCACCCCCGGCAGAAGACAGCTAGAAGCCCGGGGGGGCCACACCCCGGTCTTCTCCGCCGTGCCCCCCCCAAATGTAAAAGAGCTTAATGGGGTGGGGGGCGACAGCGGAGAAGACCGGGAGTGTCGCCCCCCTCGGCGGAAGACAGCTAGAAGCCCAGGGGGGCTGGAGCACCCCCGGCAGAAGACAGCTAGAAGCCCGGGGGGGGCACACCCCGGTCTTCTCCGCTGTGCCCCCCCCCAAATGTAAAAGAGCTTAATGGGGTGGGGGGCGACGGCGGAGAAGACCGGGAGTGTCGCCCCCCCCCGGCGGAAGACAGCTTGAAGCCCGGGGGGGGGCTGGAGCACCCCCGGCAGAAGACAGCTAGAAGACCGCGGGTGGTGCCCTGCGGTGGAAGACAGCTAGAAGCCCGGGAGGGGGGTCTGGAGCACCCCCGGCAGAAGACAGCTAGAAGCCCGGGGGGCGACATCCCCGGTCTTCTCCACCCTCTTCCACCTGGCCCCCCGAATGTAAAAGAGCTTAATGGGGTGGAGGGCCCCGGTGGAAGACGGCGGAGAAGACCGGGGGCGTCGCCCCCCTCGGGCTTCCAGCTGTCTTCTGCCGGGGGTGCTCCAGACCCCCCTCCCGGGCTTCTAGCTGTCTTCCACCACAGGGCACCACTCGCGGGCTTCTAGCGGTCTTCTGCCGGGGGTGCTCCAGGCGCACCCCCCGGCAGAAAACAGCGAAGTGCGGGTGTCGCCCCCCGGTGGAAGACAGCTAGAAGCCCGGGGGGGCAGGCGCACCCCCGGCAGAAAACGGCAAAGCCCAAGGCCCAATGGGGTGGTGGTGGGGGGCCCCGGGAGAAGACCCCCAGCTGACTAATAAATTAATTAAAAAATGTGTGTGGTGTATTTTTTTACTTTAAATTTTACCTCCATGTGAATGGGTAGGGGTAAGACCCCAAAGCACCCTCCCAATGTTGAGGGCATGTGGCCTGGTGCGGTTCAGGAGAGGGGGGTCGCACTCTGTCCCCCCCTCTTTTCTGCGGCCGGCCAGGTCAACATGCTCGGATAAGGGCCTGGTATGGATATTTGGGGGGAACCCCACGTAATTTTTTTAAAAAAATTGATGGCGGGGTTCCCCTTAATATCCATATCAGACCTGAAGGGCCTTCTAATGGAATTTGGGGGGACCCCCACGCTTTTTTTTTTGTGTTTTATGAATGAATCTCTCACAATTGCCAGGAGCCGACAATTCATTATTGCCGCGAGTCAGTTTTAAACTGCTTTTTTCCTTCAGAATGTCATTTTGTGCAGGGACAGTTCTAACCACGGGAAACATGCGCTTTTTCACATGCCGACATTACACCCCCCCCATGGTACGAAATTTAAAGGAATATTTCACTTTTATTGTTGCACTTTTAGCATTATTAAATTCACTGCTCCCGAAAAAAGCGTCAGTTTTTAAAAATAAAAAAAGCATTGATACATGTCCCCTGGGGCAGGACTGAAGTCCCCAAACACTTTTTAGGACAAAACTTGCATATTAGCCTTTTAAATTAGTGTTTCTATTTGTTTTTATTCACATTTTTTTTAAACATAGACACATTTCATATTACATTACAATAACATACATAGAATTTGTGTTTAAATACATTCAAAATTACTTAATTACACAACATAACTAAAAATAATAATAACAATACTAAAATAATAATAATAACAACATCGTCGAAATCGGTCAATCCTACACCTTTTATTAATTTAATTTCCCTCCTCCTTCTCTTACCCTTCCCACCTCCCCTTCCCCCATACCGAGAAGAAGAGAAAAAAAAACACCCAGATAAAATTGTATATATATTTAGCCCCTAATTAAACCCTATGGGCCAGATTCTCATAGAAATGCGGCGGCGTAGCGTAAGCCATTTACACTACGCTGCCGCAACTTAACAGAGCAAGTGCCGTATTCTCAAAGCACTTGCTCCGTAAGTTGCGGCGGCGTAGTGTAAATGTCCCAGCGTAAGGCCGCGTAATTCAAAGGGGGCGGCTTGTATTTAAATTAAGCGCGCCCCTGCGTTGATCGAACTGCGCATGCGCCGGCCGGGGAAAAAGCCCAGTGCGCATGCTCCAGCAGCACGTCGGAAAGCGCCGTTGAAACGACGTGATCGTCATTTACGCAATGCCCTATTCGTGAACGACTTAGTAAAACGACGTAACCGACAGAAAAAGACGACGCTGACCCAACGCCATACTTAACATGGCAACGACGGAACTTCGTAAGGTTACCCCTCATTATAGCAGGGGTAACCTTACGCTTACGGAAACGACGTAAACGACGACGGGGCGGCGTAAAAACGTTCGGGAATCGGCGTATTAGGCTCATTTGCATAGGCAAATGAGAAAACAACGTAAAGGCCACCTAGCGGCCAGCGCTGTCATTACATCTCCGATCTGACGGTGTAATTGTTTTACACCTGTCGGAACTTTAGTGTATCTATGCGTAAGTGATTCTAGGAATCACACGCATAGATACCCATTGAAAAAAACTGAGATACGACGGTGTATCTGAGATACACCGTCGTATCGCAGCTGAGAATCTGGCCCTATGACTCCCAAATATCTACTATTTTTCGGGGGGTCTAATATCCCCTTTCTTGTACATTCTCCTCGTGATCCCTCCCTTCTGTGGTTATTTTGGTGCATATATGTGATTTACCCCATCTTTTCCCTCTATGACTAATTCTATTGTTTTCCCCTTTTCCCCTTCTCTTTGTTTATGGGAGAGAAAAAAAAATTAACAGTTCTCCCCTTCTAATCCAAAAAAAAACAAAAAACCCCAAGCCTTTTAAATTAGGACTTTAGATTTCCCCCATAGACTTTAACAGGGAGTTTGGCGCGGCTTTACATATCAATTGCATTGCGCTGCTGCTACGCCGGTTCATGCGCCTAATTAGGGCTTCATCCAGCGCACTAATTAAGGCATGTACCGGCACAGCACAGTGACAATAGTAAATCAGCCCCTATGTCTCAACTCTACGACGACCCTCAACGCACCGCTACTGCTGAAGCCTTACTACACACCCTGTCTCAAGGGAGGAGGCCGGTGGAGGACTACACCGCTGAATTTCAAAAATCGTCGGCTGATACAGCATGTAATGAACCCACTCTTAAATACCAGTACCGCCAGGGGCTGTCAGAAGCCTTGAAAGATGAGTTAGCCAGGATTGAAACTCCTGCCACTTTGGAGGATCTAATCCAATCCGCTACCAAGTTGGACAGGCGCATGTGCGAGTGGTGCACTGAGCACTTCCGGGCTCCCAAACCTAGCTGGATGCTAAACCTTCTTCCATCCACCCATCCTTTCCAGTGACTCCTGCCACCGCTGCCCCAGAGGCTGAGCCCATGCAGCTTGGATTGGTCCGTGCTCCTCTCACCCCTGAAGAGAAGCAACGACGGCGACAGGCCAACATCTGTCTGTACTATGGAGGAACTGGACATTTTCTTCTTACCTGCCCTGTGAGACCTAACGGAAAAGGAAATTCATCTACCAGCAATTCTTGATTCTGGAGCCTGCAGCTGTTTCTTAGACACTTCACTGGCCCAGGAACTACACATTCCCCTGCAGATCAAAGAACTATGGGCCAGATTCTCAGCTGAGATACGACGGTGTATCTCAGATACGACGGTGTATCTCAGATACACCGTCGTATCTCAGTTTTTTTCAATGGGTATCTATGCGTGTGATTCCTAGAATCACTTACGCATAAATACACTAAAGTTCCGGCAGGTGTAAAACAATTACACCGTCGGATCGTAGATGTAATGACAACGCCGGCCGCTAGGTGGCCTTTACATTGTTTTCTCATTTGCCTATGCAAATGAGCCTTATATGCCGATTCCCGAACGTTTTTACGCCACCCGGTCATCGTTTACGTCGTTAACATCCTATGTTAAGTATGGACGCCGTGACCGCGGCAAATTTGAAAGTTTTTACGTCGTTTGCGTAACTCGTCCGTGAATGCGGATTTACGTCGATTACGTTCACGTCGAAAACACCGTCATAATTTGGAGCATGTGCACTGCGATTTTACTATGGCCGGTGCATGCGCAGTACGTTCGGCGCGGTGGCGCGCTTAATTTAAATACAAACCGTCCCCTTCGATTTACGCGGGGATACGCCGGGCCATTTACACTACGCCGCCGCAAACTACGGAGCAAGTGCTTTGAGAATACAGCACTTGCGCTAGTAAGTTGCGGTGGCGTAGTGTAAATGGCTTACGCTACGCCGGCACGGGATCTATGAAAATCTGGCCCAAAGCCTCCAAGTCTACCTGGCTGATGGGTCTCTTCCTCGTTCTGGACTTGTCACACAACAAACAAGGCCCATGCTTGCCACCAGGAGCTTCTAAGCTTCGACATCATCTTCTCCCCCATGTTTCCCATCATCTTGGGGCTCCCCTGGCTACAGGCACATGAACCTTGCATCAATTGGAACAAGAGGGAAGTCTCCTTCTCCTCTCCATACTGTTTACAGCATTGCCTTCCTCTATCTCCGGTCTGCTGTCTAACTGTGGCAAATGCACCTGCACCTGACAATCTCCAGCATGTCCCCGGTATACCTCGAATTTAGGGACATCTACGATAAACAAAAAGATGACTGTCTACCACCTCATCGTTCTTATGACTGCCCCATTGATCTACTATCAGGTTCGGAAATACCCTTTGGCCACATCTTTCCACTATCAGAGACTGAACTGAGGGCTCTTAAGACTTACATTGATGAGAACCTGGATAAGGGGTTCATTCGTCCTTCCTCTTCGCACGCTGGAGCCGGCATCTTCTTTGTGGAGAAAAAAGATGGTTCCCTAAGACCGTGCATAGATTATAGAGAACTGAACAAAATAACGATTAAAAATCGCTACCCACTCCCACTCATCCTAGAGTTGTTTCAGCATTTCCGGTCTGCCCGAATCTTCTCTAAGCTAGATCTGCGAGGTGCCTACAACCTCATCTGAATCAGGCCTGGAGACGAGTGGAAGACTGCCTTCAGGTCCAGGTTTGGACATTGTGGGCCAGATTCTCGTAGCAGTTACATCGGCGTATCTCGAGATACGCCGCGTAACTTCAAAGATGCGCCGGCGTATCTATTTTCTGTATTCGGAAAACAAGATACGCCAGAATTTAGGTTAGATACGAGCGGCGTAAGTCTCTTACGCCGTCGTATCTTAGTTGCATATTTACGCTGGCCGCTAGGTGGTGCTTCTGTCGATTTATGCGTCGAATATGCAAATGAGCTAGATACGCCGATTCACAAACGTATTGGATTGGACATATTGGATTCTTAACACTAGATGGCAGCAAAGTTGTCAGTGGGAGCTGTCAAACCTTCAGCTGCAGACTGGCTGTAACATGACACGCACCACATAACTTCCTGGTTGCCTATAAAGCTGAGCAGATGCTCAAAGGAAATTGCTGGTTTGTCTTCAGCTTCCTGTACCTGAGTTCCTGATTCCTGATTAATTACCTGCTGTGACCCGGATTGACCCTGACCTACTCTGATCTTCTCCTGGATCCGACCTTGGCTTGTTTTATGGACTTTGTTTCTGCCTCCTGTGTTTGACCCTCGGCCTGTGACCCGGATTCACCTTTGTCTCCAGTGCCTTGATCCCCAGTCTGGGACCTGGATTGTCTGCTTACCTGTGTCTGAGCCTCAGCCTGCTCTGGACTTTCTACCTGTCTTCTTCTGCTGGACCCTGATACCCAGCAGTCCCTGCTCCAGTTCTACAGGACTTCCACGCAAGCTCTACCCTGCCTGCTGGTAGCTTGTGCCTCTTGGTGCCATCCACCCTCTGTACCATCTCCAGGGGTCGGACTGCGCTTAGTCGCAACAGCAAACCGCTCTCGGCATCTCTGCCTTGGTAAGTACCCTATTCTGATACTACCCCACATCAGATAAAGAATAGGGGGGGCAACTTACTGACTCACCCCCGGGACATTCTATACGGATCCGACTTCTATACAGATCTATACAATAAACTGGAGGTTCCACACAACCCCCCCTCGCCTGACCTGGCAGCCCGTATGACCCAATATCTAGAGCAGGCAGACCTACCCCGACTTTGAGAGACAGACTTACGGGACTTAAATGCTCCAATATTGACGGAAGAAATAGCAGCGACTGTAAAGGACCTCCCTGCCCACAAATCCCTGGACGGGTTACCCTAGGAGTACTAGAAGGCTTTTCTTCCCCTACTGAGCCCCCACATGACCAAACTATTTAATGCCTTTCTCAAACAGACCCAATCTCGAGCAATATGCAGGGATCCTTTCTGACCCTCATACCGAAACCGGACAAAGATCCAGCCTCCTGCGCCAGTTATAGACCCATAGCTCTGCTAAACTCAGACCTCAAGATATTTACAAAACTTCTCTCGATTAGGCTGAATGCCATTCTCCCCACCATGATCCATAAGGATCAAGTGGGCTTTGTTCCTCTTCACCAGGTGGGGGATAATACCAGGAAGGTCATTGACCTAATCGATGTTGCCAACAGAGATAGAGCGGAAGCCCTGATTCTGAGCCTTGACGTGTGAAAAGGCCTCCGACCGCCTGAGCTGGCCCTTTATGCTTGCCACTTCACGCTATAAGGGGTTCAGGGGACCCTTCTTATGGGCAGTACAGCATCTGTACTCAAACCCTACCAAGCTAAAGCCCCCTTTGCCACGTCGCCCTCCTTTCAGATAACTAATGGCACGCGCCAGGGATGCCCCACTCTCACCCCTGCTCTTTGCCCGATATTTCGATTAGGGGCATGGAATTCAAAACACCTCTACTTGCAGATGACATCATCCTCACCCTGACCCAACCCAGAATCTCTCTACCCAAACTTCACGCCAAACTAGATAAATACGGGACACTATCGGGGTAAAAAACAAACGCATCGAAGTCCACGGCCCTCCCAATCAACATTCCAGAGGCTGAGGTCAGTCATCTGCAGTCGAATTTCCCCTATACGTGAGAACTCTCATCCCTCAAATACCTAGGGGTGCATATCACCCGATCCTTCAGCTCCCTTTACCAGGCTAACACTCCCCCCTTTTCCGGATGGTCAGAGATCTCTTCCAAAAGTGGAAGGCACACATCTCACTCCTGGGCCGAATCGCGTCCATTAAAATGGTCATTCTTCCCAAACTCCTTTACTTGTTTCAGACGGTGAGTGAGTGAGTGAAAAACGTATATAGCGTGGCACATGCAAACTAAATCGCCTCTGTGCGCTCGTTGTTCCTGTCTCTCTTGACATCAAAAGAGATGAGTTTTGATCTTTCTTCTGAAGGCCAGGTGGTCCTCCAACCGAATGCTGGTTGGTAAAGCGTTCCATAGTTTTGGGCCCTGGAGCGCAAATCTTCTTTTTCCTTTGGACATTGCACCATTAGTGCTGTGGAACACCCATATAGTGCCCAGAAATCTAAGGTGGTAGCATAATTTTTTAGCCATAGTTTTCTAGTAAACACCCACAAACATTTGCAGAACTGTCCTATGGTAGACTCTTGAAGACGGATATAATCAAGGTCCTGAAGATCCTTAATAGTCCCTCTAGGGTTCTTCATATAGGGTACATTTGCATTGATTTTGAAAGGATACTCCTAAGAAAAGCAGCAATAGCATTGAATATCTTCTTGAATTTTTGGCTGATTGGCTAAAGAGGCAAATATCTTTAGGAACCCTATGGTAATTTTTTAACAACTCTCCCTCTGAGGCCTTCTGAAATCACTTTGGATCAGATCACAAAATCTGCTTTTAGAGTTGGGTAGGTTATATATATTGTGATGGTTTGGATCTGTCTTGCCTGATGGATGGCTGGTTTTCTCCATATTTTGGAGAGACAGACACATTGATTGCACAGCTGTGTGGTCAGCTTTTTAAGTCTGACCTGAACAGCATTCAGGGCTCCACCCTCCCAAGGAGTCCAGGTCTGGAAGTGAGAACCCTGAGAGTGCAGGTGTGCACTAAATTAGCTGGAGAAGCTAGAGAAGCTGGAGAGTGCAGGCTGCACTATAATACCCAGAGGCCTGAATCTGAGGTGGCTGACAGGAGTGAGTCTGGGGTGGCTGACAGGAGTCAGGAAGGCTTCACGAGGGAGCCTGAGCAGTGTGGTGCTACTGCTAAAGATAGCCAGGTGGCTCGGTATTTTCCGTTATACGTGTAAGCCAGGAGGCTGAAGGTACCATTTTGTATGGACTGTGAAAACCCCTGTATATTTTTCTGTTGGATGCAATAAAACCGTGTTTTTTTGCTAATTCTGCTTGAAGACCAGTGACTGTGCAACTCTACATTTATCACTAATTTTGCGACTTTATCACAAGTGGTGGCAGCAGTGGGATGTTCGTTGTTGTACCGGCCAATTTACAGTTACAGTGGCCTTAAAGGTACAGGACCCGGAAAACTGAAAAAAGTAAGTTCATCTGATATATGAACTGTTTGTGTGCTTGAGACAGCACAATCTGTGTGTGCAGCTGAGAGCTTGCATGAAGTGAAAAGCAACTTGCTTTAAAGTGACAGTGCTTCATTTTTGTTGGACGGTGCAAAAGTTTGGTGGAGTGACTGTGAAGATGATGCAAGAATTTGAGCCTGCTGCTCTGGGCAGTTTGAAAGAGTTCCAGACCCATGCATACCAAAAACAGTGAGTAAAAAGAAACTGGGCTTTTTTGCAGCAATGCTGTGTCGCAGCCAGGCGAACTGCATTGCACAAGAGTTCAATTGATGGACTGTGTTGCATACAGGTGCTGTACCTGTGGAAGGGAGCTCAGCGTGGCCTGAGAAGAAGTATCCACTTGGGAAATCGCTGATTCAAGTGGAATCGCAAAGAGTGAAGTCTGCATGTGAAAGTGTGTTGTTTGCAAATCCTGGAGACAGTACGCCTAAGTTTTCCTGTGTTAAGAAGGAACTGTGTTAAAAAACGTTGTTGGCCTGATTGCAGAGATGGCGTGGTCAAAACGCAAAAAGGAAGCAATGTTTGCTGAAATGAGAGTTGGTGTTGTCCCTAGCAACACAGCTGAAATTAATGCACAGGTGATTGCAAGTGTGGAGAAGCCAGCTATCAAGGTGCAAAGTGTGAAGAAACACGTGCGTTTTTTGCGGTGCAGTGAGTGGGGGCATGAAGTTTCCAAATGCCCTTTGTCGCAAGCTTCAGCAAAGCAGATGGGTGCAGTTGCCCATAGCAACGTCTATGATGTCAGGTCAGTGGACCACAAGACAAGAGTATTACCGACAGAGGATCATCGCAAGTTGAAATCAACAATGCTTCAAGGATCGCAAAGTCGCTGTGTTTGGGAGAATCGCCGAGCACCGTGCCTGGAATGTGGTCAGCTGGGGCATGGCATATTTTCTTGCCCTAGATTTTGGGGTGCAGCTGGAGAGGGTGGTAAACAGTGGGAGTTGCCTACTGTGATTTCATCCTGTGGCCACCAGGGAGAGTTGGCCAGTAAAAATGCAACTGAAAGACAGCGCCCTCAAATGAAGACAGAGTTACCTGTTTCAAGATACGGTAAGACTGTTGCAATTTGTGATTCAAGTGAAGGAGCAATGTGTCCGGGGAGGAGATCTGCAGAAGGTGTAAAGATGGACTTGCTGCATTGTGCTACCCAGATTAGTGGGGAGACACACGTTAAAACCCTCCTTGCAGCAAGATCAAAGACTGAAAGTGATATGTGGACTTTGTGTGCACCTAAGGTAGTCCAGCAGAGTGCTGAGAGTGATGTGTTAGGGGTGACCAAAACAGATGGCGTGTCATGTTCCCTAGCGTTAGAGACAGGTGCTGCAGAGTTGCAAAGGGAAACCGCTAATGAGCCTGTATTGGTAAGGCAAGTGGTGTCCCAGGACAACTGTAAAGCCGCCCTAGTGGGCAAAATAATTCCTTTAGAGAGGAAGGTTAATGTGTTGAGTCGCATGCAGGGTGCCATGCGTTCTGACAAAAGTCAATCTGATAGAGATTATAAAGCTGCTATGTTTATGAATACTGATGATGTTGCTGATACATCTATTTATGGTGATGTGATGCTTGATGAGCTAGGGCTGATCGCTAAGCAGGTTATGCGATTTCCCTTAGCAACAGTAGGTAAGGTTGCAGAGGTGTCCTTAGAAACCTCCAGGGAGCTCTGTGTGTTGGAGCCAGAGGTTGCCGGGGACAACTGTGGTGCCGCTCTGATAGATAAGAGGGTACTTGACCTTGCTGATAAGAAAAATGGTAAAACTTAAATGTCTGAATTTGCTTGTAGTGATAATGGGGGTGATTTACTATTGAAGCTGCGCTGCGCCGGTACATGCCTTAATACGTGCGCTGGATGAAGCCTTAATTAGGCGCATGAAGGCTAATCTGCAAGTTTTGTCCTAAAAAGTGTTTGGGTCTAGGTAATGCCCTTAGGTTTTGACTATAATACATGCTTGTCACTTGACACATCTCACTTGTTTATATGTATATGTCAGGATATATAATATTTTGGCTCCTCAATATTAGGAGTAGTAGAATTTTAATTGTATTGATTTACCTTATACTTTGCTACTACTCTCCTTTTCAGTTCGTTTGCGGCAGATGGCTGTTCGATTCTGCCTTCAGTACTTTGGTTTGGTTCACTCCAACCCCACACAAGGCTATTCTTATTTGGATTTCTCCAAGTAAGATATCACCTCCCTTGGTACCGTATATACTTCCTAAGTGGATTTATTGTTACAAAAGTTTTCCCTTTTTTACTTTACTAGAACACCGGTACCATATTTTGAGTTTTTCATACTCTCAAGCTTGTTTTTTCCCTTCTCCCTTTTTTCCTACTTCTCCCCTCACTGCGACATTGCCCCCCCCCCTCGCCTCTATTGTGACTATGGCACTCCCGAACGACACTAAAGTAAACCCACAAAATGCGGTTAAACTTTACTCTCTCAATGTTAAGGGCTTCAATGTCCCTGAAAAAAGTATTTACGCTCCTAATAGATTACATGCCCAGTTCTTTGATAATACAATCCAAGCTTTGAAATCTTTTGTAGTTGGTTCACTAATAATGGGGGGTGACTTCAACTTGGCCCTCAATCCCGTCTTGGATACCTCCTCTGCCTCCTCCAAAACTTCATTTAAGACCCTTAGTGCAATCAAAAAATCTTTGTTAGATCTATCCATACACGACACCTGGCGCATACTAAATCCTTCCTCAAAAGATTACACTTTTTATTCTCCTCCTCATAATACCTATTCGAGAATAGATTTTTTTTTTTGTCCCAGACTGATTTAAATCTTATAAAAAATGCCACAATAGAACCCATGCTTATTTCTGACCACAATCCAATTACACTGAGTCTATCCTTTGCAGATAAACCTATCTCACCGAGATACTGGAGGCTCGATGACTCACTACTCAGCAGCTCTGACAATCAAAAACTTCTCAACTCAAAAATCTCTGATTATTTCTCAGACAATAATAATGGTGCTGTTCATCCTATGTTCGTTTGGCTTGCTCACAAATGCGTCATCAGGGGTCATCTGATATCATTGAAGGCACAGAGAAATAAGATGAGACGGATCCATATAGATGACCTGACTAAAAAAATTAACACCCTTGAACTATTGCATAAACATTCACTAGCATTAAGCACCCGTGAGGAGCTTTCGAGGCTCAGATTGGAATTGTCCAAAGTACTGGATAAAAAGGTCAAGTGCAATTTCATTCTCTCTCGAAAGTTCTTCTACGAATTTGGAAACAAAACAGGTAGATTATTGGCTAATACCTTACGCTCGACGTCAAAAAAATATGAGAATATATATTCCATAACAGATTCTACTGGTCACAAACATACTTCCACTAAAGACATCTCTGACCAATTTCGTACCTTTTACTCCAGGCTCTATAACTTACCGCCTGAGAACCGTTCTAAAAACTCTCCTTCGAGAGAAAACGTAATTTCAGATTTTTTGAAGAATTACTGCCCTAAACCCTTGGGTTTGGACGTATTGAAAAATTTAGATAAACCCCTGGAAGTGGGGGAGGCTCTTGACGCGCTTAGTCAGCTTAAAACTGGTAAAAGCCCTGGGCCAGATGGCTTATCTGTCAATTACTACAAATCATTTAAGGACATTTTAATCCCCCAATTTATCAATACTTTCAACTCAAACCCCTTTCCATCTCCTATCCCGAACGATCTTTTGGAAGCTCATATTGTCATGATTCCCAAACCCGATAAAGACAAGTCACTCGTATCGAATTATAGACCCATATCTCTCTTGAATATCGACATTAAATTATATGCTAAAATAATTGCAAACCGCTTACTCCCTTTAATTCATAGTATTGTTTCCCTTGATCAAACTGGTTTTACACCAGAGAGGGAATCCAAAGACAACACCATTAAGGCCCTACATATCCAACATTGGCTGATCAAATCCAAATTTCCTGGCTTTTTTCTATCTCTCGACGCGGAGAAGGCCTTTGACAGGATTGCTTGGGATTATATGATGGAAACTTTGAAATCTTTGGGCCTACGAAATCGTATATTGGATTTTATTGGTCTCTTATATTCGTCCCCCACAGCAAGGATCAAGATTAACCACTTGCATACTGGGCACTCATACCCCCCTCCTGCCCAGGTAAAATTTCAGCTTCCGGCACTGCGTCGCTTTAACTCACAATTGCGCGGTCGTGCGACGTGGCTCCCAAACAAAATTTACGTCCTTTTTTCCTCACAAGTAGAGCTTTCTTTTGGTGGTATTTGATCGCCTGTGCGGTTTTTATTTTTTGCGCTATAAACAAAAAAGAGCGACAATTTTGAAGAAAAATAAAATATTTTTTACTTGTTGCTATAATAAATATCCCAATTAAAAAAAAAACACATTTTTTTTCTCAGCTTAGGGCGATGCGTATTCTTCTACATATTTTTGGTAAAAAAAAAAAAAAAATCGCAATAAGCCATCGGTTGCGCAAAAGTTATAGCGCTTACAAAATAGGGGAGAGAATTATTATTTTTTATTATTTTTTTTTTACTAGAAATGGCGGCGATCTGCGATTTTTATTGGTACTGCGATGTTATGGCGGACACATCGGACACTTTTGACACATTTTTGGCGCCATTCACATTTATACTGCGATCAGTGCTATAAATATGCACTAATTACAGTATAAATGTGACTGGCATTGAAGGGGTTAACACTAGGGGGTGAGGAAGGGGTTAAATATGTATGCTAGGTGTGTTCTAACTGTGGGGGGAGGGGGGGTGACTGGGGGGGTGACCGATCTGTGTCCCTATGTAGGAAGGAACACAGATCAGGCTCCTCCCCTCCAGAGACAGGACGCTGTCTCTGTGTAACACGGCAATGAGAGATGATCTATGAGAAATCATCTCTCATTCGCCCACAGATCGCATCGCAAACGGCCGCTCTGATTGGCCGTTTGCCGCGATCTGTGATTGGCCAACACAGGGCTTCCCCGCAGCGCGCGCTGGGAACGCCAGAATGACATGCCGTCAAATGACGGCATGTTGGATATTCAGGCCCGCGCTGTTGCCGTCATCCGACGGTAGCGCGGGCCTGAAGTGGTTAATGGCGACCTGTCGGAGGCCTTCTCCGTGACGAATGGCACCCGCCAGGGATGCCCTTTGTCACCAATATTGTTCATACTTATCCTGGAACCATTTCTATGCAAATTACGAGACAACGTTGACATTAAAAGCATTAGCATCGGCGATAAAACATATAAATTAGCGGCCTTCGCAGATGACATCTTATTATTCCTTACCAATACGATAATTACTATCCCTAATCTACTTAATGACTTAATGACGCAATGAACATTTCTTTACCCGCTAAATTGGTTGATCAATGTAAGACCAATTTCCCATTCAAGTGGGAAAGTGATTCTATACCCTACCTGGGGATTAACATATCATCGAACATGGACAACCTCTATAATAACAATTTTATACCCCTACTGAACAACATTAAAAGCGATCTACTCAAATGGGGTAAAAATTTCTTCTCGTGGTTTGGTAGGGCAAATATAATCAAGATGAGTATACTGCCTAGAATTTTATACCTATTCCAAACGGTTCCCATTATAATACCTAGCTCATTTTTTAAAACATTCAAACAAATGTGCTTGAAGTTTTTATGGAACGATAAACAACCTCGTATTAGATTGGATAAACTAACAATTTCCAAACTTTCAGGCGGTATTGGACTACCGGATATTAAAAACTATTATTGGGCCTGCCACATGGCTAGAATCATTAATTGGCACCTCCACAGGGGCTATAAGGATTGGATAAGCTTGGAGGAATCTTTATTCTCCATGCCAGTCCCTATAGAACATCTTCCATGGATTAGCCCTAAGAAAATACCTCACTCTGTTAATTCACATCCCCTTACAGGAACATCTCTTAAAATTTTCAGATCCTTATGCAAATCCTTAAAGATCTCTAATGTTTATGGTCCCCTCACCCCTATTGATTCCAATCCTGAAATATTTCGTAAGCCTTATGTTAACACTCCCTCTGCAACACATTCCAAAAAGATCCTCAGAGCTGAACTAGTTTTTGAGCATGGCAAACTTTTAACCTTTGAAAATTTCTCCTCTAAACTCCCAGACCTTGGAATCTCCTCACGTGACTTTAACTTGATCGTAAAATTCTTGAATAAATTTGGCTCCACTAACAATTGTCACAGGCCTAAGACTTCTTTTGAGATACTATGTTTAAAATCAGAGCCTCAAGACCACTTAATTTCCCTTATATATAATATCTTGAACTCATCAGTTGATCCACAATTAGACAAGACTAATAGAAAATGGGAACAAGATCTAAAAATGACCAATGGTTTTCAGTGTTTCGCCGCCTCCATAAGGGTTCATTGAATGTCCTTACGCAGGAAAATAGCTATAAGGTTTACTCCAGATGGTATAAGACCCCTTACATTATCCACAAATGCAGTCCAAATTCATCCCCCTTGTGTTGGCGCTGTAATACTGAAACGGGTACGCTTCTTCATATCTGGTGGGAATGCTACCTCATCACGCCCTTCTGGAAAACTATCCACAATCTTATAACATCCATCACCACCTACACCCCAGACTTTTCAGCCGGACAATACCTGCTGCATCTATCTTCGCTACCCAACTCTGTGTACAAAAACTCTATTATTATACATCTCATCAATGCGGCCAAATTGTGTATCCCCATTAAATGGTCCCAGACTTCCCCCCCTAAAATCTCAGACTGGTTACGCAAGGTGAATCACATCACCAATATGGAAGACCTGATTTCCCAATCTCACGACTCTTCAAAGGAGTTCCAGGATAAATGGGCGTGTTGGATTCATTTTACTAAATCTTCAGAATACCAAACATTGATACTTACATAACACAACCCAGATTTACTATGTTGCCTACGTCACCTTCCTTATTGACTATAAGTTGTGATATCTCCAATGTCGTTTTGAGTTAAACTATACCATTTCATTACCAATACCTTCCCTTATCTTTTCCTTCTCCCCTTTTTAATTGATTTGATATAAGTTTAACATCCTCATGATATGTATACATGATGCTATTCTTCTGACATACACATTGTTATATGCTTCTGTCTACACTGAAGATGTCCTTTCCTTTAGTAATTTGAATATGTTCAGTTAATGTTGACTATGTGATTATAATTGTCTTTTTAAATCCCAATAAACATATTTAAAAAAAAAAAAAAAAAAAAGTGTTTGGGGACCTCAGTCCTGCCCCAGGGGACATGTATCAATGCTTTTTTTATTTTTTAAAATGGCCGTTTTTTCAGGAGCAGTGATTTTAATAATGCTAAAAGTGCAACAATAAAAGTGAAATATTCCTTTAAATTTCGTACTATGGGGGGCTCTAATGTCAGCATGTGAAAAAGCGCATGTTTCCCGTGGTTAGAACTGTCTCTGCACAAAATGACATTTTTCAAAGCAAAAAAAGCCATTTAAAACTGACTCGCGGCTATAATGAATTGTCGGCTCCCAGCAATTGCAGGAGAATTCATTCATAAAAAACACGAAAAAAATAAGCGTGGGGGTCCCCCCGAATTCAATAACCAGACCCTTTAGGTCTGGTATGGATATTAAGGGGAACTCCACCCCAAATTTAAAAAAAAATGGCGTGAAGTCCCCCCTAAAATACACACCAGACCCCTTATCCGAGAACGTTGACCTGGCCGGCCGCAGAAAAGAGGGGGGGACAGAGCGCGGCCCCCCCCTCTCCTGAACCGCACCAGGCCACATGCCCTCAACATTGGGAGGGTGTTTTGGGGTACCCCCCAAAACACCTTGTCTCCATGTTGATGAGGACAAGGGTCTCTTCCCCACAACCCTTGCCCGGTGGTTGTGGGGGTCTGCGGGCAGGAGGCTTATCGAAATCTGGAAGACCCCTTTAACAAAGGGGCCCCCCAGATCCCGGCCCCCCCTGTGTGAAATGGTAATGGGGTACATGGTACCTCTACCATTTCACCAAAAAAAAAGTGTCAAGGGTTAAAAACGACAAGAGCCGGTTTTTGACAAGTCCTTTATTATCTTCTTTCTTCTTCTTTTCTTCTTTCCTTCGGGTTTCTTCCTCCATCTTCTTCTTCTTCCTCTGCTTCTGTCTTGGGTCTTCTATTCCCGCATCTTGACCGGCGTGTTCTGCCATCTTCTTCTCCTTCCGCTGTCCATCTCGTCCGCATCTTCTTCTTCTTGTTCTTCTTCGCCGGAGCCGCCGCTTCCAATTGAAATCCCCGCTGTCTGCCGGACCACGCCCCCTCTGACGCCACGGGCAAGCTCTTAGGAAAGTCCCCGTGCGGTGCCTGTGCGTCAGAGGGGGGCGTGGTCACATGTCAGAAAGCGGGCAATTCAATTGGAAGCGGCGACTCTGGCAAAGAAGAAGCCGCGCACAAGCTTCCAATTGAATTGCCCGCCCTCTGACATGTGACCACGCCCCCCTCTGACGCACTTGTAGCACACTCCTAAGAGCTTGACTGTGGCGTCAGAGGGGGGGGCGTGGTCCGACAGACAGCGGGGATTTCAATTGGAAGCGGCGGCTCCGGCGAAGAAGAACAAGAAGAAGAAGATGCGGACGAGAGGGACAGCGGAAGGAGAAGAAGATGGAAGAACATTCCGGGCAAGATGCGGGAATAGAAGACCCAAGACAGAAGCAGAGGAAGAAGGAGAAGATGGAGGAAGAAACCCGAAGGAAAGAAGAAGAAAGAAGATAAAAAAGGACTTGTCAAAAACCGGCTCTTGTCGTTTTTAACCCTTGACACTTTTTTTTTTTGGTGAAATGGTAGAGGTAAAATGTACCCCATTACCATTTCACACAGGGGGGGGCCGGGATTTGGGGGGCCCCTTTGTTAAAGGGGTCTTCCAGATTTCGATAAGCCTCCTGCCCGCAGACCCCCACAACCACCGGGCAAGGGTTGTGGGGAAGAGACCCTTGTCCTCATCAACATGGGGACAAGGTGTTTTGGGGGGCACCCCAAAACACCCTCCCAATGTTGAGGGCATGTGGCCTGGTGCGGTTCAGGAGAGGGGGGGGGCGCGCTCTGTCCCCCCCTCTTTTCTGCGGCCGGCCAGGTCAACGTGCTCGGATAAGGGGTCTGGTGTGGATTTTAGGGGGGACTCCACACCAATTTTTTTTCAATTTGGGGTGGAGTTCCCCTTAAATTCCACACCAGACCTGAAGGGTCTGGTTATGGATATTTGGGGGGAACCCCACGTCATTTTTTTTAGAAAATTGATGGCGGGGTTCCCCTTAATATCCATACCAGACCTAAAGGGTCTGGTTATTGAATTTGGGGGGACCCCCATGCTTTTTTTTGGTGTTTTTTATGAATGAATTCTCCTGCAATTGCCAGGAGCTGACAATTCATTATTGCCGCGAGTCAGTTTTAAACGGCTTTTTTCCTTCAGAATGTCATTTTTCACATGCTGACATTACACCCAGGGCCGCCATCAGGGGGGTACAGGCAGTACACCTGTAAGGGGCCCAGGGGTCCGGAGGTGCCCAGATGCGTGGAGGCCCCCCAGATGGTAACCCCCCTCTTTTTTTTTTTTTATATATATATATTTTTTAGTTTATTTTTTTATTATTTTTTATTAAAGGGCCAATTTTTGGAATTTAATTTTTTTTAGCAGTCCGGAGGTCCCCAGGACCAATGTTTTTTTTTAGGGGTCTGGAGGTCCCCAGTGGCCCGGAGATCCCCAGGGCTCCAGATGACAACCCCCCCCTTGTTATTTTTTTAACACACATATATATATATATATATATATATATATATATTATGAAAGGGCCCAGAGGGCCCCAGATGACAACCTTTTTGCTTATAAAAATGTTATAAACATTTTATATTTTCCCCAGGTTGTTTTTTTTTCTTGAATTTATTTTTTAAAGTGTATTTTGTGCGTGAAGTCGAGAGAGAGGAGCTGGACTGCAGGAGTTGGGAGTAGGCAGACCCTCCCCCCAGAGGCAATCGCCATCCTTCTCCATGCCCCCGGTGGCAATGGCGGGTGTGAGGGGGGGCCTCCCACTCACCCCACCCTACCTGCTCCACTTGGGAGAGCCCGATGGGACAGAGGGACTCCCCCTATGAGGGAGTCTAGCCCACCCAGCCAGCCCTGTAGGTTTTTCGCCTCTCTTTATTTTAGGAGACCTCATGGCCAAAGTGCGTGTGTGTTAAACCAATTTCGTGTGCGTGCAAGTGTGGTGTTTTTTTTGGGGGGGGGGGGGTGGGCATACTAAGCACAGGCGTACCTTGCATAGCACACCCACCGGGAGCCGGGCTGAGACCACCAAACTCAATTCACATGTAGCCGAGACTGGGAACCGAACCCTTGGCTGCAGAGGTGAACGGCTTGTCAGTGCAGTGCTAATCACGTTGAGCCACCACAGCTCCCACCCCATGTTATTTTTGTTTAGATATTTTTTTAGTTATTTTTTATTAAAGGGCCCAGAGCTCCCAAGGCAAATATATATATATATATATATATGTTTTTATTTATTTTTCATTAAAGGGCCCAGAGGTTTATTTTTATTAAAGGGCCCAGAGGTCCCCAGGGCCCCCGGATGGCTACCACCCTTTTTTTAATATATATTTTTCTATATTTATTTTTTTGTAAAGGAACCCCCCGCTTATCAAATTGCGGCAGCCCCCCCCCCTTCTCAATTTCAGGCGGCAGAACCCCCCCCTGTTCTCTGCTCCAGGGGGCCCATGCCTGAAGCTGTGTAAGGGGCCCCATAATTCCTGATGGTGGCCCTGATTCCCCCCCCCCCCCATGGTACGAAATTTCAAGGAATTTTTAACTTTTATTGTTGCAATTTAACCACTTCCATACCACGCCTATTCTGGCACTTCTCTCCTTCATGTAACAATTATATTTTCTTCCTTGAAAATTACTCAGGACCCCCAAACATTATGGGCCAGATTCAGGTAGATGAGAGTATCTTTCCTCTGGAGTAACGCTTCTCATTTACGTTACTCTGAAGACCCTTTCAGCGCAAGTCCTGTAATTCACATAGCAGTTGCGCGTAAACTTGCGCCAGAGTAACGATAATGCGCTGGCGTAACCCGACGCAAGTGGAACTGGGTGTGATCATATGTAAATGATGGGCGGAGCCCAGCGCAGAGGCTTACGTTCAGCGCATCATCCACGGAGCATGCGCAGTGAGTGCGGCTCCACTCGCCCCCCTTGTGCGCATGCTCACAACTTCCGTCGGCACCACTTCCTGGGAAACGTCAGCGCAATGCGTTCCGCTGGGCGCTTAAAAGCGCTGGCGGAAACGCCATTCCGGCGCAAAAGTAGTTCCATTTCCCCCCACCCCAGGGAATATACTTTTGCCCTGTAATGGCTGCTCCCGCTACCCCCAAAGAGAGGAGGAACCTAAACTATAATGCCCAGGAGGTCACTGTGATAATCTCGGCTATGGAGGCATTTAATGATTTTCTCCATGGGAAAAAAAGCAGGAAGACCAGCCGGGAAAGGAAGCAGGGTATCCTGGCCACCATTGCTGCCAGGGTCAATGTGCTGGGGTACTCCACCCGGAGTGCTTCAGACATTCAAAAAAAAATCAATGACCTGCGGCGCAAGGTGAGGGGCAAGGTGTCCACCATTAGGAGCCATGAGAGGGGCACAGGTGGTGGTCCCCCATGTCCTGTCACCCTGACCGCGGAGGAGGAGGTGGTTGCCCGCTGCCTGGACAGGGAGCAGTTGGAGGGGGTCCCTGGCTATGACTCCGTAGAGGAAGGCTCCAGGACAGGTAAGTGATTTTTACCCCCTTTTTGGTGTGTTGCATGTGGGGGGGGGGGTGGGTACATGTGCCAAGTGTGTGGGACCACCAACATGTGTCTGCTTTGTGTCATCCACAGATGACGGTGCTGGGCCATCATCTCGTGCCGGCCAGTCCACCCCAACCCCCCAACGGGATGCTGCTGACGAGGCCCTGGGTGCTGGAGACACCGAGGTGGAGGAGGAGAGTGCCCACACCACTTCAGCAGAGGTGGTTGTGGAGGAGCCTGTCCCTGAACAGGAGTTTATTTTAATGTTGGAGGAGTCCTCCTCCTCTGCAGGGCCCTCTGTGATCCCCTCCCCCATCCTAGGTAGCCCCTCAAGGGCGACTCCATCCCCACGGGGACAACCTTCCTCTGCCCCCAGGAAGGCCACCCGGAAGACCAGGGGGGTGTGTGATTTGGTCGAGGACCAGGTGCTGTTGGACCACGCCAAGCAGACCCAGCAGATGGGGGAGATTGCTGGCCACCTGGACCGGGTCGCTGACAGCCTGGGCTCCATGCCCAGTGGTGTTCAGAACATTGTTACCAGCCTGGGGGAGGTGCAGGCTGATGTACGGCACCTGACAGCAGCTGTACATGCCAACACTGCTGCCATTCGGGAAGAGGGGAGGCAACGGCAGCGTGACCAGCGGCACAATATCACCCGCCAGTTGAGGATGCAGGCCCAGACGAACCTCTATCTGAGCAGGATTGCAGTGGCCTTGGAGGGCAGGCAGCCAACAGCTGGCCGGAGTGGCCCATCCGGGGAACAGCCTCCTCAAGATGCCCCCACACCCCCACCACCACCCACTCCCTCCAGGCAGATGAGGAGCCCGAGAGTGCCCCCAAGGAGGAGCCCCCGTCATCCTAGATGAGGGTTATTTTTGATTTGGTTTATATTTGTGCTTTTTTTTATACTCAGGTTATGAGTTTATATTTTATTTTCATGCTCAGGTGATGAGATTTTTTATTTATTTTGAACTGCACACGGTCAGGAGTGCAGGGGACAGTGTGAATGGTGTGTGAATGTGAGAGGGTGGCACTCCTGACAGTAAGGGGTGTCACCCTCGGCCGTGGTGGTGAAGTTAACCCCACGGCTGAATGAATGACGTGTGAAAGGTGTGTGAATGGACAGTGACATCATTGGGGCCTTGACGCTGGCGTTACTGCTCCCAACTCCTACATGCTGGACTTGGGCTAATCCAATGCGATGTGCATGTGGTGTGTGTGATCTAGGGACATCAGTGGTGTACACGCGTGCATTGTCTGTGTTATTAATGTTTTGGTTTAGTGTCCAAAGATGCCTACGGCGAGGACCCTTCTGACTGCTCTTCCATCAGCAGACTGGGTGTCCTCTGGCAGGTGGGGACTGTGTGGGTCGGGGGTCAGGTCATCACGTATGTCAATATGCAGGCCTTTTCTCATGGCAAAGTTGTGCAGAATACAACATGCAGCGATGATCTGACACACAAAGGTAGGGGAATACAATAGGGTCCCCCCGGACTTATCCAGGCAGCGGAAACGGGACTTCAGGAGCCCAAATGTTTGCTCCACCACTGCACGGGTTTTGATGTGTGCTTCATTGTATTTTCTCTCTCCTCTGGTTTGGGGGTTCCGGAAAGGAGTCATTAGATGGGGTCCCAGTGCATATGCAGAGTCACCTGTAAGGTAAAAGACAGGAGAATGTTAGTCATGCATGTGCGACTTCTGTTGTGCATCACGGGAGGGGATAGTCATGCCTGCCACCCATGTCACTCACCAACCAGCCAGCTGTCCCCATACATGTTCTGTTCGAATTCTGCAGGGATGGGGCTCTGACGGTATATGAAGCTGTCATGGCTGGACCCGGGGTGTTTGGCACGGACGTGCCATATGAGGCGCTGGGCATCAGCTATCACCTGTACGTTGATGGAATGCCAATGCTTCCGATTGCGGTATATGTGCTCTGTGGCACTGGGGGGCTGGAGTGCCACATGTGTGCAATCAATGGCCCCGATGGTGCGTGGGAATCTGGCAATGTTGTAGAAATCTGTCATTGCCTTCAGCCGCAGCTCCTCAGTGGTGGGTCTGATGAACTGGTTGGACATGCGTCTGAGGATTGCAGGGACAACCTGGTGCACACATCTGCTTATGGAGGACTGTGACATCCCAGCCACCACTCCACTTGTACGCTGGAATGATCCACTGGCAAGGAAATGAAGTGTTGCCAGGACCTTCACCAGTGGCTGCACTGCTTGTGAGCGGTGTGTTGGGCTGGTGATGTCATCCTGCAGGGTTGTGGTTAGTTCAAGTATTACATCAGGGCTGAATCTGAAGAGGCGATACACCTCCTCATCCCCCATGCCAAAGAGGTTCATACGAGTGCGGTATATCCTCTCACGTGCCCGCCTCCTCCGTAGCGAGGGACCCAGTACTAGTCTTAGGACCACGAGTGCCCCTGGCATGTTGGCACACAGAGGTGTTGTCCTTGCAAGTGTTGTTGTTCAGCTTGCTAGTTTCGTCGGTAACGCTACTGTAGCTGCTCTCCTGCTGACCTGTGACCGTCTGGAGTAAAGATAAAGCAGCCTTTTGTAGAAATAACTTTGCGCCGGACGGACCAGATACGCGCGGCGCATGTAGCCAGCGTATGGTGCTAATCCGATCGTGAATTGGGAAAAATACCTCATTTGCATATTTGCATGGGAAATCAATGGGCGCGACTGATGCGCCCAGCGAAAATAAGCGCTGACGATACTCTGGCGTCGGAACGTTCCGCCGGTCGCAAATGACCCGTTATTGGGCGCATCTAGTTTGGTGGGTACGGGCACATAGAAACGACGGCGCATCATCACAGTTACGCGGCGCATATCGAAATACTCCAGCGCAAGTGTTCCTGAATCTGGCCCTATATATATTTTATTAACAAACACCCTAGGGAATAAAGTGGCGGCCATTTTTTCTTACAAATTTCCAACGGTATTTGCGCCAAAAAATTTCAGAAAGCAGTAAAGTTAGCCCAATTTTTAGGGATAAGGTGAAAGATGATGTTACACCGAGTAAATAGATACCTAACTTGTCACGCTTTCATATTGCGCACACTCATGGAATGGCGCTAAACTAAACGTTATTAAAAATCTCCATAGGCGACGCTTGACTTTTTTTCTCAGGTTACCACTTTTGAGTTACAGAGAAGGTCTAGTGCTAAAATTATTGCTCTCACTCTAACGCACGCTATGATACCTCACATGTGGGGTTTGAAGGGTGTTTACATATGTGGGTGGGACTTGCATGCGTGTTCGCTTCTGAGTGCGAGAGCTACTAGAGACAGAAGCATTTAAATTACGTTTTTTTTTTTTTTTTTACTTAATATTTTTATTTTTGCACTTGTTTGTCCCTTTTTTTGTATTATTTTTCACTTTTCTTCCTATTACAAGGAATGTAAACATCCCTTGTAATAGGACTAGTGTGTGACAGGTCCTCTTTATAGAGAGAGGCGTGGTCAATTAGACCCCACATCTGTCCTCCAGGCTGGAAAGCATGGAATTGGAAAAAAAAAAAACATCTCATGCTTTCAGCTGCGATCATGTTCGTTCAGCACAGTGGTGTAGTGTGTAGCATGTTCACCTAGCAGCAAAAGGGTTGCTGGTTCGAATCCCGCCCGTGACACTATCTGCCTCGAGTTTGCATGTTCTCCCTGTGCGGGTTTCCTCCCACAATCTAAAAACATGCTGTAAATTGGATCCTGTCTAAATAAGCCCTAATATGCAGTCAGGGGCGGACTGACCATTGAGTCACTCGGGCACTGCCCGAGGGCCCCATGCCACCAGGGGGCCCCATCAGGGTTGCCAGGGACAGTATGTAAAAATCTGTGTTTTTTTTACATCTGTCCCTGATATGTCCAAAACTGACATGCTTTTGATGTTAAAATCCTGAGATTTTAGCTGCCCTGCCTCTGTACTGCCTCCTGGCGTGGTGGCCATCAGTAAGCCCGGGGGCCCCATAATCTTCTATTGCCCGGGGGCCCCATGAGTTGTCAGTCCGCCCCTGTATGCAGTAGGATATTTAGGTTTTGTGCTGCCCAAGGCCTGACCAAATTTTGTCACCCCCTAATAGAAAAATTACCCACCCTTCCTGTCAAGGCCACACCCTGTTTTTTTATGACACACCCAGGAATTTTCAGGGGACACACACAAGTTCTGTGGGGGGGGGGGGGGGCACAGGAGTCCCTTAATTTGCCTAGGTTTTTCGATCACTTCCTGTTTGGCTATGGGGCAGGAAGTGAAGGCCAATCTCCCCAAACGGACAGGGATAATACAAAATAAACTGACAGAGCTTCTAACCCCCCCCCCCAACTCTATCCAAAATGAAAGAAAACAAATAAAAGTGATGATTATAGTTCCAGTTTAACCCCAAATTTCAGATCATTTTATTGAAAGGCTTAAGAAAATATAACCATGCCAATAGGCCAGGATCCAGCGTTGCTAATATGTATGAATGTGTGTTACGGACCCCCACAAACACCACCCAATGTTAAATCAACAATTTTCTTGTTTGTTTTGGGAATGCCTGCACCCCTGATAGGGTAAAGACACCTCACAAATGTTGTCACTTTCTACTTAATTCATTCACTTCCTGCCACATAGCCAAACAGGAAGTGAGGGAAAAACCTGAGTAATGTTTTGTTGGGGACACACAGATCTAAATAGTTTCCCATTTTGGAAATTGCATTTTGCTGTGTACACCCCAAATTAGTATAGATCTTGGACTTTGGGGTCCATTTACTAAAGGCAAATCCACTTTGCACTACAAGTGGACAAGCAAGGAAGAAAAATAAAAACTTGCCGGGATTGGAAGTTAAAACCATCAGTGCTTCCCTTCTGATTTTCATTGCCTACGCTTCTATTGCAGAGCGGCTTTGCCTTTACTAAACCCCAAAGTAACTAATCATTTGGGGTGTACACTGCAGTGCAATTTGCTTAATGGGGACACTAGTTAGATTGACCTGTGTCCCGAAGAAAAGACCATTGGTAGGGTTTTAACCTCACTTCCTGTTCAGCTGTGTGACAGGAAGTGAAGCCAATTATAAGAAAAGGGCTTCCCTCAAGCAACCCACAATTAGAATAGGACTGTCTTGTGCTAGTTTCAAGCACAGCGCTGTAAATCAGCACTTCAAGCCTGTCCACCAATACACCACCCCCCCTCCAAACAGGCCCTGTTTGCAGGTTTTCCTACATCTTGCACATGTGCTTTAAAAAGTCAGTCTGGACATCAATTCTAGGAAACAATACTTACCGCTTTGTCCTTCCTTTTCTGGTGACAAAACATTTCACTTGATGGTTTAGGCCCAAACTATTTCAGCTGCAGCGGTTGAAATCCATAGCATGAAAAAATATCACAAAACAAACTTCAAAATTTGAAAGTAATTTTATTGGTCCACAAAACAAGGAAAGCAAAACAAAATATTAAAAATAAACACACAAAAAATAAATTAAAAAAAAAATAAAAACAAAAAAGACCAACGTTTATTTCACACAGTCATTGGAAAATAAATCATGCTTTTGAAATAACAGGATAGACCCACAGGATTAAAAAATTAGTCATTAACATCTTGAGAAACATTTAGCAAAATTATGCAGCAGACAAAACATCAAAAAAACAAAACTTGCTCCAAAACATCTCTGTTTCGCTCCGCCACTTCAGAAGAGAGAGACTATTCAGCTCAACGCTCATTCACTGTCTCCAAGTCTTACATCATCGTGGCAGAGGCTAATTAACATCAACATCCTCCATTTTTTAAACTTCCAGATGCCTTCGGCATCCACACCCTTCTTTTTATCCAACATGAAAAAAAGGTATAACTTGCTTAGCCATAATCCTATACATTGTTTGCTGTCTAACGAAACCTGTTTAAATACATACAAGTTACGTGCATTCCACAACACTTCCTTTAATGCACATAACACTAACCACAATACTCTCTGTTTATCTTTTTCCAGTTTCCCCAAGCCATACATCATCATTTTCCACTCACTCACCTTCACTCCTGTTATTTCTTTTATCAGATCTTGGCTCTTATTGATCACATCTTTCGCTACACCACATTCCCAGAACACATGCTCACTGTCTTCTACACCCCCACAATTCATTCTTGGACAAATATCAGACACACGCGGATCCCTGCTTCTCCTAAATAGTCTAGTAGCTAGACATTCATGTAAACTCATCCATACTATCTATCTCTGCACATTTGTCACCCCATATATATTCATTTTCTTCCATACTTCTCCAGCCACTGACGCATTAATTCCCTTAAGGTTACACACATACTACTTCTCTATCAACCACTTTCTCACTTTGTCACGATCCCTGTCGTGACAGGCAGACGGCGAAGCGTGGCCATGCTCCAGGTGGCTTAGGGTGGAATTGAACCAGGGACCTCTCTGTTACCAGCCCAAACCCTTACCTCTCAGCCACTGTTCAATTAGAAATTCTTGTTGCTTTCCAGCTATGGTGGTGCTGAATGGGCTGTTCACCATTAGCTGGATTTCATTACTTTCCACACCTGATATTCTTGCTCCAGCTGACACAGCTTAACCAGTTAGCCAGCCTATAAAGCCCTACCTCACTTTGAGAGCAGTGTCAGTTCATTTTGGTTTGATCTCCCTGTCTGTGCTAAAGCAAACTGCTTATATATTAAGCTCCTTGACTGACCCCGGCTTTTGACCCTTGGCTTTGTTTTCTGGACTGCTGCTTGCCTGAACCCTTGACCCGGCTTGGACTTCGGATACCTGTGACTTCTCCAACACCTGACCACGGCTTGTGACCCGGACTTATCTCTTGCTTCCCCTATTGCGCAAGGACGCCTGCTGTCATCTGGGAATCCCTGTCACGCCACCTTGCTGTACCCGCTCTGAACCTCAGTGGACCCCACAGTTCGCTCTACACTCCCTCCGGGACCACCAGCATACCAGGCTTTACTCTCCTAACCGCAAGTACCACATACTATCAGCTATCTATAGTCTGTGCTTGTAGATTTGCAGTACTACCTTGTGTGTATCTGAGATACAACCCTGTTTTCCCCTGAGGTAGTTGCTTATAGGGGAATAAGCTTCTGCAGTCTCTCAGTTGGTTATTCACTAGAGGTTGTGATGAATTAACCCCAATCTCTCTGATTACTCTGAGTGAGAAGTGGTGGTTGTACCTGAGAGACCTCTATAGTTTAAAACCAACTGTTTACTGTAGTTGCGTAGCAGGGATGTTACACACTTGCAGTTTATCCCTCTCTCCTTCTCCTAGATCTGCCAGCTTAAACTCTACCCTAAACTTTTCTAATACCCAGTAGTCGCGTGCCACCACGTAGGCCACCGGTATACTTGAATCCCTTTCCAACCACCCCCATCTCCTGAACAGCCACCCACCTGAAAAGGCAATCATCCTAGCACACACTCCACCATTCCTCAAAATTTTCACCACGCAAAACCAATAATTCATTAACACAAACACTCTCACATTCGGAAAACCCAACCCACCATTACATTCACGTCTACACACATATTCTCTCTTGACTCTGCCCCTTTTCGACTCCCATAAAAAGGTAAATAATAACTTATTAATTTTCCTCAACTTTACCTCCCCAGGAGGGAAGATGTTGCTCACATACAAAATTAAAGGCAAAATTACTGCCTTGACTACTAAAACTTTCCCATAAACCGACAATTTTCTTAGACACCAAGCCCTCAACTTCCTGGCTATTTTTCCTCCCACTTCATTCCAGCATGCTTCCCCTTTCATTCCATGGTCAAACACAATACCCAAAATCCTCACTCCATTCTCAACCTTCCCAATCTGATCATCCACACATTCCACTTGTCTCCCATACACACCCAAACTACACTTATTCCAATTCACACACATTCCCGCACTCACACAAAAAATAGACAAAAGCAACTTCACCCTTCTTACACCTACCATCGACTGACACACTGCCACCACGTCGTCCATATAACCTAAACATTTCACAATTTTCCCCCACTCCCAGGCACCAAAAAGCCCCTCACCACCTTATCTCTCTGTATCATCCTTAACAGTGGATCAATAAAACAAATAAAGAGAATGGGGGACAGGGGACACCCCTGTCTCACTCCAGATTTAACCAAAAAGGCCTGCCCCAAACTCCTATTAACCAGAACCCGACTACTGATCCCCCGATAAAACCCTGTTATTACATTCATGAGCAACTGTGGTATACCCATCCGCTTCAAAACTTCCCACAAAAACCAATGATTCGCTTTGTCATATGCCTTCTCCAAGTCAAATGATGTCAGAATAACCGAACTATTCCTATCTTTACAAAAATTAATTATATCCCTAACTAAAATTAAATTCTCTGAGATCATTCGCCCCAGCACTGCACAGGCCTGCGTCTCGCTAACCATCTTACCAATGACCTTCGATAATCTCCTCGCTATCATTTTTGCAAAAACCTTGTAGTCTGAATTAAGCAAGGAGATGGGCCTCCAATTCCGGATATCCTTCTTATCCCCTTTCTTATAAATTAATACCACTACCCCCTCTCTCATAGATTCGGAAATAATGCCTTCCCTCATCATGTAACTAAATACCTCAACCACATCTTGCCTAATTATATCCCAAAATACTTTAAAAAATTCACTTGGTAAGCCATCCCCTCCTGGGGTTTTATTAGCCCCCATGCTTATCACTGCTTCCCGCACCTCCTCCTCGTTCACCGATTTCTGCAAAAAAACCTTATCACCCTCATCTAAATTATCCTCTACCATATCAATCATTCTAGTATCTGACTCATCAACACACACTCCCTCATACAACCGTTCATAAAATCTAGACACGCATTCCAGCACATTCTCCCCCTTACATTCCCTCCCTCCATCATACACACTCTCAAAAACTCTTTTTCCTTTATAAACCTTCTTGAAAAAAAAATCTAGAACATTTTTCATCCTGCTCCAGATGTTTAACTCTCGTTTGAAAAATAATTTGTTTTCCTCTTTCAGTTAATACCTCTTTAATCCTCTTCCTAACATGGTCTATTTCATCGGCCATGTCATAGCCCATATTTCTAAATGAATATAATGTAGCCAACCTGGCTTGTAACTGAGAATATCTTCTTTTCTCACTGCTACTTTTATCCCTACTCTTTTTTTTAAAAAATAATTTAATTTTCCATTTAACCCAATCCCACCACCCCAAAATATTATCAAAATCTTCTTTCCTATTTATCCATCTACTATAGACATTACTAAAATGGGCTTTGACATGCTCGTCTTGCAACAATAAACTATTTAACCTCCAAACCCCTGAACCAAACTTAATACAATCCCCCATATTCAAATCAACATACACTGCTACATGGTCTGAAAAAATTACCGGCCTGTGTTTAACCTTAGCACATTTGAACGCATCAGAAAACAAACATAAGTCGATTCTGGATCTGGTGCGCCCACACTCCGAAAAAAACTTGAAATATGGATCCACCAAACCCAGAACAATATGAGCATCATTAAGATTTAAGTCCTGAATTACCCCATTCAGCATAGCGCTACTTGCATCCAACTTAGTCTCAGCTGCTCCTATTCGATCTGTCACAAATCGGATCGTATTAAAATCACCCATGATCACACTAGGTCTCCTTCCCACTGCGTGTAACTTTAGAACTTCAAAAAACTCAAGACGTTTCTGTTTATTCACAGGAGCATATAAATTAAAAAGCCTAAACTTCTGGTTAAACAAAACTAAATCTGCCATAATTAATCTTCCTGGTACTAATACAACATGAGACATAATGTGAATATTCCTATTTGTAATAATAATGCCTACCCCAGCATTCCTAGTATCCCCAATTGCCGACCATATGTACTCCACCACCCACTCCGGAGGCTTGGGTGGTCGATTAAAAAAACACTCCTGTAGGCAGGTGATGTCTCCTCCATTGACCTTCAAGTCCTCAAAAACAGCACACTGTCTAGCAGGAGACCCAAAGCCCCTCACATTGAGGGACACCAGCTTGATGCTCATTTACATGCAGATGTGCATCATTCACCCCCAGATCTATCACTTAAGCCAGAAAACTGGCATACATTCCTCAGGGCCACAACGCTTTCATCATCCAAAAACTCCTGACTTGGCGACAATGTGGCTGGCTGAAAAATTTCTGGAGTCCCTGGACTTAGTGCTGATGATTCTATCTCCCCTCCCTCATCCGCCAGGACCTCAAAGGGGTTGCTTGTTATAACTCCGGCTGCCTATACCTTCAACTTCTTAGCCCTTCTGTTCTTAGGGCTCTCCCAAGCGTCCACCTTAGTCTTGGCACTCAGTGTCTCCATCTTTTCTACCTCTTCTGGAGCTTCCTGCACCTCCGGCTCCCACTGTAAGGCTGCTGCCAATTCCTCCATAGCCTTCTCCACGGCCCTCTCAACCTCTTCTCCACTCTCCATTGTTAATGGCTCCACACTGGAGGGTGGTACTTCTACTCTTTCCTCCTCTTTCTCCTCCACACCCCGGTGTTCCTTCTCTTCCACCACCACCTCCTCCTTTTCCACCACCTCCTCCTCCTCCTCCTCTTCCACCACCTCCTCCTCCTCTTCCTCCTCTTCTTCCAGCCTTTCAGGAGAGTCAGACAGCACCTGAGTGGACACTGGCCGTCCACCCTCAGCGGTGCGCCTGACAGCTTCAGCATAAGAGACATAGGCCCTTCTTACTCTTGGACAATTTTTAACTGTGTGATCACGCAGTCCACATATATCACAGGCCCGTTTAACCAAGCAAGCCCCAGCCTCATGTCCCTCCTCCCCACAGTTCCGACAGTGCATCTCCACATTGCATTCATCCCTTGTATGCCCAAATGTATGGCATCTCCTACAATATGTTGGTTGGCCAGGGTAGTATAGAAACCCTCTATTTCCTGCTATTGAGAAATTAGCTGGTGGATGCCGCACTCCACCAATCCCTTCAGAATCCACCTTCAACTTGACAAAAAACTTTAATTTGCCATTAAAAATCCCCAACCGATTAGACAGTCTGAAGCCTCCCTTCACTGAAGAGCAGTATCTCCTTAAAAAGGCCACTACCAAAGCAATGTCTGTGAAGGGGTTAAATAAATGAACCACCAGTGGTTTCTCCTCCATAGCATACAAGGGTTCCACTATAAAAGGTCTTATAGATTCATGATTAGCTTTCTCCAAGTCCTTACATTTCTCAATAACTTCAGTGCAGAAATTGCTATGCACAAAGGAGACATCATAATACCTTGGTGCTGCATGATCCTGGATGCAATAAATGTGCCGTGGTTCCACACCAACAGATTTCTCCAGCAAATTCTGTACAAGGAACTCCAAACTTACCCTCTGTAAATGAGCAGGCATAACCTGAAAGCGCAAGGTGCTCTGAATCCCTCTTCGCTCCATTGAGCTTCAGAAAGGACAACTTCAGCCAGCAAGTCTGTCCCCTCTGAGGGCAGCTGACACGTGCACTATCCACGCTTTTTATAACATGTGTGCTAATGAACCAATTGGAAACACATGAAGAAATGTCAGCCTCTAGTTTGTGTGCACTTGTAACTGCTTACACCTGTTAATGATGTCCTTAAATTACTAAGCCAAAAAACAAGCTTTCTGAGCATGCTCAGAAAGATGCATGTCATTTTCAGGCTCAAACACCCAGCTTATTTTTCTAAGTGTTCGAGCATGCCCAGTTCACTCGAGATGCATTACCAGAATCAAATCTGCAATGGCGGATGAAAGCATTAGAGGTGTTTTATTTTTTTTTGGTCCCCCTGAACTGATGCTTTACAACCTGAAGGGGAGGTCTTATAGAATTTTTACGTAACAAACATAAATAATACTAATTTAAACGCCCCTGTCCCTAGTAGCTCGCAGTCAGAAGCGAACACACAGCATTTTTTTTTCCGGTTACCAGTTTAGATTTACAGATGAGGACTAGTGCTAAAAGTATTCCTCTCGCTCTTACGCACGCTATGATACCTCACATGTGTGGTTTGAAGGATGTTTCCATATGTGGGCGGGCCTTAAATGTGTAAGTCCCGTCCACATATTTAACCCCCGTTCAAACCCCACATGTGAGGTATCATAGCGTACGTTAGAGCGAGAGCAATACTTTTAGCACTAGACCTCCTCTGTAAATCTAAACTGGTAACCTGAAAATAAATAAAAAAGTGTTGCCTATGGGTATTTTCAAGTACTGAAGTTTGGTGCCATTCCATGAGTGTGTGCAATATTAAAGTGTAACATGTTGGGTATCTATTTACTCGGTGTAACATCATCTTTCACATTAAGGCCATAAATTGGGCTAACTTTAGTGTTTTCTTAATTTATAACCACTTGAGCCCCAGACCATATTACTGGTCACTGACAGGGCCAGTTTTTGCATTTCAACACTGCGTCATTTTAACTGACAATTGCGTGGTTGTGCGACGTGGCCCCCAAACAAATTTGGCGTCCTCTTTTTTTTTTTTCCCCCAACAACATTTTTTTTTTTTTTTTTTTTTTTTGGTGGTATTTGATCACCTCTGCGTTTTTTCTTATTTTTGCTTGAACCAAAAATATAGCGACAATTTTCTAAATAAAAAGACAACTTTTTTACTGTTTGCTATAATAAATCTCCCCCAAAATATATTCAAAAACTTTTTGCCCTCAGTTTAGGCCGATACGTATTCTTCGACATATTTTTGGTTCCAAAAAATCGCAATAAGCGTTTGATTGGTTTGGGCAAAAGTTATAAGTAGGGGTTGGTCTTATGGGTTTTTTAGGAATATATTTTTGTTTTACTAGTAATGGTGGCGATCATTGATTTTTCTGGCTACTTTTGTGGCGGACACATTTTTGTGAGCTTTGGCATTTTTCTAGCGAGCAATGGTATACAAATGCATTGCTTACTATAAAAATGTCACTGGCAGGGAAAGGGTTAACACTAGGGGCGAGGAAGGGGTTGATTATGTTACCTGGGTGTGTTCTAACTGTAAAGGGGGTGGGACTGTCTAGGGGAAATGACAGATCGCTGTTCATACATACAGGACCGGGATAAAGGGGAACTCCACACCAAATTTAAAAAAAAAAACGGCGTGGGGGTCCCCCTCCAGGTGCACAACAGGCTCTTAGATTTGATCTAGAACATAAGGGGTTAAACCCATGCCAAAAACGGCGTGGGGTTCCCCCTCAGATCCAGACCAAACCCTTCTCCCAGGCACGCAGTCTGGACAGGAATGGGGGTGGGGACGAGCGAGCGCCCCCCCCCCTGAGCCGTACCAGACCACATGCCCTCGACATGGGGGAGTGTGTGCTTTGGGGGAGGGGGGCACTGCCCCCCCACCCCAAAGCACTCTTGTCCCCATGTCGATAGGGACAAGAGCCTCTTCCCGACAACCCTGGCCGTTGGTTGTCGGGGTATGCGGGCGGGGGGCTTATCAGAATCTGAGAGCCCCCTATAATAAGGGGGCCCCCAGATTCTGGCCCCCCCACCCTATGTGAATGAGTATGGGGTACATCGTACACTTACCCATTCACCGGGTGGAAAAGTGTAAACACAAACCACACAGAATAAAACATTTTATTAGTCAGCTCTGGGGGTCTTCTGCCGGGGACCCCCCACCACCAGCCCATTGGGCCCCGGGCTTCGCTGTTTTCTGCCGGGGGGGGACGACACCCACCGATGCTCTTTGCCATGTTCAGCCAGGCCCCCACCCCAAAATAAGCTCTTTTACATCCGGGGGGGGGGGGGCGGCCGAAAACAGCGGAGAACAACGGGGGGCGGAGCCCCTCCTCGGTCCTCTAGGCGTTTTCTGCCGGGGGGGCTCCAGCCCCGCACTGGTCTTTGCCACCACCTTCCGCTGGGGGGGAGGGACACCCACCGATGCTCTCCACCATGTTCGGCCAGGCCCCCACCCCAAATTAAGCTCTTTCACATCGGGGGGGGGGGGCGGCGGAAAATGGCGGAGAACAACGGGGGCGAAATCCCTCCTCGGTCTTCACCGCCGCCTTCTGCGGGGGGCTCCTGCCTCCCGCGGGCTGATGGCTGTCTTCCGCCGGGGGGTACACCTACCCCCCCCCGGTCTTCGCCGCCGCCTTCCGCCGGGGAGAGAGACACCCACCGATGCTCTCCGCCATGTTCGGCCAGGCCCCCACCCCAAATTAAGCTCTTTCACATCCGGGGGTGGCCGGCGGAAAATGGCGGAGAACAACGGGGGCGTCGTCACTCCTCGGTCTTCTAGCCGTTTTCTGCCGGGGGGGGGGGGGGAAACACCCACCGATGCTCTCCGCCATGCTCGGCCAGGCCCCCATCACATTCCCATCATGCCCTGTGATGTCACATGGGTTAAGGTCACATGGTGGCATAACCACGCCCACGCCCAATGCCAATATAAGTCTGTGCCCACCGCTCTGTCGGCGAATGGAAGAAGAAGCCCGCGAGTGCCACCCCGCGGCGGAAGACAGCGACGAGAAGCCCGCCGCCCTCCCCCATAAGCAGGAAGCTTCATGGTGAAGGGGGCGGCGGCGAAAACAACTAGAAGTCCAGAGTGGGATGTGCGACCCTCACTCCGGCCGAAAACTTCGAAGCCCGCCGCCCTCCCACACAAGCACGGAGCTTCGTGGTGAAGGGGGCGGCGGCGGAAGACGGCGACACAGCGATGAGAAGCCCTGGCCCCCGCAGAAGAGCCAGGCAGAAGAGGCTATCGAGAGCCCCCCCCCGGCAGAAAACTACGAAGCCCGCGGCCCTCCCCCATAGGCAGGAAGCTTCATGGTGAAGGGGGCCGCAGCGGAAGATGACTAGAAAACCGGGGTGGGATGTTGTCACGATCCCTATCGTGCAAAACAGACAGCCAGGCGTGGTCGCGCCTCAGGGTGGAATTGAACCCGGGACGTCTCCATTGCTATCCCAACACCTTACCTCTGAGCCACCTATCAGTTCAGATTCAGTTGCTGTCCATTGAAGCCTGGTGCTGAACCATGTGCTGTTTGCCTGATCTCCCTACTATTTGCACTTCTATCCTGGTCCAGCTAAGGCAGGTTGCCTAATTAGCTTGGATATAAAGCCCTGCCTCACTATGAGGGAGGTGTCAGTTCATTTTGTTATTGATCTCCCTGTCTGAGCTAAAGCTACCTGCATATATCTTCAGTTCCTTGACTGACCCCGGCTTTTGACCTTCTGCTTTTGAACCTCGGATTGCTGCTATCTCCTGTCGTTTGACCCCGGCCTGTACCTTTGGACTTCCTCTACCGTCTCCAGCCCTTGTCCCACGGCTTGTGACCCGGACTTATCTTTGGTTCCTGTTTGTTGGGCACCTGCTGTCACCTTGATAGCTGCTGATCCTTGCTATACACAAATCGCTTGCATCTGCTTGGGACTTCCAGATATCCCCTACATCATCTGTAACTACAATACTCAGCAGAACCGCAAGTACCATATACTACGTACTTTATCTATAGTCTGTGTTTGTAGGTTGGCAGTAATACCTTTGTCTGTATCTGAGATACTTACCTGTTTCCCCCTCAGTTAGTTGCTTATGAGGGAATAAGCATATACAGTCTTTCAGTTGGTTGTCCAATAGAGGTTGTGATGAATTAACCCCAAACTCTCTGTTTACTCTGAGAGAGAACTGGTGGTTGTACCTGAGAGACCTCTATAGTTTTAAAACCAATTGTTCTACTGTAACTGCATAGCAGGGATGTTACATAATGAACTGAGCAAAAACATGGAGTCCGCAGAGTTGAATAAAATGCTCACCTCCCTGACTCTGCAAGTCTCCAGCCTGCACCATACCATTATGGAACTTCAACAAGAAGTTCAATTACTTAAAGGGGCAGCACGCCCAGCCCCGGAACCAGCATGTCCGGAGCCATTTGTTATAATGCCAGAGAGATTTGACGGTAGCCGTGCAGCCTTCTCATGTTTTAAGATGGATTGTGAGCTGTTGTTTGCTCTTAAGCCTAGGACCTATGCCACGGACTATGTTAAGGTTCGCGCTACCATCAACCTGCTTACAGGGAAAATTAAATCTTGGGCTCACCAGTTGTTGCAGGAAAACAGTCCAGTCTTGGACACCTGGAAAACTTTCATGTCTGCTCTGGACTCTCATATTTCTGTTTCTAAGAGAACCAGTGTTCCCAAGTCCACTTTCGGTTCACGTGGCCTACGGGTACCCAGGGACAAGAATTCCCAATACAGAGATGACACCAAGCCATACCAGTATGTGCCAAGACATGAAATCCAGTATATGCCCAGCCATAAAGCTCCAACACCACAGAGCTTTGACGCCCCTGTGGATGCCCACAGCCCAACCCAGGAAGATGAGGAACCCATGCAGATCGGGGCCATCCGGTCCGCACTATCTAAGATAGAGAAAGAGCGGAGGAGAGACTATGGACTTTGCTTTTACTGTGGGGTAAGCGGGCACGTTATATCTTTTTTCCCAACTTGCCCACCTCGGCCAAAGATTTTACAGGTGGTTACTATTGGGAGTCTTTTTCCTACGCCAGAGTCTGTGCCTGCTATGCAGCTTGAAGTGTCTATGCCCCAGTCTGTCGTTCTGGCTCCAGTGTCCCAGATTCCGGCTCCAGTGTCCCCGAATCCGGCTCCAGTGCCCCCGAATCCGGTGTCTCCAGTCCCACTTCCTGTGTCTCCAGTCCCACTTCCTGTGTCTCCAGTCCCACTTCCTGTGTCTCCAGTCCCACTTCCTGTGTCTCCAGTCCCACTTCCTGTGTCTCCAGTCCCACTTCCTGTGTCTCCAGTTTCAGAGTCTCCAGTTTCAGAGTCTCCAGTTTCAGAGTCTCCAGTTTCAGAGTCTCCAGTTTCAGAGTCTCCAGTTTCAGAGTCTCCAGTTTCAGAGTCTCCAGGTCCTGTCTCGCCAGTTTCAGTGTTTCCAGGTCCTGTCTCGCCAGTTTCAGTGTTTCCAGGTCCTGTCTCGCCAGTTTCAGTGTCTCCAGGTCCTGTCTCGCCAGTTTCAGTGTCTCCAGGTCCTGTCTCGCCAGTTTCAGTGTCTCCAGGTCCTGTCTCGCCAGTTTCAGTGTCTCCAGGTCCTGTCTCGCCAGTTTCAGTGTCTCCAGGTCCTGTCTCGCCAGTTTCAGTGTCTCCAGGTCCTGTCTCGCCAGTTTCAGTGTCTCCAGGTCCTGTCTCTCCAGTGTCCCCAAATGAAGTTCTTCCACCTGACTTCACATATGCCTCGAATGGTAATATGGTCCGTAAACAGGATCTAGAGATGTTTGAACGAGCTTTACAAGCAGTAAGTACACCCCCTACCAGAACTTCAAAAACTTCAAAGACCAAAAGGAAGAAAAAAAAGTCTTCAGACTCCATTGTTGGATCTTTGTTTCCCCATGGATTAAATGAGAACTGTCTGTATGGCAAGGATGCTTATGGCAACATATCTCTCCTGTCGGACGATGTGCGTGACTACTCTAGTGAAGAGGGTGGTTTGGACATTGAAGACTACACCTATGAGGTAGCTCCTCCCAACGCCCGGAGGGCGTCTTTGAGGAGGGGGATGTGTCACAATCCCTATCGTGCAAAACAGACAGCCAGGCGTGGTCGCGCCTCAGGGTGGAATTGAACCCGGGACCTCTCCATTGCTATCCCAACACCTTACCTCTGAGCCACCTATCAGTTCAGATTCAGTTGCTGTCCATTGAAGCCTGGTGCTGAACCATGTGCTGTTTGCCTGATCTCCCTACTATTTGCCTAATTAACTTGGATATAAAGCCCTGCCTCACTATGAGGGAGGTGTCAGTTCATTTTGTTATTGATCTCCCTGTCTGAGCTAAAGCTACCTGCATATATCTTCAGCTCCTTGACTGACCCCGGCTTTTGACCTTCTGCTTTTGAACCTCGGATTGCTGCTATCTCCTGTCCTTTGACCCCGGCCTGTACCTTTGGACTTCCTCTACCGTCTCCAGCCCTTGACCCACGGCTTGTGACCCGGACTTATCTTTGGTTCCTGTTTGTTGGGCACCTGCTGTCACCTTGATAGCTGCTGATCCTTGCTATACACAAATCGCTTGCATCTGCTTGGGACTTCCAGATATCCCCTACATCATCTGTAACTACAATACTCAGCAGAACCGCAAGTACCATATACTACGTACTTTATCTATAGTCTGTGTTTGTAGATTGGCAGTTATACCTTTGTCTGTATCTGAGATTCTTACCTGTTTCCCCCTCAGTTAGTTGCTTATGAGGGAATAAGCATATACAGTCTTTCAGTTGGTTGTCCAATAGAGGTTGTGATGAATTAACCCCAAACTCTCTGTTTACTCTGAGAGAGAACTGGTGGTTGTACCTGAGAGACCTCTATAGTTTAAAACCAATTGTTCTACTGTAACTGCATAGCAGGGATGTTACAGATGTGCGACCCTCACCCCGGCGAAAACTTCGAAGCCCGCTGCCCTCCCCCACAAGCACGGAGCTTCGTGGTGAAGGGGGCGGCGGCGGAAGACTGTGGCGGCGAAGACCGGGGTGGGTTGGTGGAAGACCCCCGGAGCTGGCTAATAAATTATTTTATTCTTGTGTGGTTTATTTGTGTTTACACTTTTTCCACCAGGTGAATGGGTAGGGGTACCATGTACCCCATACTCATTCACATAGGGTGGGGGGCCAGAATCTGGGGGCCGCCTTATTAAAGGGGCTCTCAGATTCTGATTGGCTCCCGCCCGCATACCCCGACAACCAATGGCCAGGGTTGCCGGGAAGAGGCTCTTGTCCCTATCGACATGGGGACAAGAGTGCTTTGGGGTGGGGCCGCCCCCTTCACCATGAAGCTTCCTGCTTATGGGGGAGAGCGGCGTGCTTCTCGTCGCTGTCTTCTGCTGCGGGGTGACACTCGCGGGCTTCTTCGGCGACATCCGCTTCTGCCTGGCTCCGCCGCTGGGGCCAGGGCTTCTTCTAACATTCGATGTTGACACGGCGAGGTCCGGCGCTGAAATGCCGACAGAGCGGCGGGCACCGACTTATATTGGCATTGGGCGTGGGCGTGGTTATGCCACCACGTGACCTTAACCCATGTGACATCACAGGGCATGATGGGAATGTGGGCGGCGGCGAAAACGACTAGAAGTCCGGAGTGGGATGTGCGACCCTCACTCCGGCCGAAAACTTCGAAGCCCGCTGCCCTCCCACACAAGCACGGAGCTTCGTGGTGAAGGGGGCGGCGGCGGAAGACGGCGACGAGAAGCCCGCCACGTCTAAGTCCGGGATGGGATGTGCGACCCTCATCCCGGCAGAAAACGTTGAAGGGGCGGCGGCAGAAGACGGCGACACAGCGACGAGAAGGCCTGGCCCCCGCGGAGGAGCCAGACAGAAGCCGACAAAGCCCGCGGGTGGTGCCCCGCGGCGGAAGACAGCGACGAGAAGCCCGGAGAGTGGCGCCCTCTGGCGAAAGACGGCGAAAAAAGCCCGAGGTGGGGCGACACCCCCGTTGTTCTCCGCTGTTTTCGGGCCGGCCCCCCCCGGATGTGAAAGAGCTTAATTTTGGGGTGGGGGCCCGGCCGAGCATGGTGGAGAGCATCGGTGGATTCCCCCCCCCCCCCCGGCAGAAAATGGCTAGAAGACCGAGGAGTGGCGACGCCCCCATTGTTCTCCGCCTTTTTCCGCCGGCCCCCCCCGGATGTGAAAGAGCTTAATTTGGGGTGGGGGCCTGGCCGAACATGGCGGAGAGCATCGGTGGGTGTCTCTCCCCCCGGCGGAAGGCGGCAGCGAAGACCGGGGGGGGGGGTAGGTATACCCCCACCGGCGGAAGACAGCCATCAGCCCGCGGGAGGCTGGAGCCCCCCGCAGAAGGTGGAGGCGAAGACCGAGGAGGGGTTTCGCCCCCCGTTGTTCTCCGCCATTTTCCGCCGGCCCCCCCGGATGTAAAAGAGCTTAATTTGGGGTGGGGGCCTGGCTGAACATGGCGGAGAGCATCGGTGGGTGTCCCCCCCCCCCCCCCCCGGCGGAAGGCGGCGACGAAGACCGGTGCGGGGCTGGAGCCCCCCGGCAGAAAACGTCTAGAAGACCGAGGAGGGGCTCCGCCCCCCGTTCTCCGCTGTTTTCGGCCGCCCCCCCCCGGATGTAAAAGAGCTTAATTTGGGGCGGGGGCCTGGCCGAACATGGCGGAGAGCATCGGTGGGTGTCGTCCCCCCCCGGCAGAAAACGGGGAAGCCCGGGGGCCCAATGGGCTGGTGGTGGGGGGTCCCGGCAGAAGACCCCCAGAGCTGACTATTAAATTATTTTATTCTGTGTGGTTTATTTGTGTTTACACTTTTCCACCCGGTGAATGGGTAGGTGTACGATGTACCCCATACTCATTCACATAGGGTGGGGGGCCAGAATCTGGGGGCCCCCTTATTATAGGGGGCTCTCAGATTCTGATAAGCCCCCCGCCCGCATACCCCGACAACCAACGGCCAGGGTTGTCGGGAAGAGGCTCTTGTCCCTATTGACATGGGGACAAGAGTGCTTTGGGGTGGGGGGTAGTGCCCCCCTCCCCCAAAGCACACACTCCCCCATGTCGAGGGCATGTGGTCTGGTACGGCTCAGGAGGGGGGGGGGGGCTCGCTTGTCCCCACCCCCATTCCTGTCCGGCCAGACTGCGTGCCTGGGAGAAGGGTTTGGTCTGGATCTGAGGGGGAACCCCACGCCGTTTTTGGCGTGGGTTTAACCCCTTATGTTCCAGATCAAATCTAAGAGCCTGTTGTGCACCTGGAGGGGGACCCCCACGCCGTTTTTTTTAAAATTTGGTGTGGAGTTCCCCTTTATCCCGGTCCTGTCAGGGGGGGGAATGCCTGCTCGTCTGTCCATACAATGTATGAACAGCGATCTGTCATTTCCCCTAGACAGTCCCACCCCCTTTACAGTTAGAACACACCCAGGTAACATAATCAACCCCTTCCTCGCCCCTAGTGTTAACCCCTTCCCTGCCAGTGACATTTTTATAGTAAGCAATGCATTTGTATACCATTGGTCGCTAGAAAAATGCCAAAGCTCACAAAAATGTGTCCGCCACAATGTCGCAGTAGCCAGAAAAATCAATGATAGCCACCATTACTAGTAAAACAAAAATATATTTCTAAAAAACCTATAAGACCAACCCCTACTTATAACTTTTGCCCAAACCAATCAAACGCTTATTGCGTTTTTTTTGGAACCAAAAATATGTCGAAGAATACGTATCGGCCTAAACTGAGGGCAAAAAGTTTTGGAATATATTTTGGGGGAGATTTATTATAGCAAACAGTAAAAAAGTATTTTTATTTACAAAATTGTCGCTATATTTTTGGTTCAAGCAAAAATAAGAAAAAACGCAGAGGTGATCAAATACCAAAAAAAAAAAAAATTTTGTTGGGGGGAAAAAAGAGGACGCCAATTTTGTTTGGGGGCCACGTCGCACAACCACGCAATTGTCAGTTAAAATGACGCAGTGTTGAAATGCAAAAACTGGCCCCGTCAGTGACCAGTAATATGGTCTGGGGCTCAAGTGGTTATAAATTAAGAAAACACTAAAGTTATCCCAATTTATGGCCATAATGTGAAAGATGATGTTACACCGAGTAAATAGATACCCAACATGTTACACTTTAATATTGCACACACTCATGGAATGGCGCCAAACTTCAGTACTTGAAAATACCCATAGGCAACACTTTTTTATTTATTTTCAGGTTACCAGTTTAGATTTACAAAGGAGGTCTAGTGCTAAAAGTATTGCTCTCGCTCTAACGTACGCTATGATACCTCACATGTGGGGTTTGAACGGGGGTTAAATATGTGGGCGGGACTTACACATTTAAGGCCCGCCCACATATGGAAACATCCTTCAAACCACACATGTGAGGTATCATAGCGTGCGTAAGAGCAAGAGGAATACTTTTAGCACTAGACCTCATCTGTAAATCTAAACTGGTAACCGGAAAAAAAAATGCTGCGTGTTCGCTTCTGACTGTGAGCTACTAGGGACAGGGGCGTTTTAATTATTATTATTTATGTTTGTTACGTAAAAATTCTATAAGACCTCCCCTTCAGGTTGTAAAGCATCAGTTCAGGGGGACCAAAAAATAAATAAAACACCTCTAATGCTTTCATCCGCCATTGCAGATTTGATTCTGGTAATGCATTTCGAGTGAACTGGGCATGCTCGAACACTTAGAAAAAAAAGCTGGGTGTTTGTGCCTGAAAATGACATGCATCTTTCTGAGCATGCTCAGAAAGCTTGTTTTTTGGCTTAGAAATTTAAGGACATCCTTAACAGGTGTAAGCAATTACAAGTGCACACAAACTAGAGGCTGACATTTCTTCATGTGTTTCCAATTGGTTCATTAGCACACATGTTATAAAAAGTGTGGATAGTGCACATGTCAGCTGCCCTCAGAGGGGGCAGATTTGCTGGCTGGAAGTACTGGCGGAGCGAAACAGAGATGTTTTGGAGCAAGTTTTGTTTTTTTTGATGTTTTGTCTGCTGCATAATTTTGCTAAATGTTTCTCAAGATGTTAATGACTAATGTTTTAATCCTGTGGGTCTATCCTGTTATTTCAAAAGCATGATTTATTTTCCAATGACTGTGTGAAATAAACGTTGGTCTATTTTTTTGTTTATGTTTTTTATTTTTTTTGTGTGTTTATTTTTAATATTTTGTTTTGCTTTCCTTGTTTTGTGGACCAATAAAATTACTTTCAAATTTTAAAGTTTGTTTTGTGATATTTTTTTCATGCTATGGATTTCAACCGCTGCAGCTGAAATAGTTTGGGCCTAAACCATCAAGTGTGATTTGTCTCTAAGCCCTTTCCTGGTGTGTATGCATGAAATGTTTAGTCACCAGAAAAGGAAGGACAAAGCGGTAAGTATTGTTTCCTAGAATTGATGTCCAGACTGACTTTTTAAAGCACATGTGCAAGATGTAGGAAAACCTGCAAACAGGGCCTGTTTGGAGGGGGGGGGGGTGTATTGGTGGAAATTTTTTGTTTATTCAGACACGACATTAGGTACCAAATTTACAAATAACGGGGAAACATTAAGAAAATCTCACACTGCTTACAAACATTTACATATACAAGATAATCATTTAAACAACTATAACACTCCTATAAAACCAACATTGAATTTACAAACCTTGAAAACACAGACTAATAACACGCAACCAATTCACCAGTGCTAACCTCTATCAGGTTGGGCAAACTTTTATCACCCTCCATTATCCGGCTCATTGCACTTTGGGTCACTATTGGTGCATACCCATAATTAAGGTCCATAAGAAACAAAAGAAAGAATAACAAAATACTATATATGGCATATTTTACGCGGATTAGCCAACTACCTGCGCAAGCCTATTGGCATCAACTGCAGAAACCTACAGCCTCTGCCCCATCTGGCCACTGCACCAGGTCATAGCTAGCCAAATCCATCAACAGACCACATATCTATACATCATAAACATCGAACAAAATCCCGCTATATTAACCGTTTAGTAAAATAACAAATTACTCTGCGGCACCCGCACCCTCATCCTGCTTAGAACAGGGCACAGAACCCACTCCCGCATCACTCATTAACACCTTTTTTACTTTTTTTCTTTTTCTTCTTATTCTTCCTAAGCACTACCCAACCAGTATCACCGGCTGCTGGGCCCACCCCACTCATACCCTCTGAGGGCTCTTCACTTGACCCGGCCTGAGGTCTTTTCTGTGACCCAAGGGCCACCTCCATATCCTCCTGGGTTACTGCACCACCCAACGCATGAGAATCCACCCGGGGGGGGGGAGAGCGGGGCAAAACGGGAAGAAAGCGGGAGGGGAACAGAACAAGAATGAGAGGAGGGGGCAACAGGAAGAGAAAGGGAAGGGGGGGGAAGGATAGCACAGACTGGCCCCAACACCCCCCCCCCAGGGGGAACCACCAAACCCTCCTCACTCCCCTCTACTTCAGAATCGGTGTCTAAGGCAGAGGAGTCCAGCAAAAACTCAGGAGGCCCCCCAAGGAAAACCCCACCACCTCCTGACACTCCACTCTGACCCGGAGGGTCAGGGGCTACTGCACTAACCCCCGCCCTCCTCCTGATGAGACCCTGCCTTTGAGGCTCCTCACCCCCCTCTACCTCAGAATCAATGTCCACTCCACTCTGACCTGGAGGATCAGGGGCAGCTGCACCAACCCCCGCCCTCCTCCTGACAGAACCTTGCCTCTGGGGCATAGGGGCAGCCCGACCACCAGATCTAGAAGCACCCGCGGCCTGCCCCCCCCACCCCACTCCATCTCAGAATCGGTGTCCGAGGTGAAACCCTCCGACACCCCAGATTCCTCTTGCACATTACCCCTATAAGCCTGCGGACATCGACTGAAAGGGTGACCTAACTCGTTACAAAGATTACATCTAATATGGGCACACCCGTCCGCCAGGTGACCCCTCCCACCACAGCACGTGCACTTCACAACAGTACATTCAGCGCTCAAGTGAGTGGGGGACCCGCACTTAAAACACCTTTTAGGCTGTCCAGGATAAAAAACCAAAATTCTGTCTCTCCCAATGAAAGCACTCCCAGGGATATGAGCCATGCTATTTCCCTGCCTCTTCAACTTAATCTTAACCCCCCAGGCCCCTGTCCAGATCCCCCTTTCATCCACCTTCTTCCAAAGGGGGCACTGGAGCTGGCCATGACGGGTCAACCAGGTCGCAATGTATTCCGGAGGAAGGGATTCATTGCGTACCAGGATGGTTACATTTTTGACCTCCTCCTGCCTAGACAGGGGGGTCAAACAGAACTTGGACCATGGGTCCTGTCTTTTAACTAGTTCATAATTCAACAAAAACATTTCCATAACGATGACTGACATAAAACTAAAATCAAACTCTACTGAACCTCCCGGATGGATAACCGCAAAGAGGTCAGACGCCCTTACTCCCAGAGAGAGGACCATATCGATGACCTCTCCTCGGGACGGGCACTGACCTTCACCAATAAACTTTAGTTGCACCACATTCCTCCTCCTGCGTTCTGTACCACCACCTCCCCTGGACCATGCCCCCTCACCCCGCTGCTCTTGCGCAGGGGGAACCCTGAAATTGCGGGCACCGAACTTGCTGTAAATATGATCCAAGGGAGCACTTAACCCAGCCACTTGGGCATAAGACCTGCCCTCCCTCAAAGCATTGAGCAAGCTCTCTTCCTGAGAGGTTGTGATAACTCCCGCAGGTTGGGGTGCATCAAATGGACCAACCCCCCTCAGGACCTCCATTGACCCAACCTGGGCAGTCTCCTCATGACTCGCTGCCCTCCCCCTCACTACTGAAGGACCCGAAAGGGGGCCCGACCCCAACACAACTTCCTGTACCTGAGCCAATTGAGTATCATCCATATTAAAACCAGAGTCCCCCATCTCTTCACAGGCTCCATAGGAACCTACATGGACTTCTGTCACAGCTGCAGACTGGGAACCTTCTAACTTTCTAATAAAATCCATTGCCAAACATTCATCATCTAAATGTCCCGCAGGGTGATCCCCCCAAACTGGAGCCTGTTCAGAAGGGAGACCCGCAGATGGGGAAGTACTCACAAGTCCCTGGGTATTCTGTTCCAAAGCTGAGGATCGGACCTGGCCGGGAAATGGAGCTCCGGGTGTCACCACAGCCACTTCCGGGTCACGTGCTGACGTCACTTCCGGTTCCGGGTCACGTGCTGACGTCACTTCCGGTCGCGGCTCCGTCCCAATCACGGGAGATTCCCGCACAGCGGAAATGCCCTCCAAGTCACTGCTGATTGGTCGTCCAGAAGCAGGAGGCTCCACATGGCGTGGCGTGCCCTCTCCCTCGGCAGCCATTGCTATCCTAGCCATAGCTTCTTCCATACTAGATGTCATACAGTCCATCTCAACTGGATCCGCGGTAGATGCCTGCCCCTCACCCTGTAAACCCGCAGCGGTCGCCACCACAACGGCCGGCTGACCCTGCTGTAGGCTACTTGCTGGGTTCACAGAGGCCAAAGCACCCCTGCTTCCAGGAGCAGGCTTATCACCCTGATCTTGCTGGGAACCAGACACACTCTTCACGGTGACCAAAAGTCCAGGCGGAAGACGAGGAAGACTCACCACGGGGTTGAGACCTCTCTCACTCACGCAAGTACCTCCTGCTTCGTGGGACAACCTCCCACTTGATGTTGTACCCCCTTTCTTCACAGGTTGGGGTCCGGCAGGTGCCTGGGCGCCCTCAGCGGTACTCTCCGAGATAGTCCCTGAGGTCTGAGGTTCCACTAACAGAGAACCCCCAGCCCCCTCAGCTACTAATGCTGACTTGCCTCTCCTTGCTGCCTGCTTGCTCTCCTCAGAGGCACGTTGGAGCTCCCTCCTGATTGGAAGGAGGAAAGCCTTCTCTGCAGTCCCTCTGGAACAGAGACACATAACAAGACCCCATAACTGGCCATTCTGCTCTTTCAACAGGTCTATTGCTTCCTTGAATTCGAATCTTTTTGAGCTACTAGCCCAATCTCTTCTGTTCCTTAAACTGGCCAGCACTGTAATCCTGGAATGGAGAGCTTGTGCCGCCTTCTGAATCAAACCTTTGGTTTTGCTGCGTCTTCTCAGCATTCGCTGATCATCCTCCCCTTGCTGGGGAAAAGTCCAATCTGCCAGCTTGGACTGGACCGACAAAAATTGCTTCTCTTCTTTATTTAAATCCCCAAAACTCGGGAGATCCACGGTCCTCGGAGGTACCGGGTGGGAGGTGAACTCCCCTTGCCCAGGAACAAGCCCCTGGCCTGGGCTTGATGAGGCCATAGCCTCCCCTCTCCTCCAGGGTCTGGTTCTTCACAGGAGCTGCTTCAAAGACACAACCTCTTCCTTCAAGGCATTGGTGGACAGGCTTGAAGTGCTGATTTACAGCGCTGTGCTTGAAACTAGCACAAGACAATCTTATTCTAATTGTGGGTTGTTTGAGGGAAGCCAATTGAGTGTTAGAACCCCTGCTAGTGTTTTTAGGTTGGGCTTTGTGTCCCTTTTCTTAAAATTGGCTTCACTTCCTGTCACACAGCTGAACAGGAAGTGAGGTTAACCACTTAAGGACCCCCGCACGCACATATACGGCCACAGAATGGCACGTACAGGCACAAGGGCGTAAATTTACGTCCCCGCCTGAGTGCGGTTCGGGGGTCCCATCGGGACCCCCTCCGCGGCGTGCGGGGGTCCCCCTACCTCTGGGAGCGATCCAGGATCTGCGGGCGGATGTCCGTGATATCCGCCCCCCCCGCGATCGCTCCCAGCCAATGGGAGCGCGCTCCCAGCCTGTCACTTCCTCCTCCTGTGTTTACACAGGAAGGAGGAAATGATGTATTCTCTCATCGCAGCGCTGTTTCCCAGCGCTGCTGATGAGAGAAGACATCACAAGTAAGTGTGCACCAACACAACACTGACACACACTCACATAGGCATATTAACCCCTTGTGATCGCCCCCCCACCCCCCTGTCACAGTGTCACTGAATGCAGTGATTTAATCACTGCATTTAGTGTCAGTGTGACAGGCAGTGTAAAAAACAGTTAGTGTTAGGTTCAGGATAGCCCCCCCACCCCCCTAATAAAGTTTTAACCCCCTGATCAACGCCCTAGTTAACCCTTTCACTCCCTATTGCCAGCGTCACTAAGCGATCATTTTTCTGATCGCTGTATTAGTGACGCTGTTCCCGCTAGGTAGCTATTTTTTTTTATTGCGATTTTTTTTTTTACTAAAGACATGTGGCTAAATAAATTTTGGCCTAAATGTTTGACTAAAATTTAGTTTATTTGATTTTTTTTTTAACAAAAAGTAAAAAATAGTGTTTTTTTTTCAAAAATGTCGCTCTATTTTTGTATATAGCGCAAAAAATAAAAATCGCAGAGGTGATCAAATACCACCAAAAGAAAGCTCTATTTGTGGGAAGAAAAGGACGCAAATTTTGTTTGGGAGCCACGTCGCACGACCGCGCAATTGTCTGTTAAAGCGACGCAGTGCCGAATCGCAAAAACACCTTGGGTCATTTACCAGCGTATTGGTCCGGGTCTTAAGTGGTTAAAACCCTACCAATGGTCTTTTCTTCGGGACACAGGTCAATCTAACTAGTGTCCCCATTAAGCAAATTGCACTGCTGTGTACACCCCAAATGATTAGTTACTTTGGGGTTTAGTAAAGGCAAAGCCGCTCTGCAGTAGAAGCGTAGTCAATGAAAATCAGAAGGGAAGCACTGATGGTTTTAACTTCCAATCCCGCCAAGTTTATATTTTTCTTCCTTGCTTGTCCACTTGCAGTGCAAAGTGGATTTGCCTTTAGTAAATGGCCCCCACAGTCCAAGATCTATACTAATTTGGGGTGTACACAGCAAAATGCAATTTCCAAAATGGGAAACTATTTAGATTGCTCTGTGTGTCCCCAACAAAACATTACTCAGGTTTTTCCCTCACTTCCTGTTTGGCTATGTGGCAGGAAGTGAATGAATTAAGTAGAAAGTGACAACATTTGTGAGGTGTCTTTACCCTATCAGGGATGCAGGCATCCCCAAAACAAACAAGAAAATTGTTGATTTAACATTGGGTGGTGTTTGTGGGGGTCCCTAACACACATTCATACATACATATTGGCAACGCTGGATCCTGGCCTATTGGCATGGTTATATTTTCTTAAGCCTCTCAATAAAATGATCTGAAATTTGGGGTTAAACTGGAACTATAATCATCACTTTTTTGTTGTTGTTTTCTTTCATTTTGGATAGAGTTGGGGGGGGGGGGGGTTAGAAGCTCTGTCAGTTTATTTTGTATTATCCCTGTCCGTTTGGGGAGATTGGCCTTCACTTCCTGCCCCATAGCCAAACAGGAAGTGATCGAAAAACTAGGCAAATTAAGGGACTCCTGTGCCCCCGCCCCTACAGAACTTGTGTGTGTCCCCTGAAAATTCCTGGGTGGGTCATAAAAAAACAGGGTGTGGCCTTGACAGGAAGGGTGGGTCATTTTTCTATTAGGGGGTGCCAAAATTTGGTCAGGTCAGGGCAGCACAAAACCTAAATATCCTACTGCATATTAGGGCTTATTTAGACAGGATCCAATTTTTAGATTGTGGGAGGAAACCCGCACAGGGAGAACATGCAAACTCCAGGCAGATAGTGTCACGGGCGGGATTCGAACCAGCAACCCTTTTGCTGCTAGGTGAACATGCTACACACTACACCACTGTGCTGAACGAACATGATCGCAGCTGAAAGCATGAGATGTTTTTTTTTTTTTTCAAATTCCATGCTTTCCAGCCTGGAGGACAGATGTGGGGTCTAATTGACCCCGCCTCTCTCTATAAAGAGGACCTGTCACACACTAGTCCTATTATAAGGGATGTTTACATTCCTTGTAATAGGAAGAAAAGTGAAAAATAATACAAAAAAAGGGACAAACAAGTGCAAAAAAAAAAATATTAAGCAAAAAAAAAAAAAAAAATTAATTTAAATGCTCCTGTCCCTAGTAGCTCTCACTCAGAAGCGAACATGCATGCAAGTCCCACCCACATATGTAAACACACTTCAAACCCCACATGTGAGCTATCATAGCGTGCGTTAGAGTGAGAGCAATAATTTTAGCACTAGACCTCCTCTGGTGTGGAATTTAAGGGGAACTCCACCCCAAATAAAAAAAAAAATGGCGTGGAGTCCCCCCTAAAATCCACACCAGACCCCTTATCCGAGCACGTTGACCTGGCCGGCCGCAGAAAAGAGGGGTGGACAGAGCGCGGCCCCCCCTCTCCTGAACCGCACCAGGCCACATGCCCTCAACATTGGGAGGGTGTTTTGGGGTGCCCCCCAAAACACCTTGTCCCCATGTTGATGAGGACAAGGGTCTCTTCCCCACAACCCTTGCCCGGTGGTTGTGGGGGTCTGCGGGCAGGAGGCTTATCGAAATCTGGAAGACCCCTGTAACAAAAGGGCCCCCCAGATCCCGCCCCCCCCTGTGTGAAATGGTAATGGGGTACATTGTACCTCTACCATTTCACCCACAAAAAAAATGTAAAGGGTTAAAAACGACAAGAGCCGGTTTTTGACAAGTCCTTTATTATCTTCTTTCTTCTTTTCTTCTTTCCTTCGGGTTTCTTCCTCCATCTTCTTCTTCTTCCTCTGCTTCTGTCTTGGGTCTTCTATTCCCGCATCTTGCCCGGAATGTTCTTCCATCTTCTTCTCCTTCCGCTGTCCTTCTCGTCCGCATCTTCTTCTTGTTCTTCTTCGCCGGAGCCGCCGCTTCCAATTGAAATCCCCGCTGTCTGCCGGACCACGCCCCCCCTCTGACGCCACGGGCAAGCTCTTAGGAGTGTGCTGCAAGTGCGTCAGAGGGGGCGTGGTCACATGTCAGAGGGCGGGCAATTCAGTTGGAAGCTTGTGCGCGGCTTCTTCTTTGCCAGAGTCGCCGCTTCCAATTGAATTGCCTGCCCTCTGACATGTGACCACGCCCCCCTCTGACGCACAGGCACCACACGGGGACTTTCCTAAGAGCTTGCCCGTGGCGTCAGAGGGGGGGCGTGGTCCGGCAGACAGCGGGCAATTCAATTGGAAGCAGCGACTCCCGCAAAGAAGAAGCCGCGCACAAGCTTCCAATTGAATTGCCCGCCCTCTGACATGTGATCACGCCCACCTCTGACGCACTTGCAGCACACTCCTAAGAGCTTGCCCGTGGCGTCAGGGGGGGGCGTGGTCCGGGAGACAGCGGGGATTTCAATTGGAAGCGGCGGCTCCGGCGAAGAAGAACCAGAAGAAGAAGATGCGGACGAGAAGGACAGTGGAAGGAGAAGAAGATGGAAGAACATTCCAGGCAAGATGCGGGAATAGAAGACCCAAGACAGAAGCAGAGGAAGAAGAAGAAGATGGAGGAATAAACCCGAAGGAAAGAAGAAAAGAAGAAGAAAGAAGATAATAAAGGACTTGTCAAAAACCGGCTCTTGTCGTTTTTAACCCTTTACATTTTTTTTGTGGGTGAAATGGTAGAGGTAAAATGTACCCCATTACCATTTCACACAGGGGGGGCCGGGATTTGGGGGGCCCCTTTGTTAAAGGGGTCTTCCAGATTTCGATAAGCCTCCTGCCCGCAGACCCCCACAACCACCGGGCAAGGGTTGTGGGGAAGAGACCCTTGTCCTCATCAACATGGGGACAAGGTGTTTTGGGGGGTACCCCAAAACACCCTCCCAATGTTGAGGGCATGTGGCCTGGTTCGGTTCAGGAGAGGGGTGGCCGCGCTCTGTCCCCCCCTCTTTTCTGCGGCCGGCCAGGTCAACGTGCTCGGATAAGGGGTCTGGTGTGGATTTTAGGGGGGACTACACGCCATTTTTTTAATTTGGCGTGGAGTTCCCCTTAAATTCCACACCAGACCTGAAGGGTCTGGTTATTGAATTTGGGGGGACCCCCACGCTTTTTTTTTTGTTTTTTTTTATGATTGAATTCTCCTGCAATTGCCGGGAGCCGACAATTCATTATTGCCGCGAGTCAGTTTTAAACGGCTTTTTTGCTTTGGAGAATGTCATTTTGTGCAGAGACAGTTCTAACCAAGGGAAACATGCGCTTTTTCACATGCTGACATTAGAGCCCCCCATAGTACGAAATTTAAAGAAAAATTACACTTTTATTGTTGCACTTTTAGCATTATTAAAATCACTGCTCCCGAAAAAACGGCCGTTTTAAAAAATAAAAAAATCATTGGTACATGTCCCCAAACACTTTTTAGGACAAAACTTGCAGATTAGCCTTTAAAATTCACAATTAAGATTTCCCCCATAGACTTTAACAGGGAGTTCGGCGGCGGCTTTACTTATCAATTGCATCGCGCTGCTGTGCTACGCCGGTTCATTTGCCTAATTAAGGCTTCATCCAGCGCACGTATTAAGGCATGTACCGGCGCAGCGCAGCTTCAATAGTAAATCACCCCCTTTGATAGAAAATAACAGTAATGGTAACTGTAATGAAAAAGTGTATGGGAAGCACTGTAGAGTACTGTCAGACAACTCTGAGCTATTGGTTGAGGTACCAATGGATACAGAAATGGTTAAAGACATTGGTGTGGAAAAATGTGCATTGGTAGGACAATTGCTGTTGAAGTGTTGGACAACAGGGGGCAATGTGAAACTGCGGGACTGTCCCAGAGGGAGTAACTGCTTGCCTGTAGGTGGTCCCTCCATAGACACTGTCCTAACAAACACGGGGACAAGAGGTCCCAATGACAATGTTGGGTTGAATAACCCCTTGTGGAACATTGCTGGTGAGGTAAAACAGAAGGATGTCGTGCTAATCTCAGATGGTCTGGGTGCAAAAAGGTAACCACATAGGCGATAGTGAACCTGAGAAACAAATGTCGGTTAGTGTTGCGTCAGGTAGTGAGAGTGGTCAGTCCCTGGCAGGTTTCATGGAAGTGGGTCCCCAACAGTCCCAAGAGAGTAGGTCTGTGGGAGGAAAAAGAAGGATCCTAAGGCCAGGAGGTAGAAGGGTTAGAGAGATTAGTGTGAGCCCACGGTTCAGGAAGTGCTGGTGGAAGCACACCCGGAAGAAGAGGTGGGTGGAGTGCCCCTTTAGAGGAAAGGTTGGGCAGATTAGGACTCCTGCTGCTGATAGTTGGCACAAGGGCGCCACGGTGAAGGGTTGGTGGAAACATACCCGGAAAAAAATGGGCCTGTGCAGCCAATGGTTGGCACAGAGGAGACCCATTTGTGATGATGGGTCTATGTGTTCCTCCCTCTGGTTCGAAACAAAGGGGGAGGGTATGTGATGGTTTGGATCTGTCTTGCCTGATGGATGGCTGGTTTTCGCCATATTTTGGAGAGACAGACACATTGATTGCACAGCTGTGTGGTCAGCTTTTTAAGTCTGACCTGAACAGCATTCAGGGCTCCACCCTCCCGAGGAGTCCAGGTCTGGAAGGGAGAACCCTGAGAGTGCAGGTGTGCACTAAATTAGCTGGAGAAGCTAGAGAAGCTGGAGAGTGCAGGCTGCACTATAATACCCAGAGGCCTGAGTCTGAGGTGGCTGACAGGAGTGAGTCTGGGGTGGCTGACAGGAGTCAGGAAGGCTTCACGAGGGAGCCTAAACAGTGTGGTGCTACTGCTAAAGATAGCCAGGTGGCTCGGTATTTTCCGTTATACGTGTAAGCCAGGAGGCTGAAGGTACCATTTTGTATGGACTGTGAAAACCCCTGTATATTTTTCTGTTGGATGCAATAAAACCATGTTTTTTTGCTATTTCTGCTTGAAGACCAGTGACTGTGCAACTCTACATTTATCGCAAATTTTGCGACTTTATCACAATATATATGCCAAATTCTGAATCCATCATTTTAAAAGGCTCGGACGTCGGCAGAATGGGGTCGCGAGCATGCCGCCGCCGGTGCCCATCCCAATCGCATACGCTCACCTTCGTAGACTCCAGAGTGACATGCTTAAGTATATCTGGAACTATAAGAAGCATAGGATCCCTGGTTCGGTCATGACGGCATCGCGGGGGACGGAGGACTGGCATTTCCTAACTTTGTTAGATACTATCAAGCTGCCCAGCTACGCGCGATAGCCTCCTGGTTCCCCCAGAGGAACTACAATAAATGGACGGAAATAGAAAAAATATGGTTAGCCCTGGCCCATCCAAATAGCCTCTTGTGGGATGCAAATGTGGAGGTAGACCCTGACCGCCTGCTGGGCTCGATGTCCTTGCTTCAAGGGCTCTGGCGCAAACTTTCGTGAGGCAGTGCTCAAGTCCGAATGTTCCTTGATGAACTCTTTTGTCTGCAACCCTAAAATACCAGACACCCAGACTCATCAGAAGTCCTGGCCCTGGGCCTCTCAGGATTTATTCCACTTTGGGCACTTAGTTGACCCTGGGTCCCGTAAGCTGCTAGCATTCTCGGAGCTCCAAACGAAACACGATATGCCCAGACAGGTGTTTTACATACATACATACATACATACATACGTTCTCTATCCATACATTTTACTTTTTCTTTTAGTGCTACCATCTATTTTTTGTTGTAACCTTTTTCTACAAACTTGTTTATAGTGGAATTTGCTTGAATTTTTTAATCTTTAGCATTGCTGCAGTTTCTGTAGACTCTCATCAGCTGCCCTTTCGGATATTAGTTATCCATTGTCTATGATGGCAACTGTTGGTTGAGATGTATCCATTCCTGTCTGTTTATTTGTAATTCTTCTGTGCCCCTCCAGATAATCATAATGTCATCAATATATCTTCGGTACATTTTGAGATTAGCCCTTTGCACAGGAGGGGCACAGAAGAAGAATTACAAAATGTCTTTAATGAAATTAATCATAATGCCTATGGAATCATGTTTTCTGGTACTTGGAACAAAGAGACAAGTGATTATCTAGATTTGCAACTATTTAGGGGAATGGATGTATTAAAACAAGGACTTTTTTCAAAAAAACAGACAGGAATGGATACATCTCAACCAGCAGTTGCCATCATAGACAATGGATAACTAATATCCCGAAAGGGCAGCTGATGCGAGTCTACAGAAACTGCAGCAATGCTAAAGATTACGAAATTCAAGCAAATTCCATTATAAACAAATTTGTAGAAAAAGGTTACAACAAAAAATAGATGGTAGCACTAAAAGAAAAAGTAAAATGTATGGATGGAGAACATATGACAATGGAGATACCAAAAAAGAATAAAAAACAAAAACATATGCATATGGCCTTCCTAACAGGATATAACATACAACACAAAGCCTTAGAAAACATAATAAAAAAAGTACCGGGCCATTCTACAATCAGATAAAGTTTTAAAGACCATAATACCAAACAAACCTTCTTTTATCTACAGAAAGGACCCTAGCCTTAGAAACCGTATTGTACACAATGCCCTGGATCCTCCGAAACAGATTAAGATTTTTAAAAATCTGAAAGGCTTCCATAAGTGCGGGACATGTCTCCCATGCAGGGAGAGTAAAAAGACCAATAAGAAAAAAGAACATTTTATCTCCACGGCAAATGGATCTAGTTACAATATAAGGGAACTAATAACATGCAACAGCACACATGCAACGTATGTCTAAATACGCGTACACACGCGTACAGAACGGTCTGAAGAACCGCTGTCATCGGTTAACCGATAAAGCTGACTGATGGTCCATTGCGCCCACACACCATCGGTTAAATAACCGATCGTGTCAGAACGCTGTGATGTAAAACACAACGACGTGCTGAAAAAAAGTTCAATGCTTCCAAGTTATGCATCGAATTGATTCTAAGCATGCGTGGATTTTTAACCGATGGTCGTGCCTACTTACGATCGGTTTTGACCTATCGGGTAGGAATCCATCGGTTAAGTTTAAAGCAAGTTGGCTTTTTTTTAACCGATGGTTAAATAACCTATGGGGCCCCCACACGATCGGTTCTAACCAATGAAAACGGTCCATCAGACCGTTGTCCTCTGTTTACCCTATTGTGTGTACGAGGCCTTAGGCCGCGTACACACGATCAGTCCAAACCAATGAAAACTGACTGAAGTTCAGTTTCATCGGTCCAAACCGACCGTGTGTACGCCCCATCAGTCTGTTGTCCTCTAGTCCAAAAATGTATAACTTGCTTTAAATTGGACCGATGGACGCCTACCGATTGGTCAAAACCGATGGTTAGGACGCAAATGCATCGGTTAAAAACCTGCGCATGCTCAGAATCAAGTCGACGCCTGCTTGGAAGCATTGAACTTAATTTTTTTCTGCACGTTGTTGTGTTTTATGTCACCGCGTTCAGTGAACCGATGAAACTGAACTTCAGTCCGTTATCATCAGTTTGGACTGATCGTGTGTACAAGGCCTAAGAGTGCCCATGTCAGAAACAATATGTTGTAAGAACAACTAGGGAGCTGCATGTCATGATTCGGGAACATATTTAAAACATTAAGGGCCAGATTCTCTAAGATCCTGCGGCGGCGTCGCATAAGCTATTTACACTACGCTGCCACAACTTACTGGAGCAAGTGCCGTATTCTCCAAGCACTTGCTCCGTAATTTGCGGCGGCGTAGTGTAAATGGCCCGGCGTATGGGCGCGTAATTCAAAGGGGGCGGCTTGTATTTAAATTAAGCGCGCCCCTGCGCCGATCGAACTGCGCATGCGCCGGCCGTACAAATAGCCTAGTGCGCATGTTCCAGCTCACAACGGAAACGTCAATGAAGCCGACGTGAGTGTCATTGACGTAAAGCCCTATTCGCGAACGACGAAGCTGTCCCGACGCCATACTTTTTTTTTTTTTTCCAAGAATTTTTTATTGGCAAGAATGGTAACAGTACAAGTGATACAATGCTTCGACAATAGTAGTAAAGTCGCGGTCGCAGCCGCTGTGCTACAAGGAGTAATTGGCACAGTATACAGTGGTAGAAGCAATAACAGGTATGGCAACAAGTGAGTGTTACAATTTCTATGGGTTCTTCTTTTGACCTGCTCAATTTAGTTTTCAAAGGTATGATATTGAAGTTGCACGAAAGAAAAACAGGAAACAGATACAGTACAGTGTACAAAAACAAACTAGGTACTGTATACAGGGGGATGTGATCGAAAGGCGTTTGCCATGTAAAACAAAACATATGTACCTAGCAGACGGAGGGCATCCGTCTTCCTGGACCCGGCAGGGGGGACCCTGATCAGCGAGGCATTGAGGGTACCCTAAATGTCATAATCCAGGGGGATATGTGCGCGTGAGCTGATTCATGTAGCCGGTATAGGCTTGGACCAACGGGGAGCCACCCTACAACCGCCCACCCCTATAGGGAGCTCCCGACTCCATACTTAACATGGCATACAACGGACCTTCGGAAACATACCCCTCATATAGCAGGGGTAGGTTTACGCTTACGGAAACGACGTAAACGAAGGAATCGGCGTATCAGGCTCATTTGCATAGTCAAATGAGTAAACAACGTAAACGCCACCTAGCGGCCAGAGAAGAATTACATCTAAGATCCGACGGTGTAAGTGTCTTACACCTGTCGGATCTACGCCGTATCTATGCGTAAGTGAGTCTAGGAATCACACGCATAGATACCCGGGCCCAGGTCCAGACTGGTCATAGGGCATAACGGCCCGCAAACGACCCGTGGATGGTCCGCATGTCATGTCTCCCCAGGGGTGTACCAAGGGATTGCAGGCCAATAGGGGACTTCCAGTTTACCTAATAGCCCAGTTTACCTGCCACCAACACAGTGCCAGATAGAGATGAGCTGGGCCAGATAGAGAAAGCTGAACTTGAGATCAGCTCTGACATTTTACCCCTCCCCTTGCTGCCTGCACAACCAGTGAGAGGAGAGGAGCTGCTTCTACTCCTCTCCCTCCTCTCGTCCTGTGTCTGCCCTGACCACTCTCCCAGACAGACACTGTTCTGCTGCCTAAGGCATGTGGGCGGGAATATTCAAACTAAAGCCAAACAGAAAGGAAAGATGGAGTCTGATATCCATCAATCCAGTCAGTCTCTCCTGCCTTCGAGTGAGTACTGTAAACTGATGTAGGGGTGCCCTTCATTCCCTTCTCTCTCTCTCTCTCTCTCTCTCTCTCTCTTCACCTTTCTATCTATCTATCTATCTTCCTTCATTCCCTTCTTTCTTTCTTTATCTATCTTTCTTCATTCCCATCTTTCTTTCTTTATCTATCTTTCTTCCCTTCTTTCTTTCTTTCTTTATCTATCTATCTATCTCTATCTTCCTTCCTTCACTTCTTTCTTTCTATCTTTATCTTTCTTTCCTTATCTATCTTCCTTCCTTTCTATTTATCTATCTTTCTCTATCTATCTTCATTCCTTCCCTTCTTTCATAACATGATGTTATAAAACGAAGCCCATTTTTACCATCCTTAAGGCTGCATTTGACCTCGAGAGGGTCTTACGATCTGGTAAGGGTCAGTGTGAACTGTGCCCTATGGTGAAGGGTTGTCACTGTTTTTTGTCTACCAAATAGCTATTTTTCACGGGTGCATATATTTTTTATAACAGTATCACACTATGAAAGTTTTCTTTTTTCTTTCCAGTGTTGTCATTCCTTATTGAAATTCTACAAGTGCAAGACCTTCATGAATGTAACGGGACACTGTTTTTTTCACGTTTTTTGTGTATCAAGATTCAACACCATTGGCTATATAGATGGACTTCTGACCAACATCAAGAATTTAACCCCTTTTGTTCACGTTTGACCTACTAGGTTTTCTTGTTCATTTATTATGGCATTGGGTGGACTTCACTATTAGCAATTGTGGTTATGTATTTCACTATATTTCTTGATATTACATTGTGCTATCAGTAAGCATTGTCTCACGTTTAGCGCGACTCCCCTCCCTGTTTCTAGTCTATTTTATGTTGTATAACATTTTTGAGTCGCAGCTTTTATCTATTTTTTGTATATTTGGTATGCGCAATTTTCTCTCCATTCATCATATTTTTTTTCTTTATCTATCTATCTATCTATCTTTATATATAGGGATGAGCTTCGAGTTCGAGTAGAACATATGTTCGACTCGAACATTGCCTGTTCGCCGAACAGCAAACTATTTGGGGTGTTCGCGGCAAGTTCGTGTGAACTTTAGAATCCTGTTAAAGTCTATGGGACTCGAACGTTTGAAATCTAAAGTGCTAATTTTAAAGGCTAATATGCAAGTTATTGTAATAAAAAGTGTTTGGGGACCTGGATCCTGCCCCAGGGGACATGGATCCTGCCCCAGGGGACATGTATCAATGCAAAAATACATTTTAATAATTCCTTTAAGTGAAACAATGAAAGTGTATAGTATGCCTGTAAAGTAGCCATTGTTTGCCATGCTTAGAACTGTCCCTGCACAAAGTGTCATTTCTGAAGGAAAAAAAGTAATTTAAAATCACTCGCGGCTATAATGAATTGTCGGCTCCCGGCAATACAGAGAAAAGTCATTCATAAAAAATAAAAAAAATGTGTGGGGGTCCACGGCATTTTTTTTTAAATTTGGGGTGGAGTTCCCCTTAAAATCCATACCAGACCTGAAGGGTATTTGGGGGGAACCCCACATCATTTTTTTTAATTTGACGCAGGGTTCCCCTTAATATCCATACCAGACCCTAAGGTGAGTGATTTTAAATGACTTTTTTCCTTCAGAAATTACATTTTGTGCAGGGACAGTTCTAAGCACAGGAAACATGCGCTACTTTACAGGCATACTATAGACACCCCCCTAGGTACGAAATTTAAAGGAATATTTCAATTTTATTGTTTCACTTTAAGCATTATTAAAATCACGGCTCCTGAAAAAATGTCAGTTTTATAAAACTTTTTTTGCATTGATACATGTCCCCTGGGGCAGGACCGGGTCCCCAAACACTTTTTAGGACAATAACTTGCATATTAGCCTTTAAAATTAGTACTTTAGATTTCAAACGTTCGAGTCACATAGACTTTAACAGGGTTCTAAAGTTCACACAAACTTTTGGTCTGTTCGCAGGTTCTGGTGCGAACCGAACCCAGGGGTGTTCGGCTCATCCCTATTTATATATCTTCCTTCTCTTCTTTCTCCTATATCTTTATCTCTCTCTCTCTTTCTCTCTTTCTCTCTTTCTTTCTCTCTTTCTCTCCCCCGTTATTTATCTATCTTTATCTCACCCCACAATTCATCATTAACCCCCGCTGTGCCCCCCCCCCCCGGGGCTGCTCAGTTTAAAATGCCTGGGCCTATTTTTTGTCCCAGTCCGGGCCTGCCCGGGCCAAAAAACAGAGATACGACGGTGTATCTTGAGATACACCATCGGATCTCTTGAGAATCTGGCCCAAAAAAGGGATTCAATAAACATAGTGTCTCGAGACACTTCAGAAACTACCATAACAGAGATCCCACATGCATAACTTTCTACGGAATAGACAAAATCAAGGGCCACTGGAGAGGAGAGAATAAGAAAATCAAAATATCACAAAACGAAACCCGATGGATTTTTAAACTCGAGACCCTCCAGCCCTCAGACTTGAATATTGATTTAGATCTCAATTGGTTTCTGACCAATTTTTAATATCTAATATTTGTAATAATTAATAGTTTACTATTGAGCCGTAATTCCCATTTCCAAACATACATAGGACTGTTTGAATACTTTACCCAACATTTTTCTATATATAATAATTATTTACATATTATTTCCTTATTCATTTTTAAATAAGCACAATGCTCTGTAACCCTTACGGGGACCCGAAAAATTAACAAAAAGAGCGTCAGAACACCTAAACTCTTTAGTGGTTTCTAAATAAAGCAAAAGATTTATTTTAACATCTAATAAATAAAATAATTCCCCTTCATCTCCTTCTGAAGAGGAATAAAAAGTTGTCAGGACAATGTCCTGGGTCCTGTGAAACGTAGATGCCACTTTGGGCAAAAAACTAGGGTCCGTTTTAACGATGATTCTGTCATCCAAAATCACCAAAAAAAGTTCTCGAACCGAAAATGCCTGTAGATCACTGACTCTCCTAGCTGATGTGATTGCTACTAAGAAAACTTTAGAATGATGTGTCTCAACGAAGATTTCTCCAGGGGCTCAAAAGGCTTTTTGGTAAGGGCTTTAAGTACCAAAGATAAATCCCAGGTGGGGCAGGCTCTAACCTTCACAGGCTTGGACCTTGCCAGTGCTTTGAAAAATAAATTTACGAATCGATTTTGCTGGAGAGAAGTTTCAAGAAAGATACTCAAGGCTGCTGTCTGCACTTTAAGGGTACTGATAGATAACCCCAGCTCTACCCCCGCCTGAAAATCCAGCACTGCTGGAATGCCTGGACAAACCAAACCCTGCTCTGCTAGCCAGGAACTGAACTTCTTCCAGACCTTGGAATAGATCGCTCTTGTTACCGGTTTACAGCATTCCAAAATGGTTTTAACCACTTTATCAGAAAAACCGTGGGCCTTCAACAATTGTTCCTCAGAAACCATGCAGTCAACTTCAGATTTTTTACCTGAGGATGAAAGATCAGGCCTATGGATATCAAATCTTCTCTGACCGGAAGGGTGCAAGGAAGACACAGAGCCAGCTTTTTCAGGCTGGCGAACCACGGCCTTTTGGGCCAAAATGGAGTGACCATATTCAGGTCTGTAGGTTCCCTGAGTAACTTCTGAATGACCTTGGCAATCAGCCTCACCGGAGGGAAGGCATAAACCAGACTGTAATGCCATGGGTTGGCAAAGGCATTTATTCCCGTTGTTCGGTCCTGCGGGTGAATAGAGAAGAATTTTGATATCTTCTTGTATCTTCTGCAGCAAATAGGTCCACTTCTGGCTGCCCCCAGAGATACACTATCTCTCTAAACACCTCCCTGTTGACGGACCATTCGTCCTGGTTTATGGGCTGCCGCCTGACAAAGTCGGCTAGTGTATTCAGTGAACCCTTCAAGTGTATCGCTCACAGAGAAGCCAGATTCTCTTCGGCCCAGTTCAAAATCTGGGCTGCCGTGGCCTGAAGGGCTGGGCTCCTTGTGCCCCCTTGTTTGTTTATGTATGCTACAGTGGCTGCATTGTCTGTCCTCACTTGCAGGTGTTTTTTTTTTTTTTTACCCACATCAGGCTTACCCCAGGGTTATGAGGTGTTAGAGGGGTTCATCTTTGTTCCGCCCTTCATACTTCACCTCGGATTTGCATCATTTGTGGGTGAATCCATTTATTTTAGGTATTTTTTCTTATTCTGTGTTATTTTTTTATTTTTTTTCCTCTGTTATATTTATTTTACAAAAACAATGATATGATTTCAGATGACAACACATATTCTTAATAATTAGCTCGTCCGGTTCACCCTTCAGCACCCACCTCCCTAGGTCCCTCTATAATGTATTTATTTAATACCCCCCCCCCCAATATTTTAATCCCCTCCCTCCCGCTTCTTCCTTCTTTTGCCTATTGGGTCGGGACAAAACATTTATTGATTTATTTCTAGTAGTATTGACATGGCTTTTTCCGATGATCTATAGGTTCTCCACTGGTCCCAAATCTTTCCACCTCTTCCTCTCCTTGGTCAATCCTTCTTAAATACTCCATCTCTGCAATATAGTCAACCCTATGTATGAATTCTTTTAGGGGTGGTCTATGTGGGTGGAGCCAAAATTTCGGGATCAATCCCTTTGCTGCGTTTAACAGCACTGGGACCAATGTTGAGGCATATTTTTTTCCCTTTACCAAGCCTAATCTATGAAAAAGACAAGTCGATAGATCCAATGGGATCTTTTCTTCAGTGATTTCCTCAATCATTTTGATGATCTCTATCCAGAATTCCCGGATTCTCGGGCAGTCCCACCATATGTGCGAAGTGGTCCCCACTTGATTGCAATTCCTCCAGCATAGGGGGGAGTTTGCTGAGGATATTTTATTCAGTCTAACGGGTGTCAAGTGCCATCTGCATTTATAATTAGCTTCTATTGTTGTTATATCTTTTGCATAGGAAAAAGTCGCTCTAGTCATTTGCGCTTCTTCTATTCTATATCCAATTTCTTTCTCCCAGGCCACTATACTTTGTAGGATGTCTTTTGTCGCTATTTCTGTAAGAATTTTGTAAATCTTCACGATTCCGTGTTGTAATGGTTCTCCCCTGGTGCAGAGTTTTTCAATTGGATTTAATGCTAAGTTATCTCTTATTGTTACTGAAAGTGTGCTTACAAGGTGCTTTAATTGTAAGTATTCCCAGTCGGTTATCTGTTGTGTCCCTTCTACTGTGTGAATCTCTTCTTTATTTTTTATTTTTCCTTGTGCTACTATATCCCCAAGTCTATTACTACCTAATTTTTTTCCAAGTTTAGTCCTATTACCCGGTGCAAAAAAATTTGTCTTTACTAATGGGATTAGTGGGGAATTATATTCCCATTTTTCCCGCTTATGTGTCAGGTCCCATGTCTTATATACCAATTTTGTAATACTGTGTGTATTTGAGTTAATTATTCTAAATTTAGGTGGGATCCATATATTTGTGTTTAAATGTCGATTACTTATCTCGCTTTCCATGTGAACCCATTTTTTTAGTGAATTCCCCCTAGTCCATTCAACTAGTCTCGCTAGAACTGATAGTATCTTTTTATGTCTGGGAGAGCCAGTCCACCCCTTTTTTTTGCCCTCGTTAGGGTTGAATAACTTATTCTAGATTTTTTTTCTTGCCATATAAATTTTGAGATTATATTTTTTATTATCTTAAAAAAACTTTGTGGAACGTTTATTGGGAGCATTTGAAATTTATATATAATCTTTGGTAGGACTGTCATTTTAAATAAGTTAATCCTCCCCATCCAGGAAATCTGTTTATGGGATAAGTTTTTTAGGTCTCGTCTTATTTCGCTAAGTAGGGGGATGTAGTTTGCCTCGAAGAGGTCAGCCACTTTGGGAGTTATTTTTATTCCCAAATAAGTAAATGATTTTTGTTCCCACGTAAAGGGGAATGCTCTACGTAGGGCTTCCTCTTCATTGTGTTCGATCCCTATATTCATAATTACCGTTTTTACAGGGTTTATTTTAAAATTAGAGAGTCTACCATATCTTCCTATTTCCTCTATTATGTTAGGGATTGATATTTTGGGCTTGGTGACATACAAGAGGACATCATCAGCATATGCTGCCATCTTCTGTTCCTCTTCACCCACTCTATCTCTGGATTATTCCTAATCATACACAACAGGGGTTCTAATGCTATTACATATAGGAGTGGGGAGAGCGGACATCCCTGTCTTGTTCCATTCATCATGTCAATCACCTGAGATTCCCTCCCATTTACCTTTACTTTTGCCGAAGGGGACTTATATAGATTTCCTACCCATTTCATAAATCTGGGGCCCAATCCTATATTTCTTAAAGTCTCCATCATGAACCCCCAGTCCACTCTGTCAAACGCTTTTTCAGCATCTAATGACATGAGTATGGCTGGGAGTCCTTCCCTTTTAACATCTTGCAGCAATAAGAGTGTTCTTAAACTATTATCCCTCCCTTCTCTGCCTCTTACAAATCCCGTCTGATCTGAACTTATCAGGTCGGGCATATACGGTTTTATCCTTGTTGCCAGTATCTTTGCAAAGATTTTTATATCAGCATTTAGCAATGCGATTGGGCGATAATTAGAGCAGAGAGTCTTATCTTTTCCTGGTTTGGCTATGATAGCTATGTTAGCCAAAAGGGATTCTTTCCTTACTTCTTCTGTACCCCCTAGTTTATTAAAGTAGGTGCACATTTCTGGGATTAGTGACTCTTTAAATTTTTTACAGTCCGTCTGGGCCTGGGCTTTTTCCCCCTGGAGTTCCTTGGATCGCTTGGCTGATTTCTGCTTGGGTAATTGGTTCTTCTAGGGTTTCTGCTATTTCCGACGTTAATTTTGGTAGATTGGCATCACGTAGGTAGTCTCGTATTTTTTCTTCTCGGTTTGCTTTTTCCTCATGCGTCTCGCCTTTCCTGATTGAGTATAGTGAGGAATAGAACGTCCGAAAAGCTTCAGCTATCTCGGACGTCTTATACCGCATCTGTCCTGTCTGATCCTTTATTTTCTCTATATAGTTTAAGTTTCTTTTTTCTTTTGAGATCCTGGCCAGGTACTTCCCTGGTTTATTCCCCCAGAGGTACCTTTCTTTCATAACATTCTTAAATGTATTTCTAGTTTCAATCTCCATTTGGTCGCTTAATTGAATCCTTTTTGTTAACATTTCTTGGTAAACTTTTTTATTATTTTTTTGATTTTTGTGTTTAGTTTCTAGGTCTTGTAGCTCTTTAGTTATTCTATTTCTGTTTGCGTCCCTTTCCTTTTTTTTTTTTGCTCCTAAGGAAATTAATTTCCCTCGGATACTAGCCTTGTGGGCTTCCCAGGTGGTTGCTATACTTACATCAGGAGTATGATTGATCTTAAAATATTCATCAATCTCTGTTCTTATATTATCAGCGACTTCTATGTCCTCTATTATCTCTTCATTTAATCTCCAGGATCCCCTTCTCTCTTCAATTTCTGGAAAGTATATGCTCACTGTAACCGGGGCATGGTCTGAAATTGTCGCAACCCCTATTGTGGCTTTTTTTACAAACTCTAAGATCTCGTGATCGACCATTATATAATCTAGCCTAGAGTACATATTGTACTCAATTAATTGGTTCAAAAAAAGTTTTTTTTTCACTATATGTTGTTGCTTAGTGTTTCCTATGTTAACTGTCGATATTCGATCCAACTGTAAGGCGGCGTACAGACGATCGGATATATCCGATGAAAACGGTCCGCGGACCATTTCCATCGGATATGTCCGATCGGGAGTTTGATCCGATGGCGTGTACACACCATCGGATCAAATTCCCCGCCGCCGGACGGCGCGGTGACGTAGTGGTGACGCGGCGGTGACGTTGACGCCGCCGCGTCACCGCCACGTCACCGCACCAGGAAGTAAAACACTTCCGCGCATGCGCCGAATCCATTCGGCAGCGGCGCGGCGGTGGTGGGAGCCGACATGTCTGCTGGTAAGTGTACTAACCAGCAGACATGTCGGGCGGACAGATTCCCACCGGATAGATTTCAAAGCATGCTTTGAAATCTGTCGGGTGGAGAAATCTGTCCGCTAGCCCATACACACGAGCGGAGATGTCTGCTGAAACGGTCCATCGGACCGTTTTCAGCGGACATATCCCCTCGTGTGTACGCCGCCTAAGTCTAGAGTGAAATTAAAGTCCCCGGCTAGAACCACATTTCCTTGTTTGAATTCCGAAAGTTTATTCAGGATCGTTGTTAAGTACCTCTGAGGGGATTTATTTGGGCAGTAAACATTGGCCAGTGTATATTGTTTACCATGTAAAAGACCTCTTAGGAACATATATCGACCATCGGGATCCACTATCCTATCTTCTACCAAAAAACTTAAATTTTTCCCTATGCCTATGGCGATTCCTCTTGATCCTCTCTGCAGGGAATCTCCATAGTACCATGATGGAACTGCCCGAGAATTTAGCCTCACTCTTGAGTCAAGGGTTATGTGTGTCTCCTGGAGGAAAACTACGTCAGCGGAGAATCTCTCAATTTCTTTTAGGACCATGTGACTTTTACGCGGAGAACTAAGACCCCTTACATTATAGGTAATTAAGTTTACCTTAGACATGTGTGTATTTATGTTTGCTTCCAATCTTACCCTCACTATTGCATCTTCTCATTATGTTCTGGTAGTCCCCCGATCCAATATTCCTTCTTCGCATTTCCCCCCCTTCCTCTTCCCCCCTATCCCCTAATTCCCCTCGCCCCCCTCTCCCCCCCTGATCCCTCCCCCCCCGTCCCCAACCTCCTGCCCCATGTCCCCCCCTCCCTCCCATAGCCTCCTCATCTTCTCCTGAGCTAGCTCCTTCCTCCATTCACCCCCCTCCCCCTCCCCCCTCACCAATCCCCCCTCTCCCCCCTCCCCGGGATGGAATCTTGACCCAAAGGTCAACTTTTGGAGCATCTTCTCTTACACTTCGAACGTGCAAGAGTGCTCCATTACTTGAGGCGGAGTACAATTCGGCGTTACCTCTCTTCCCCTGTTCCCAGGGAAATTCCTCAAGGCTGTCCTAAGCTCCTGGACCCCGATCCCCCCTCCTCGCTGCTCCTAACAACATACTTTTTTTTTTTGTTTATTATAGATATCAATGACTTTTACCTCTCCATCTCCCTCCCGCCCCCCCCCCCGCCCCCCCCCTCTCCTCCCTTCACTAAGTGTACTTTGGAATTGGGATTCCCAATTTTTGACAGAACTCAGGTGTTTCTTCTAAAAATCTTAATTTCGCAGTGACCCGATCTTTTCTACCTATCAGACAAGCTGGGAATCCCCAATTGTACTGTATTTCTAGGTCTTGTAGCTCTCGTAATAGTGGCTTCAAATTCCTTCTTCTTCTAAGGCCCCGTACACACGGCCGAGGTTCTCGCTGAAAATCAGCGAGAACCTCGCTGGAATGCACATTCCAGCGAGGACCTCGGCCGTGTGTACGGTCTCAGCGAGCTTCCCGTCGGGAAGCCCGTCGAGCCGAAATAGAGAGCACGCTCTCTATTTCCTCGACGGCCCGCCCGGAAGAATGGCTGGTTGCCATTCCCGACGGGCGGGTCGCCGATTTCGACGGCCGGCAGGGAACCTCGACGGGCGGAACGATGTGTTCTGCCCATCGAGATTCCCTGCCGTGTGTACGCGGCTTAAGCGTCTCTTGTGATAGATCCTGATATATTTGGATATTATGTTCCTCGTATTTAATTGGGGCCTTCTCTCTCAAGTTTTTCCATAGTAAATTTTTTTCCTCCCAGCTTTCAAATCGTATTATAATATCTCTGGGTTTTTCTTGAGGGATTTCTCTAGGCCTCCTGGTCCTATGCGCTCTTTCGATTTTTAGTGGGAAAGTTATTTCTCTGTCCAATATTGGGTTACATATTTTTCTAATAATTTCTGGAAGATTTTCTGGCTGTGTAGAGTCTGGGACTCCGCGTATCCTAATATTTTTCCGTCTGTCTCTGTTTTCCTGGTCCTCTGCTTTGTACGCGTGTTCTCTTTGGTCTTTTTTTATTTCAAGAATTTCCGCTTCTAGTTTTTTGATAGTGTGAAGGTTGTGGTCTGTTTTTTTTTCAACTTCCTCCCAGTCTTTCCAGCATGAATCCCATATTTCTCTCCATTCTCTCCATTTGTGTTGATAGCACTTTTTCTAAGGCAGCAAACATTTCCTGCATTTCTGTTTTTGTTGGTAATGCTAAGCCAGCTATTTGTTCATCTGCATCGAGTACTGTAGCTGTTTCAAAGTCTATTGCTGTGTCTAATAGGCTATCGGGGTTTACTGAGGCGTTTGGATTGATTAACCACTTAAGACCCGGACCAATACGCTGGCAAATGACCCAAGGGGTTTTTGCGATTCGGCACTGCGTCGCTTTAACAGACAATTGCGCGGTCGTGCGACGTGGCTCCCAAACAAAATTTGCGTCCTTTTTTTCCCACAAATAGAGCTTTCTTTTGGTGGTATTTGATCACCTCTGCGGTTTTTATTTTTTGCGCTATAAACAAAAATAGAGCGACAATTTAAAAAAAAATGCAATATTTTTTACTTTTTGCTATAATAAATATCCCCCAAAAATATATAAAAAAACATTTTTTTTCCTCAGTTTAGGCCGATACGTATTCTTCTACATATTTTTGGTAAAAAAAATCACAATAAGCGTTTATCGGTTGGTTTTCGCAAAATTTATAGCGTTTACAAAATAAGGGATAGTTTTATTGCATTTTTATTATTTTTTTTTTTTTTACTACTAATAGCGGCGATCAGCGATTTTTTTCGTGACTGCGACAATATGGCGGACACTTCGGACAATTTTTACACATTTTTGGGACAATTGTCATTTTCACAGCAAAAAATGCATTTAAATTGCATTGTTTACTGTGGAAATGACAGTTGCAGTTTGGGAGTTAACCACAGGTGGCGCTGTAGGGAATGTGTACCTAATGTGTTGTGTTTACTACTGTAGGGGGGTGTGGCTGTAGGTGTGACGTCATCGATCGCGTCCCCCTATTACAGGGATGACGCGATCGATGCTCCGGCCACAGAGAAGCACGGGGAAGCCGTGTGTACACACGGCTCTCCCCGTTCTTCCGCTCCAGGGACGGATCGCCGCACTGCAGCGGCAATCGGGTCCGCGAATCCCACGGTCCCAGAGCTTCGGACCGGGTCGCGGGCGCGCGCCCGCGACCCACGGCTGGGTACTAAAACCAACGTATATATACGTTGATGTGCCCAGCCGTGCCATTCTGCCGACGTAAATCTGCAGGAGGCGGTCCTTAAGTGGTTAAAGTAGGTTTCACCTTTTCCTTTCTTTTCTCCCTCTCCCTCTCCCTCTCATTAGCCCCCTGGGTTACGTATTTATTCATTGGCCCCGGGCTTTGACTCAGACGCGGGGCCGAGGCAGATCCCCCCCCTCGCACCCCTTGCCCTGGCACTCATCTCTTAGGGTTTTCGCCACTGGGGTGGTTATGGGTTTAATTTAATTTGGTGTTGGCTATTTCCCTTCAGCGAGGATTTTGTGCAGTTGGGGGTCTACATAAGATGGAGGAGGCTTAACTTGGCGTAGATAATTATTAAGTTCTTTGCACGAGTTTTGTAGTTTTTCTCTTATCTTCTTGTGACTTTCTTTTGCGTGTTATCCAATCCTATTTAGACTATGCTTCAAACTATAATAGTCCACAATAATCCACCAAGGTGGAACTGCACAATGCAATCCTCTATTGATATGCCAAGATTTTTAGGGAAAAGAGAAGAAATGAGATAATCGGGATAATCAAGAGAATCCCCGTACCCCGACTGGGTAGCCGTCTTCACCATCCTCGTTCACTTCACCCGTTATTTATTCCAACTCGTCATTTTAGAGTGTCAGTATTGTCACCATATGGAAGTGGTATTGATGAGAGCACTGCCACCTCCCAATGAACCACCCCCAATGAGAACACTGCCACCACCAGGTGAACCACCTCCTCCTCCCCAATTCACGAGAAAAAAAAGGGGGGTCTCGGTTTTAGTTTAGTTAGATTAGAAAGAACATAAAAAGAAAATAAATAAATGGTTGGAACATGGATGTATTGCAATATGGTAGATGTATTAGAGTATTCACTCTAAAAGCATGCGGAATCAAAAGGCACAAAGGACAGATAAACAGCCAGCTCCACTGCTAACAGGCAGTTCTCATATTATGTTTGTTTGTGTTACAGAATTCGATACCAACATACTCCCAAGGGAAAAAAAAAACCGGGTTAAGTAATGGCTACTCACAGTGTGTCAGTCTCGTTTCCCATGTCCAAGACAGAAATCCAGGTTCCTCTTTTTAAGTTAAATCGATACTTACAGTTTCGCTTGTTTGTATGCTTGCGTACCCTTAAGTTTTGCTGTGATGGAGCAGTGGATTTGTACCAGTTTATGGTGGGCGGCTGTCTTGTGTGCTGACTTGCTTGACCCGGATCCAGGGAGCCTCCGAACCCCCCTCCTCCTCCTTCAGCAGGTCCCCCGCTATCTGTGCCCCAGCCTCCTACACGCTGAACTGGCCGGCTACAGCTACAGACGCCAGTGCGGTCACGTGATCCAGAGCAAGACGGAGGCTGCGAAGGCTCACTATATTGTACCCAGGGGGACGCCGTTGGGACAGATACGGGAACGGGACAAGAGCGCCAAGCAGGCCAGGTCCAGCACCCCCCGCCGCCGAAAGCAGGATGGAGCCGGACGAGGACCCAGCCAGCGCCCGCAGACGCACACAGCGGCACCCGACGGAGAGCCGACACGAGAACGACGCGGCTAGCAGGTAGCAGCAAAGAGATGGCCGGGTTCGGGAGGGAGTTTGGTAGAGAGGACTAGAGGCAGTGGGGAAAGCCCCTCAACAGGAGCACGGGGGAGCACGGGGAGGCAGGCAGGCGGTCAACTGTGTTAGGTAGTCGGCTTGGTGTTTAGCCATCGCAGCGTGCGGGGTGATCCCAGGAGCTCAATTCCTAACCGCCCTGATGCGAGGCTCGCGCCATCTTAGACTCCTCCCTCCTCACTTGCAGGTGTTGACCCACTACCTGAGATTGGAAGGCCTCTATGGCCTTTTGAACGGCCAAGAGCTCCCTTTGATTTGAGGACCGATGGGCTTCCGAGGGTAACCAAGACCCATGGACCCAATTCCCCCCCAGGTGGGCTCCCCAACCTTGCCTGCTGGCGTCCGTTGTTACCACTATGGCTGCAGGAGGCTCCCAGGACAAACCCTTTTCCAGATTTTGGAGGGACCGCCACCACCATAGGCTTCTTTTGATGCTGGATGGAATAGGCATGGGAAGGTCCAATAGTTCTCTTTGGCCGTCCCAATGCCTCAGCATAAGGTTCTGTAGTGGGCGTTGATGAAACCTGGTCCATGGCACCGCCGGAAAACAGGCCGACATCAGCCCCAAAACTCTCATCACTTCCCTGATCAGGGCCACCTGGTTCGTCTGAAGCTGTGCTACTGCCTGCTCCACCTTCAGAATCTTTTCCTGGGGGAGAAAAACCTTTCTTGATACTGAGGAGACTCTGTACCCCAGATATAGGACCTCTTGGGATGGAAATAACTGGGACTTGTCCTCGTTGATTAACCATCCCAGGGACCGCAGGAAGTTCTTGGACTCCCTTAGATCTTTCTCTAGTTGGGGCCCTGAGGAGGCAATGAACAGGAGGTCATTCTAGGTAGGGGACCACTGTGATGCCTTGGATCCTCAAGGGTGCCAGAGCCTCCGCCAGGATCTTGGTGAAGATCCTCGGAGACAAAGAAAGTCCGAAGGGTAGGGCTCTGAACTGGTAATGCTTGATTACCGGACCTATCTTTACCGCTAGCCTCAGGAATTTTTGACATTCTGGGTGAATAGGGACATGTAAATAAGTGTCCCTGAAGTCCACTGTGGGCATAAAACAGTCTGGGGAGAGAAGGTTGGTTACTGAGAAAATCGACTCCATCCTGAAACGCTTGCACCTGACAAACTTGTTGAGAGAACGAAGGTTCAGGATCAGTCTGTACTTCCCGGAGGGTTTTCTCACTACAAATATGTGAGAGTACACCCCCTGGCCCTCCTCCTTCTGGGGAACCTGAATGAGGACATTCTGGTCTAATAGGTCTCCCAGTAAGAGACCCAGAGCATCCGCCTTCTTCTGGTCCCTTGGTAACTGGGTGACCAAAAATATCGGGGGAGGGAGAGAAACGAACTCTAGCCTGTAGCCATTCTTTATGATGTCTTGCACGAGCGGGCTTGATGTTGACTTTGTCCATTGTGGGAGAAACTCCCCCAGCCTTCTTCCCACAGGGAAGCTGCAGTCACTGGGACTTGGGAGTGGCCTGAGGAGGATTAAACAGGATTCCTCCTCTACCTCGCCCCTTTTGGCCTGACCAATGTTTCTTGGGACGGGAGTCTCTATCACTCTGTTTTTGCTTTAAGCCACGAAAAAAACGTTTACCCTCATTTTTCTTTTCTGGGAAGGCTTTCCTCCTATCTTGTGTTCTCTCTAATGCCTCCTGGAGGCCTGGCCCAAACAAAAGGTCACCTGCAAAAGGAAGACCGCAGAGTTTTAACTTAAATGATGCATCACCCGTCCAAGACTTTAACTAGACTGCCCGCCTGGCAGCGTTTACCATCGCTGCCGATCTAGCTGCCAATTTAACCGATTCTGTTGAAGCATCAGCTAGGAAACCCACTGCCTTAAACAGCAATGGAAAATATTTCAAAATCTGCTGCCTGGAAGTGCCATCAGAAATATGAGCCTGCAACTGGCTAAGCCAGCATTCCAAATTCCTGGCTACGCAGGTGGCTGCATGAGCTGGCTTTAACCCTATTGCAGAAGCAACCCAGGCTCTTTTGAGCAGTACTTTGCCTCTTTTGTCTATGGAATCCATTAGCGACCCCAGGTCGTCGAACGCCAGGTCAGTTTATTTAGAAACCTTGGCGCATCTAATTTTGGAACTTTGTTCCACGGATGGGAAGCATCATCCTCAAATAGGAAGCATCATCCTCAAAAGGAAACCTCCGCTTGAGATTCCCCGCAAAGAAGGGCCTTCTTTCCGGTTGCTCCCACTCCAGAAAAATCGCTTTAATAAGCGATTTGTGTACAGTAAATACCCTGGCTTTCTGAGCACTGCACCTCTGATACAACTGGTCGTGCTTTGACAATTGGACTGGTTCCTCACAAATTTCGAATGTTTCGTAAATCGCCTTTAACAAGTCCCCTACATCATCAAGGAATAGTTTGTACCTCGCCCCCCTGTAGGAATCTTCTTCCACCTCAGAGTCAGACGCTGAGTCCAACTGAGAGGAGGTCTGGGATCTGGAATCCCTCACTGACCCTCCTGCCTCCTCCTCCTGCTCTATCCCTACCGCTGAGGGCTCAGCCAAGCATGGTGCACTAGCTGCCCTGTAAAGGGGGGACGGCATTTGTACCCTATCCATCATATCTCTAAGAGAATGGAAGGTAGATGCTAGCTAGTTTTTAACTGACGTCAAGGTTTTTTGGCACTCTGCTGCTGAGTCGTCTTTAACAAGACTGGCAATACAATCTGGGCATAGTGGCTTCCTCCAATTTGAGCCTAACTTAGTCCCACAAACAGCACATTTCTTCTTAGGTGTTTGCACCGGCGTCTTGTCCTGAGCTTTAACCTAAAAGCAAACCAGCAGGGACACCAATTAAAACAATGCCCTGACCCACCTCACCACTGTAATTGAGTCAGCCTAAGAAGTGCCAGCAACCCGTCACCTTAGGTTCCCCACCTAGGGAGGGCATAAGTAAGGTCCCAAAGAAAAAAACCAAAAGACCTGATCTCCCAGTGTAAGGTCAGGCCCACCCTTGCCTTCTTACCTGAGAGATGCCGGAGCCGGTAGACCCGGAGTCTGTAGCCATAACGGCTTCATCCATAGTCCCTGGTGTCTGCGCGGCCTCGCCGAGCTTGTTTGCACCGCTCCGGCTGCCTGTAATGCCACGCTGTGCCGCTATAGGACGGGACTCTATCCATGCGGCGCTCCTTGATGACGTCGTTCCACCCGTGACGTGCTTCCGCCCGGTGGAACGCAGAGTCCCCGCCCCTCAGAGCCGTTTCTGGAAGCAGGAAGTCCCAGCTTACAGCGCAGAAATGGCATGGCCAGCACACATCTCTCGCGGCCGCCATGGCTGCTGTACCCCCGGTCTGCTGGAAGCACTGCCACTGGAGCTACTTTTCCCAGCATTGCCACAAGGGCCCCGGAATACAGGTACCAGGGCTTTGGGGAAACTGATGCCATAAAGGAGTCTTGCTCTCTCTGAGCAACCGACAGCAATGGCAACGGCGACCACCTCTTCCCCAGGGACAGAGGGGTGCCGAGGCAGAGGAGAGTCCAGCCAGGGTCTCCTTCCCAGGACAGTCCTGGGAATCAAAGCTCCCTAGTCCCTAGCGTGCTCCTTCCCTTCTGGTAGGAAACACAATAACTGAGGAGGGAGGCCTGGAGGACCGCCTTTTAAAAGATAGGGGTGTGCGTGTTTCCTGACCCAGTGGGAGGAGCCCAAGGTCTCAAGAGGCTGTCCTGGAAGACGACTAACAAAATATATATGAGATGTGGCACTGGACAGGTGGGCACAGTTTACGCTGTGAGCCTGGGCCCATTACATTACACAGCAGCCTACACCACTGGACCCCTTTATATTACACAGCAGCTTGCATTACTGGGCCCCTTACATTACACAGCACTCCACAGCTCTGGGCCCCTCTACATAGCACCCTGCACCACTGGACCCCTTTATATTACACAGCACCCTGCACCTCTGGGGCCCTTACATTACACGGCACCCCACAGCTCTGGGCCCCTCTACATAGCACCCTGCACTACTGGACCCCTTTATTTTATTTTTTTCTCTTTCCACATCAGCTCATACCTTGCGTGTGAGACCCGCTCATATTTGAGGCTTCGATCGTCTCGACTAGCGGATTTGCATCATTTGTGAATCATTTCTGATTTTCTTTTTACTTCTTCGCATGATTATGTTTTTTTTATTTTTTTATTTTTGTAGGGGTAACAAAAATTTTTTTTTTTCCCCCACCCCCCTCCCCCCCCTGGTGGCTCCCAGGACTCTCGCATAGGATTTTTTTTTTTTTTTTTCTCCCCCTTCTCCCTTTTTTCCCATAGGAAGTTCAAAGAAAGAGAAGGACAAAAAAAAAAAAAAGCAAAGAGAAAGAGAGATGCTATTCCGGTCCCACCTCCTGTAGCATCTCGTTTCAGTCTTACTCCCCCAATCTCCTCTGACCTATTACAAAATTCCATGTTGTTTTGAAAAGCCTCCATTTATGCCATCTGGAGCGATAATCGTTATTCGCGTCAGTAACACAATCTTTCAGTTCTTCCATCTTGTACATTTGTTCGACCGCTTCTATCCATTCCCAGATCTGTGGACCTTCCTTTTCCTGCCATTTTTTTGGGATCAGCTTTTTAGCTGCGTTTAATAGGTGCGGGAGTAAAGATCGTTTATATTTCTTCACTCCCCCTTCATTGCAGTGAAAAAGGCAAGTCCACGGATCCATCTTTAACTCGAGACCTGTAATCTCTTTTATGTATGAGAGGATGGATTTCCAGTACTCTTTAATTATAGGGCATGTCCACCATAGGTGGGCCATAGTGCCTCTTTCACGACACCCTCGCCAGCAATCGGCCTACTGATCCCTCTTAAATTTGCTAGTTTGTACCGGGGTGAGGTACCATCCAGAGATGCATTTGTAATTCATCTCCGCTATGGAGTAGTCTATGGCCGAGGCATGGGTCAGATGCATTATCCTATTGATCGAGTTGTTCCCTCTATCGATCCCTAACTCCCTTTCCCATTTTTCTACTAGTGGTGTGGCCCCTCGTGCTCCAATCTTTATAAGTATTTTGTAGAGTTTGGATATCGTGCCCCTAGTGTTCTCTATTGTGCATAGCTTTTCTAAGGGAGTCAAATCCGACCCCGCTCGTAATGGTTGGGGTAGTTGCTTAGTGAAGTGTTTTATCTGTGAATAGTGCCAGCTATCTAAATTCCATGTGTCAACTCTTGTTTTCAAAACCTCAAAGGCTGCCACCTCCCCTCCTATTATAATGTCTCCCAGATATACCGTGTCTTTTTTGATCCAGTTTCCCCCGATTTTATCCTCACCAGGTGCGAAATATGGATTATTTTTTAAGTTAATGAGTGGGGAGTTGTGAGGGTTTTTTGTGAGTGTCAGTACCCTGTCCCACATTTTCAATGTGCTTTTGGTGAGATAAAATAAATTGTGCTTCAGTGGTCGATATTGATTTGGGATCCATAAAAATTTTTTTAGTAAATCATTAGTTTGGAATTTCTCGATTTGGATCCACCGTTTCTCTTCTTTGTCCCTGGCCCATTCTACTGCTCTGGAGAGTATCGCCGCCCGGTAATAACTTTTAATATCTGGGGCCGCAAGGCCTCCGTCCAGTTTGTCCTGTTTCAGATTTAAGAGGGAAATTCTGTACTTTTTATTTTTCCAGATGAAGTTCATTGCCACAGAATTTAATTTATTCAGATATTGAGAGGGTAGCGAGATTGGTAATAGCTGAAATTTGTACAGTATTTTAGGAATGTAAATCATCTTTAAGATGTTGATGCGACCGACCCAGGAGATGGGTTTGTTTCTCATTCTCGTCAGTTCGTTTTTGATTTCATTTAATAATGGTATGAAATTTATCTTGTAAATCTTCCTTTCCGTGTTGGCTAGTTTAATCCCCAGATAATTTAATTCTTTCTGCCAAGGGAAATCACAGATCTCCTTAACTAGATTCACTTGGTTTTTATTGAGGTTTATATTTAAGATCTCAGATTTGGTTACATTTATTTTAAAGTTGGAAATGATTCCATATTTTTCTAATATCTGAAGGATCTTAGGGATAGTTTTTTCCGGGACCGTGATATAAAACAAGATATCATCTGCAAAGGCAGAGAGCTTATGCTCCTCCTCTCCAACCCGGATCCCTTTAATTTCTGGTTCATTTCTTATTGTAGACAATAGGGATTCCAGTAACAAAATGAAGAGGAGGGGGGACAGGGGACATCCCTGTCTGGTCCCGTTTCTCAGCCTGATCGTTTCTGAGAGAGTGCCATTGATCTTGCATCTTGCGGTAGGCTGGTGATATAATGTCTTAGTCCAGTTTACAAACCGGTTGCCTAGTCCTACTGCCCCTAGTGTGTGTATCATGAGACCCCAGTCTACCCTGTCAAAGGCTTTCTCAGCATCTACTGACAGGAGTAGACTAGGGGTCCCATCCCTCTGGGTCTTTTGCATCAATAGTAGGGCCCTAATAGCATTGTCCTTACCTTCCCTGTTGGGGACAAACCCCACCTGGTCGGGATGAACCAGACTCTGCATTACTCCCTTCAAACGTTCGGCTAAAACTTTAGCAAAAAGTTTAGTGTCTATGTTCAATAGAGATATGGGTCTATACCCAGAACAGAGAGATCTATCCTTCCCTTCTTTAGGAATAATAGCCACTGCAGCTGTTGAGGCTTCAAGGCTGAGTTGGTATTTGGTACCCAGATCGTTGAAATACTTACAGAGTCTGGGTATCAAAATTTCGCTGAACCTTTTGTAATACAGGACCGAGAACCCGTCGGGGCCGGGGCTCTTGTCCACAGCCATATCTTTTAGGGCGTTTTTGATTTCAAGAGTTGTCATAGGTCTATCTAGGATTAAACTTTGTCCCTCATCGATTTTTGGTAGATTCGCGCTATCTAGGAAGTCTCTTATTTTCTCATCTCTAGCTCCCTCGTGCCCATCCAATCTTTTTATCATATAAAGTTCTTCATAGTACTTTTTGAAGGTATCAGCAATATCTGCAGTGGCATACACAAGTTCGCCATTTGGTCGCCTAATTTTTTCGATATAATTCCTAGTTTTCTTTTTTTGTGCTATTTTAGCTAGGTATTTATTTGGTTTATTGCCCCACATATACCTCTCCCTCAAGATGTTATTGAGTTTGACCCTGGCGTCTGATTCCATTATCTCCTTTAATTCGTTTCTCTTTATCACTAAGTTAAGATATGTATTTTTTTGCCCCCTTTCTTTGTGTTTTTGCTCTAGGTCTGCTATCTCACCAATTAGGGTATCCCTCTGTTTGTTTTTCTCCCTTTTCCTTCGGGCTCCTTCTGCAATTAGGATCCCTCTAATATAAGCTTTATGAGATTCCCATAACGTTGCCATGGAAATTTCATCTGTATCGTTTGTTTCAAAAAATTGTTTTAATTCCATTCTCACCCTCTCAACTCCGGCCTCATCGCGAATCAAATAATCGTTGAGACGCCATGGCATCTGATTGGTGTTAATATATGCAGTTTTAATTGTCATCGTGATGGGAGAATGATCTGATATAGTCATTATACCTATGCCTGTTTCCGTGACATAGTCAAGCAACCTGTGGTCTACCAGAGCGTAGTCGATCCTGGAATACGTTCCATGGGGTGAGGAGTAGAATGTGTAATTCCGCTCTCCAAAATGGAACGCCCTCCAGGCATCGACCACCTGGCAGTCCACCATCTTGCGTCTAATTTTTTGTAGGTTTATGTTATTTATGTTCCTCCTCGGGCAGGTACTGTCCTCTTTAGGATCTAAAACAAAATTCAGGTCCCCCATCAGTAATATGAAGCCCTCTGCAAATGCGCTCATTTTGTCTAAAATCTTATTTAAATACTTTATGGGTTGGCTGTTGGGGGCATAAACATTAGCAATGGTATATACGTGATTTCCAATTTTCCCTTTTAGAAATAGGTACCTGCCGTCTGGGTCTACCAATCTTGCCATAAGGGCAAAATGTACCCCTCTGGCAAAACCAATGGCTACCCCTCTAGCCCGGTTTGTTATGGCGTCGCCATAGTACCAAGTGGGGTATGTGGGAGAATACAGTCTTATATTAGAGTTCAGGGTCAGGTGTGTTTCCTGTAGGAGAATCACATCCGCCCTGTACAGTTTGATTTCCTCCAAAATCTGTATTCTCTTACCTCGAGAGTGCAGGCCTTTTACATTGTAAGATAGGAACTTTACTTCCGCCATTTGGCGCTTCCAATCCTAAATTTTCCTACAGGGTCCCTGAGAGTCACCTTCCCTTTGTCCTCCCGATTTCGACCCCCTTCCTGGGAGCCCCCATCCCTTTGTCGCCACCCTTTCCTCCCCCCTTGTCCCCACTCTTTCCTCCCCCCACCTCTACCCACCCCCTCCCTTACCCCCCCCTCCTAAATTTCCTACCCCCCTCCCCCATCCCCCCCCTCCCCTGCCTAACAAAGGCCTCAGATCCGTGGGGGTCGTCGTGCCCCATACCCACTGGATCTATAGGTTGAGGTGTTACTGGCCCGTGCCTCCCTCGTCTAGGCCCTCCCCCTCTCCTTGGGCCCTGTTTTCCTTGACGGGGTACCGCCTTTGGCCTGGGGTGGGCCCACTCCCCACTTCCCCCCACAACCCCCCTCCTCTCCTCGTTCACTCGCCCCATCCTGGAATTTCTATTTTTGGCAGATTCAATTTGCTACAGAAAGTGGGGAGGTCTTCCGGAAAAATTAATTTAGCGGACACCCCATCTCTCTGGGCAACCAGACAGGCCGGGAAACCCCACTGGTACTTGATATTGTGTATCCTCAACTGCTCAGTAAGGGGTTTGAGGTATCTCCTTCTAGCTAAAGTCTCCCAGGTCAAGTCTGGAAAGATTTGTATCTCGGAATCGTTGTAGATTAAGGGGGGCTTTCTTCTTAGTTGTAACCAGATCTCCTCTTTATCTTCGTAGTGCCTAAATCTTACAATCACATCTCTGGGTCTTTCACTGGTGTTGTCTTTGAATCTACCTACACGGTGTACCCGCTCAATTTTAAGAGGTTTTCCCGCTTTGCCCTCAAGGAGGGGGATGAACAGCGTATTCATTATGAGTCTTAAATCCTCTCCCCTATCTTCTTTGATAGATCTGATCCTCAAATTTTGTCTACGGTGCCGATTTTCTTGGTCCTCTAAACGATATTGAAGGTTCCTTTGGTTTAGCTTCATTTCTAGATATTGATTTTTAAGTTGGTCTATCACCAACTCTTGTTTTTCCATTTGTTTTTCGGCTTCTTCTACTCTGAGGAGCATGTTATTTATATCTGTTCTAAGACCACTGATTTCCGCTTTAATAACGTCTTCCAACCTCCTTAGCATTCTGTCCAGATCACCCATCGTTGGCATGTGAGGCTGTGTGATGCCTTCTTCCATCAGGCTTGCTTCCTGTTCCCCCTCTGTAGACACGTCAGTGGGCTGTGCAGTTATGCCTCCCCCTCCCTTTCTCGTAGTGCCGGCTTTGCCAGTTTTCTTACCATTTGCAGGACTGTTTATACCTCCTCCTTGAGACATGTATTGTCTGATGGTGCTAGTGGGAGGAATCTCCTTAGGGATTTTTGGAGCCGTGCCCCTAGTTATCTTACTCATGTTGTGCTTCGCTCGGGTTCTAATTCGCTTCCCCAGCTTATCAACTCCCTGACTCCCAACGGGGAGTTTCGTAGTCAGGTTTCATTAATACCTGTGTTCCCAAGCCGGGGTTTTTTTTTTTTTTTTTAAATTTGTTGTTTTTAGAGGCTATCCGCCCATATGTTTTGTTTCCCCGGAAAGGCCCGTGAGAGATATGCGTCTGGAGTAAGTTTACACACAATAAGCTTGTTCAGGTGTTTTTAAAGGGAGAAGGATCTGTAGTACAGTCCGCCACAGGGGGGTAAATGGCCCTCAGATGGTCCTCGAGAAGTTATTTAGTGGGGGTCTACTTGTTCAGACAAGAGCTCTATCGGGGGGGGGGGGAGTTGTTTCCACCGAACACAATGCAGGGGCCCGTTTTCGAACCCAGCACTATCTTGTGCAAGGTCTCGCAGGTCTCTTCAAAGAACGGTAGTCCAACCCAATCACAAAAAAAAAAAGAAAATGTGGGGAGGAAGGATGACCGTGAGAAGAAAAGAAAAGGGCAGGTTGGAGACCTGGCTTATACTCACAAAACCCCCCTACTTCACAGACCGTTTGGTTATTGTCGTGTCATTTACGAGGGAAAAAAAAGAAAAAATATACCCCGCTACCTCCGCTGCCCGTCCTGTCCTGTCCCCCAGTTTACAGGGCGTGGGAGCGAGGGGATCAACATCAAGCAACGGCACCGCAAATCAGTGGAGCGAAACGTGGGTAATCTCTGGTATTTACCTGTAGTTTTTACCTCGTGCTCTGTATGCATATAATCAATAGTTCATAGCATGGAGTAGACGGAGGACCGAGTATGCCCATATGCATACATCCCAGCAAACAATATAAAAATCAGAAAGATCTTACCGCTCCGCGGGACTTTTCCTTCTCTGTAGAGGGATTTGAGTTTTTTTTTTTTTGCGGCTGCTCGTGAATGGTATCGATCCTGAATAGCAGGGATTGGATTTCTGTGCCCGTGCGAGTGTCCCCGAGGAGTAGGAGGGGGGAGTCGAGGGGATGCCCCGAGCAGTCCTCTGTCACAGCCACCAGCTGGTGCCTCTATGCTCCGCCGCCCGTTTTAACAACTGCTCCGGAGATTGTAAGTAGAGGGGAGATTGCCGCGTTGGTCTTGCGGGCGGTGGGGTGGTGGTGAGCGGCTAGCTGTCGGCGTCTGCATCGCAGCCTCTCATGCTGCGCTGACGTCGGATGCCTCCCATAGGTATTCCGGTCACTCGTTCCTCCTTCCCCTGGCCTCGGGCGTAGCACGGGCTGACGCCTCCCTCGGCATGCGTGTGTCACGTCCCACACGCCATGCCGCCCGGTACTGGACCCCTTTATATTACACAGCAGCTTGCACCACTGGGCCCCTTACATTACACAGCACCCCACAGCTCTGGACCCCTTTACATAGAACCCTGCACCACTGGGCCCCTTTATATTACACAGCAGCTTGCACCACTGGGCCCCTTACATTACACAGCACCACACAGCTCTGGACCCCTTTACATAGCACCCTGCACCTCTGGACCCCTTTATATTACACAGCAGCTTGCACCACTGGGCCCCTTACATTACACAGCACGCCACAGCTCTGGGCCCCTCTACATAGCACCCTGCACAACTGGACCCCTTTATATTACACAGCAGCTTGCACCACTGGGCCCCTTACATTACACAGCACCAAACAGCTCTGGACCCCTTTACATAGAACCCTGCACCACTGGGCCCCTTTATATTACACAGCAGCTTGCACCACTGGGCCCCTTACATTACACAGCACCACACAGCTCTGGACCCCTTTACATAGCACCCTGCACCTCTGGACCCCTTTATATTACACAGCAGCCTACACCACTGGACCCCTTTATATTACACAGCAGCTTGCATTACTGGGCCCCTTACATTACACAGCACTCCACAGCTCTGGGCCCCTCTACATAGCACCCTGCACCACTGGACCCCTTTATATTACACAGCACCCTGCACCTCTGGGGCCCTTACATTACACGGCACCCCACAGCTCTGGGCCCCTCTACATAGCACCCTGCACTACTGGACCCCTTTATATTACACAGCAGCTTGCACCACTGGGCCCCTTACATAACACAGCACCCCACAGCTCTGGACCCCTTTACATAGAACCCTGCACCACTGGGCCCCTTTATATTACACAGCAGCTTGCACCACTGGGCCCCTTACATTACACAGCACCACACAGCTCTGGACCCCTTTACATAGCACCCTGCACCTCTGGACCCCTTTATATTACACAGCAGCTTGCACCACTGGGCCCCTTACATTACACAGCACTCCACAGCTCTGGGCCCCTCTACATAGCACCCTGCACCACTGGACCCCTTTATATTACACAGCACCCTGCACCTCTGGGCCCCTTTATATTACACAGCAGCTTGCACCACTGGGCCCCTTACGTTACACAGCACCCCACAGATCTGGGCCCCTCGACATAGCACCCTGCACCACTGGACCCCTTTATATTACACAGCACCCTGCACCTCTGGGCCCCTTTATATTACACAGCAGCTTACACCACTGGGCCTCTTATATTACACAGCACCCCACAGCTCTGGATCCCTTTACATAGCACCCTGCAACTCTGGACCCCTTTATATTACACAGCAGCTTGCAACACTGGATCCCTTTACATTACACAGCACCCTGCACCTCTAGTCTAGCTAAACTCAATACAGTGTATAAATATATACAGGTATAAAAAACCTGGAATGCATATACAGTATATCCTCTATACACTGTGGGGTAGATTCACATAGATCAGCGGATCTTTTGATCCGCGTGATCTATCTTTTTTCTAAAATCCGCCTGCACCAGTCTTTGAGGCAAGTGCTGTATTCAGAAAGCACTTGCCTCGTAAGTTGCCCTGGCAGATCGTAAATCCCCCGGCGGAATGCAAATTCCGCGGCTAGGGGGAGTATACTATTTAAATCACGCGCATCCCCGCGTGCTTCAAATGACGTCGCAAGGACGTCATTGTTTGACGTTAACGCAATTAACGTATGGCCCTATTCCCGAACGACTTACGTAAACGACGTAAAAAATTCAAAACTCGACGCGGGAACGACGGCCATACTTAACATAGGATACGCCGCACTTACCCCGCATATAGCAGGGGTAACGATCCACCGGAAACAGCCGAACGCAAACAAAAAGCGACGGCCGGACGTTCGTTTCTGAATCGGCGGTTCTCCTCATTTGCATATTCGTCGCGCATAACAACAGAAGCGCCACCTAGCGGACGGCGGGAGATTGCAGCCTAAGATCCGACAGTGTAACTCACTTACACCAGTCGGCTCTAAGGGAGATCTATGCGGAACCTGATTCGAGGAATCAGCCGCATAGATCCAAGCGTCGGATCTCACAGATACGACGGTGTATCAGTAGATACACCGTTGTATCTCTATGTGAATCTACCCCTGTAACTCTAACTGACTAGCCTGCCTGCCTGCCCTATCTAACTCCAAAAAATGACATTCTCTCTCTCTCTCTCTCTCTCTGTAAACCACGCAGCACAGAATAGAGAGAAAAAAAACAGACTGATTGATTAGCCCTAAAAAGGGCTGTTTGGGGTGCTGTCAGGACGCTGTTCTAACAGCAGAGATCAGATGAGTCTTTCAGGACTGGAGTACACTGGCCTAGCTATCGCTTTTTCCTATAAAATCAGCAGCAGCAACACTGTCCCTCCTCTCTCTAAGGCCACGTACTCACCATCAGACCGGTCCGATGAAACTGGCCTTAAAGGAACACTAAAGTTTCGTTTTTTTTTTAGATCAATTGATTGCTGTAAGCTAGAGCATTTAAATATCACTTACCTTGTTTTTCCTTTTGACCTCCAAAATACAGTAATCCAGGTTTGAAAATGCCATTTACTGTCTCTCCGCTTTCCACCAGCACCTGAGCCGTTTTGCATTGTGGAAAGCAGAATGTGCTCACCCCCTCCCTATGACTACAGCTCTGCATGAAGATGCTCTCTTATCCCTAACAGGCATGGAGGCTAAGCCTAATGGGAACTGCAGTTCCCATTAGGTCGAGATGTAGCAAGAATGAATGCGCATCGCAAACCAGGAAGTCAGTGAGAATAATGATTCAGGAGTGACGAAGGGGAATAAAACAGCTCAATTTCAACAGGTATCAAACTAGTTAAAATGCAAAACATTACTTTTTACTTTAGCAGCTACTGTCAGACTTTAATTTAAGAGGAAAATATTTTTGTCTTTCCAACCCCTTTAAGGCCAGTTTCATCGGACCAAATTGATCGTGTGTACGGCCCATCGGACCAAAGTTTTAAAACTTGCTTTAAAATCTGTCCGATGGACACCTAACCGTCGGACCAAAACGATGGATAGTACACAAAAGCATCGAACCAAAAACCCGTGCATGCTCAGAATCAAGTCGACGCATGCTTGGAAGCATTGAACTTCGTTTTCTCAGCACGTCGTTGTGTTCTACATCACCGCGTTCTGACCCAATCGGATTTTGGACTGATGGTGTGTACGCACATCAGACCACTTCAGCGGTGGCCCGATGAAAACGGTCCGTCGGACCATTCTCATCGGACCGCTCTGATCGTGTGTACAGGGCCTAAGACTGCAGGTTCAGAATGAATCTAAAATGCATGCTGCCCTAGAGGTGGGAGGGTCAGGGAGGGAGGGTATGCTGCTGATTGGCTGGAATGTGTCTGCTGACTGTGAGGTACAGGGTCAAAGTTTGCTCAATGATGACTAATAGGGGGCGGGTCGAACATCGCATATGTTCGGCGGCGAACGCGAACAAGCAGTGTTCGCTGGGAACTGTTCTCCCGCCAACCGTTCTATACGTCTCTATTCATGGAAGTTACGTAGTCGATGGACACGCTTTATCTTTACTACATGTAAACAGTACGCAGTTCATATATGTGAAATATACCAACCATGACTAATTTGAAACTACTATCACTCAACAGCCCTTTCAAGAGAAAAGCCCTATGGAACGATGCCTTGAAATTCAGAAGCGACATACTGTTCATTCAAGAAACGCGCTTTGCAAAAGTAAATCCTCCTCAATTTTCTCACCCTAAGTACTGACGATCGTTAATATCTATGCACCGAATAGAAACCCACAACAATTCATTTAAAAAGTAATCAAAATAACAAAGAAAATACAGAAAGGCAATATTATTTTTTGTGAAGTAACGCAATGATGGACCCACTTCTGGACACCACTAAAGGAATCCAATCCAAAAAATAATTACTGTGGCGATGCCTCCACGCGACAGAAAAAGACTTTACGTTCTATTCAAATGTCCATGGTTCCTACTCGCGTCTGTACCAGATTACTAGACCTGGCCACTGACTTTGACACCCTTGCGGTGTAGACGAGCGGCCAGGAGATCCATGCCCTGTGAGGCTCACCTCCTGCAAGGGAGCTTAAACACCCCAAGCACAAAGACCAGTCGCCCTGGTCCGGCATCTGGTGACTCCAGTAGTCCGCCTCCCGGTATACTTGATGGTAGACCGAAGCCACGGCTGTGGCGTTGTCTGGCTGAAACCAGATCGGACGACATTGCAACCTCCTCGAAGCATAGCTTGATCGCCTAAAATAGTAGGACAATGAACGGTAGACAGCACCCGGTATTCCCAGGTGGTCTCCCACCCAGGCACTAGCTAGGCCCGACCCTGGGTAGCCAACGAGACCAGACAGGGCAGGCACATTCAGGGAGGTGCGGCCGTAGGTCCACATAAGTCCAGCGACTCAGAGCCGACTGGACCCACCAGGTTCACTGGCATCTGTCATAAACACCGACCACTGGAAGGAGAAAACACCTTCCCGCACCGAAGAGTTGGGGATCTCCGCCACCAACTCAGAGAGACTCTGACTAGGTGGCGCACTGGAATCTGATGATTTCAGAGACAAGAGATTTTTATCACCTGGACAGTATTTCTCGTGGAAAACCCAAGTGTGGAACTGGGCATACAGTACCGACTCGAAGGAGGCTACCCACAGGCGCCCGGAGAGAAGACAGATTGCGTGATGTCAATACCTTCACCGCAGACTGAAGAGTCTGCAATATCTCCAGGGGAAGAAGGACCTTCGATACCGAGGAGTCCGGATCAACCCCAGATACTCCAACACCGAGTCGGAACCTAGCATGCCCAGGATTTGAACCCTGGGTCACACACATGGAGGGCAGGCTTGCTGCCACTGAGCTATACCTTCTATCGTAAACGTTTAACACCCACCCGAATCTTCGGAGGGTCTGAATGGGAATAAAGCATCCACTAGGACAGAAGCTGCTCTCAGAAGAAAGTCGTCTAAGTAGCCAATGAGGCAAAGCCTCGCTGTCCCAACAAAGTTAGGATAAGTGCGAGCTCCCAGCTAAAAACCCATGGTGCTGATGCCAGATCAAAAGGGAGGGCCACAGGCTGACAGTGACCCTCTCTCATCACGAAGCACAGAAAAAAACACTGACATGCGCAAAACGGGACATGCATGTATGTGTCCCTAATGTCCGAGGACGCCAGGACGTCCCCTGGATGGAGCGCAGCTACCACTGAATGAATGGATACCATGCGGAACTACCCGACGTTCACAAAAGGTTTTTAGGGCCTGAGGCCCATAGAAAACCCCAAACCTCTCATCCTGCAAGAAAAGGTTAAATTTCCCCGCAGCTTAGCAAGTCCCACACTGCCCAAGGCAGACCAACGGGCCAGGAGAGGAAGACACGAGGAAAGAACTTTGTTCTGTGGATAGGAGGAAACCCTATCTAGTACTCTGAAGAGACCACCTCGCAGACCCACTGGTCGAAGATCGGGGAGGTTTCACCGAATTGTGAACCTGCAAGCCACCCCTTCCACCTAGAGACAGGGAGGGAAGGCTACATACATTGGCAGGATTGGCAGGATTTGGGTGCCGGCGTGATCGGCTTACGCACCCAGGGACGGTTTAGTCCCCCAGCTGGGCCTTTGACGGCCTGGGAGGGTTGCCCCTAAATAATACATACACACATTGGCCCGGATTCACGTAGAGCGGCGTATCTTTATGCCGGCGTAGCGCATCGTCTTTACGCTACGCAATATGCGGTCAACAGTTTTGTAACTAACGGCATTTAAATAAACGCCGTTAGGTAACATGGGCCTCCCGAGGGTAACGAGTAATCTATCAGATTACTTTAGCCCTCTCTGCAACACCGTTCCCATTACTGGGCGGCGTTACCAAAATTACTTAGAGTGCGCGGGGGGGGGGGGGGGCAGCCCGGGCAGACTCTGCCTCCTCCCGTGACGCCGCTTGTGAGTGACTCACCGTCCGACCACCTGACCAGCTGACGCGGCCATGTCGAAACATCACTCCGTACACTCCCAGCCACCAGATATAGTATTGGGGGGCTGGGAGTGTACGGAGTGACGTTTCGACACGGCCGCGTCAGCTGGTCAGGTGGTCGCCGGACGGTGAGTCACAACAAGCAGCGTCACGGGAGGAGGCAGAGACTGCCCAGCGGTGGCGAATGACGCGGAGAGCAGAGCGGGTGGAAAGACTAGAGCGGCGGAGAGCAGAGCGGGCGGAAAGAGTCCTTGGTAAAGTAATTTGTGAAATGTCTCCTAATCCAGAAAGTTTGCAGTGTGTGTTCTCTAGGTGACTCAATGCTGGGAGGGAGGGAATTTTGATCAGCACTGTGAACGACCCAGTGGGAGGGGAGAGCTGGGGGGGGGGGGGGGTCTTGCTTTTCTCTGGTGAATAATTAAAAACTGTAGGAGGGCAGGATGTGAGATCAGAGAAAGTGCTGTGCAACAATATGCCCTTTTTCCCTGGAATCACCTGAACTGCAGTGCCACCCGCTGACAGCTCTTATGTATTGCAAGAAATATAGGGCCAGATTCTCAAAGAATCCTCGGCGGCGTAGCATTCACACTACGCCGCCGCAACGTACTAGAGCAAGTGCTTTATTCTCAAAGCACTTAACTGTAAAGTTGCGGCGGCGTAGCGAAAATTCCCCCACGCAAGCTCGCATAATTCAAATGAATGAATGAATGAATGAAAAACTTATATAGCGCAGCACATGCAGGAGAAAGATTAAGTAGTTCTCCTCCAGCCGAATGCTGGCTGGTAAGGCGTTCCATAGTCTGGGACCTTGGACAGCGAATCTCCTGTCTCCTTTGGACTTGTATCTGGCTTTCGGTATCTGAAGCCGATTTTGATTGGTGGATCGTAGAATACGATTGGGATTGTGAACTTTTAATTTTTCGCATAGATAATGGGGAGCATTCCCATGGATACATCTATGCGTTAGACAGAGAGCTTTAAAGGTGATTCTGTCTTTAACTGGTAGCCAGTGAAGGGATCTCAGAGAAGGTGAGATTGATTCCCAGGGTTTTTTCCCAGTCACAAGTCTGGCGGCCGTATTTTGAACGACTTGAAGACTAGCGATTTAGTACTTGGGGAGTCCGAGGTAAAGGGCATTTGCATAGTCCAGTCTGGAGTTTACAATCGCTCCCACCACGACCGCTATGTCTTTCTTGCGAATAAAAGGCGTGAGTCTGCGTAGTAGGCGCAGCAGATGGTGAGATCCGCTGACTACTGACCCTATTTGTGCGTTCATTGTCATGTCGGAGTCAAAGATGACCCCAAGACTTTTGACTTTGGCGCTAGGGGTGATGATTTTGCCCAGAATGGGCGGGGGGATCCAGGTTGTTGTTGATTGATTCCTACGCTTGGCGTGAAACAGAAGAAGTTCTGTTTTCACTCCGTTGAGTTTGAGATAACTCTTTGTCATCCAGTCCTCTATCAAAGAGAGACAAGTCTCTAGGTTGAGGTGGTGATCCTTTTTATTGCAAATGCGGAAGTACAGTTGCGTGTCGTCTGCATAAGAGTGATATAGCAGCTTTTGGCTGCTGATGATTTCGAAAAGAGGACGCACATAGGGCCAGATTCAGGTAGATGGGAGCATCTTTGCTCCAGAGTAACGCTTCTCATTTACGTTACTCTGAAGACCCTTTCAGCGCAAGTACTGTTATTCACATAGCGGTTGCGCGTAAACTTGCGCCAGAGTAACGATAATGCGCTGGCGTAACCCGACGCAAGTGGAAGTGGGTGTGATCATATGTAAATGATGGGCGGAGCCCAGCGCAGAGGCTTACGTTCAGCGCATCATCCACGGAGCATGCGCAGTGAGTGCGGCTCCACTCGCCCCCTTGTGCGCATGCTCACAACTTCCGTCGGCACCACTTCCCGGGAAACGTCAGCGCAATGCCTTCCGTTGGGCGCTTAAAAGCGCAGGCGGAAACGCCATTCCGGCGCAAAAGTATATCCGTTTCCCCCCACCCCAGGGAAGATACTTTTGTGCTGTGATGGCTGCTCCCGCTACCCCCAGAGAGAGGAGGAACCTGAACTTTAATTCACAGGAGGTCTCAGTGATCATATCCGCGATGGAGACTTATAATCATTTTCTCCATGGGAAAAAGAGCCGTAAGACCAGCCGGGAGAGGAAGCAGGGCATCCTGGACACCATTGCTGGCCGGGTCAATATTTTGGGGTACTCCACCCGGACTGCTTCTGACATTCAGAAGAAAATTAATGACCTGCGGCGCAAGGTGAGGGGCAAGGTGTCCACCATCAGGAGGCATGAGAGGGGCACAGGTGGTGGTCCCCCATGTCCTGTCACCCTGACCGCGGAGGAGGAGGTGGTCGCACGCTGCCTGGAGAGGGAGCAGGTGGAGGGGGTCCCAGGCTATGACTCCATGGAGGAAGGCTCAAGGACAGGTAAGTGTTTTTTATCCCCTATTTGATTTGTTGCATTTGGGGGGGAGGGTACATGTGCCAAGTGTGTGGGACCACCAACATGTGTCTGCTGTGTCATCCACAGATGACGGAGCTGGGCCATCATCGGTCAGCGTCCATTCCACCCCATCCCCCCCACGCCATCGTGTGCCCGAGCCCCTGGGTGGTGAAGAGGTGGTGGAGGAGAGTGGCCACACCACACCTGTCGAGGTCGTTGAGGAGGAGCCTGCTGTGGCAGAGCAGGACTTTACTTTAGTTTTGGAGGTCTCCTCCCCTTCTCCTGGGCCATCTGTTATCCCCTTCCCCATCCTTGGAAGCCCCTCAAGGGTGACTCCTTCCCCCCGGGGACAACCATCTTCTGGCCCCAGGAAGGCGACCCAGAAGACCAGGGGGGTGTCTGATGTTGTCCATGACCAGTTGGCGAGGGATCACGCCAGACAGACAGAACAAATGGGGGCCATAGTTGGCCACTTACAGAAAGTGTCTGACAGCCTGGGCTCCGTTGCCCAGATAAGCAACGCAGTCCAGGATGTCAGCTGTAATTGCGCTGCAGTGGTCACCAGTTTGGGGGAGGTGCAGGGTGACATAAGGGACCTCACTGCAGCCGTCCATGCTAACACTGCTGCCATCCAGGGTAACAGTGCTACCATCCGGGACCAGGGGAGGCTGAGTCGGCGGGCCCAGCATTACCAGGTCACCCGTCAGCTCCGGATGCAGGCCCAGACGAACAATTACCTCGGCCGGATAGCCATGGCCTTGGAGGGCATGCAGGCCACACCTGCCAGGAGTGGCCCACCTGGGGATCAGCCACCTCCAGATGCCCCCCCACCCCCACCCACTCCATCCAGGCAGCTGAGGAGGCAGACAGGGGCCCCCAGAAGAAGCCCCCGGCATCCCCGATGAGGCTTTTTTTTTGTTTTGGTTTCTATGATTTTTTTATTTTATACTCAGGTCATGAGTTTTTGTTTATTTTGTATTCTTTATTTTATACTCAGGTCATGAGTTTTTGTTTATTTTGTATTCTTTATTTTATACTCAGGTCATGAGTTTTTGGTTATTTTGTATTCTTTATTTTATACTCAGGTCATGAGTTTTTGTTTATTTTTTTTCTCAGGTTATGAGATTTTGTATTTCTTTTTTTACTGCACACGGTCAGGAGTGCAGGGGACAGTGTGAATGGTGTGTGAATGTGAGAGGGTGGCACTCCTGACAGTAAGGGGTGTCACCCTCGGCCGTGGTGGTGAAGTTAACCCCACGGCTGTATGAATGACGTGTGAAAGGTGTATGAATGGACAGTGACATCATTGGGGCCTTGACGCTGGCGTTGCTGCTCCCAAGTCCTACATGCTGGACTTGGGCTAATCCAATGCGATGTGTATGTGGTGTGTGTGATCTAGGGACATCAGTGGTGTACACGCGTGCACTGTCTGTGTTATTAATGTTTTGGTTTAATGTCCAAAGATACCTACGGCGAGGACCCTCCTGACTGCTCTTCCATCAGCAGACTGGGTGTCCTCTGGCAGGTGGGGACTGTGTGGGTCGGGGGTCAGGTCATCACGTATGTCAATCTGCAGGCCTTTTCTCATAGCAAAGTTGTGCAGAATACAACATGCACCGATGATCTGACACACAAAGGTAGGGGAATACAATAGGGTCCCCCCGGACTTATCCAGGCAGCGGAAACGGGACTTCAGGAGCCCAAATGTTTGCTCCACCACTCCACGTGTTTTGATGTGTGCTTCATTGTATTTTCTCTCCTCTGGTTTGGGGGTTCCGGAAAGGAGTCATTAGATGGGGTCCCAATGCATATGCAGAGTCACCTGTAAGGTAAAAGACAGGAGAATGTTAGTCATGCATGTGCCACTTCTGTTGTGCATCACGGGAGGGGATAGTCATGCCCGACTCCCATGTCACTCACCAACCAGCCAGCTGTCCCCATACATGTTCTGGTTAAATTCTGCTGGGATGGGGCTCTGATTGTATATGAAGCTGTCATGGCTGGACCCGGGGTGTTTGGCACGGACGTGCCATATGAGGCGTTGGGCATCAGCTATCACCTGTACGTTGATGGAATGCCAATGCTTCCGATTGCGGTATATGTGCTCTGTGGCACTGGGGGGCTGTAGGGCCACATGTGTGCAATCAATGGCCCCCACAGTGCGTGGGAATCTGGCAATGCTGTAGAAATCTGTCATTGCCTTCAGCCGCAGGTCCTCAGTGGTTGGTCTGATGAACTGGTTGGACATGCGTCTGAGGATTGCAGGGACAACCTGGTGCACACATCTGCTTATGGAGGACTGTGACATCCCAGCCACCACTCCACTTGTACGCTGGAATGATCCAGTTGCAAGGAAATTAAGTGTTGCCAGGACCTTCACCAGTGGCTGCACTGCTTGTGAGCGGTGTGTCTTGCTGGTGATGTCATCCTGCAGGGTTGTGGTTAGTTCAAGTATTGCATCAGGGCTGAATCTGAAGAGGCGATACACCTCCTCATCCCCCATGCCAAAGAGGCTCATACGAGTGCGGTATATCCTCTCACGTGCCCGCCTCCTTCGTTCCGGGGGACCCATCAGTAGTTCGAGGACCACAATTGCTCCTGGCATGTTGGCACACAGAGGTGTTGTCCTTGCAAGTGTGGTTGTTCAGCTAGCTCCTATCGTCGGTAACGCTGCTGTAGCTGCTCTCCTGCTGACCTCTGACCGTCTGGAGTAAAGATAAAGCAGCCTTTTGTAGAAATAACTTTGCGCCGGACGGACGAGATACGCGCGGCGCATGTAGCCAGCGTATGGTGCTTATCCGTTCGCGAATCGGGAAATCTCCCTCATTTGCATATTTGCAGGGGAAATCAATAGGCGCGACTGATGCGCCAAACGAAATTATGCGCTGACGATATTCTGGCGTCGGAACGTTCCGCCGGTCGCAAATGCCGCGTCTTCGGGCGCATCTAGTTTGGTGGGTACGGGCACATAGAAACGACGGCGCATCTTCACAGTTACGCGGCGCATATCGAAATACTCCAGCGCAAGTGTTGCTGAATCTGGCCCATAGATGTTAAATAGCATCGGCGACAGGGGAGATCCTTGAGGGACCCCGCACGATAATGTGCGTTGTTCAGAAGTGAAGGGTCCTAGCTTCACTATTTGCGATCGGTTTTCCAAGCTGCTTCTGCCCTTCTGCGCTCTTGCTTCAGTAACGCCAGCTGGTTGTTGAACCAGCCGGAGTTATTTTTTCTGATCTGGGTCTTTCGTTTCGGCGCTATCAAGTCAGCTGACTGCAATAGTGCTGTGTTTATTGCCTCCAGTGTTTCTTCCGCTGTTTGGTGCGGCTGAATTGTGTTTATTTTTTCCCCTAATGTGGCTTTGAAGAGTTCCGAGTGGAGCTTCTTCTGACATCTGGTCCAGTGTGTTGTCACTGGATTTGATGTTTTTGTTAAGGGGGGGAATTCGGAAATAATGAATTTAATTGCATGGTGATCTGTCCATGGCAATGGTTCATTTTCCAGGATTTTTATTTCCAGATCTTGCCTGAAAATAAGATCAAGCGTATGACCTGAAGCATGTGTGGGCCCACATACTAGTTGCTGAAGCCCTAATCCTTCCAGGTGGTCGATGCAGGCGTCGGCAATGAGCCGGGTAGGGGGCGTAGAGCATTTAAATTAGGCACGTTCACGCGCCAAACGTACTGCGCATGCGCCGTCCCAAAAACTTCCCCGACGTGCATTGCGCAAAATGACGTCGCAAGGACGTCAGTGTTTTAGACGTGTATGTTAATGGCGTCCAGCCCCATTCACGGACGTCTTACGCAAACAACGTAAAATTTTCAAATGGCGACGCGGGAACGACGGCAATACTTAACATAAGATGCGCCACCTTCGGGCTGCTTTATCTTTACGCTGCGCAAACCTTACGGAAACGACGTAAACTTTGACGGGGCGACATAAAATAGTTCGGGAATCGGCGTATTAGGCTCATTTGCATAGGCAAATGAGAAAACAACGTTATGGCCTCCTTGCGACGTCATTTGAAGCAATGCACGCTGGGAAATTTAGCCGGCGGCGCATGCGCAGTACGATCGGCGCGGGGACGCGCGTGATTTAAATAGTAAACTCCCCCTAGCCGCGGAATTTGCATTCCGCCGGGGGATTTACGATCCACCAGGGCAACTTACGAGGCAAGTTCTTTCTGAATACAGCACTTGCCTCAAAAACTGGCGCAGGCGGATCGTAAAAAAGATAGATCACGCGGATCGTAAAAAAGATAGATCACGCGGATCAAAAGATCCGCTGATCTATGTGAATCTACCCCGGTGTATCTCAGATACACCGTCGTATCTATGCGTGTGATTATCAGAATCACTTACGCATAGATACACTAAAAATCCGACAGGTGTAAAAGAATTACACCGTCGGATCGTAGATGTAATGACAACGCTGGCCGCTAGGTGGCCTTTACGTTGTTTTCTCATTTGCATATGAAAATTAGGCTAGTACGCCGATTCCCGATCGCTTTTACGTCGCCCCGTCGTCGCGTACGTCGTTTTCGTCCGCGTAAGGTTATCCCTGCTTCTATGAGGAGTAACCTTACGAAGTACCGTCGGATGCCGTCGGGTGCCATGTTAAGTATGGCGTCGGGTCAGCATCGGCTTTTTCCGTCGCTTACGTCGTTTTACTAACTCGTTCGCGAATAGGGGCATTGCGTAGTGACGATCACGTCGTTTTGACGTCGGTTTCAACTACGCTTTCCGATGTGAGCTGGAGCATGCGCACTGGGGTTTTTCCCCGGCCGGCGCATGCGCAGTTCGTTCGACGCGGGGGCGCGCTTAATTTAAATACAAGCCGCCCCATTTGAATTACGCGGGCTTACGCTGGGCCATTTTCGCTACGCCAACGCAAACTACGGAGCAAATGGTTAGAGAATATGCCACTTGCTCTAGTACGATGCGGCGGCGTAGTGTAAATGGCTTACGCTACGCCGGCGATTTTCTTAGAGAATCTGGCCCATAGTTTTTAAAAAATGTCATTTAAAATGATCGTGTGTGGACTTCACATAATTTTTCGGGTTCTGAAAAACAACAAAAAAATTTATCGAACATGCTGCATTTTTTAACAACGTTTTAAATGTCGTTTTTCGGGTTGTAAAAAATGATCGTGTGTGGGCTAAAACGACGTTAAAAACCCACGCATGCTCAGAAGCAAGTTATGAGACGGGAGCGTTCTGGTAAAACTACCGTTCATAATGGAGTAAGCACATTCATCACGCTGTAAGGCCGTGTACACACGACCAAATAGATTTGTTCAAATCGGTCGGGCCGACCGATTTGAACAAATCTGTCTGCTGCCGTTTTGGTTTGATCGTGTGTACACACGATCAAACCAAAATCCCCACCAGCAGACAGCGCGCTGATGTGTCGGTGACGTTGACGCCGCCACATCACCGCACCAGGAAGTAAAACACTTCCGCGCATGCGTCGAAACCATTCGACGTGTGTGCGAGAAGACATGTCTGCTGGTTAGCGTACTAACCAGCAGACATGTCGGGCGGACCGGTTCCCAGCCGACAGATTGGAAAGCATGCTTTCCAATCTGTCGGCTGGCCAAATCCGTCGGCTCGCCCGTACACACGATTGAATCTGTCTGCTGGGACGGTTGGGCCGACCGTTTCCAGCAGATAGATTTGATTGTGTGTACGCGGCCTAACAGACAGAAAAGCGACAATCGTCTTTTACTAACACGGAATCAGCTAAAACAGCCCCAAGGGTGGCGTCATCCGCATGGAACTTCCTCTTTATAGTGCCGTTGTAAATGTTGTACGTCACCACGCTTTGCTAGAGCATTTTTTTAAAACGATGGTGTGTGGGGAACGTCGTTTTAATGATGAAGTTGGAAAAAACGTTGTTTTTTCTAAATGCCGAAAAACGTTTGTTTTTTTTAATGCCGAAAAATGATCGTGTGTACGCGTCATCAGGCTCACTATGAACTAATGTTGGCGCACAAAAAAAGATCCACTGCTAAACTCATAAAAAATTGGAATGTATGGATTACACATCCTAGGGCCTCAAATTTTCGGAAGAATTATTAGAACTATGATGCCGCGTACACACAATAATTTTTCGGGTTGTAAAAAACAAAGTTTTTTAAATTTTTTATTGAAAACGATTGTGTGTGGGCTTCAGAGCATTTTTCGGGTTTTGAAAAACGAAAAAAAAAGCATTGAACATGCTCTATTTTTTCACGACGTTTAAAACAATGTCGTTTTTTGGGTTGTAAAAAATGATCGTGTGTGGGCTTTAACGATGTGAAAAACCTGTGCATGCTTAGAAGCAAGTATGAGACGGGAGTGCTCGTTCTGGTAAAACTAGCGTTCATAATGGAGTAAACACATTCATCGCGCTGTAACAGACTAAAAAGCGCAAATCGTCTTTTACTAACACAAAATCAGCTAAAGCAGCCCAAAGGGTGGTGCATCCTCATGGAACTTCCCCTTTATAGTGCCGTTGTACGTGTTGTACTTTACCGCGCTTTGCTACAGCATTTTCTTTTCACGATCGTGTGTGGGCAACGTCGTTTTAATGATAAAGTTGAAAAAAAATAGTTTTTTCTAGAGCCTGAAAAACGTTATTTTTTGCAACCCGAAAAATGATCGTGTGTACGCGGCATTAGGCCCCTCTCATATGGACGGATAGAATGGTGCTTTTAGCTGCGGATTTTCTACCGCAGCTAAAAGCACACAATGCTTTCCTATGGCCGCATTCACACACAGTGTTTACCTGCAATTTCGTTACATGCGGTTTGGTACGAATAGAAAATATAGAATTGAATGCGTCCAGGTGCGATGTAGCGCAGCTATATACATATAACCGCAGGTAATCGCAGTATTTTTTGTCATCTGCGGATAGCGGCGTGAGAAAAAAAAAAGAAGGACAACAGGAAGCACATCATAATCATTAGGTATACCTGGGAAATGACACAGGAAGTACTAGGGATAGAGGAAAGAGGAGAAGACATACAGGAAAAGGCTAGAGACATCTCTCATGAGGCCATTATAGCCCTGGTGCATGCCCGACGGGAGTTATGGGACTCCGAATGCCGTGGATATGGTGACCGAGTGTTGAAGAGGTCAAAGTGGGAGGAAGTATACAGATTTGTCACACCTAACTGGGACGAAATGTCTGCAACTGAACAAGATAACCAAGGTGAGTGCAAGGTTTGTTGTGTCTATGTAGCTTTATCCAGACTCATTTTCAATTGATCCAGGAAGCTATGCAGAAAGCCCAGGACAGTTACAAAAAGTACCATGACAGAGGGAGAAGGAGCAATCCTACCTTCAAGGTTGGAGACGAAGTTTACCTATCCGCCATAAACCTTAGGCTACCATGCCCATCATGGAAATTGGGCCCGAAATTCATCAGCCCTTTCGAGATTAGAAGAGCAGTGAATCCCATGGCCTTCGAGTTAGCCCTACCTAGCTCTTACAAGATACACCCTGTTTTTCACGCATCCTTGCTGAAGCCAGTGGCCCAAGTCCTTTTCCAGGAAGAGAAGAGTCGCCCCTTCCTCCAGTCTTAATCGAGGGCGAGAACGGGTTTAAAGTTGAGGCTATAATGGACTGTAGAAAAAGGGGTAGACAAGTCCAGTACCTTATAAAATGGAAGGGGTATCCCCTGGAAGATAACTCTTGGGAATCCTCAAGGAACATACGCGCCCCATGCTTGATCCAAGCTTTTCATTTGGTACACCCAATGACCAGTTAATGACCAGTTTGGGCGTCCAGAGGCTGCCCCTCGGGGGGGGGGGGCACTAGAGCTGCACGATTAATCGTCAAGAATCTGTCATGGGAGCATGAATCAGACGTACATAAACAGATAAATGAATATGAAAATTTTATTGAAAACCAAACAGCAAGGTCAAAGTCCAAACTGACGATCAAACAGCCAGAAGAGTCATCCACCAGTGCCAGGGTCGGTAGCCAGGGATGAGAGTCAGCCAAGCCGGAGTCCGTAGCCAGAGAAGTCGTGAAACAAAGCCGGGAATCAGGAACCAGAAGGAACGTCCGTGGAGCTGGGTCGGTGACCAAGAGCAAGCAGCACGATCACAGAAGGGGTATCAGACGAAAGGCCCAAGCGAGGAAATGATGCAGCTGCCGTCATATATATACAGTATATATATATATATATATATATATATATATATGCTGAGCAGCCAGCTCCTCCCAGTGGGAAGGAGGAGCCGCAGGGTGTGGCAGGTTACAAGAACCCCATGAAGCAAGATGGCTGCTAGCACATGTCAGTGATGAGAAGCCTGCAAAGAGGTAAGACCATGACAGAATCGTTATTGCAATCTTTTTCCCATTGCGATTCTTGATACAGGGTGTGAGGGATTAACTTGGTAGCGGGTGTGTGTGATCCCCTCTATGGGTTCACTACACGCTGAACTGTACAAAAAAGGCACTTGAGGATGACGAAAACAAATGATATGGTTTATTTTTCCATCTTGCGGGATACACGTGCAAGCATCAAAACAGCATAAACAAAACATAAAATAAACCCTTGCCATTTGGGGCGTCTATCTTCCCAACACATGAACCTACCTATTGAGTCTGGCACAGCCTACTGCTGGGCAGACACTACAGCAGAAAACAACAACAAAAGTCTCTTTGATATTTCTCACACAGAAATATCCATCAGAACCTCACCTCTTCAGAAGTGCTTGTGTCTGCTCCTTCACTCACAAAGCCCCCCCAGGATGTAGCAATCAGTCATTAGGCTTTATTTATAGGGGGCTTCAATTGCTTCATTTTGAACAGCTGAAGGCTTCTAACTCCCCAAACCTCTCTGGCCATTTCTACAGCCGACGCCCAATAGTAATTGGTGTATTGTCTACACAAGGCAGGAAAGTATCTTCCATCTGGGACAACACACACAGATTTACCTGACTTCCTGTCACATACCCCCCCCTCTTGTTTCAACCATAGGGTTGGGATACAGGTTGCCAGGCACGCATGCGCTCGGGACAAACCATCTGCATTCCCCATTTTAACACCGGGGCGATGCGTTGCAGCAAAACTAAATTCCTGAAGGGCCAGGAACCACCTATTTATTCTCCTATTGGTCTTCAAATTTCAGCTGAGGTACATAAGAGGGTGTTTCTTGCTCTGTAATATACTCATTTTCAGTTGTAAACCATGCAAAACCTTAATTGGTTTTTCAATGGACACAAAGGTTTCCCTCGATAGCTCAATCCCTGAAGAACTCAGCGAGTCATAACCAACACCAAGAGCTGACAACACTGTGCTCTGCAATGGATCATCCATTTGGATGCCCTCTTCAGATGCAAACACACCAAGACTGGAATCCTCCAAAAGCAAGGTGACAACCAAAAAAATCTGTTCTTCTATGAACTGGACTAAAGTCTGACGCAGAAGACCTCTGATAAACCGATGTACTAGGCGGTTTTTCTTCCCTTTGGGAAGACGGAAATCATTACTTGTCAATTCTACATTTCCAAGTTTCTTACTTTGTGATAGTTCAGACTCACAAGTATGGTGAAAATCTACCAAACCCAATGTAAGGTTTTCAGAAACTGAATCCTCTTCACTTTCTTGAAGCAACTGCTTACTCTGTGCATCACTTGTTCGCACACCCCTATTCTCACCAAGAACTTGACGACTGCTATCGGACACATCATTAACTGAGCTAGACAAAATTTCTTGTCTAGTAGATACAATCACTTTTGAAATTATTATGTTTATGGCTAGTTGTTCAACTATCTTTGCCTCATAGTCTCCCAAAAATGTTTTAGTATTTGTTTCTTTGAAACCATCGACTATTGGACACAAATTCTCATATTCTTCATTCCTTTCAAGACATTTGGAAAAAGCATCCAATAAATTAGTACATTTAGCCTCTCTGACCACTTCAGTGATGGAGGTTTCATAACGCTCAGAGGGCTCACCTGCCATTACAGATTCTACACTTTGAAAAATAGATTTTACTTCCTGAGGACTCTTGGTAGTCAAGTCCAAAGTATTATCCTTCGTTACTTGCACTGACAGAACCCTTTCTAAAGACTGGGTTTCACAGGATGTGACATTACCTTTATATTCAAATCCGATTTCATTAACATAAAAATGAACACACTGTTCTTCAACATGCAAATAATTCACAGAGGCAAAAATAGCTTCAGTCTGGGTGCATATTTCTTGCAATTCAGATTCCTCAATGACCCTGCTCTGCTGATCACCAATTATGGGAAAGTCATGAATATCACCTGCCTTACTACATTCATAAGGCTCAGTGGATATTGGACACACTTTTTCTACATCATTTAGTGCAGTGTCAGAATTAAGTTTTTCAGCTTTATTTCCATCAAGAAACTGACTGAGAACTGAAGATGTGCAAACCCCTACTTCCTGCACTTCAGCCACTTAATTTGCCGTGAAGCGGTCAGGGATTTCACTTTCAACATCACTTCCAGAAAGTTCAGCTTCATTTTCCATAAAGTCCTTCAGATTTAGCTTTCTAAGAATTGCCTCCTCCTTATCGTCGTTAACTTCCACACATTCTTCATTATTTATTGTTAGTCCATTCTGAGGGTTGGCTGTTTCCGTAGGACAATCATCAACTTTCACATCTTCATGTTCCGTTTCTGCTTTGGTAATCTTGGTGACACCAGGAACTCCTAACTTGGCAGAGTAGTCCCAAAGAAATCAACAGTGATCCATACAGCTCTGGCACACCATCTCATCTGGGGTCTCATCCTCAGGATCGGGGTACGGTCTCTTACATGTGCAGTAGATGCCAAAGAAATTGTCCTTGTAATAATTAGCCAGGTTTTTCTTCTCTTTATCCGGATATAACTTGCACTCCCGCTGTTTAAATTTGGCATTTCTACAATCGCAGCAAAATTTCCTCTTGGTGTAGAGCTCAAACAGGTCGTGGCCTTCATGACCCTTGTATGTACAGGCCAGACATATCCCGGTAGGCTCCTTTTTATCCAGGGTGCAGGTACTGCAGGCATACAGCCCTTGTCTCTTCACATAACCCAGGGGGTAGGAGTACTCTTCGGAATCGCTCCCCGCCAGCACAGCAGACGCCTCATCCTGCAGGGCGTCATCCTTCTACAGGACATCCAGCAGTGACATGATCGGCTCTTTCTTTACTGCCACCTTCACTTCCTCCTCTTCATCTTCTGTACCACTTTTAACTTCTGCAAACTCTTCGCTGTCAGAATCATCACATGGTAGAAGATGGAAATCCTCAAACCCGGCCTCATTTCCTTAATTTTCTCTGTTGGTGAAAGAACCGGCACAGAGAGCAACTGCTTCATTCATTAGGTTACTTTTCTCATTTTCAGCATGAGCCTTTGTACAACTAAAAGATTCTTGATTTGGACCATCATCTTGACAGACAAATTTTCCAGAGCAGAGTCCTAGCAACTCATCCATACTGTCCATCATAAGTCTTTGCTTGGCAGAGCTGTACTTGCTCCTGTTGCGGCCAACATTTAGAAAACCATGAGCATGCGTGACAACGATCTCTTCGTTGTAATCCTCATTACTCCAAAGTAAGCTTTCCATGCAAGAATCGCTGAGCGTCTCCTCATCACTTAGTCTTGTATATGGACGGCATCCATGATCGCTGCTTTTACCGGAACAAGGGGCCTTATAATCACTGTTGAGCTTTGAAGGTTGTAATTTTTTTGGTGAGAGCTCCTTAGAAACCTTTATGTTCTCTTCCCTACCAGACAGCTCTGACTTTGCTTTCTTTTTCTTCTTCTTTTTCTTTGACTTCAGACTCAAGAAATCTTTGAACTTTACTTTTTCTTTAACACTTTCAGACAGCTTGTATGGCTTGCGATGAGACTTCTGGATTAAGTTCTCCTTGCTTTTGTCTTTTAGGGACGGTCGGTAGGGATTTAAACTGTTTATGGTGCGTCTTCTCTTTGAGCTTTGCTGACTGACCTCCATTTGCTGCTGGTGTTTCCTTTCCCAACCTGCCATTCTCTCTTGGTGAACCTGTTGATTAGCTGCAAGGCTCTCTCGGTGAGCTGCCATGCTCTCTTGGTGAACCCGTTGTTGAGCTGCAAGGCTCTCTTGGTGAACCTGTTGTTGAGCTGCAAGGCTCTCTCGGTGAGCCTGTTGTTGAGCTGCATTTGCTATAATCAGCTGTTTCAGCATCTCCTCCATTTTGGGTTTACTTTAAGTGCCCGCGGCACTCCACCATGTGTGAGGGATTAACTCGGTAGCGGGTGTGTGTGACCCCCTCTATGGGTTCACTACACGCTGAACTGTACAAAAAAGGCACTTGAGGATGACTGAAAACAAATTATATGGTTTATTTTTCCATCTTGCGGGATACACGTGCAAGCATCAAAAGAGCATAAACAAAACAAAACATAAAATAAACCCTTGCCACTTGGGTGTCTACCTTCCCAACACAGGAACCTACCTATTGAGCCTGGCACAGCCTACTTGTCAGGAGAATATAGCAGATCAGTACTGTGTGACTGCACAGAGAGACCAAACAATATAATTCATGAAGTAAAGGTGTGAGGACCACCAGTGCAAACAGCAAACAACATATATAATCAAAAGGGAATACCGTATCATAAGTCAAGCCAGGCCGAGGTCATACACATGGGGAGTCAGCCGATGGGTAAGGATGGGACAGGACAGAGCAGGGAGCGGATGGATGGATGAGCTGCGGGGTAAGATCCAGGGAAGACAGGAACCGGAAACAGGGCGGAAGAGTCCAGGCAGGGATCAGGATCAAGGATCACGGGACAAGATCAAGGCACAAGATCAGGATCAAAAGACAAGGTCAGGATACAGGCTCAGGTCTGGGAGATATGAAGATACCAGGGCGAGGAGTGATTACACACGCCGGGTATTATAGAGGTGTGCTGATTGCATTCAGGTCACACCTGAACACAGGAAAGGCTGTGTGCTCCAAATGACCAAAACCCCCCCGCTGGTGGAGGCCAGTACTGCAGCCAAAATAACAGGCAGATTTACCAGCAGGGGGGACCATTCCTGACAGTACCCCCCCTCAAAGGAGCGGCCTCCGGACGCTCCAACCAGTTGTTGCTGGGGAAGGCTCATGGTGTCAAGCCGGGCAGCAGACAAAGGCTCTGGGTCATTGAGCTGGGCAGCAGGCTCCGGGTCATCGAGCTGGGCAGCAGGCACAGGAGCGAGCAGCCGGCAGACTGGCAGAGGAACAGCAGGCCGGCAGACTGGCACAGGAACAGCAGGCCGGCAGACTGGCACAGGAACAGCAGGCAGGCAGACTGGCACAGGAACAGCAGGCCGGCAGACTGGCACGGGAACAGCAGGCCGGCAGACTGGCACGGGAACAGCAGGCCGGCAGACTGGCACGGGAACAGCAGGCCGGCAGACTGGCACGGGAACAGCAGGCCGGCAGACTGGCACGGGAACAGCAGGCCGGCAGACTGGCACGGGAACAGCAGGCCGGCAGACTGGCACGGGAACAGCAGGCTGGCACAGGAACAGCAGGCTGGCAGACTGGCACAGGAACAGCAGGCTGGCAGACTGGCACAGAAACAGCAGGCTGGCAGGTTGGCACAGAAACAGCAGGCTGGCAGGTTGGCACAGAAACAGCAGGCTGGCAGGTTGGCACAGAAACAGCAGGCTGGCAGGTTGGCACAGAAACAGCAGGCTGGCAGGTTGGCACAGAAACAGCAGGCTGGCAGGTTGGCACAGAAACAGCAGGCTGGCAGGTTGGCACAGAAACAGCAGGCTGGCAGACTGGAACAGAAACAGCAGGCTGGCAGACTGGCACAGAAACAGCAGGCTGGCAGACTGGCACAGAAACAGCAGGCTGGCAGACTGGCACAGAAACAGCAGGCTGGCAGACTGGCACAGAAACAGCAGGCTGGCAGACTGGCACAGAAACAGCAGGCTGGCAGACTGGCACAGAAACAGCAGGCTGGCAGACTGGCACAGAAACAGCAGGCTGGCAGACTGGCACAGAAACAGCAGGCTGGCAGGTTGGCACAGAAACAGCAGGCTGGCAGGTTGGCACAGAAACAGCAGGCTGGCAGACTGGCACAGGAACAGTGGGCTGGCAGACTGGCACATCGGGCTGGGTAACTGGCACTATGGTGTGGGTTGGGAAGTACTTCCGTTTCTTTTTAGATTTAGACACTGCAGGTTTGCTAACAGAAGTGATGTATGAAGAGGATGGAATTAAATAGGAGGAAGGATTGGAATATGGCAGAGACACAGGGATGGTGACTGGAGGAGGTTTTTGTGGAGTAGTTACAGGTGGATTAAAGGCAGGGTAGGAACAACAAGTAGAGACTGGGTAATAATACTTGGTAGGCTGCGGAATTAACTGAGCTGGGGTTGCCATTGGTGATGGACAGATGGATCCCTGAGAAGGCAGGTGGTTAATAGCAGGGCTGGAACGGACTGGCTTGGCTGGAATCAGGAGATCTGACCATGCCTGCAGCACAGGTTGAACAAAAGCAGGTTCACACACACCTTGTCTAATCAGAGCCTGCACAGAATCAATACACTCAGATAACTTTTGCTGGGGACAGGAGGAATAATGCTCATCAAAATAAGCCGGGTAATCCTCTAATAACCCCACCAGGGATTCAACTTGGTCACGACTAAAGGGGGGAGAGAAATCATCACTACCATCAGGAATAAATGACAGGGCCGGCTTAACACACAACCGAATTAATGCCTGAACATCATCAAAAGTCATGTAACCCTGATCCACCCAGGAATGAGCCGATCGGATAGTTTCCATCAGTTGGTCACTAGTCCAACCCTCCAAAACCTGGCGACAAGCCCCCTCATCCTCTTCTGCCAGCAGAGAAAGGTAAAGGATTTCATTGTAATCCATGTTTTAGAGCACTACACCAGGATGGTTCCTCAATGCAGTCACGTCTGATCAAGGGATGGCCCTGGTATACTGTCAGGAGAATATAGCAGATCAGTACTGTGTGACTGCACAGAGAGACCAAACAATATAATTAGTGAAGTAAAGGTGTTTATTTTACAAGTAAGTGAGGACCACCAGTGCAAACAACATATATAATCAAAAGGGAATACCGTATCATAAGTCAAGCCAGGCCGAGGTCATACACATGGGGAGTCAGCCGATGGGTAAGGATGGGACAGGACAGAGCAGGGAGCGGATGGATGGATGAGCTGCGGGGTAAGATCCAGGGAAGACAGTAACCGGAAACAGGGCGGAAGAGTCCAGGCAGGGATCAGGATCAAGGATCACGGGACAAGATCAAGGCACAAGATCAGGATCAAAAGACAAGGTCAGGATACAGGCTCAGGTCTGGGAGATATGAAGATACCAGGGCGAGGAGTGATTACACACACCGGGTATTATAGAAGCGTGCTGATTGCATTCAGGTCACACCTGAACGCAGGAAAGGCTGTGTGCTCCAAATGACCAAGAACCCCCCGCTGGTGGAGGCCAGTACTGCAGCCAAAATAACAGGCAGATTTACCAGCAGGGGGGACCATTCCTGTCACTACTGCGGGACCATTCCTGACACTACTGCTGGGCAGACACTGCTGGTCCTACAGCAGAAAACAACAACAAAAGTCTCTTTGATATTTCTCACACAGAAATATCCATCAGCACCTCACCTCTTCAGAAGTGCTTGTGTCTGCTCCTTTACTCACAAAGCCCCCCCAGGATGCAGCAATCAGTCGTTATCCTTAGGCTTTATTTATAGGGGGCTTTAATTGCTTCATTTTGAACAGCTGAAGGCTTCTAACTCCCCAAACCTCTCTGGCCATTTCTACAGCCGACGCCCAATAGTAATTGGTGTATTGTCTACACAAGACAGGAAAGTATCTTCCATCTGGCACAACACACACAGATTTACCTGACTTCCTGTCACAAGGGTTTCACGATCTTTGACATGAAAATAATTTTTTCTCTGCACTTTGGTATGCAAAGAATTTCCTGTCTGCTCTCAGCCAAAAGTCACTCTGGGCAATCTGCCAGGTCTGGGCAGCCTGCCAAGTTTTGAAAACATTGTATCTCTTCAAAGGAATAAACTTCTTCTGTATGTAAATTAGGAATTTTTAACAACTTAAACACCAAACCTTTTTCTGACAGCTCTTTTTAAGTAAAAATCATTATTTTTTTTGCTAGAAAATTACTTAGAACCCCCAAAGATTATATAACTTTTTAGTAAAGACCCTAGAGAATAAAATGGCGGTTGTTGCAATATTTTATGTTGCACTGTATTTGCGCAGCAGTCTTTTTTTAAATGCATTTTCTTTTGGAAAAAAATACTTTAACCACTTACAAAGGTATGTGCACTTAAAGAGGAGCTCCACCCGCATTTTTTTTTTCAAAGTCGGCAGCTACTAACAGTGTAGCTGCTGACTTTGAATAAGGACACTTACCTGTCCTAGGCGCCCGCGCTGACGCCCCCCCCCGATGCCGGTCCCACGATCGCTCCGGGTCCCGCGCCGCCATTCACACTATGGGAAACAGGCAGTGAAGCCCTACTGCGCCTGCGTGAGTCTCACGCTGGCTTGTGAATGGGCGGCTGCTCTCTGAGAACACACACAGTTCCCAGAAAGCAGCGCGTCCCATTCACAAGGAGAAGGACAAGAAGAAAAGACACCGCGGTGTGGAAGACGCAGATTACGGACTTCCGCATAGCAACAGGTATTTCGGGTGAGTATTTTTATTTATTTTTTCACGTTTTTTTTATTTATTTTTTTCAAACTTTTGGCCAAATGTGGTTTTCCTGGGTGGAACTCCACTTTAAACCCCCTTCCTAACCAGACCAATTTTCAGCTTTCGGTGCTCTCACAATTTGAATGACAATTACTCAGTCATACAACATTGTACCCATTTGAAATTTTTGTCCTTTTTTTCACACAAATAGGGCTTTCTTTTGGTGGTATTTGATCACTTCTGGGTTTTTTATTTTTTGCGCTATAAAAGATAAACGTCTGAAAATTCTGTAAAAAAAAAACTAAAAAAAATCTTGGTTTCTGTCATATTAGCGGGTTATTTCTCACACACAGCATATGCATACCACAAATTACAACCCCCAAAACACATTCTGCTATTCCTCCCGAGTATGGCGATACCCCATGTGTGAGACTTTTACACAGCGTGGCCACATACAGAGGCCCAACATGCAGGGAACGCCATCAGGCGTTCTGGAACACCCAGAACAATTCTGACATTTCTCTCCTACATGTAAAAATCAGCATTTATTTGCTAGAAAATTACATAGAACCCCAAAACATTATATATGCTTTTTTAGCAAAGACCCTAGAGAATACAATGGCATTTGTTGCAACTTTTTATCTTTATTTTTTATCACGGTATTTTCGCAGACATTTATTGAACGTGTGTTTTAAAAAAATAAATTTTTTTTTGCTTAAAACAAAACAAAACAGTAAAGTTAGCCCAATTTTTTTTCATAATGTGACAGATGAAGTTACGCCGAGTAAATAGATACCCAACATGTCACACTTAAAAATTGCGCACACTCGTGGAATGGCGCCAAACTTCGCTACTTAAAAATCCCCATAGGCGGTATTGCAGAGTATTGGGGTATTGCAAAGTATCATGCAGGGTATTGCAGAGTATTGGGGTATTGCAGAGTATCGCGCGGGGTATTGCCGAGTATTGGGGTATTGCCGAGTATTGGGGTATTGCCGAGTATTGGGGTATTGTTGAGTATTGGGGTATTGCAGGGTACTGGGGATTGCAGAGCTGGGATGGATCTGTGACTGCATTTGTCACAGATCCAGCCACAGTGCTGCTGCTGACACCCCGCCCCCCCCTCTTCTCGCACACTGTACCGAACGGTACAGAGAGGGAGGAAATGACGCCGGTTTACAAGTGATCGCGCCGATCGACGGCACGCTTACGTGGTAAACGGCCGCTATCAGCGGCAATTTACCGTGATCCATGATGCGCCGGGTCTAGAAGAGCACGGACACTTCCGCGAGCACGTCCCAGGGGACGCGCAATCGCGGAAGTGAAGGACGACGTCCCAGGGACGTCGTGTCAAAGTAACTCCACCGCGCCGTAGCAGTAAAATTCCTATGGCGCGGTGGGAAAGTGGTTAATGATTAAAAAAAAAAAATAGCCAGTAAAGTTAGCCCGACGTGCAAGGAGTGGCTGCCCTTGCTCCTCTGATCCCGAGACCCCTGATAGAGCAGACAAGGGGTACGAGAATGCAGAGTCGCACGAGCGCCGGTTGAAGCGCAGGTGCTGGGCTGGGAAGGCTTCAGGAGGTTCCGGTGCTGCGTGAAGGAGCGGGTACAGACTGGAAGCTGCAGATGGCAGGCAGAGAAACTGGAAGCAGAAAGACCACCAGAGCGAGGGAGGTGTACTGTAGTACAGCGGATATAAGTCCCAGCAGGAGAGTCCGCAGCAGGCTGGTGGGTCAGGTACAGGTGCAGCAGACAAGGCAGAGTCAGAGTCCAGACCGGGTCGGCAACAGGCAATCAACAGAAGGTACAGAGGGTCAGGCGAACGGATCGTCAAACAGGCAAAAGGTCAGGGCAGGCGGCAGGCAAGAGGAATCAGGAACAGGCTGGGTTGTCAGGAACAGGTGCAAGCAGAAATGGGTACAGGTAGGCACAGGAACTGCTGTAGACCGGACAGCAATAGGCAAAGGCTCACAAAGTTTAAATGCCCTGTTTTGGCGCCAGAGTGACGTTTGCACGTGCCCGCGCGCCGTTACCGCCGCTGCGCGTGCCCGCCGCGGTGCCGTGATCGCGCGCCATTGCCGCGAATGTGCGCGCCCCATGCGCGCCGATGCGCCGCTAGCGCCATCTGGTGGCCGAAGTTGTCCATGACATTGAGTCCCAGCCTGGCCTATCATCACCTGTGGGCAACAGGATGGGTAGTGCTCACAAAAATTGGCAGGATTGTCTTCAAAAAGCCATACTAGGGATACAACTTGATTCATATTAAAAGGAGGAGTGAAATCATCATGTTCCTCTGGAATACAGGGCAGGGCCAGCTCAGTGCAGATCTTGATCAAAGGCTGCACCTCCTCAAACAGTATATAACTCTGATCGACCAGGGAGTGCCTGGGGCAATAATCACCACGTTCAGATGCCAGCAGAGACAAATAAACAACCTCATCAGCATTTGTGTTTGTAAACGAGCTGAACCAAAATGGTTCCCCTGTGCAGCCACTTCTGATCAGGGATGGCACTGGTATTCTGTCATGTATCATGTATCAGGAGTGACCAGAACTATGTGGACTGCAACAGAGGAACCCGCAAACAAAAATAGGTGAAAGTAAGTAAGCTTTTTTAAGGTAAATACGTATAAATGTGAATACACCACCAATACAACAAGCGAACATACCAAACAACCAAAAAAGTGACAGTAACCAACCAGCATATGTAGCAAGGGGAGAATCAGAATCGTAGTCAAGCCAGGCCAGGGATCATTAACAGCAGAGCAGCAGATGGCCAGGAGTAGACGGACAGGGACAAGTAGGAAGGAATCAGGTTGTAGGGCAAGGATCCAGGGATGCAAGAACAGATACAACGGGTTCGGAACTCGGGTAAACAGGCTGCAGGTCAGGGCAGGAGGACGATACCAGGGCAGTGTGTGTGTGCACTTGCCGAGTATTTATACTATTACCTGCTAACAAGCTTAGGTGATGCCTGATTGCAGAAGGTAACATCTGCACCACACCGACAGGATCCATCCGCTGGTGGATGCCAGTACTGTGGCCAAAAGATGACATAACACCAGCAGGTAGAATGAATGAATGAAAACTTATATAGCGCGGCACATGCAAAGTAAATCGCCTCTGGGCGCTTGTTGTTCCTGTCTCCTTTGAAATCAAAAGAGATGAGTCTTGATCTTTCTTCTGAAGGCAAAGTGGTTCTCCTCCAACCGAATGCTGGTTGGTAAGGCGTTCCATAGTCTGGGACCTTGGACAGCGAATCTTCTGTCTCCTTTGGACTTGTATCTGGCTTTCGGTACCTGGAGCAGATTTTGATTGGTGGATCGCAGAACGCGATTGGGGTTATGAGCTTTTATTTTTTCGCATAGTGGGGAGCATTCCCATGAATACATCTATGCGTTAGACAGAGTGCTTTAAAGGTAATTCTGTCTTTTTCTGGTAACCAGTGAAGGGATCTCAGTGAAGGTGAGATTGATTCCCAGGGTTTTTTCCCAGTCACAAGTCTGGCGGCCGTATTTTGAACGACTTGAAGACGAGCGATTTGGTACTTAGGGAGTCCGAGGTAAAGGGCATTTGCATAGTCCAGTCTGGAGTTTACAATCGCTCCCACCACGACCGCTATGTCTTCCTTGGGAATAAAAGGAGTTAGTCTGCGTAGTAGGCGCAGCAGATGGTGAGATCCGCTGACTACTGACCCTATTTGTGCGTCCATTGTCATGTAGGAGTCAAAGATGACCCCAAGACTTTTGACTTTGGCGCTAGGGATGATGATTTTACCCAGAATGGGCGGGGGGGGGGGTCCAAGTTGTTGCAGGTTGATTCATACGCTTGGCGTGAAACAGAAGAAGTTCTGTTTTCGCTCCGTTGAGTTTGAGATAACTCTTTGTCATCCAGTCCTCTATCAAAGAGAGGCATGTCTCTAGATTGAGGTGCTGATCCTTTTTATTGCAAATGCGGAAGTACAGAAGCTCCCCTGACAGTTCCAACCTGCCAGGAGACACCTGCTGGTGGACCCCAGTACTGCACGCCAAATGATAGATATTACCAGCGAATGGAACCTTTCCTTACAATCTCTGGGAGTCCAAGACAAGATTCTGCTCCCTATTATATGGAGTTCTCAGGCTACCAATGTTTTCAAAAAATGTCATGTCTGCTCTGGGGTACAAAGGCTTCACAAATTTCAGCAGTTTATCCATAGTTGCCTTCCCTCTTTATTTTATATATGAGCCAGAATAAATGGTTATTTTTATTTCAGGAAATACTTGCCTATGAGTTTTTCTTAAAATAGGACAGTTTGGTTGTGAGTTGGCAGGTACATTTCAAAAATACAATGTCAAATTAATAAGGGACACCAACCAACCTCCTTGAGGTTTAAAAGATACAAAAACAATTTAGTGTGGACACCCAGTTATTCTATATTTAAGCACCTCATCCCGTGTAGATAAATTTGAAAACAAAAACTTGGGGAAAAGGGGGGTACCTGAGGACCCTGGGACTATGAGGCGGTGCTGATAAAGTGTACCGAAACACTGATAAAATACAAAAGAAATTTTATTGGGTTTATACAAAGGTAAGTAAAGAGGGGGGGAGGGGACGGTGTTTGGGGGACCAGGAGAGGGGGGGAAATAGCCAGGGGCAACAGGGAGGGGGGGAAGAGGAAAAGAGAGGTGGGGGGAAAGGAGAAAAGGGGGGGGGTTTGGGAGATAGAAGAGGGGGGGGGAAGGGAAGGGAAAGGGTATGGGGGTTAGGGGGAAAAAAAAGGGGGGGGGCTTACCGATACTCACAAAACGGGTTATTAAGGACTACAAAGCCATTGAGTGAAGGGATGGTGGACACTTGGGTCCAAAAGGAAGAGGCCCACAAATCACCAAGAGATCCAGATGCTATAATCATTCCGTCCAGGAACCATAATCTAATAAAGAGGGGTCAATTGTAATATATCACGTTGATCAGGATTGGTAAATAATATGTCAAGGATTGGAGTATAAAATAAAAAATATATAATATTGATATTATTTTTGATGATATAAAGAATAAATATTAAAGGTTGGGCGATAGGGAAATAAATACCTTTAAAACTGGTCGTGGGTTCGCTTAGTACTAATCAGACACAGGTGTGCTGATTAGTTAGATTTGGATGTGGTAGGATGACCATGGAAATTCCGGTGGGGAGACACAAGGAAAGCCTAAATATATACCATCATCAGTGACCTACAAAAAAGGAAAAGCGTTCCATTAAAGAAGGAGGATCAAATTTAATTTGTACTATCCCCTTGCTAATGAAAATAAAGGGGCAGTGAGATTGCACAAGATGGATTGAGGGGAAAAAAACAAAAATTTAAAAAAATGATATAAATAAAAAATTTCCACATTAGCTGTGGGAAAGGAGGATTTACCTTGGTGGTGCAGGGAGTGCTGGAATGGGTAAGATGCCAGCTGGTATGCTGGACGCATCCATTAGGTGGTGCCCGGGAGAGCAACAATGACATCCATCCTTTATATAGATCAGCAGGGGGACGACGTCGGCAGTGACGTCAGCCTCCTGCCGGGGACATGTGACTCGCCGTGACTTCAGTTACCTCCGCCCTGAAAACGAACTAAGCCAATGGGATCAGTAGTATCAGCGCGTGCGCACATCGCGCAGCATTGGTTATATGGGCAATAAGGCGTCCCCGCGCTGAGGAGGCGCATGACGCCATATTTGATAAGGGAAGAGGGGAAAAACAAAACCCCCAGTTTAGATGGTCAAAATAGAGATGCAGGCCTAGGGACTGCAATAAGGGAGAGAGGCAGAGCAATGGAAACTGCTGAGTTAAAGGAGACCGCTGTCACAAATCAGGATCTGAGTTTGATCCTGAATTAAGAGGGAGCGGTCCCCTTTGTCCCTATGGTTCAAAAGGGACCGAATGGGATAAGAGCATCTGGAAAGATGAAAATGGGAAGGGGAGGGGGGGGGGTGCAGGGTATGTGTCGGTTAGGGAACCATTGCCTGACACAATAGGCCTGCCAGGAGGATCCGCTGAATTTTTGTGTATTTTAGGTAGGGCATAAAGAGTGGGAGTACGAGGGCAGCTGGTATTAAGAAATTCCCAAGTAGATTTTGAGATGGTTCCCTCATGGTAGGCACTGCCTATCAAGTGTTTATAGCGGCTGATAGTTAATTTAAGATGTGTCTCTGATACCTTCCGGTACCAGTTTTTATTCTTTAACAGATTGAGAACCATTTGTTCATACCGCGTTTTATCCATTATCACTACATTGCCACCTTTGTCAGATGGTTTTATGACAATGTTAGCGTTATTCTGTAGTGCTGTCAATGCTTGCTTTTGATTGGCTGTTAGGTTTGGATGTGAAGGGTTTGACCATTTAGTCTGAGAGATTTCTTTGGAAACTTGATTTGTAAATGCCCATACATTTGGATTTCCTTGGAGCGTGGGAAACATTTTAGATTTGGGTTTGTATTCAATTGGTTTAGACATGATTTGCTGAGGAGCCTTTACTTGAGGGTGAACCTCTGTATGACTGACATCAGTAGTTTGGATTGGATACAGTTGATCAGCTTCAAGTAGATCTGTTTCGTTAATGCCTTCTTCATCCCAAAGCTCCATCAGTTCCTCTAGGGCCTGGATATCCTTTAGTGTCATTTCCTTCCATAAAGGATTGTTGAGGTCTGTGGAGAGTACTGCAGGTTTGGGTTTGTCAAAGAGAATTCTGAGCATTAGTTTACGAGAAAATAAATTGACGTCTTTAATAAGTTCAAAACAATCTGTGCCTTGTACTGGGCAAAACGTTAGGCCATGTTGAAGGACCACAATCTGGTCTGTTGTTAATTGTAAAGAGGATAAATTGATTACCTTGAAAATATTAGTGGGTGTCAACGATTCGTTCACGGATTTGTTTGATGTTTCTTGGGATCCGTTACTGGTTGAGATATGTTGTGGCCAAGACGAAAAAACGGCTGCAAGGCAGCTTGATTAAGGTTACTTGCTTGAGAACTGGCTGTTGTGGTCCTGGAAGAATTGACCAGGGATGGACCAGTCATTTGGTCGATTGCACTGACTGTGTCATTTGAAAGGTTTTTTGCAGCAGCCACTGGTCTAGTATTTATTGGTGCCCTGGGCGCTTGTTTTTGTGAGCTTGTTTTGCCACTGGCTTTGTCCTGTTTTGGATGGAAAAGGCTATGGGTTTTGGTCATCCGAGTTTGATCTTCTGGTTGAGCAGGTGTTGCAGAAAAATCGGAGTCTGTGGCTTCCGTGGAAGTCTCTGTGGGCATGTAGTTTTTGTTTGTTCTATTAGTGCCTCTTTTTCTGTTTTTGGAGAATAACCCCCAATTGTAGGCCTGATCATTATCGTATGAGAGTTTGTCTCTTACAAATTTCTGTTCTTTGTTTTTCAGTAGTGTTGACACATAGTTTTCAAGATCAGTTTTGAGGGTGATTTCCCTGGTTGCAAAGTGTTCATCCTGGATGATGCCACTGTTTTCATCATAAAGTTTTTCAATCTCACTGTCAAGAAGTGTGAGATCGGCTGTGTAATGTTTGCATAGAAGCTCCATCAGCCTTGTGGAGCAGTTTTGTAGGGTGGCCTCCCAGTCTAATTTAAATTCAGGGCTCACATTATGTAAGGTTGGGAAAATCTGGATCCTTAACCCCCATGGGGTAATGTTGTCTTCGACATATTTTGAAAAATACCATTTATTCCAGAACAAGCGGGACTTTCTCTCGAGCATTCGCTGGAGTCTCGAGAAGAAGCGGTCCATAGTGAGACCACCGCTGGCCTTGTTCTGGGATTTGTGAATCTGATCCATTAAGCCTTCAAAGGCATTCCCACAGTAATTAGCCATTGTAGTTGGGATTGGTTCAGAGAGAAAGCAACTTCTTAAATAATGTATTTAGAGAAGGGGAGGAACAAAGAAAAACGGGGCAAAGGAGAGTAGTAGTGAGATGTTATAAAGGGTTTCACACCACTTATAAATGCATTCAATGTATAAGTCGATAATAAGAAGGAAAATAATAATAATTTATAGAGTAAGCTGTGTGTCCACTGGGAGGTGATGGGTTGGTAAAACCCAGGAATAGCAAAAACAATTTAGTGTGGACACCCAGTTATTCTATATTTAAGCACCTCATCCGTGTAGATAAATTTGAAAACAAAAACTTGGGGAAAAGGGGGGTACCTGAGGACCCTGGGACTATGAGGCGGTGCTGATAAAGTGTACCGAAACACTGATAAAATACAAAAGAAATTTTATTGGGTTTATACAAAGGTAAGTAAATAAAAACCATCCATTATGTTAAATATCACAATTATCACAGGCTTAAATAGTCTGGGAGAAGTTCTTTGGTAGTTGTAGTTCAACCGACATGTTTCGCTCTGTGGAGCTTCTTCAAAGGTTTTAGGAACTAACTACACTGTGTTAAAACAAGAACAAAAATATAAAGATGGTTCAAACAGAGGTACAACAATTATAGACAAAGAGAATGTATTCATTTAAACAAACAATTGGTACATGGATCAGGGGAATTGTCATTGGTTCAATATTAAAACAAATTCCTCAATAAATTATGCTTAAGCAGGGGAGCAGGGTGAGGGGTTTGAGGGGGGGGGCAAAGTGTTTGCAGGGATAGGTGAAGGATGTGGATTAGGGAATGGGGGGGGCGGAAGAGGGGGGAGGGGAAGGTGTTTGGGGGACCAGGAGAGGGGGAGGGAAATAGCCAGGGGAAACAGGGAGGGGGGGGGGAAGAGGAAAAGAGAGGGAGGGGGAGGGGGAAGGAGAAAAAGGGGGGGGGGCAAAAGAAGGGAAGGGGGGGGTTTGGGAGATAGAAGAGGGGGGGGAAGGGAAGGGGAAGGGTCCACCTTTCAAATGACACAGTCAGTGCAATCGACCAAATGACTGGTCCATCCCTGGTCAATTCTTCCAGGACCACAACAGCCAGTTCTCAAGCAAGTAACCTTAATCAAGCTGCCTTGCAGCCGGTTTTTCGTCTTGGCCACAACATATCTCAACCAGTAACGGATCCCAAGAAACATCAAACAAATCCGTGAACGAATCGTTGACACCCACTAATAGTTTCGAGGTAATCAATTTATCCTCTTTACAATTAACAACAGACCAGATTGTGGTCCTTTAACATGGCCTAACGTTTTGCACAGTACAAGGCACAGATTGTTTTGAACTTATTAAAGACGTCAATTTATTTTCTCGTAAACTAATGATCAGAATTCTCTTTGACAAACCCAAACCTGCAGTACTCTCCACAGACCTCAACAATCCTTTATGGAAGGAAATGACACTAAAGGATATCCAGGCCCTAGAGGAACTGATGGAGCTTTGGGATGAAGGAGGCATTAACGAAACAGATCTACTTGAAGCTGATCAACTGGATCCAATCCAAACTACTGATGTCAGTCATACAGAGGTTCACCCTCAAGTAAAGGCTCCTCAGCAAATCATGTCTAAACCAATTGAATACAAACCCAAATCTAAAATGTTTCCCACGCTCCAAGGAAATCCAAATGTATGGGCATTTACAAATCAAGTTTCCAAAGAAATCTCTCAGACTAAATGGTCAAACCCTTCACATCCAAACCTAACAGCCAATCAAAAGCAAGCATTGACAGCACTACAGAATAACGCTAACATTGTCATAAAACCATCTGACAAAGGTGGCAATGGATAAAACGCGGTATGAACAAATGGTTCTCAATCTGTTAAAGAATAAAAACTGGTACCGGAAGGTATCAGAGACACATCTTAAATTAACTATCAGCCGCTATAAACACTTGATAGGCAGTGCCTACCATGAGGGAACCATCTCAAAATCTACTTGGGAATTTCTTAATACCAGCTGCCCTCGTACTCCCACTCTTTATGCCCTACCTAAAATACACAAAAATTCAGCGGATCCTCCTGGCAGGCCTATTGTGTCAGGCAATGGTTCCCTAACCGAAAAAGCCAGCAAATTGGTGGACGACTACCTGAGGCCACATGTCGCCAATTTGGCGTCCTACCTTCAAGACACCAGTGACCTCCTTCGAGCCCTAGATGGCATTAATGTCCCTGTGGGGGCTTGGCTGGTCTCCCTAGATGTGGAGGCCCTGTACAATTCCATCCCCCACCTTTTAGGGGTCAAGACCATTGAAAACTTCATCTCAGAAGGCAGCGATGTTTCGTTACCCTACAATCAATTCATCCTACATTTGTTAGATTTCGTTTTATCCAACAACATCTTCATATTTGGCGGCTCCCACTACCTCCAGGTGCAGGGGGTAGCTATGGGGACCAAATGTGCCCCAACCTACGCTAACCTGTACTTGGGGGGGGGGGGGGGGGAGAAAACCCTATTCCGTCAGGAAAATATGCAGACCTATTTGGATTATATACCGCTATGGAGACGATTTATAGATGATATTTTTTTCATATGGACAGGGTCCCATTCTGAGCTATTATCTTTTATGGAAAATCTCAAGATCAACGACTACAACCTCAACTTCACTTTTGAATCCAGCCAAACGAGTCTCAGCTTCCTTGACATTCAAATTGCGATCGATGAAAACAGAAATGTAGGTACATCCTTGTTCAGAAAGCCTTTGGCTGGAAACTCTCTTCTACATGCGAACAGCTCGCACCCTAAATCACTGATATCAAGTATTCCCTACGGCCAATACTTGCGGCTATGCCGAAACTGCAGTGACAAAGTGAATTTTGAAAAGGAAGCTAAAGCTTTACAATCACGCTTCCGTGAGCACGGATACAGCAAGAAATGCTTGAAGAAGGCATAGTCACGAGCAAAATCTCAGGATCGCAAAAAACTCCTCCACGACCCGAAACTCAAAAAGGAGAACCCAGGAATACGTCTTATTACCCATTTCTCAGGGCACCACCAAAAAGTGAGAAAGATCCTGCAAAAATATTGGTATCTTCTCCTCAGTGACAACACAGTTTCCAAACACCTCAAAAGCTTCCCTGAAATCACATTCAGAAGATCAGTCATTGAGGGACAAATTGGTCCATAGTCACCATCACTCCCACACTCGGTCAAAAAATGCTGCATTAGGCACCAGACCTTGCCACAGTTGTCCTTTTTGTAGATTTATCCATTCAGCTACCACCATAATGCTTCCCAACGGACGCATACACAAACCACTGTTTTCAGTGACCTGCCAATCCCTTGGCATTGTGTATATTATGCAGTGTGAATGTGGAGCTTTCTACATAGGAAAGACCAAACGCCCTTTCTACCACAGAATACGTGATTATGTAACATTAATCACAAAAAAGAAAATGGAGAGCCTTATCAGTCTACATATAGGCCTCCTCCACAATTTCGACAGTTCTAAAATGAAATTTTTCGCTCTTGAACATGTCCCTCCAGGAGAAAGGGGAGGTGACTATGATAAAATCTTGTTGCAACGTGAGGCCAAATGGATTCACCAGCTAACCGCCCTCAGACCCCCGGGTCTGAACGAAGCTTTTAGCTTCAAGCCTTTCTTATAAATTAACATCCAATTGTATTATTCTTATTTTCTCTTCTCAATTTTTTTCGAATTTTTTTTTTTTTTTATCTTTTTCGTTACTTTTTGACTATTTATTTGCTTAATCACACTTTCTTGATGCATTATATATGAATCTCATACTGTTAAGTAAACAATTCCCTTATGTGGCAACAGATGGCGCTCTCTCCCTTCTCCATTTCATCCCCCCCCCCCCACCCCTCCCATACTTACTTCCCTTGATTTTTACCCCATAGAGTCATAAGTTTATTTTTGTCAATCATTGTATTAATTGATACCTATACACTATTAATCTAATATTCTTCTTCTTTTTTTCCTACAGAATTGACATGGGCCCTGCGCCCCCCCCCTCCCCTTCCCATTTTCACCTTTCCAGATGCTCTTATCCCATTCGGTCCCTTTTGAACCATAGGGACAAAGGGGACCGCTCCCTCTTAATTCAGGATCAAACTCAGATCCTGATTTGTGACAGCGGTCTCCTTTAACTCGGCCGTTTCCATTGCTCTGCCTCTCTCCCTTATTGCAGTCCCTAGGCCTGCATCTCTATTTTGACCGTCTAAACTGGGGGTTTTGTTTTTCCCCTTATCAAATATGGCGTCATGCGCCTCCTCAGCGCGGAGACGCCTTATTGCCCATATAACCAATGCTGCGCGATGTGCGCACGCGCTGATACTACTGATCCCATTGGCTTAGTTCGTTTTCAGGGCGGAGGTAACTGAAGTCACGGCGAGTCACATGTCCCTGGCAGGAGGCTGACGTCACTGCCGACGTCGGCCCCCTGCTGATCTATATAAAGGACGGATGTCATTGTTGCTCTCCCGGGCACCACCTAATGGATGCGTCCAGCATACCAGCTGGCATCTTACCCATTCCAGCACTCCCTGCACCACCAAGGTAAATCCTCCTTTCCCACAGCTAATGTGGAAATTTTTTATTTATATCATTTTTTTACATTTTTGTTTTTTTTCCCCTCAATCCATCTTGTGCAATCTCACTGCCCCTTTGTTTTCATTAGCAAGGGGATAGTACAAATTAAATTTGATCCTCCTTCTTTAAAGGAACGCTTTTCCTTTTTTGTAGGTCACTGATGATGGTATATATTTAGGCTTTCCTTGTGTCTCCCCACCGGAATTTCCATGGTCATCCTACCACATCCAAATCTGACTAATCAGCACACCTGTGTCTGATTAGTACTAAGCGAACCCACGATCAGTTTTAAAGGTATTTATTTCCCTATCGCCCAACCTTTAATATTTATTCTTTATATCATCAAAAATAATATCAATATTATATATTTTTTATTTTATACTCCAATCCTTGACATATTATTTACCAATCCTGATCAACGTGATATATTACAATTGACCCCTCTTTATTAGATTATGGTTCCTGGACGGAATGATTATAGCATCTGGATCTCTTGGTGATTTGTGGGCCTCTTCCTTTTGGACCCAAGTGTCCACCATCCCTTCACTCAATGGCTTTGTAGTCCTTAATATGCCGTTTTGTGAGTATCGGTAAGCCCCCCCCTTTTTTTCCCCCCTAACCCCCATACCCTTCCCCTTCCCCTAGAGGACTATAAAAAAATCTAAACATTTTTATGGAGATATGGCTTTAAAAAAGAAAAAGATTATTCAGATCACAAGAAAATGGAAAATTGAATACCTACCTTTCTGTAATTTTCCTTTCCTGGTGCCTACCCATGGCAGCATACCAATGCTCATGGCTCCGCCCCCGATCGACCCACAGGACCAATTAACTCTAATAAAAGGGAGTATCTCCCCCAGTTAGACATTCTTTGTAACTAGACCTCAGCCCCCACAGCGTAATGTCAACTAAAGGGAGGGTGTATGCTGCCATGGGTAGGCACCAGGAAAGGAAAATTACAGAAAGGTAGGTGGTCAATAACTCGCTTACAGGGAGGGTACTGCCTAACAATGTCTAACGGGACACAGAGTGGAGAGCATCTAGCGTCCCTCTCCCAAAGCCTTGGGAAGGTAAGGACTGCCGGATTTAGGCAATAGTGTGCCATACAGGTGTTGAAGGAAGATCAGCTTGCCGCCCTGCAACTCGTCTCCGGGGAAACCCGATATAAAGCTGCCCAAGAGGAAACGATCCCTCGCGTTGAGTGAGCGTTTACTGCTTTGGGAATTGGAAGACCCCTATCCGATATGTCTTTTGGATTAGTTCCACCAGCCAACTCGTCACTGTTGTCTTGGAGGCTGCTTTCCCCTTCTTCACGCTTTACGGAATGAAAAGGAGCCGTTGGTCTTTTCGGAATTCGAGAGCTAGACTTAAATGATGTTTCAAAGATCTGGCTACATCTTAGGTTGCGTAAGCTCAAGGAGACTCGATCTTGCCCAAAGGTCGGAAGGGCACATTCCTGGTTGAAAAAAAGCTGAAGGCACCTTGGGAATGAACTGGCGAATAGGTTGCAAAACCACCCTGACCGGGAAGAAAATAATGTAGGGTTCCTGAGCTCCTGGAGCTTGGATTTCCGATACCCTGCACCCCCGTGTTGATGGTAATTAACCACTTAAGGACCCCCGCACGCACATATATGGCCACAGAATGGCTCGTACAGGCACAAGGGCGTAAATTTACGTCCCCGCCTTCGTGCGGTTCGGGGGTCCCATCGGGACCCCCTCCGTGGCGTGCGGGGGTCCCCCTGGCTCTGGGAGCGATCGCCGACGAGCGGGCGGATGTCCGTGTTTTCCGCCCCCCCCGCGATCGCTCCCAGCCAATGGGAGCGCTCCCCCTTCGTGTCAGTTCCTCCTCCTGTGTTTACACAGGAAGGAGGAAATTATGTCACCTCTCATCGCAGCGGTGTTTCCCACCGCTGCTGATGAGAGAAGACATCCACAGTAAGTGTGCACCAACACAACACTGACACACACTCACATAGGCACATTAACCCCTTGTGATCGCCCCCCCCCCCCACCCCCCTGTCATAGTGTCACTGAATGCAGTGATCTAATCACTGCATTTAGTGTCAGTGTGACAGGCAGTATAAAATCAGTTAGTGTTAGGTCCAGGATAGCCCCCCCTCCCCCCTAATAAAGTTTTAACCCCCTGATCACTGCCCTAGTTAACCCTTTCACTCCCTATTGCCAGCATCACTAAGCGATCATTTTTCTGATCGCTGTATTAGTGTCGCTGTTCCCGCTAGGTAGCTATTTTTTTTATTGCGATTTTTTGTTTTACTAAAGACATGTGGCTGAATTAATTTTGGCCTAAATGTTTTACTAAAATTTAGTTTATTTGATTTTTTTTATAACAAAAAGTAAAAAAATAGTGATTTTTTTCAAAATTGTCGCTCTATTTTAGTTTATAGCGCAAAAAAATAAAAATCGCAGAGGCAATCAAATACCACCGAAAGAAAGCTCTATTTGTGGGAAGAAAAGGACGCAAATTTTGTTTGGGAGCCACGTCGCACGACCGCGCAATTATCTGTTAAAGCGACGCAGCGCCGAATTGTAAAAACACCTTGGGTCATTTAGCAGCGTATGTGTCCGGGTCTTAAGTGGTTAAAAAGGCCGTCAGGTAATATCTTCTAACGAGCATTCCTCCGTAGAAGCGAGGGGGGGGTGTTAGAACTCCTAGCACTATTGTTAGATCCCATTCGGGGTACAGAGTTTTCCTAGGAGGACGTAGTCCTAGAACAGCTTTTAGTAATCTATCCACCCGAGGGTTCTGTGCCCATCGCGAGTCTGATAGTGCTGAGATGGTGGAAAGCCTGGACCTTTAGTGTGCTGTGACCTAACCCTAGGTCTAGACCTGACTGTAGAAAAGGGAGTACATTCTGGACCCCGGGAACTAGTGGAATGAATTGGTTTGTTTCCCAACCTGTAATAGGTGGCATTCGTGGATGACTTCCTTGCTAGTAGGGGAGTTTGAATGACTTTGTGCGAACTCCCCAAGTCGCCCAAGCCTTCTCCGCTCAATTTCCAAGCCCTCAAATACAAGATTTCTGACTGTGGGTGAAGGAAGCCTCCCTGGGACAACAGGCTGCTTTTGTGCGGCAGAGGAAGTGGGCTGAATAGTGACAGACTAATTAGGAGCGGAAACCATGGCCTCTACGGCCAATGTAAGATGATTATCAGTATGGTGACATCTTCTCTCGTCAATCACTGGAGAAATCTCAGGATTAAGGGAGTTGGAGGAGAGGCATATCCCAGCTGGAATGCCCATGGCTGGGCTAAGGCATCTGCTCCTGCAAATGTTGGAAAAGGCCATCGCGGGAAGAACAGTGGGGACTTCGCGTTGAGGGGAGAAGCAAAGAGATCTATTTGAGGAGTCCCCCTCTGTTGGCATATCCTATCGAAGACCTCCTGGTCTAGTGACCATTCGTTGTTGTTTGCAAAGGATCTTGAGAATTCGAATGGCTTAGACCTTGTACACACGAGGGGATATTTCCGCTGAACATGGTCCGACGGACCATTTCAGCCGAAAAATCCCCTCGTCTGTAGGGGCAAACGGACGCTTTTTGCCGGATTCATCCGGCGGAAAAATTTCAAAGCATGCTTTGAAATAATTCCGCCGGATAGCTGGCCGTCAGATATGTCCGCTGGTTAGTACGGCAAACCAGCGGACATATCTTGCCGCACATGCGTCGTATCCTGTGAATGGATCCGACGCATGCGCGCGGAAGTGTTTACTTCCTGGTGCGGTGACGTGGCGGTCACGTGGCGGCGTCAACGTCACCGCCGCGTCACCGCGCTGTCCGCCGGCGGGGAATTTGATCCGATGGTGTGTACAGCCATCGGATCAAAACATCCCGGCGCAAATATACGCTGTAAACGGTCCGGGGACCGTTTACAGCGGATATTTCCCGTTGTGTGTACAAGGCCTAACTGAATTCTTGGGCCCTGGAAGCTAGGATGCCCAAAGATCGCATAGATTCTTCTCCGCCCAGGGAATTATCGGGGTCACTTTTTTGAAAAGTGACTACCTGTGTGTGCCCCCTTGGCTCTGTATGAAGGCCACTGCTGCTCTGTTGTCCATTTTTTTTTTTGAGCAGAGGGGCTAGGTAAGGGAATGCCATCCAAGTGGCCCTTAGCTCCAGGATATTGGATATTATCCCTTCCGCACTGAACGGTCATCTCCTTTAAACTAGTTTGTTTTGGACGTGAGCTTCCCGAACGACTGGCATCTGATGTAAGGACGGTCCCGGAGGTAGGCCCAAGAGGCCACGACCTTAGAAGATTGGAAGGCCCTTTCCACCCCCCGAGGCTGGTACTTCATTGAAAAGGTAATGGTTATCCTCTGCTTGAGGTGTTCCCTTCCCCATTGAGCCCGGGAATCCCGTGGATGCCATCTGGCCCATTTAACATTGGGATGTATGACGAGAGGGGGCCTATGAGGCCTAGACAGTCTGTTGCCGACATGCTGTGGGGTCCCACTGCTCTCTTCGCTTTCCGGACTAAGATCGGAACTTTCTCGGGTGGAAAAGAAAACCGTTTCCTTTTCTTTTTGAAGAGTCGAATAGGCCCCAAGTAAGTCACCCTCTGTGTTGGTGTTAGCTGGTTTTTGCTAAATTGAGCAGCCAGCCGAACCTGGACAAAGTGCTCAGCACTAATTGCATGTGTTCCTCTAAGGTGATCTTGTGCTGCGACAGAATCAAAATATCATCCAGATAGTACAGTACCCCTATCCCCCTTTCCTGGAGGGGGGCCAGGATGGCTCCCAAGACCTTGGTAAAGGCTCTGGGTGCTGATGAGATCCCCAAAAGGGAGGCCCTGGACTTGCCGATGTAGACTGCCCACTCTGAACTTACCCAAAAGAAAAAAAAAAAAGGTGCTGTAACTGGCTGTGGATGGGAATGTGGAGGTACGCATCTCGAAGGTCTATAGAGAACATCAAGTCCCCTGGCTGGACTGATAGAATAACCGTATTCAGCGACTTCATCATGAAGTGCTCCCAGAAGTCTGCCCTAAGATACAAGTCAGACTTTTTAGCAGCCACTGCTACAAAAATGTAATTTTTTAGCAAGATACTCCCAAAAGGAAAAACATGTCTATAGGGATGCAGATCCTGTCACTCTCCTCCGAGCCCTGCGGGTGCAGCAGCTGGTTGATATTTGTTAAACCATTCCCATTAGACTTGCCCAAGAGGATAGGGCTGATTATTTGCTGGCCCCTGCAGAGGCTACAGAATGTAGGAGCGGGTTGACCCTTAGCTTGTTCAGGGTATACAGATTTGACAATCTGTTTATATGGGCATTTTCCCCCTAACTCCTTCCATTCTTTCCCACTTTGTTTCTAGAAAGCAATACTCAGCCCAGGGTCTACTTCTCTTCTCTTTGGAGGCCAGGATCTTGGTACTTTGGAAGGAACAGGATGGGGAGCGGAAGAAACGGTGGCTACTACCCATTGATCTCTGCAGTTTTCCATCCAAACCTGTGCGATGGACTTGAGTCTTTCTCCCACTGGCCTGGTCTGGGTGGTAGGGGAGTAAAAAAAAAAACTTCTGATTCTCCCCTGGTGATGTTGCGGTTTTGGACTTTCCCAGCCTAAAGCCCCGTACACACGGTCGGACTTTTGCCCAACCAACATCAAAATCCGACACTTTTCTCATTTGTCCGACCGTGTGTACGTTCCATCGGACCAACTTTTTTGGCATTCATCGGACAAAAAGTTGGGTCTGCGAACGGACCAACTTTCAGGCAACAAAAGTCCGATGGTGCAAAGTGCGATCGTGTGTACAGCAAACCATCGGACTTTTGGACAAATTACAAATGCGCATGCTCAGAACCAATGTTAAAATCAACCAACAATAGCAGAAGTTAACCAAAGGGTGGCAGTAAAGAGCAGAACAACCACGTGATGATGGGAACGTTTTAGAAAAGTTTGCAGAAAAGTCCGAGTGTGTGTATGCTATGGGTGTGATCGGACAAATCAATTAGGACAAAAATCCAAGGGAAATTTTGTTGGATGTCCTACCGTGTGTATGGGCCTTTAGGAAAAAAAAGGCTTGCGAACCTTTCCAGCCTTTCCTGTACTCATTATGGTGGTAAAATCTTCCTCTCTGCTGGACGGCTGGTCTAGGGGCGAATCTCTTCCTTCTGCCCCCGTCCCGAGAAATCAGGCCGCTCCTTCCACCTGTGACTCTGGTGATCGCGGAGTGCATTTTCTTGCCAAACCACGCCTTCCCGTCGTATGGGGTACGACCCCAAGACTGCTTTGAGGACGGATCTGCTGCCGACCTTCCTATCCAAGATATCCCTAAAGGAGACCGCATCTTCCAAAAGGAGAGTCGTACTCTTGGCTTAGTTGCATGACTGAGGCATCCATGGATGGAACAGAGTCGCCAATTTTGGCATCTGACTTGGCCAAAAGGGTACAGCCTCTGAAAATGGATAAAGGCGATTTGCCTCTTGTCTACCTTTTGCTATTCCCCAAGGGCAACTCCTTTGATTTCTTCCATTAAGGGGAAATTTGAGACTTTCCTTGTTAAATGAGGAAAATATTTTTTAGTCTTGGATGGGGTTCAGAATCCTTCCCCCATTGAATTGCGTCCTTGACTGCGATTTCAAAAAAGGCTCCACTATTCGTCCTCTGATGTGCATCCCCCAGGCTGTGGGGTAGATGTCCCGTGTGGCCCCATGATCAGCGGGGGGGGGGGGGGGCGACACCTGATGAAAAGGCCAGTTTTCTGATTGATTCTTTAATCGGGTCTTGTCTCTCCACTATGGCCTCCCAAAAAGCATTGCCCAGGGGCTAGCTTTCTTGGAAGGGTTTTCCTGCCACATACCCAACAATCATCCTTCCCTGGCTAGGAGGAGGTGTGCCGGGAAGAACTCTGATGGCCACTGAATTGTGACCTGTAGCGTGAGAGTGACCAGAGCCTCTGTGGCCTCCTTCACAGGAGGATCTGCGGGACAATGGCGGATCCAGGGGGGGGGGCAACAGGGCAATTGCCCCCCCCGAGGCAATCATGTCACATTGGCTTTAAAAAAAAAAAAAAAAAATGTTTTTTTTTTTTTTTTTTTTTACTTTTTTTTTTTTTTTTTAACTGCAGCCAGGCCCGGACTGGCCATAGGGCAAACCTAGCAAATGCCTGTGGACCGCGGGCCGTCTTCGGGCCGCGAACGGCCCGCGGGCCGATTGCGGCCCGCGAACGGCCCTCGGCGGTGTACACCACCAACACAGCGCCAGATAGAGAGAGATCAGCTCTGACACTTCTCCCCTCCCCTTGCTGCCCCCACGGCCAGTTAGAGGAGAGGAGCTGCTTCTACTCCTCCCTCTCCTCTCTTCTTCTCCTCCCGTGTCTGCCCCACCCACTCTTCTGACAGACACTGTTCTGCTGCCTAAGGGATGTGGGCGGGAAGATTCAAGCTTAGCAATCAGAAAGGAAAGATGGAGTCTGATATCCATCCATCCATCCAGTCAGTCCCTCCTGCCTCTGAGTGAGTACTGAGAGTACTGTACACTGATGTATGGGGTGCCCTTCATTCCCTTCTCTCTCTTCACCTTTCTTTCTCTCTCTCTCTCTCTCTCTCTCTTTTTTCTCTTTTTTTCGTTTGCACCCCCCCACCAGCTGCCACTGTAGATAGATAGATAATAATCTATCTAGCTATCTATCTACAGTGGCGGCTGGTGCTCAAAATCTTTGGTGGGCGCAAATGAAAAAAAAACAATTGCAGCCTCACTGTGCCCATCAAACGCAGCCACTGGGCCCATCAATTGTCACCACTGTGCAATGCCATCAAACGCAGCCACTGTGCCATCAAACACAGCCACTGTGCCATCAAACGCAGCCACTGTGCCATCAAACGCAGCCACTGTGCCATCAATTGTCACCACTGTGCCATGCCATCAAACACAGCCACTGTGCCATCAATTGTCACCACTGTGCCATGCCATCAAACACAGCCACTGTGCCATGCCATCAAACACAGCCACTGTGCCATCAATTGTCATCTCTGTGCCATGCCATCAAACACAGCCACCGTGCCATCAATTGTCACCACTGTGCCATGCCATCAAACGCAGCCACTGTGCCATTAATTGTCACCACTGTGCCATGCCATTAAACACAGCCACTGTGCCATGCCATCAAACACAGCCACTGTGCCCTTCAATTGTCGCCACTGTGCCAATTGATGTCCTTGTGCCCTTTAATTGTCGCCACTGTGCCAATTGATGTCCTTGTGCCCTTTAATTGTCGCCACTGTGCCCATTGTCACCACTGTGCCCATCGTCGCCACTGTGCCCACCGTCGCCACTGTGCCCACCGTCGCCACTGTGTCCATCGTCGCCACTGTGCCCATTGTCGTGGCTGAGCCAGAGGGGGCGGCGCTCCGGTGCCCTCTATAGACGCACCGCCGCTGTCTATCTATATCTATCTATCTATCTATCTATTTATCTTTATCTATCTTCCTTCCTTCTCTTCTTTCTTTCTATCTTTATCTATCTTTCTTTCTTTATCTATCTTCCTTCCCTTCTTTATCTATCTACCTATCTATCTATCTATCTATCTTCCCTTATTTCTTTATCTATATTTCTTTCTTTATCTATCTTCCTTCCTTCCCTTCTTGCTTTCTATCTTTATCTATCTATCTATCCCTTCTTTCTTTATCTATATGTCTTTCTTTATCTATCTTCCTTCCTTCCCTTCTTGCTTTCTATCATTATCTATCGTTCTTGTTTATCTATCTATCTATCTATCTATCTTCCCTTATTGCTTTCTATCTATCTATCTATCTTCCTTCCTCCCCTTCTTTCTTTTTATCTTTATCTATCTTTCTTTCTCCCCCCCCCCCTGGGCTGCTCAGTCTAAAATGCCCAGGCCTATTTTTTGTCCCAGTCCGGGCCTGCCTGCAGCTGCCGCTGCCGAGTCTCTCACTCTCTCTCTATTATCACCAGGGCCGGTAGGCTGCCTGTCCTGAGGCTGCTTTGAGCTGTAGCTGACGGCAGCGCTCCCCTCTCTCCTGTGTGTATGACATCCGGCATCTCTGGCTGTGTGTGAGAGCTGGATCTGTGTTTGTCTGTGCTGCCTGTGCTAGACCTGCTTGTGTGATAGTAGATGGAGATGGAACACTGATTGAATCAGTGTTTTGTCTATCACACAAGCCCGTCTAGGGGGGACCTTGCTAGAGCACACTGCCCTGCCGAACACAGACCTACAGCTCCTGTTTGTTCCATGACACACATCGGGAGAGGAGATACCTGCTGTGTGTGATCGAGGTAATGCCATGGTGAGTGCCATGCACAGTGTGGCTGCATTAATAGACAAAAGTGGGGCTGCATTAATAGACAAAGTGGGGCTGCATTTATATACAAAAGTGGGGCTGCATTTATATACAAAAGTGGGGCTGCATTTATATACAAAAGTGGGACTGAATTCATAGACAAAAGTTGGACTGAATTCATAGACAAAAGTTGGACTGGATTCATAGACAAAAGTGGGACTGGATTCATAGACAAAAGTGGGACTGCATTCATATACAAAGCTGGGACTGCATTCATATACAAAGGTGGGACTGCATTCATATACAAAGGTGGGGCTGCATTCATATACAAAGGTGGGACTGCATTCATATACAAAGGAGGGACTGCATTAATATACAAAAGTGGTAGTGCATTAATAAACAAAAGTGGGACTGCATTAATATACAAAGGTGGGGCTGCGTTCATATGCACAGTGAGGCTGCAATGATGGGCACTGATGAGGCTGCATTGATCTCTTGTACCATGTCTTCAGTCTCTAAACATCCCTTGTACCATGCCTGCAGTCTCTGACCATCCCTTGTACCATGCCTGCAGTCTCTGACCATCTCTTGTACCATGCCTGCAGTCTCTGACCATCCCTTGTACCATGCCTGCAGTCTCTGACCATCCCTTGTACCACGTCTGCAGTCTCTGACCATCTCCTGTACCACGTCTACAGTCTCTGACCATCTCCTGTACCACGTCTACAGTCTCTGACCATCCGTTGTACCACGTCTACAGTCTCTGACCATCCGTTGTACCACGTCTGCAGTCTCTGACCATCTCTTGTACCATGTCTGCAGTCTCTGACCATCTCTTGTACCATGTCTGCAGTCTCTGACCATCTCTTGTACCATGTCTGCAGTCTCTGACCATCTCTTGCACCATGTCTGCATCCTCTGACCATCTCTTGTACCATGTCTGCATTCTCTGACCATCTCTTGTACTATATCTGCAGTCTCTGACCATCTCTTGTACCATGTCTGCAGTCCCTGACAATCGTCTAGAAACTATGGGATAGATTTATGGCAGTTATACTTAAATATTTTTTACTAGTAATGGCGGCAATCATTGATTTTTTAGCGGTACTGCAACATTGCAGCGGACACATCGGACACCTAATTGAGTTCTGTAAGCAACACCTTATTTTCTGGCAGTGCCCCTCCCGAGACTAGACTCTGGATCCGCCCTTGCTGCGGGATGAGTCTCGTTGCAGGCTGAGGAGACAAAACCATAAGAGGCTATTTCTGTAAGCCCGTCGACGTTCTCTTTTTTTTTTTTTTTTTTTACTTACCTGTCAGTTGCAGCCCTACCTAATGGAATGTTGAGGATCTTTTTAAAGTGGCCGGCATGGCTATGTCCAGGACAATTTATGGGCAGAATAATTGTAATTACTATAAGGAATCCAATAAGAACACTTAAAGATATAGATGGAGGAAAGAAACATAAGGGAAAGGGTATGCACTTCCATTCCCAGCTCTGATTATACAGTATATATATATATATATATATATATTATATATATATATTTGCATTAAAGAATAAAATCAATCATATCCATTAATATACATCTTCAAAGATAGCATTCAAAAAACATTTTTTTTTTTTTTTTTTTACACAAGAAAATAAAGAATTACTATCCAAAAATAACATTGAAATCATTATTACTTAGGCTTCCCCTCCTGTCTCTTTACCTTGGCAGGGATCCATGATGAGACAGTGCAGGTGTTGGGTGGAGAGGAGTGCAAATAATGCTTCCTCACTGACAGCCTGTCCTCCACTAAGAGCCATAGGCTGCTTAGGAACACTGGGGGTACCAAGATGGCCGCCGGACATCTACTGCGCATGCGCTGCCGCGCCGACGGAGCTCCGCCCCCCGAGATGACGATACTGAGCTGTGTGACGCACGCAAAGCGCCCGTAGCTACGGAGGAAGCCTGTCACTCGGGGAATCAGCTAGGGAGCCTCTCCCCCCTAAAGCGGCGATGCAAAGGTTATACCCATAGAGGTGCTAGGCTGTGTCCGACCGGGCATCTGAGACCCCCCCAGGCTAAGATAAACACACAGATAAGGTAATGCTTCCCATACAAACATGTCCAGGACAGCCAGCCCAAATCACCTAACGAGGAGAAGTAATGCTCCTGGAGGTATGTGTGCCATAAAAAGATCCACAGATAAAAGGGCTCCTATACTTATCTGGCGCCTTTAGCAGCCCAAGCGATAGGACTCCATCCCGCAGGAGAGCATGAACCTGCAATGGTGACACCATATGACGGTGAGGTATGACTGGTGCGTGATCCTGCGGGGATGAGGACAGAAAAAAGAATGCCTAACTGGGGGAGCAACGCCCTTTTATTAGAGAGTTAATTGGTCCTGTGGGTCGATCGGGGGTGGAGCCATGACCATTGGTATGCTGCCATGGAGGCACCAGGAAATAAGTTTGTCAGAACTCTGTGTGACTATCAGCAGCAAAACAACTTCATTATTCTAGTATTATAAAGAACAAAGGAATGCACTGCATAAAAAGATCCACAAATCTCCATGCTAGTTTTACCAGACCAAGCACTTCCGTCTTGTACTTGATTCTGGGCATGCGCAGTTTTTTTCACCCCGTAATTGCATACAGCAATGTCATGAAAATTGAGATCCTGCTCTCAATCTTTTCTTGGCCGGCTTGGCTTTAACCACTTCATTACCAGGCACTTACAACCCCTTTCCGCCCAAGCCAATTTTCAGCGCTGTTGCTGTATAAATGACAATTGCGCGATCATGCCACACAGCACCCAAACAGAATTTTTATCATTTTGTTCCCACAAACAGACCTTTCTTTTGGTGGTATTTGATCACCGCTGCGGTTTTTATTTTTTGCTAAATAAAAAAAACAAGATTTTGAAAAAAAATATGTATTTTGTTTTTTATAAAATGTTGTAAATAAGTATGTTTTCTCCTTCACTGATGGGCACTGATAAGGCGGCACCAATGATGTGGCACTGGTAGGCAGCACTGATGGGAATTGATAGGCATTACGGATGGTACTGTCAGGCATTGGGGATAGGCACTGATTGGCAGCTAACAGGGCACTGATTGGCATTTCCCTGGTCATCTAGGGTGGCATACCTGGTGGCATCCTAATAGTCCTGGGCGGGCTTCCGAGGTGGGGCTGCGCTGATAAACAATCAGCACAGACCCCCCTGTCAGGAGAGCAGCCGATTGGCTCTTCTCTCCTTGCGTCTGTCAGACACAAGAGAAGAAAAGCCGATCAACGGCTCTTCCTGTTTACATCATGATCAGCCATGATTGGACATGACTGATCATGCGGTAAAGAGCCTCTGTCGGAAAGGGTTAATAGCGCCAATGTAGCGGCGCTGACAAAGCACTTTGCAGTCGCTTCGGCAGCGTTGCCCATTCATTTGAATGGGCAGGGGCTGTAGAGGAATGGTGTATACACCGCCCCAAAGACTGACTTTTTTTCCCGTCCCGCAAGCACTCAGGCTTTCACACTGGGGTTGCTTGAGAACATGTCACATTACAGTTGAGAAGCGGGGGGGTCGGCGGCGCTGCCGACAGTCACATGTTAGATTACAGTTGAGAAGCGGGGGGAGGGGGTGTTCTGCTGTCGCAAAAGACAGCTTACATTAGAGTGAGAAGCGGGGGTGCACTGCTGACTTCTTACCTCTTCTCCCAAGCACCCAGCGAGTTGAGGGGCTGACCAGACAGAGAGATGGGGCCTCTAGTAATTTGCGGGGCCCTAAGCGGCATAGTGAGCCTATACTGCGGATCGGCCCTGCTTGAGAGGTGCAATTTTTAGCGCTAAAATGCCTGAAAAGTGCCTCAGTGTGAAAGGAGTCTAAAAGAGCCGCTGGAAAGTGAGGATTTATTACCACACAAACTACTAGAATATTCAGTAGCACACTCATTACTTTCCATTCACTATCTTCCTCTACATTCATTAGGCTGAATTCCCATTACGCCTGCCTGCCTGCCTAAATTCCAGCCAGTTCCCAAGGAAGCTTACAGCGAGGGGAGGATTGCTCCACAGTGCGTAGTACTGGTACTTGCTTCACTCAGCCACCTTAGCAACGGCATCATGTGACCGCTATCTCGAGAGAACGTGACGTCACTACCTGACTGGCTGATAGAAGTGCTGAGTTCTGTATAGAGCGGCAGGGCTGTGGTCTCAGCTGATCGGTGGAGAACGAGAGACAAGTAAGGAGGAAAACACCTCACGTTATGTTACTTTATAGCCTGTGTTTTGGAGGGTCACTATTGGTGATATTTTGGCGTCGTGTTTAATGGTGACTGTATTATTATTTGTCATATCTTTATGGTAGAAGGCGAGCAGCGGTTTGGAGGACTATACGGGTGTGAGTTTTGTATGAGCTCCGTATAGTGACCTCTCCTGGGTGGGTGTCGGTGTTGTTTCCTATAGAGAGTCGGGGGAGTTGGCCGCACAGCCTAGTTATGGTATTGGTGCCATGTCCTCTGTCACCCGATTTAATTATAGCCTGTTAGCAGGCTGCATTCCACACAGCTGCATTTGGAATGAAAATTCATGTAAATGAATATTTTGTCACCCAGTTGGCATGCAATGGTGCCATTTGTCATTTTTGTTTCTGTTGGTCAATCTTTTAGCACACCTCTTCTTCTTCTTCTTCTTCTATTGCATAACACACCTGTTCTACTAAAGCACCGTGGCACAGCGATCAAAGTTTTAGATTGGCAAGTTCTGTATATTTCTAGAAATTATGGCTAGTAGATACTGTTATCCTTAGTCCTGAGGTTTTCAGGAATATAAAAATGACCACTAGTCTCTTGGAGAATGAAGGACATTATATTTTTTATTTTCTGGGGCAGATATTGAAAGTGGTTGTAAACCTTTACAGACCACTTTGACCTACAGGTAAGCCTAGGTCAAGGCTTACCTGTAGGTACAAGAAATATCTCCCTAGCCTACACGGTTAAGGAGATATTTCCAAGAAAGACAGCGTTTATGTCTATGACATGCACCGTAGACAACGGCGTGCAGGCGCACTGAGTGTGACGCTACTAACGGCGTTATGCGCCGGAGTGACGTCTTTGGTGCTCCGGCCAGTCACAGCGTCGGAGCAGCGATACCCGGAAGTCACTCCAGTTATCATGGCGGCGACGGAGGTGGTGTACGAGGATCGCTGCGGGGGCTTCGTTCTCAGGTAAGTAATTCATTATGCCTTTTGTCTTGCAGGTTTTTTTTTTTTTTTTTTAATAGAGGGTTTACTTCCTCTTGAAGATCTGACCTTTTGTGATTCACGTATGCCCCAGGGTCACAGCCTCCTGTCAGGGGAGAAATACCTGACCGTCTGTTTTAAACAATGTATGAACAGCGATCAGTCATTTCCCCTAGTGAGTCCACCCCCCACCCCCTACAGTTTAGAACACACCTAGGGAACATACTTAACCCCTTCCTCGCCCCTGCCATAGGCATTTTTATAGTAATCAATGCATCTTAATAGCACTGATCGCTATAAAAATGACAGTGGTCCCAAAAATGTGTCAAAAGTGTCCGTCATGATGTCGCAGTACCGGAAAAAATTGCCGATCCCCGCCATTACTAGTAAAAAAAAAAAAATATTAAATATTTTTGTGGATATTTATTATGGTAAAAAGTAGGGTTGTCCCGATACCACTTTTTTAGGACCGAGTACAAGTACCGATACTTTTTTTCAAGTAGTCGCTGATACCGAATACCGATATTTTTTTTAAATGTCATGTGACAGTTTTCAAACCACAATACAGACAAAGGATATTTCCTTTAGAATTATGAAGAACTCTAACTCAAGACATTATAAAAGAATAAAAATTAGTAAAAATTAATATAGTATCGGTATCTGGACAACCCTAGTAAAAAGTAGGGTTGTCCCGATACCACTTTTTTAGGAACGAGTACAAGTACGGATACTTTTTTTCAAGTAGTCGCCGATACCGAATACCGATACTTTTTTTAAATGTGTCCCCAAATGCAGCCATGTCCCCCACATATTGCAGCCATGTATGTCCCCCCCCACATATTGCAGCCATGTATGTCCCCCCCCCACATATTGCAGCCATGTATGTCCCCCCCCCCACATATTGCAGCCATGTATGTCCCCCCCCACATATTGCAGCCATGTATGTCCCTCCCACATATTGCAGCCATGTATGTCCCCCCCCACATATTGCAGCCATGTATGTCCCCCCCCACATATTGCAGCCATGTATGTCCCCCCCCACATATTGCAGCCATGTATGTCCCCCCCCCACATATTGCAGCCATGTATGTCGTCCCCCCACATATGTAGCCATGTCCTGTCCCCACATATGTAGCCATGTCCTGTCCCCACATATGTAGCCATGTCCTGTCCCCCATACCTGATGTGCAGCAAAGCCGCCGCTGCCGTTAATCCCGGTGCATGACAGCGGCGAGCATTACAAGCTTTCGCTTGTATACTTGTAAAGCCGGCGCCACCATGTATAGACACTCCCCCTCTCGTGATTGGACGGATCCGTCCAATCACGAGAGGGGGAGTGTCTATACATGGTGGCGCCGGCTTTACAAGTATACAAGCGAAAGCTTGTAATGCTCGCCGCTGTCATGCACCGGGATTAACGGCGGTATGCGGCGGCGGCGGTAGCAGCGGCGGGGGGGGGGGGGGAGTATTCTATTTCGGTATCGGGGGTATTTGCGGGAGTACAAGTACTCCCGCAAATACTCGGTATCGGTCCGGATACCGAGTATAGTATCGGTATCGGGACAACCCTAGTAAAAAGTAAAAAATATTCATTTTTTTTTTTTTTTTTTTTTTAAATTGTCGCTCTACTTTTGTTTATAGCGCAAAAAATAAAAACCGCAGAGGTGATCAAATACCACCAAAAGAAATCTCTATTTGTGGGAAAAAATAGACGCCAATTTTGTTTTGGAGCCACGTCGTACGACCGTGCAAATATCAGTTAAAGCGACGCAGTGCCAAATCGCAAAAAGTACGTGTTTGTGCCCAGCGGTGCCATTCTGCCGACGTATATGTGCAGGAGGCGGTCCTTAAGTGGTTAATTGGTGACATCGTTGGATGTTAGGACATCAGGTGCTAGAAGATTGTATTGCTGCACAATGAAATCCTGTGGCTTTGTGAAACTAAAAGGCAGGCTTGATCCACTCACTGACTTGTATATCCAATTTTTGGTTAGTTTTTAGGAATTTTTCCACGGCACCCCTAAAGAAACCTAAAAATGTCTGTAAAGGCTGATGGTTTTTCACCCTAATGCTTTCTATTTATTAAAGTGATTCTAAGCAGAGAAGTGTGAATTGCCATAATTCATTCACAGAAATCGTATATATCATGGAACTGTGTGTGTGTTTTTTTTTTTCTATTTTTTTATTTTTTGTTTTTTTTTAATCCTCAAAGTCTGTTTTGTGTAATGTGGTTGTGTGGTCACATGATCTTTCCCTGTTCTCTGGCATCTGCAGGGAAAGATCTTTGGGAGATGCTTCTATTACTCTGCTGATGTATGCTCTCTACAATGTGAGGCTTTGCCTGGCGTCATCACGCATGGCCGGTATGAACCTGTACTGATGAATGCTCTTTGACCATGTTATGCAAGGTTTTTATGGTCTTTTCTAACATAACTTCTACTCTATCGATTTACAATATTGCAAGCGTGCCTTCTATTTGGGCTTGGTATGTATTATTGCTAGGGTTGTCCCGATACCACTTTTTTAAGACCAAGTACCGATACTTTTTTTTCAAGTTCTCACCGATACCGATACTTTTTTTTAATGTCATGTGACTGGTGTTTTTTTTTTCCTTTTTTTTACAGTGGCGTTTTTTTTTTTTTTTTTTTTTTTTAGGGGGGGGGGGGGGGTAGTGGATTATTTATTTTGTATTACTATTTACATTTTATTTTTTAAATTATTTATTGCAATTTAATTTTTTTAATCGGCTCTGTTGGGGGGGCTTTAGTGAGATATCAGGGGTCTTAACAGACCTCTGACATCTCCCCTTTAAGACAGAGAAAGGGACTAGGGACAAAAATTCCCCTGTCCCTTTCTCAGCAGTGCTGAAAATGAATGGAGAGAAGACAGTGCCTTCTCTTCATTCATAAACTGAAACATTGTAATCACAGTTTACGATGTTTCAGTTCTGTGACTCTGTCCATTCGGAACAGTAAGGAGCCGGGTTTACCGACTCCTACCGCCGCTCTCCATCCTGACAGTTCCAGAGGAGAAGGGAAAACACCGGCGGGGGACACGGAGGAGAGAAGGGAAGGGGGGGAGGCAGGAGAGAGGAGACGTGGGGGGGGGGGGGGGACACGGAATAGAGAAGGAAACAGCGGGGGACACGGAGGGAGAGAGACTGCAGCAAAACAGAGGGGGGCTGGAGGAGGACACAGGACAAGTATCGGGTGAAGCATCGGGAGCATTTGTACTCTGGCAAATGCTTGGTATCGGGACAACCCTAATTATTGCAAACTTGGAAAAATTAACCCTGGGGAGCCTGAGACTGTGTGTTGGTGGATTTCTGTTACTTTTGAGCGCTCTATTCATGTGGTCATGCAGGGTAAGCTTTTTTTTTCTTCCTGTTTGAGCATCAGGACCTTATTGTGCACTGGTGTACAGTCATGTTGGAACAGGAAGGAGCCCTTCCCAAACTGTTCCCACAAAGTTGGGAGCATGTAATTGTCTAAAATGTCTTGGTAGGCTGATGCCTTACAAGTTCTCTTCAATGGAACTAAGGAGCCAAGCCCAACCCTTGATAATCGACCCCCCCCCCCCCTCCCAACAAATGATTTGGCTCACAAAGCAATGTCTTGAGGTAGAGAAACTTGACTGGTCTGCAAAGAGTCCTAACCTCAACTTGATAGAACATCTTTGGGATGACTTTGAGCCAGACCCCCCCCCCCCCCCTCCAACATCCACGCCTGACGTCACAAATGCGCTTCTGGAAGAATAGTCAAACATTCCCATAGACACACTCCTAAACCTTGTGAACAGCCTTCCTAGAAGAGTTGAAGCTGTTCTGTAGGACAACTCAATATTGAACCCTACTGGACTAAGACTGGAATGTCATTAAAGTTTAGGTGCGTGTAAAGGCAGGTGTTGCAATACTTATGACAATATAGTGCATGTAATGCGGTGTGGTGTTGGTTTTTATATAATTATTATTATTATTATTATTCTCTTCTTTTTTCCAAAAATGTGTGTGTGTCCAGCCCAGATTCAAAAGGCAAGCTTCCCCCGCTGGCTCCTCATTGTGTTTCTTGGGACTAGTGGCGTTGCTAGTTTACCTGCAGCCACACTGTTTTTTTTTTTTTGTTTTCTGTTGCCACCCCAGCTCTCCGAAAGTGTGTGAAGCTCCGGGAGCCCACTTCCATGTTATTGGTAGAGACACAGGAGGAGGCTCTGTCTCCCCCACTTTCTTATTTGCCGTCTGCGATGGAGCTCATAGCTGGCCGTGTGGCGGGTGACGTCTCTTCCGGCGGGGGTTGTGCACTTCTTCTTGATCCACGGATGCGGAGGGCGAGCCGGAAGGTTCGCACAGTCGGCTGGAGGCTCCAGAGGCAGGATCATATTTTTTGCAGCAGGCGTTTGTCAGCGGCAGGGGCCATCCTGGTGACTCCTGTCTTTGACGAAACCCATCCTAAAGTAAGGGGGACCTGGGGGGGGGTGCACCCTTTGTCTGTCACCTGCAGCACTACAGAGGGGGTTGGAGGGGAGGAGGCACACAGGACCTGGGGGCTGGCGATTCTTTGCTTTCCCGGGAGTCCTTATGGGTCTGGCTGGTGAAGGTGGGGGGGGGGGAGAGGAGGTCCCAAACAGCTGATCAGGCCTTCCTCGCAGTTAAAACAGGGTTGCCTGCCAGTCGGGTAGCTGGTAAATCCCACAGCCACAGATTGTGCCTCACCAGCAGAGTAGGGTACTGTGCCCTTTCCTGCTGGTTACTCCCTCCAGAGGGGAAGGAGGGGCCGGAGGTTTCCATATGTTAAGTTGGGCAGCAACGTTGAGGCAGCCATAGCCCACAACCAGTGCGGCCATGGGAGACTTCATGGAAACGTAAACAACAAAAACAAGCAGCGCTCTATGAGTTAAAGTAATAAAAACTTTTATAGTTGAAAAAGTTAAAAATGGACATCAAACAAATGTACACAAGTAAATATGCCGTGGTGGACAATTAGGGTACATAAAATAACTACCAATGGCATAGCATTGAAAGGAGTCCTGTGATGGAGTGGTAAAAATCAGAGATTGATATCAATCACTTGGGCTGCTGTATGGGCGTCAGTTCATCAGACTTAGTGACCCATGCATAAGGACACAGTACCTTAGATGGTAGAAGGGGATACTGCTGTGGTGGGGATGGAAGATCGCTCAGGTGAACTGATGTACTCACGTCACCGTGGGTGGCTACACATGCGGTTTAGATCTGTAAGAATCCGTCACACTGACCCGTCGGGAGACAGTCGTGATGGCGCCAGAGAGCAGGAGGGTACAGATGACACTGGATCAAGATGGTGGACAACAGCGGCTGTGTCACAGCAGGCACCGGACCGGCGGTCAATTCAGTGAACCGAAAGTGTGATGAAGTACTTAACAGCGCTGACATGTGAAGGGGGCGTGAACAAACACAGGACCCGATGGTGTAGAGATCCTTGCGCCCTCTGGAGATGGACGGATGTCCAGAACGAATGTGCACACACAGACAGGCTGGCGCGGTGTCGTATCCCACAGTACAGAAACTGACAGCAGCGTTCATACACAAGTGTGTATGTGGGACTCCAAGCAAATGCTAGTCAAAAGGGTGTGGAGAATATTTTAAAAGGAACCGTGACTGACATGTTTCGCGTTGTTCCAACGCTTTATCAAAGTCACGTGAAGGAACAAACACACAGGTAATAAAGGTGCAGTGACCGTGTGATTGGGCAGTGCCAGTGTGTGGGCGGGGAGACAAGAAATGGTCTCGATGTTAACCCTTCCATCACTTGTATAATAGAGGCACATGATGATTGAATATTTCTGACTGGAACAGAACATACAAAAAATACACAAAGTACAAAAATACACACCTTCAACATGAATAAAAAAAATGACAATAATGCAACAATTAAATAATAAAATTGAAATAAACATGAAAAAGAAGAAAGAGAATGATCCAAATGCACACGGAATAAAAGTTTCAAATGTAAATATATCCTAATAATAATAATATATATTATCTCTCAAATAGAATAAAGAAAATATATATACGCATACAAAAAAAAAAAAAAAAATATTATGGTTGAATTGGTTAGCTAGTAATTCTTAAAATATCCAATTCCTCATTTAAACCACCAGGCGCAAGGGAAATGGTATATCCAGAAGGTTTCTCTCCTGCAAAGCAGAGAGAACCTTTCATTATCAGTGAGGGTGCCTTCCAGTATGGCTTTAATAGCCATAACTTCTAGGCCCCTGAAATCTTTTCCATGTGCTAAGAGAAAATGTCGTGGAACACTGTGTTCATCGCAGCCTTCTTTGATAAGGCGTCGATGTTCACCTACCCTAATACGCAAAGTACGGATCGTCCTACCAACATAAAACAGTTTGCAAGGACATCGTAAGACATAGATGATGTGACCACATCATGGTCCTAGAAGTTATGGCTATTGAAGCCATACTGGAAGGCACCCTCACTGATAATGAAAGGTTCTCTCTGCTTTGCAGGAGAGAAACCTTCTGGATATACCATTTCGGTTCCCTTGCGCCTGGTGGTTTAAATGAGGAATTGGATATTTTAAGTATTACTAGCTAACCAATTCAACCATAATAAAAAAAAAAATTTATGCGTGTATTGTATATATATTTTCTTCTATTTGAGAGATAATATATCCTAATAATAATAATAATAATAATATATATTTACATTTTGAAACTTTTATTCCGTGTGCATTTGGATCATTCTCTTCTTTTTCATGTTTATTTCCATTTTATTATTTAATTGTTGCATTATTGTCATTTTTTATTCATGTTGTAGGTGAAGGTGTGTATTTTTGTACTTTGTGTATTTTTTGTATGTTCTGTTCCAGTCAGAAATATTCAATCATCATGTGCCTCTATTATACAAGTGATGGAAGGGTTAACATCGAGACCATTTCTTGTCTCCCCGCCCACACACTTGCACTGCCCAATCACATGGTCACTGCACCTTTATTACCTGTGTGTTTGTTCCTTCACGTGACTTTAATAAAGCGTTATACAACGCGAAACATGTCAGTCACGGTTCCTTTTAAAATATTCTCCACACCCCTTTGACTAGCATTTGCTTGGAGTCCCACATACACACTTGTGTATGAACGCTGCTGTCAGTTTCTGTACTGTGGGATACGACACCGCGCCAGCCTGTCTGTGTGTGCACATTCGTTCTGGACATCCATCCATCTCCAGAGGTGCGCAAGGATCTCTACACCATCGGGTCCTGTGTTTGTTCACGCCCCCTTCACATGTCAGCGCTGTTAAGTACTTCATCACACTTTCGGTTCACTGAATTGACCGCCGGTCCGGTGCCTGCTGTGACACAGCCGCTGTTGTCCACCATCTTGATCCAGTGTCATCTGTACCCTCCTGCTCTCTGGCGCCATCACGACTGTCTCCCCGACGGGTCAGTGTGACGGATTCTTACAGATCTAAACCGCATGTGTAGCCACCCACGGTGACGTGAGTGCATCAGTTCACCTGAGCGATTTTCCATCCCCACCACAGCAGTATCCCCTTCTACCATCTAAGGTACTGTGTCCTTATGCATGGGTCACCAAGTCTGATGAACTGACGCCCATACAGCAGCCCAAGTGATTGATATCAATCTCTGATTTTTACCACTCCATCACAGGACTCCTTTCAATGCTATGCCATTGGTAGTTATTTTATGTACCCTAATTGTCCACCACTGCATATTTACTTGTGTACATTTGTTTGATGTCCATTTTTTACTTTTTCAACTATAACGTTTTTTTATTACTTTAACTCATAGAGCACTGCTTGTTTTTGTTGTTTGTTTTTTTGTACCCATCCTCCCATGGTTGGCATCTGCACTGAGTCAAGTATAGATATCCATATAGGTATAACTGTGTTCTGCTTCATATTGTTGTAGCGCTATTGAGGGCTTTGTGTTATGTGTTCATGGAATCGTAGGATCTTATCCTCGTGTTAGCTCCTTGTGACCTTGGCCAAGCCACTTGACAGCGGTTAACACTTCAGTTATGGGGTCACTAGTTTGCTGGAGATGAGTCAGTTCCCTGAGCGGTCTCCTGGTGACTCTGACGAAGCTACCCATGGGAGAAGGCCCAGGTGGCTGGGTGTTTGGCATTTCTGCCTAGCAACACTAAAGTGGTTGGTACAGATCCCCTAACATTCCAGTACTTGCATAAACGTGTTTGTGTGGGTATCTTGCCATACTCAAAAGATATGCTGGCATTTGATACACTTGGCACATTGGCTGGGGGGCATGCACTCATGAACCAGAAGGCTGATGTCATAATTTCATATCCCAACCAGGCTAGCATTCTGCATGTAAACTAGTGTTTTGAAGTTACAGGGTTCAAGGTCAGGCCTGGGAGGCACCACAGAGGATGGTGGCATTCAGAGAATTAGAGGCCTTCAGGTGACCAGACCCTAGTAAGATGCATAGGTTTCTAGAACACTTTTTAGTTTAGAAGGGGGAGAAGGCCTGGATGGTGAATCCAGTAGACCTCCTCATTACAAAACTTCTCTGGAGGAGGTGGGAGATTTTTTTCAAGCAAGCCTAAGGCCCCTTTCACATTGAGGCGTTTTTCATGCGGTACAGCGCTAAAAATAGCGCTGCTATACCGCATGAAAAATCATGCCCTGTAGTGTTCAATGTGAAAGCCCGAAGGCTTTCACACTGAAGCGGTGCGCTAGCAGGAACGCTCCAAAAGTCCTGCTAGCCGCATCTTTACCGCGGTATAGGAGCGGTGTGTTCACCGCTCCTATAGCGCGCCTTCCCATTGGAATCAATGGGAAACCGCGGTAATACCGCCCGCAACGCGAGCGGTATTAACCCTTTTTCGGCCGCTAGCGGGGGTTAAAACCTCACCGCTAGCGCCCGAATATCGCGGTAAACACGACGGTATAGCGGCGCTACAAATAGCGCGGCTATACCGTCACCGCGGCTCCACGCCTCAATGTGAAAGGGGCCTTATAGTTTTTGTCCTCCAGGATCCCAAAAGATATCTTGCTCCACCACCAAAGACAGCAGTAGAAGAGGGTGTTCCTGTGTCCACCTGTATCGGTTCAGAACCCTCCTCTCCCACCAGATGCAATTTTTTATTTTTTTTTATTCCCCCACAGATCCAGACATGTACGACCTGGTTTTGGGAGAGGGGGGGGGGGCATTGTTGGGTTTCATGGTTAAGAGAATTAACTACAATGAACTCTCTCTTCTAAAAGGGACCCCTTCCATTTATTTATTTTTATATATAGGAAATTGAGACCTACACTGGCATTTTTAGTGGGTGGGCAACCCACAAAGGTGTGGGTGATGGACAGTATATCCAAAGCTGTGCTCTATCCCTCCCACAGGGGACCAGTTTTTTTTTTGTTCTGGGCCCGAGGCGATTCTTTAATTGCATAGCAGACAGACAGAGTGCACGTCCCGTGAAATGCAAGGGTGAACTACACAGATCCCACAGGGACTTGTTTTGGAAGGAATGCTGGCCTACGGCAACATCACCCTGAATGCACCCGATCTCATCTGAATTGTGGAATTTAAGCAGGGTCAGATCTGATTAGTGCCTGGTGGGGAAGTTCCTCAAATCAGGGCCAGTGCAGACACTTCCTGACAGGCATGTGTTCAGATCCATATGTCGACCTTCACTGGTAAAAGGGCCACCCCTCGCAGGTTAGGTACTCTGACGGCCAGTGTAACCATGAGAGACTTTCTGTAGACAAACTATATTATCGTAATGTTGGCTCCTCCTGTTTCTGGCAAGCCTCTGTAAGGCTAAACTGAGTGGAGACTTCCTCTTGCAGTTGCGGGCACTTCCATTGGTCTTGCCTTCTCTCTGCAAATCTTTGCCAAGGTCATGGCAAAGGCATGGGTTTTCTTCCTCGGGAGAAGATCCAAAGGATAGATAAGACCAGGAGGCTGCTGTGAAGCATCCAGCCGGTATCTGTGTGACGGGCCAGTCAGCAAGGCAGCGGCATAACGCATGGCCTAATGGATGCAGCGTCTGACTTCCAATCAGAAGGCTGGGTTTCCTCTGGGTACTCTAGTTTCCTCCCACAAAACTATCTCTCTTGGGGAAGAGCCTCATGTAAGGACCATCCATTCCCCCCCCCCTCTTTTTTTTTGCTCTACGAAGCCTCCTAAATATATTTTTCAGAGAACTTTAGGGCTACAACAGGAGGTGCTAGGTGGCTAGCACAGTGGTCACAGGAAACCTTCCAAGCTGATGTCAGAGGCAGATTTCGGCTCCTTCCGCTGTAGCCCTGGATCGGAGTAGGAGAGCGTGGCTGAGAGTCGGCCTGAAGATCTTTTTATTTAGAGACTTAATTTAAAAAAAAACACTTGTATAATGTGTTCTGCTTGGATACAAGAGAAGGGCTGGCAGGGAATTACATTTTTAAGGTTACAAACACTTTAAGCACCCAGACTGTTCTACTACAAAGCCATTCTGCTGTCATAGATGCAGTATGTGGTTTAGCATTACCCCGCTGAAATATGCAAAGCCTTTCCTGAAAAAAGATGTCTGTATGAGAGCATATTCTGCTCCAAAACCTGGATATATTTTTCAGAAATGATGGTGCCTTTCCAGATGGGCAAGCTGTCCATTCAATACGCACTAATGCACCCCCATACCATCCAGTGGTGGCCCGTCCATAGGGGGCGCCCGGGCGCCGCCCCCCCTCCTGTAGTAAAAACAAAAAAACAAAAAAAAAACGGCCCTTTAAGACATTTTACTTTGCTTAAAATGTAATTTTTTTGTTTTACCTGCAGTTCTGGCGGCCGTCGATAGAGGGCGCTGCAGCGCCACCCCCTATCGCAAATAACACACATTCAATGCAACGCTATGCAATGAATGTGTGTTATTGTTGCCAGCTGCCGCTGGTCTATTCATATAACCGGACATTGGGCGCTGATTACCTGAATAGCGGCAGCTGATTGGCTGTGAGGAAGTGCCTATCAGAGCTGCTAGCTCTGATAGGCTTTTCAAGTACAGCCCTCGGACTCTCAGATGTCTATACTCGGAGCGCTGGCAACCTGCGTTCCTTGCATAAGACTGACGACCGTTTCAGGATTCTGGTTATCAGGAGCCTGATTGGCTGAAGCTTCACCAGGGCGGCAGAAGACATCGAGGGAGAACGTGGAAGCTTCAGGTAAGTGCTTGTTAATGGATGATGGGGGGGAGGGGTCACTACATGCTGCCTGTCAATAGATGATGGGGGGGTCACTACATGCTGCCTGTCAATAGATGATGGGGGGGTCACTACATGCTGCCTGTTAATGGATGATGGGGGTCACTACATGCTGCCTGTCAGTAGATGATGGGGGGGGGGGTCACGACATGCTGCCTGTCAGTAGATTATGGGGGGTCACGACATGCTGCCTGTCAGTAGATGATAGGGGGTCACTACATGCTGCCTGTCAGTAGATGATAGGGGGTCACTACATGCTGCCTGTCAGTAGATGATAGGGGGTCACTACATGCTGCCTGTCAGTAGATGATAGGGGGTCACTACATGCTGCCTGTCAGTAGATGATAGGGGGTCACTACATGCTGCCTGTCAGTAGATGATAGGGGGTCACTACATGCTGCCTGTCAGTAGATGATAGGGGGTCACTACATGCTGCCTGTCAGTAGATGATAGGGGGTCACTACATGCTGCCTGTCAGTAGATGATGGGGGGTCACTACATGATGCCTGTCAATGGATGATGGGGGTCACTACATGATGCCTGTTATTAGATGATGGGGGGGTCACTACATGCCGCCTGGCAATAGATGATGGGGGGGGGGGGGTCACTACATGCTGCCTGTCAGCATTTGATGTCATGGCGCAATGGTGACAATTGATGGCACAGTTGCTGCGTTTGATGGCATGGCACAGTTGCTGTTTGATTTGATGGCACAGTGGCTGCATGTGATGGGCACAGTGAGGCTGCATTTCTTTCTCGTACATCACGGGACACAGAGCAGCATATTCATTACTATATGGGTTATATGGAGTACCTTCAGGTGTGGACACTGGCAATCTCAAACAGGAAGTCCCCTCCCTATATAACCCCCTCCCATAGAGGAAGTACCTCAGTTTTTTCACCAGTGTCTTAGGTGTTGGTCACGGAATAGCTTTGCCTCCACATCCTTGGGATTAAGGCGGGCTAACCGGATCTGTCCAAGGAGCCTCAGTGCCAAAGTGGACAGTACCCGGGCCCCAAACCGTGGGGTTTTGCCTATAATGCTCCTCTCTAGAGGCCAGCATTCCTTCCAAAAGGGGAGCGTGACTGCAGTGTAGAGTGGGCGTGCCTTCAATTGCTGTTATACACAGCAGGCGCGATCTTAGCTTAGTTCAAAGCTGAGCTAGAAGAGAGAGGACGCAGAGCTGGCAGCACAGTGACTCCCGGTGGCGAGAAGGGGTACTACATGCTGGAGTCAGCTCCAATACTTTTTGTTAAGCCAAAAATCCCCTTGGCAACAGGTTGAATGCTGGCAAACATGTTGGGGGTGGGGCTGTATGTTGTGAAAAACAATAATAATATAAAGGAAAACATACTGAGCCCCACCGTTTTTGGGCATTAGTGATCCTATTGTCCCCTAAACCTTATTTTTTTGTACTCCTGGCTATAACAGTCTGTTGTTGTAGGCGGAGTACCTCGGTTTTGTATTTTGGCTTCCAAAGGTTCAGGATCAAAACACAAAAAAAAAAAAAAAAGGGCAAAGACAAAGGGGTTCCTCCTCTGGTTCTGATGATATGCCAATACTTTCCCCACAGGTTATTCCTATAGGGGTCACCTTGGATAAGCCATTAAGGGGGTCTGGTGCTGAGGCTGGCCCAGATCGGCCCAACCCTGTGTTATCACAGAGGCGATGCTAGCTGTCACCCTAGGGGGGCTAGAGAAAAAAGTTAACAGCTATGATCGCTGGCTCTTTTTCTGGCAAGAAGCGGACTAGATCCCCATCGCCAAAAGGTGTATCCTCGGATGCTGAGATTCTCTCTCCGGAGGAATTAGAATTTCAGGAGGATCGGTTGGACCAGAACCTAGAGGAAGGATCTACCACTGAAGAATCGTGTTCAGCCTCCCAGACGGAGAGTCTGTGGGTCCAGTCTTTGACAGACATGGTCCGCTCGGCATTTAATTTGCCATTTCCAGAGCCTCAGGTTCCTGCGGTATCCTCTTTGGGTTCTTTTAAAGCGCCTTTAAGCAACGCAGCTTTTCCGGTCCATCCTCTGTTAGAGGAATTGGTTTTTCCAGGATTGGGACGACCGGACAGAACTTTTTCTGCCGCCTAAAAGCCTACGGCCACATCACCCTGAAAGCGCACGATCTCGTCTGATCTCGGAGGCTAAGCAGGGTCGGGCCTGGTTAGTCCCTGGATGGGAGACCGCCTGAAGGTTTTCGGTTATTTACCCTATGGAAGAGAAATTTTTCTAAGAATGAGCGCTCCCAACTGTGGACGCAGCCATCTCATGTGTGAATAAATCATTAACTGGCCCGGGGGGAAAACATACAAATGTTTAAGGTCCCGGTCGATAAACGTTTAGAGACACTTTTTCAAGCATCCTTTGCTACGGCAGGAGCAGTGGTACAGCCAGCAGTGGCTGCAATTGGAGTTTGTCAGGCGTTAAAGGACCAGACAAAACAGATGCTTAAAGACATCCCTGCCCAATAGGCAGAGGAGTTATTGGATATTCCCAGAGCTCTGTGCTTTGCGGTAGAGGCTATAAAAGACTCCATCCAGCAGGCGTCTCGTTTGTCACTATTTTTAGTGCATATGAGAAGGCTCTTATGGTTGAAGAACTGGGCGGCCGAGCCCCATGCAAAAGACTACTGGCAGGTTTTCCCTTCCATGGAAAGATCTGGATAAATACATTCAGACTGTTTCAAGTGGCAAAAGTACCCCTTTTACCAGTCAAAAGAAGTTCCGGGGTCCTGCGTTTAAAAGGCAGCTCCTCCCTGTTCCGGGGCCCTCAAATTCCAGGCAGTATCGGGCCTCCTGCACGATCAAACTTTTAACAATGGATCGCAAGGACAGGCCTCTGGGGGCAAGAGGCCATGGTATCGATCCCCGACAGAGGGGGTCCGATCATCTGTGGCCACAGGCTACAGAGTAGAATTTCTAAAGTTCCTCCACAAGGAAGGCCTCAATGCGGGCGGCATTGGACATCTGCTTACCAGGGCATAATGGTAGAGGTACCAGCCCAAGAACAGGGGCTAGGTTTCTATTCCAATCTGTTTGTCATACCAAAGCCCATCGGCGATGTCAGACCAATTTTGGACCTAAAGGTTTAAATGCCGACCTAAGGGTTCGCTCTTTCCGGATGGAATCCGTTCGGTCAGCAGCCGCCACACTCCAGAAGGACGACTTTCTGGCTTCTATAGACATAAAGGATGGTTACCTTCATGTACCAATCTTTCAGCCACATCAAAGATTTTTTACGCTTCACAGTGATACAGCGTCACTTCCAATTCGTGGCGCTCCCCTTCGGGCTGGCTACGGCCCCCGGGTATTCACGAAGGTCCTAGCTCCAATTCTAGTCAATCTAAGGATCCAAGGGGTCTCGGTCCTAGCATACCTGGACGACCTCTTAATCATAGATCACTCGCTTCCTTGGCTGGAATGCGCAGTAGCCCTCATGGTTCAGTACCTCGAGAGGTTCGGCTGGGTCCTAAACCGGGGAAAAATCAGCATTTCAACCTACAAAGCAGTTGGAATATCTCAGCATGAGATTAGACACAGAACACGGTCAGGATGGCCGAGCGGGCTAAGGCGCTGCGTTCAGGTCTCGGCTGGAGGCATGGGTTCAGATCCCACTTCTGACACCACAAAAGGTGTTCCTGCCCCTGGTAAAGGTCGAGGCTATCAAAAAATTGATTCAGTTGGTTCTAAGCAAAAGAGAACCAACTATTCGCCTATGTATGCGATTAATAGGCAAACTAATGGCCATGTTCGAGGCGGTACCGCACGCTTCCACACTCGCGTCCTACAGACAGCAATTCTAGCAGCTTGGAGCAAGGGAGCAAAGGCCTTGGAGTTTCCTTTGACGCCGTCATTAAAGGTCCGGCAGAAGTCTATGCTGATGGTTAAACCCTCAGAACTTTCTGAAGGGGAGTCTTTCTGCCCAGTGGTCTGGAAGGCTGGAGAGCGGTCTTGAACGGGTTCACTCGCCAAGGAACTTGGGCAGAGGCGGAGAGGCAGCTGCCCATCAATGTCTGGGAGGTCAGAGCGGCTCGGCTAGCCCTCCTGGCATAGACATCCAGATTACAGGGGTCCTCGGTGAAGATTCATTCAGACAATGTCACAGCTGTGGCATATATGTGAACCACCAAGGGGGAACCAAGAGTCAAGCCACTCCGAGAGAGATGAGCTTGGTTTTTCGGTGGGCAGAGGTTTACGTACCCTGCATATCGGCGATATTCATTCCCGGGGTGGACAACCTGCAGGCGTACTTCCTAAAGTCGCCAAACCCTGTCGCCGGGAGAGTGGTCTCTGCATCCACAGGTCTTTCAGACAATCTGCCAGAAGTGGGGAGTGCCAGACGTGGACGTCATGGCATCAGGATTCAACAAGAAGCTAGACAGGTTCATGTCTCGAACGAGGGACCCTATGGCCTGCGGAACCGATGCGTTGGTTTGCCCTTGGCATCAATCATAACTTCTATATGCATTTCCCCCGCTGCAGTTACTACCCCGCCTGTTGCGCAGGATCATAGCACAGGCCGGTTATCCTGGTAGCCCCAGCTTGGTACCGGAGGGCATGGTACTCACTAGTCCTGAAATTGGCAGCGGGAGGCCCTTGGACTCTTCCTCTATGGCCAGACCTACTCTCACAAGGCCCCATCCTCCACCCTGCATTACGGCGTCTAAATTTGACGGCCTGGCAGCTGAATCCCTGATTCTCAGGGGTAGAGGTCTGTCTAGGCAGGTAATCCCTACCCTCATTAAGGCTAGAAAGCCGGCCTCCAGGGTAAGTTGTTACAGGGTTTGGAGGGCCTACGTAGGCTGGTGTGAGTCTAAGAGATGGTTTTCCCGCAAGTATACCATTGATAGAGTATTAAGTTTTCTCCAGCTAGGAGTGGATAAAGGCCTGGCATTAAGCACGATCTAGGGACAGATTTCAGCCTTATCAGTGTGGTTTCAGAGGCCGCTGGCCGCCCACTCGCTGGTTAAGATCTTCGTACAGGGAGTCTTACGTGTTAATCCTCCGGTCAAATCACCACTTTGTCCATGGGACTTAAATCTTGTTCTGTCAACTCTACAGAAACAACCCTTTGAGCCGTTGGCTGAGGTACCTTTTGGTTTTACTGACTAGAAAGTCGGTATTTCTGATCGCCATAGTTTCGGCCAGGAGAGTATCGGAATTGGCAGCCTTATCTTGTAAGGAACCATATCTCATTTTACATAAGGATAGGGCGGGTTTCCGTCCTCATCCTTCCTTTCTACCAAAGGTTATATCCAGTTTCCACTTGAACCAGGATGTGGTACTTCCATCCTTCTTTCCAAAACCCACCTCTAGAAAGGAGGGGTTGCTGCATACGTTGGATATTGTCAGGGCCATAAAGGCCTATCTTAAAGCTACAGAGAAGGTTCGGAAAACAGATGTGGTGTTCGTTTTACCGGAAGGGCCCAAGATGGGTCAGGCAGCTGCTTGATCCACCATCGCAAGATGGATTAAACAATTAATCGTTCAGGCCTGCGGTTTGAAGAGGTTGCCTCCTCCTTTGTCGGTAAAGGCCCATTCTACCAGGGCCATGGGCACCTCCTGGGCAGCACATCATCAGATCTCTATGGCTCGAATATGCAAGGCAGCAACGTGGTCGTCAGTCCACATGTGTACAAAATTTTTATCAATTGGACGTAAGAAGGAATGCGGATACAGCCTTTGGGCAGGCAGTACTACAGGCCGCGATTCAAGCTCCTCAGGATCTGAGGGGGCTCCCTTGATTTAGATTTGAGATTTACATTTCTTGTCTAAGTTGGATTTATTAGTATTTGAGTATACCTCTAAATTAAATCCTTTTTTGGAAGATGTCTCCCTCCCCTCATTAAAGCACTGCTTTCGGACATCCCATATAGTAATGAATATGCTGCTCTGTGTCCCGTGATGTACGAGAAAGAAAAAGAGATTTTTTAATACAGCTTACCTGTAAAATCTTTTTCTTGGGGTACATCACAGGACACAGAGCTCCCACCCCTCTTTTGGGGAACATTTTTGGGAGGCATACTGCTTGCTACAAAACTGAGGTACTTCCTCTATGGGAGGGGGTTATATAGGGAGGGGACTTCCTGTTTGAGATTGCCAGTGTCCACACCTGAAGGTACTCCATATAACCCATATAGTAATGAATATGCTGCTCTGTGTCCCGTGATGTACTTCAAGAAAAAGATTTTACAGGTAAGCTGTATTAAAAAATCTCTTTTTTTATTTTATTTTTTCGTTTGCGCCCCCCCAAAAATGTTGAGCACCAGCCGCCACTGATACCAGCACAGATGCAGGCTTTTGAATTGAGCTCTGATAAGTCGTAAGGTGCCTCCTTTACTTCTATTCAGGAGAACGCACTGCCCATGCTTGCCAAAAATGTAAAATTCTGACCACATTCGTTTTCTGCTTTGAAGCCCAGAGAAAATGACAGTGTTTCTGGTTAGGTTACTTTCACACTGAGGTGCTATAACCCCCAAAAATAGGGCCTGTAAATCACAGTGTGAAAGCCTGAGACCTTTAAAAAAAGTCCTGCAAGCAGCATCTTTGCAGCGCTTTAGCAGCGGTGTATACGCCGCTGTTAATGCACCCCTGCCCATTGAAATCAATAGGCAGCACCGCCAAAGCGCAATGGGAGTGGTCCTTTGTGGGTGCTTTTAACCCTTTATTCAACGCGCACACCGGAGTACCTGTGCTGTACTGATCACGGTAAATGGGCACTGACGGTGGCCGTTTACCATGTGATCGCTCAGTCACATGACGAAGCGATCACTTAGTAAACAAGCCAACATCATGTCTGGTTCCTCTCTCTGTACTGATTGAGAGGGGAGAGATTGGGTGCAGCAGGGCTGTGGGCTGGATTTGTAGTGCCCACAGCGATGCTCTGTGCCCATTACAGCACTTATCCATCCATCCATCCATGTTCAGCCATCCCATCAACCCCCAGCCAAGCCCAACCCTGCTCAGCCACCCCCAGCTCATCCATGCCACTACAGTGCCTCACAAAAGTGTAATAGGATAACTGTAGCACCCTGCCCCCCACCACCATCAGCCATTGAATCTGTGATATTTTTTTTTTTTTCTGTTTATGGGTACAAGCCTGCCATTGGCAGGCTCCCAGATTTTGCGGGGTTAGTTGGAGTATGGACAAAATAGGCGCATTAGCTCTTGGGTGTTTGTGTCTAGTCTATGTATTTTGTGTGTGTGTGCGCGCGCTCCCTGATGCATTCTATTTTTGCTGCCCCTCGGGGTTCCCCCTCCCACTAGGCTGCCATCCATTTTAATCATTATGGTGGTTAAACGCTCAGACACAATTAAATTCCTTTCCTGAAATGTCTGGGGTTTAAATCTAAAAGAGCACTCCTCTTTTAGTAACTTAAACTCTTAGACCCCTTTCACACTGAGGGTGTATTGCAGGCGCTATAGTGTTAAAAATAGCCCCTGCAATCCGCCCTCAAACAGCTGCTCCATTGTGAAAGCCAGAGGGCTTTCACACTGGAGTGTTGCTCTAGCAAGACGGTAAACAAGTCCTGCTAGCCGCATTTTTGGAGCGGTGTGTTTACTGCTCCTGCCCATTTAAATCAATAGGACAGCGCGGCTATACTGCCCGCATTGTGGGCCGTTTTAACCCTTTTCGGCCGCTAGCGAGGGTTAAAAGCACCCAGCTAGCGGCCGAAATACGCCGCAAACCCACCCATAGCGTCGGCAGTAAAAATAGCAGCGTTTTACCGCTGATGCTATGGGCGGCTCAGTGTGAAAAGGGGCCTTGGCTCCACATTATATTCTACCCCAAGAGATGCACCTGATGGACAGCAAACTTCTGGCCTTTAAAAAAAACCCTGGATACAAAAGGGATTTTCACGCTACATATTCCACTTGCTCTATAGGAGTTTCAATCCTCATTAGTAAGTCACTTGACTATATAGTGGCGGCGGCCCATATTGGCCCACAGGGTAAATATTGTTACATCTGTCCTAATGCTTCGACAACAGCATTGTACTATAGGTGCCTTGTATGTCCCCAAACCACCCCCCCCCCCTTCTCCGATCCAATACTATACATTGCAACATTATCAAGTAGTTCCCTTCTAAGCTGCTAATTGCTGGGGGCTTCAATGTAATTCTCTCCCACTCGTCAGGCCTGTTTTGTGACAACCTACACCCAGTTTACTGGCATCTTGGCCACTGACAGCAGATCTCGCTGAGGTGTGGAGATGGTGGCCCCCTGATACCAAAGCTTTCTCATGTTTCTCCTCGTCCCATTGGACAGCAGCACTGTACACAGCTGCACCCGACACACGGCTAACAAAGACCTACATGGAATGGTAAAGGACAGATCATGGCTAGGGATGAATGGAGCTAGGGAATATAACCTGGAAAGTCAAGAGGAAGGGATCCTAGAAGTCACTCAGGAAGCAGTTAAGGTCGAACTCAATATTGAGTCCTTTGGGCCTGAGAGTATCCATACAAAAGATATATTTGGATTCGAACTGGCTCAGGGACCTAACTTTGTGACCCCCTCGCCATGGTCTGGAATAAGGAACTATCCCCCAAAATTTAAGCTGTGATGGATCTTTCCGATGAACTTTGGCAAAGTGACGTGATACACTGTGGTTAGTGAACCCGCTTTCTATATTCTTAACGTGTTCTTTAATGCGGATTCGCAGAAGCCGCTTAGTACGGCCAATATATTGAAGGCCACAGCTGCATTCTAGGGCATAGACTGCACCCTCTGTGTTACATCCAATAAAGTCTCTTACTTCATATTGTGTGTCATTGCTATTAGACTTGAATGTAGTGACTTTAATATTTGGTCGTTTAGTATGTATGCAAGAGTAACATCTTTTACAAGGGTAAAATCCTTTGCCAGTAAAGAAAGAAAACAATTTCTTCGGGGGATCTATCACACTCTTGACCAGTTGGTCCCGCAAAGTGGGGGCCCTTTTATAGATGAAGCTCGGTTTGTCTGGTAATAGGGCTCGAAGGTCCTTGTCAGCCTTATGCCAGTGACGTTGAATAACCTTTTCTATCTTCTTAAACTGAACGCTGTATTCCATCATCACAGGTACCAAATCCTTCCTAATTGCCGGCTTCTTGTTTTCCAGAAGGTTGCTTCTTGGTAACTTAGATACTTCATCTATTTTTTCCTTGATATACGTATCGTTATATCCCTTTTCAATAAATCTGTCGCCAATTTTTTTGGCCTGAACTTGAAACTCGTCTAGCCTGGTACAGTTGCGTCTTAGACGTACCAGCTGGCCCTTAGGTATATTGAAGAGCCAGTTTTTATGGTGGCAACTAGTGATGGGGAGGTAGCTATTGCGGTCTACGTTTTTAAAGAAAGTCCTTGTGTCAAAAGTCCCATTATTCCTAGAAATTTCTAAGTCCAGGAAGGGTATGGTATGTCCTATCTGCCATGTCAATACGATATTTTTGGAGTTGATGTTCAAACTCTCAAAAAAGGCAACAAGGGACTGGTGGTCTCCTTTCCATAAGATAAAGATATCGTCGATATACCTTTTATATAGCAAAAGGTCAGTAGGCTGGTTGGTGAAAATCGACTCCTCTTCCCATTTAGACATGAAGAGACCCGCGACGCTGGGTGCGAATTTTGCCCCCATTGCCACCCCGGTCTTTTGCTGGTAATATTGATTCTTGTACCAGAGGTGGCTATGTTTAAGACAGAAGTCCAAGCATTTGATAATGTACTTCCTCTGTACACATGGGAGCTCTGTATAGTTGCGAAGCCCCCATTTGGTGGAATTGCAGGCTAGATGATGGGGAATGATGGTGTAGAGTGACGATACGTCTGCTGTTGCCATCAAAAGTGGTCCGGCCTCATTCGTCTCGTCCAGAAGTTGCAGCATGTCTTTCGTATCCTTAAGATAAGCGCGTGTATTCTGGACGGCCGGTTAAAGAAACCGGTCTACATATTGCCCAAGTCTGGCTGTGATGGAATCTATCCCGTTCACTATAGGTCTAAAGGGAGGGTTATCTTTATCTTTGTGGATCTTGGGTAGCGCATAGATGATGGGGGTTCTGCAAGCCTCGGGGATCAGATATCTAGCCTCTTTTTTGTCAAGGACTCCCTTCTTCAGACCCAAATGTACTACTTGTTCAAGTTCTTTTTTCCATTTGAAAATCGGATTTTTGGACATGGGGCAGTAGGTCTCAGAGTCATCAAGCAATTTCATCATGCCTGTGTGGTATTGTTCAGTGGTTAATAGAACAATCCCTCCACCCTTATCCGAGGGCCTAATCACAAGGTCTTTCTTTGCTCTGAGTTTTTTGATCCCAATTTTCATGGATGTAGGTTCCTCAATTTTTTTGAAAGTGAGGATTTTAATTTCTTCTGTTACCATATGTCTGAATACCTCTATGTGTTTACCATCTTTTACCTTGGGATTAAAAGTGGATTTATTCCTTAACTGACTGTGCACCACGGAATTGGTTTCCCTTATAATGGGCTTAGCAGGTATATCTTTGAGATTCTTTTTAATGTTAAGTTTCCTAATGTATCGCTCTATTTCCCTTATCGTCTTTCAGGACAGCACATTAAGAGCATGGCTCCACTTACTTGACAGGAAACACACCTCCACCAAACTTCTTAAAAGGGAGGCTCCTTTCACTTATTTTTTTTTTTGTGTTTCCTCTGGCGGGAACACATGTGGGGGTTAGGAGCTCTCTAGGTGCTACCTGAGAGGTCATATCTCCCTACTCCACATCCGGGCATGGGGCCAACCACATATAGACCTGTTTGTGTCAGAAGAAAATACGCAACTTTCTGTCTTTTTCTCCATTCACAGAAATAACAGTTCCCAGGGAACAAATGCGTTAATACAGCCTTGGAACTTCCAGCTGGGTTACGCCTTTCCTTCTTTTCAACTAATTCCGTTGCTGAGGAAGATTCAGACGAAGAAGGTGGAAGTAATTCTAAGTACTCCATTTCGGCCAAAAAGGGCTTGGTTTTTTTTTTTTTTTGTTTAACCCCCCTGGCGGTATCCCCGAGCGTGACTCGGGGTGGATTTTTTTATGCAAAAATCGGTATCCCCGAGTCACGCTCAGGGTGAATATGCAGATCCTGCAGCGCGCTGGCTTACCTTGTATCCAGGCAGGGTTACTGTACTTACCTTGTCCCTGGATCCAGCGATGCATCCCCGCTGTGTGAGCGAGTGGCGTCCTCCATTCGACTCACACAGTGCCCGCGCGCCGCCGATCTCCGTTCCCTGCGACGTAACGGCGCACAGGGGCGGAGACCGGTGGCAAATTCAAAAAAGTAAACAAACACATTACATACAGAACACTGTAATCTTATAGATTACAGTACTGTATGTAAAAAGTACACACCCCCCTTGTCCCTAGTGGTCTGCCCAGTGCCCTGCATGTTTTTTTACATAATAAAAAAAAAAAAAAATTGTGCCTGCAAACTGTAGATTGTCCATAGCAACCAAAAGTGTCCCTTTATGTCAAAAGTGATTTTAGAGCAGCTAGAAAACAGCGATAATAAATGATAATCACTTGCAGAATTGAGCGATAGCGATTTGTGGGGAAATTCGTCATAAAAAAATAAAACTAATGACAGCGACAATTCTGCAACTGAGTAAATTTCAGTGATTTTGATTTGATTACATTAGTGAATAATTTGTATTATAATTACATTATTATTTGTTATAATTATTTATAGTTATTTATTATATTATAATTTTATGATTTTGTGTTTCAATCTTTATCATACCAGAGATGTTTACTAGACTATTGTTTGGACAAATTTAAGTGAGTTATTCCTAAGAATTGCAGGCCTACAGTATAAAACGCAGAATTTCCATGCAAAATAATTGTACCGCTTTTGGTACGTAATTCCAGACAGAATCATACCGCCAGGGAGGTTAATCTCTTCTTTATAAAATGTTTCTTTACATATAACATTTAACATGTTTTGACACTTAAAAGGCAGCTTGATACTACCTTCCTTTACTATATGGTTGTTTCCAGTCCTCCCCCTACAAAAAAAAAAGGGGGGGGGGGGGGGAGAACGCAAGAAAGCCTTGGTGACTATAAAGAATGTTTTAATATATATATGTATTCCTAGTGTTATATACTTGTGATATTTATTATGTCTCCTCTGTGCCTTCTTATATTTAAGTTTACCTCCCTTATTGAGGGATAAACACCCCAACAAAAAAAAGAGAAGTTGTGTTTAAGACGTTTTTTTATATATATATTTCTTTATCGTACATCACGGGACACAGAGAAGCATAGTAATTACTATGTGGGTTATAGAGCCTACCTTCAGGTGTGGACACTGGTGTAATCAATTAGACAGGAAGTTCCCTCCCATACTGGGAGTACCTCAGTTTTTTCATCAGTGTCTAAGGTGTTGGTCACGAGTGAACATGTGCTCTTAGGAGCTCCACTGGAGGGATCCATGCTGGATGTAAAAAGCCTCCATAAATCCGGATCCGTCCAAGGTGCTTCATAGCCAAAGTGGACGGTACCCGGGCCCCGGTTGAGAAGAACGGGGTTTTGCCTGTAATGCTCCTCTTTTGAGGGATGGATCCTGATTACTCAGTACTTTGGTCAATTTCCTAATACCAAAAGTTTACTGACAGGGTGCGATATGGGTCCAGGTGGTGTGGTGTTCCTGTCCATGGACCCCGGTCCCTGAAGGTCTGTAGACTTTGCTCTCCGTGATGGGCGAAGATTGGACTGTCTGTGTGTGCAGAGTCCTGCGGCGTTGGATAAGGTAAGTGAAGGTGCTTTAGGACTTGGTCCTGAAAGTGTCCTTCTTTTTTGAGCCATTATGCTTGTCTAAGCTATCTGTCTGTGCCTCTCTAACATTGTCCTGAATGCTGTGGGGAGGAGGGGTGTTTATGCTCAGTCACTTAGCCCCTCCTGTACAGGTTTAGCAGAGTAAGGTTGTCCACAAGTTTTGGTCACAGTTTGTCTTACCTGGTCCTCACATGGTAGCTGCGGTAGCTCCAACCTCGTGCATACGCGACATAGTATGTGTCATAGGCGCACGTGTGTGCGTTTGCGCATAATTTATTGCCGCATTGGTGCGCACGCGTGTGCGCGACGTGCATGGGGGCTGTGGATGCGCGTGCGGCAACATGTGCGGCTACGTGCGCGCGCAGCCTCCTGATGCACGCCCGGCGGCGGGGCGCGCGTGCCCATGCGCGCAAAGGGTTCCATCTCAGCAGTTCTCTATGAGGCTTGAGATTCCAGGACAGAGCAGGTCAGGTGATTTGCACCTAGTCCATAAAAGGTCAAGTCCACTTCACCCATCCGGCTGACAGTGGACACAGAGAATACTTGTGCACAAGTTTCAGTATTATTGCTGGTTGTTGGACAGTGACACTTGCTTAAGGCGCATAGTGGGCTCTGCACCTTGCCGACCATCAAATAGCAGCGTCAGTGCTGGTCTATAGGTCCGCAAGTGGTTGCACCAGTTGTGAGTACCTCGGCTTTATTATGGCCAAAGGCTCAGGGACTAGAAGTACAAAGAGATCTAAAAAGGATCACCATCAGGCTCAGAGGATCTCGGGCATGCTCCTGCGGCTAATTCCTCTCCTGATAAATTGGAGGAGGCCCAGGGTGAACCATCAGGGCTGTCAGGTGCCTCATCTGCCCTTGTCCCGCCTGCTCCAGTTTTTGTGACACAGGAGGCTCTGGCCTCAGCCAAGGGTGGTCTGGAGCAGAGATTAGCGACCTTGATTGCATCCTCTCTCTCAAGAGCGCACAAGGTCTCCTTCTCCCTCTGCAGAGTTCCTCAGTGCGGAACAACTATCCTCAGAAGAAGTTGATTTACCCTCTGGGGATCAGGCAGAGGGTCATTCAGAGGTCGGACTCTGAGGATTCCACCCTGGGGGAACCATTTTCAGCATCTCAGTCCGAGAATTTGTTGGTCCAGTTCCACAAGGAGAGGGTCCGCTCGGCCTTCAAGTTGCCCCTTTTTAGAGCCAGCATCGAGTTCAGTCTCTTCTTTAGGCTCTTTAAAAAGCTCCTCATGCTAATTATTCCTTCCCGGTTCATCCCCTACTGGAAGGCCTTATGTACAAGGATTAGAACATCCGGATAGATTTTTTTTCTTCCTCCTAAAAAGTTTTTCGGTTTTATACCCCATGGAGGAACAGTCCACTAAGAAATGGGGTATCCCCACAGTGGACGCAGTCGTGTCCTGCGTAAACAAGACCTTGACCTGTCCGGTGGACAACGTTCAAGTGTTTAAAGACCCGACAGACAAGAGATTAGAGACGCTGTTAAAGACTTTGTTTTTCTACAGCTGAAAGGGGTAACCCAGCCTGCAGTAGCAGCTATTGGTATTTGCCAAACCTTAAAAGACCAGTTAAAAGGGGTCTTGAAGGATATCTCGGCTTAACAGGCTCAGGAATTGGCTGACTTTCCTAAAGCACTATGCTTTGCCATTGATGCTATCGAGGACTCTATACAACAGTCCTCTCTCTCTCTCTCTCTCTCTCTCTCTCTCTCTCTCTCTCTCTCTCTCTCTCTCTCTCTCTCTCTCTCTCTCTCTCGTTCATTTGCACAGATTACTCTGGTTAAAGAATTGGTCAGCTGGAACCCTGTAGAGAAACCCATGGAGAACGTTTATTTGTGGAAGATCTGGATGCATACGTTCAGAACATTTCCAGTGACAAAAGCACACTGCTACCAGTAAAAAGAAAAGGTTTAGGGGTCCTCCCTCCTTTAAAAAATCTTCCTCTCCTAGCCCTAGTACTTCCGCTACCAGGCAGTTCAGACGGCCTCTCGGACGGGTTAATACAGGTGGGAGGCCGCAGGGCCAGCCTCAGGCTTCCAAAAAGCCTTGGAACCATAAGCCAGGCAAGCCAGCATCTAAGTTGGCATTATGAAGGTTCACCCCCACTCAGCAGGGTGGGGGGAAGACTTCAGCTGTTTGCGGAGGCTTGACAAGGGAGGATCCAAGACAATGGGGTTCTCTCTACGGTTCCGAGGGCTACAAGCTGGAGTTGAGCGGATTTCCTCCACCTCGCTTCTGGGCCTCAAGCATCCCGAAAGACCCGGGAAAAGAGGGTCCTTGGCTTCGGCCTTGCATCATCTATTATTCCAAGTAGTAATCGAAAAGCTGCCACTGGAAGAACCAAGTTGGGGTTCTATTCAGATCTTTTTCACCGTCCCCAAACCAAACGGAGATGTAAGACCCATTCTGGACCTCAAGGCCTTAAACAAATTTCTAAAGGTCCAGTCTTTTAGGATGGAATCGATCCGGTCGGTGGTTGCCTCCTTACAAGGAGGGGAGTTTCTGGCGTCCATCGATGTAGGACGCATACTTGCACATTCCCATCTTCCTCAACCATCAGAAGCTGTTGCGCTTCACGGTAAATCGGCGCCACCTTCAATTCGTGGCCTTACCTTTTGGTCTGGCCACCACACCGCGTGTATTCACAAAAGTTCTGGCCCCCACTATTAGCCAATCTAAGATCTCAAGGCATATCTATTGTAGCCTATCTAGACGATCTGTTGTTGGAAAGCCGGTCAGTTGCTGATCTAAACTCAGCAGTACACAGAACCGTGAAATTCCTAGAGTCCATGGGTTGGGTTCTCAACCTGGACAAATCGGCCTGGGTGCCTGTGCAAAGCCTCGAGTATTTGTGTCTACTCGTAGACACAGACCAAGAAAGATCTGTCTACCCCAGAGAAATCTTGATGCTTTAAGAGAACTAGTTCAGCTAGTCAAGTCAGGGCCTAAACCCTCCATTCGCCTTTGTATGCAGCTACTGGGGGAAAAGGTAGCCTCTTTCGAGGTCGTCCCATTCGCTCCGTTCCACTCAAAGGGGCTTCAATACGCCATCCTGTCGGCTTGGAGCAAGAAGGCCAAGGCCAAGACCTCCCTATGTCCCTCTCCTGGACAGTCCGGCAGAGCCTTGCTGGTGGCTGGTTCCCCAGAACTTACTAAGAGGAAAGTCTCTTTTGTTCCCATCGCTGGCGGCTTGTGACCACAGATGCCAGTCTTCTGGGCTGGGGTGCAGTCCTGGAGGGCCTGTCTCTCCAAGGAAAATGGTCAATCATGAGAGGTCCCTACCTATCGACCTACTAGAGATGCGGGCAGTTCATCTAGCCCTGTCAACGTGGACGGACAGGTTGAAGGGGCTCCCAGTCAGGATTCAGTCCGACAATGCCACGGCTGTGGCATACATAAATCGCCAGGGGGGCACAAGGAGTCGTGCAGCCCAAAAAAAAGGTGGATCGAGTTCTGATCTGGGCGGAAAAGTATGTCCCCTGCATGTCTGCGGTTTTCATCCCGGGCATAGACAATTGGCAGGCAGACTACCTAAGCCGCCAACAATTGCTCCCAGGGGAGTGGACTCTTCACACCTTCCAGGGCATTTTTCAGAGGTGGGGAACACCTTATGTGGATCCTTTTGCATCGAGGTTCAATGCAAGGGTGGACAACTTTCTGTCCCGGACAAGGGATCCACTCGCTTGCAGCACGGATGCGCTGGTGTTTCCATGGGACCAATTCTCCCTAATGTATGCGTTTCCTCCACTGCAATTAGTACCCCGCCTCCTTCGCAGGATAAGGTTGGAAAAGAAACCCGTGATTCTGGTCGCTCCGGCGTGGCCCAGAAGGGCCTGGTACACAGAAATTGTAAGGATGTCCGTGGGGCATCCATGGACCCTTTTGATTCGTCCAGACCTACTGTCTCGAGGACCGATATTCCATCCTTCCTTACCGTCCCTAAATGTAACGGTGTGGCTGAGCCCCATATCCTAAAAGGAGGGGTCTCTCTAATTCAGTAGTATCTACTTTAATTAATGCCAGAAAGCCAGCATCCATGCTTATTTATTACAGAGTTTGGAAATCTTATGTGGCCTGGTGCGAAACCAGGGGGTGGCATCCCCGGAGGTTTCCCAGTAGCAGAATTCTAGATTTTCTGCAGATGGGGGCAGACTTGAAGTTGGCCCTAAGCACCATTAAGGGCCAGATCTTGGCCTTATCGATTCTGTTTCAAAAGCCACTGGCTACACATTCTCTGGTCAAACCCTTTTTACAAGGTGTATCCTCCAGTCAAGACCCCCTTGTGTCCATCGGATCTGAATCTGGTCCTGTCTGTCTTGCAGAAGCAACCCTTTGAGCCTTTGGCTCACATTCCATTGGTCCTTCGGCCCAGGAGGTAGTTTTCTGGATAGCCATAACCTGCTAGGAGGGTATTGGAGTTGGCGGCCTTATCGTGTAAGGAACCATACCTTACTCTCCATAAGGACAGAGTGGTCCTATGGCCTCACCCGGTTTTCCTTCCTAAGGTTGTCTCTAGCTTTCATTTAAATCAAGATCTAGTTCTCCCTTCTTTTTTCTCAGAACCCAGTTCTGCAAGGGAGAAGCCATTGCATGCCCTAGATGTACTTGGAACAGTTAAGTTCTACCTTAGGGGCTGCTGTTTAGATCCGGAAAACGGACATGTCGTTTATCCTACCAGAATGTCCCAGATGTGGGCAGGCAGCGTCGAAATCCACTATCTCCAAATGGATTCGACAGGTCATTACTCAAGCCGATAGCTTGAGGGGAGAGGTTCCCCCGTTTAAGGATAAAGCACATTCCACTAGAGCGGTGGGTACTTCCTGGGCAGTGCATCACCTAGCCACCTTGGCTCAGGTCTGCATGGCCGCGACGTGGTCGTCTGTCCATACTTTCACAAAATTTTACCAATTGGACATAAGGAAGGTGAGGAAAGCGCCTTTGGGCGCAGTGTGCTGCAGGCTGCAGTTTGATTCCTCACGTCTGCGTTGTTGTCTCCCTCCCCTCAGTAAGCATTGCTTTGGGACGTCCCACATAGTAATTACTATGCTTCTCTGTGTCCTGTGATGTACGATAAAGAAAATAGGATTTTTTATAACAGCTTACCTGTAAAATCCTTTTCTTGGAGTACATCACGGGACACAGAGCTCCCACCCCTCTTGTTTGGGGATATTGGGACACTTATTGCTTTGCTAAAAAAAACTGAGGTACTCCCAGTATGGGAGGGGTTATATAGGGAGGGAACTTCTTGTCTTATTGATTACACCAGTGTCCACACCTGAAGGTAGGCTCTATAACCCACATAGTAATTACTATGCTTCTCTGTGTCCCGTGATGTACTCCAAGCAAAGGATTTTACAGGTAAGCTGTTATAAAAAATCCTATTATATATAATTATAATTTAGAGCTGTTACTGATCAAAATTTTTGTGTTCGATTAATCGTGTTTTTTTTTTTTTTTTTTTATCGACTAATTTAGATTAATTATAACGCACATACAGATCCAACTACTCTTAGCTAATCTCCTTTCAGGCTGATTCCCAGTGAAGCTACCAACCACTGGAAAAATGGATAGCAGGATACAAAAAACACACAAAGGCAGCGCTCAATGGGAATAGCATTAAAACTTTTATAGTCTTCAGGTAGGTAACCAAATAAATATTGCACTGGAGATGAAATCGATGTAGCTACATAAACTGTAAAAATGGTGCGAGTAATACCAAACAATAGCAAAAGCAGTCATAAAAACATGTAGCTAAGAATGAGACTGGTATAAAACCATGTAAAATGATACCACTGCTGAATCCAGATGAGAGGTTAACATCAGCCCGTCGGCATGTAGATGTCCCATGAAGGGGACTATCACAACTCCCAGTGAATGGTTGTAGAATCCCTGGTTGATAGAGGGAAGTGTAACAGCCCTTGCGTGTGGCAGATAGTAAGGTCCCGCCAGCATGCAGATATGAAGGCACAGCAAAGGAGCCCTTCAGATGGACACGGCAAGCCCTGCCGGTGTCCGTGACATCACCGGATCTCCGACGGAACTCCCTGAAGGCCCAGAAGCCGGCGGAGAGGTGAGTACCAATCAAAAAAAAATAATTGATCAAAGATTTTGATCGATCAAAAAAATTAAAGATTAATCGATTAATTAAAAGTTAATTTGCACAGCCCTAATAAAAATATATATATATATGTATATGTATATATATGTGTGTGTGTGTGTGTGTGTGTGTATGTATGTATGTATGTATGTGTGTGTGTGTGTGTGTGTGTATATATATATATATACTTATTTATAATTTGTAGTAGTCCCTTCTAAATTATATGTGTTTTTGGACCCCAACACCCCCCCCCCCCCCAGCGAGGGGAGGAGGAGAAAGAAAAGAGAAAAATAAATAAATAAGCTCCCACACGTTCTCTCCCCCTGCCCCCCCCCCCCTCCAGAATAGGTGAGAAACCAATCAGATTAATTTTAAAAACAAAACACTGCCCTGTATTTGTTTGTTTTTTGTTCTGTGTGTCTCTTTACATCACGGAAACATGAAACCAGTTTAAAAGTGAAACTAAACTGCAGGCACATTATATGATTGATTTTTATCTATTTTTAATCATTTTTAAAAGGAATCAGTTAGCTATTATGTCTCTATACCCTGTAAACAGTCATTTCAGCAAAAAACTATTTTTCCTTTAGTGACCCTTTAAAGTACAGATAGCCGCATTGGGAGTTTTTCTGGAAAGGCCTATATCTTCGGAGCCTTTAGTTTCAAGATTTTTCAAGGCGCTTTCTAGATCCAGACCAGCTCCCGTGAGATACTTCCCCAGTTGTGATTTGTCAGTGGTTCTTCAGACACTATCTAAGGAACCCTTTGAACCGGTACAAGACATTTCTCTGAAGTTCCTTACTCTCAAAACTGTGTTCCTAGTGGCAATTACGACAGCCAGGAGAATGTGTGAGCTGCACACCCTGTCAATAAAGAAACCCTTTCTATCCGTCTACACTGTCTGCATAGACGGATAGGAAGGGTTTTTTTTTTGGACAGGGCGTGCATCTCACAGATTTTCCTGGCTGTCGGTGGGTTGTACTAAAGACTGATCCAGCCTTTCTACCAAAAGTGGCGTCATCCCTCAAACGGTCGACGGAAATTGTCATACCGACCTTCTACTCTAACCCGTCAGGAGAGAAGAAACACCAATTCCACAAGTTGGATGTGAGAAGAACCTTGTTTCATTACCTTGAAGTGACCAAGGATTTTCGATCTTCAGACTCCTTGTTCATACTTTCTTCAGGAAAAAAGAAGGGCCACCAAGTGTCTAAGGCCGCGTACACACGACCGAGAAACTCGTCGGGCTAAACTCATTGTTCTGCCCGTCGAGGTTCAGCTGTCGACAAGGTCGTCGAGCCAAATTTCCCCATAGAACAATGAGGAAATGGAGAGCATGCTCTCTTTTTGGCTCGAAGGGCTTCCCGACGGGATGCTCGGCGAAAAGTGTACACACGACCGGTTTTCTTGGCAGAATACGTCTCCCATCAAGGTTCTCGCTGGATTCTGCCGAGAAACTCGGTCGTGTGTACGGGGCCTATGGGGTCAGTAGTTAGATGGCTAAAAATGGACATTCTGGAAGCCTACTCCCAAGCAGGGCTATCTCCACCACTGGGAATTAGAGCACACTCTACTAGGGCTCAGGCCACTACATGGGCAGAAATAGCTGGTGCCACCCCAGATCAAATCTGCAAGGCAGCTACGTGGTCAAGTTACCTTGCGTTTGTCTGTCATTACAGACTGGATCTTCTGTCAGCAAGCGATCAGGCTTTTGGCAGAAAGGTCTTGCAGGTTGTGGTCCCTCCCTAAGTGGGTAAGTATTTTATCTTCTCAAGGTGCTGTCCTGAAAGACTCATGGAAAACAAGTTACCAGTAAGTCTAACTTGACTTTTTTTAGGTTCCATTACAGCAGTCACTACACCTATTTAGTACCAAACTTTTACCCTTTTGACACATACTCTCTTTTGGACACGGTAGCCCTTTTGTTGGCTCTCCGATTCAGAGAATTTTTGGTTAGGCCTGTCTCACTGAGGAGGTCCTTTTGATCATCAACTCCTTAACGTGTGGGAAAGGCCCTGATGGCATCCCTTTTGAATTTTGCAAAGCTTAGAGTGCACAGCTGGCTCCTCGGTTGGCTGCCCTGTATATAGGCCGTTTGGTAGAAAGATGCCCCAGCCCCTGAGTAAAGCCCATTTTATTCAGATTAACAAAAGTCCTAAAGATTCTGCTTTCTGTGCCTCCTATAGGCCAATAGCATTATTAAACTTGGATTTCAAAATCCTTACTAAGCTCCTCACTAGTAGACTAACCAGCATTCTTAGTTTTATATCCGGTAAATCCACAGACTTAAATATCCACAGAATCTTAACGAACATTCATGCCCCCCCCATTCCAATCAGTGAGCTCGGGTAATTGCCTCCCTAGATCTAGAATAAGCATTTGACACAGTGGAATGGAGTACTTCTGGGATGTCCTGAGACGTATGGGGTTTCAGCTTTTTCTTGTTGACCCTGAGGCCATGAGGGTTGCTCCACCGGATATCCCTCTAAAATGGGTAGATAACTTTTAAGCACCTGGGTATTGTGATTTCTAGATTTGTTAAGGATTACATGCCTTTGAACCTGCTACCAACTCTTACTTCTGTAAAGACGAGGCTTTTTTTTTTTTTCTTCCACTCTTAAAGGTTTTCTTTTTTTTTTTCTAAATATGTTCCTTTAAGCTAGTGCATTGTTGGTTCACTTGCCTTTTAGCTCCGATTTTCCCTTCTAAGGTTTTTTTTTTCCCCTTTTGTCTGAATTTCTCACTTCCTGTTTTTCCTCATTAAGCTTGCCTGAAGTAATCCTGGGGTGAGCCACGCACAAACACTTTTTTTTTTTTTTTCCTTTTAGTTTTTGTCTATGCAAGCTGCATGGTGCTCCGGTGGCCTGCTTTGGTTGGATGCGTTGGTGATGTTTGTGTTATTGAAACTTCAATAAAAATAATTTTCTCAGACTTTTATTCCTATGATGCTTCCAGAGGCCTTCTGAACCAAGAAGCCACAGGAATAATTTCCTGGAAAAACCTGCACTGGTTGGACCTGTATAATCGCCCCCATGTTGGTAAGAATTTGCTCTTCAGAAGCTAGCCAATATTTGTCCCTCAACAGTTGTATGAAAGGGGCATGCTAAATTGGCTTCCTACTGGCAGAAGAATATGCAAAGCTCGCACACATCACTTTTTGTGCTTTTTGGAGTATTCTGGAGAATTATACAGACCTCCTTTTTTAACTTTAGCCTTGTTAACCACTTAAGCCCTGGAAGGATATACCCCCTTCCTGACCAGACCATTTTTTGTGATACGGCAATGCATCAATTTAACTGACAATTGCGCGGTCATGTCCTCCCTTTTTTTTTTTTCTCTCCACATTTAGAGCTTTCTTTTGGTGGTTTTTGATTGATAATTTTTTTGCGCTATAAACAAAAAAAGAGCGACTATTTTGAAAAAAAATGTTTTGCTATAATATCCCAAAAGAAGTAAAAACATGAATTTCTTCATCAGTTTAGGCTTATATATATTCGTCTACATATTTTTGGTTAAAAAAACGCAATAAGCGTATATTGATTGGTATGCGCAAAAGTCATAAGCCCGTATTCGCATACGCTACGGCGGCATTAAATGTGCGCCGATGTATCTCTTTTATGCTACGCCGACGCACCGCAGAGAGGCAAGCATGGAATTCAAAAAGCAAATGCTCCCAACTCTGCGGGAGATACGTCGGCGTAAGTGCTTTGTGAATCCAGGCCATAGCGTCTAAAAAATAGGGGAACGATTTTTTTTGTTTATTTATTTTTTTACCAGTAATTGTAGCGATCTACGATTTTTCTTTTTTCTGGGACTTCGGTGGACAGTATGGACACTTTTTGACACTGTTGACATTTATACAGCGATCAGAGCTAAAAAATAACCACTGATTATTGTATAAATGTCATTGGCAGGGAATGGGTTAACTGTGGGGGGATGGAAGTGACTGGGGGAGGAGACATACTGTTGTTCCTACTTAGTAAGAACACACCATCTACTCCCTGACAGAATGGGGATTTGTGTGTTTACACACACAGATCCCCGTTCTCATTCCGTCAGGAGCAATCGCGGGTGCCCGGCATACATCGCGCCTTAAAGAACCGACTTATTGCTACAGCAATTTGTGCACCGGTGCCAACCTGCATTTTTTTTTTTTGGCCTTTGAAACTCCTGTTTTATATTGGAACTGATGGGTATGAAGAAAAACCTTTTTAATCCCATACTCCTTTTCCTTGCAATTTCTTTTTTATTTTCAGCAGATTGGGGAAGAATAGAATCCTATCCAGTGACGAACAACGAGCCCTCAAAGGGAGTTATGCTCAACTTGGATTTGGAACCAATGTCCCCAATACAAGATTATTAAATTGGTGTTACTGTCCATAAAAATTTGAAACAATGGTCGACGTCCTCGACTTTGTGCGGTGATATCTGAATGATGCCTGCAGCTACAGGCATCATTCAGATATCACCGTCTTCTGCCGGCGATTCTGTGCACAATGAGAATAATCAAAGCGGCAGTTCCCCCCCCCACCGCCATCCGATGCTTCTCCAGGCTCTCCCGTGCCATCGGGCCCTGAGAACGAACCGGCCGGCACCGACTCGCCATGATATAGATGACTGGTGACCAGTCATCTTTGTGACATCAAACACAAAGCCGCGGCTGTCGGCATGAGATCGGTGAACTTCTTTTTTTTTCACAATCTCATGCTTTTAAGCCTAGAGGAGAGATGTGGGGTCTTATTGATTTCTATTACAAGGGATGTTTACATTCCTTGTAATAGGAATAAAAGTGATCAAAAAAATAAAGGGGGGAAAAAAAAAGTGTAAAAATAAATATTAAGTAAAACATTTTTTTTTTTTTCTTTTTAACCACTTCCATACCAGGCACTTACGCACCTTCCCGCCCAAGCCAATTTTCAGCTTTCAGCACTGTCGCAATTTGAATGACAATTGCGCGGTCATGCTACACTGCACCCAAACAAAATTGGCGTCCTTTTTTCCCCACAAATAGAGCTTTCTTTTGGTGGTATTTGATCACCTCTGCGATTTTTTTTTTTTTTTGCGCAACAACTAAAAATAGAGCGAAGATTTTGAAAAAAAAATAAAGTTTTTATTTTTTTCTGTTAATTTTTTTGTAAAGGAGTATGTTTTCTCTTTCAATTACGGGCACTGATATGGTGGCACTGATGGGCACCGATGAGGTGGCACTGATGGGCACCGATGAGGTAGTTCTGATGGGCGCCAATTAGGTAGCACTGATGGGCACTGATAGGCGGCGCTGGTATGGGGCACTGATGGGCACTCATGGGCGGCACTGATGGGCACTCATGGGCGGCACTGGGCACTCATAGGCGGCACAGATGGGCACTCATAGGCGGCACAGGTGGGCACTGATAGGTGGCACAGGTGGGCACTGATAGGTGGCACAGGTGGGCACTGATAGGTGGCACAGGTGGGCACTGATAGGTGGGCACTGGGCATGGATTGGCACTGACAGACACTGGGGTGGCACTGATGATCACCGAGGGGTGGCACTGATGGATCCATGTTGCCAATCAGTGCCCATGTGTGGGCACTGATTGGCATCATTTTATTTTTTACTGCCCCCCTTTTTTTTTTTTTGTCCTTCTTTTTTTTTTTTTTTTTTTTCTTTTTTTTTTTTTTTGAGAACGGCTAGTCACGATTTCATAACCACTTCCCGGCCGTAAATCTGTTATTCACTTTTACTTGCCTACTGTGCACCTACACCCCCTTCCTGTCCAGACGAAATTTAAGCTTCCGGCACTGCGTTGCTTTAACTTACAATTGCGCGGTCGTACGACGTGGCTCCCAAACAAAATTGGCGTCCTTTTTTTTCCCCACAAATAGAGCTTTCTTTTGGTGGTATTTGATCACCTCTGCAGTTTTTATTTTTTGCGCTATAAACAAAAATAGAGTGTCAATTTTGAAAAAAAATGCAATATTTTTTACTTTTTGCTATAATATCCCCAAAAATATATAAAAAAAATATTTTTTTTCCTCAGTTTAGGCCAATACGTATTCTTCTACATATTTTTGGTAAAAAAAAAAATGCAATAAGCGTTTATCGATTGGTTTGTGCAAAATTTATAGTGTTTACAAAATAGGAGATAGTTTATGGCATTTTTATTATTTTGTTTTTTTACTATTAATGGCGGCGATCTGTGATTTTTTTTTTTTATTGGGACTGCGACGTTATGACGGACACTTCGGACACTTTTGTGACATTTTTGGGACCATTTACATTTATACAGTGAACAATGCTATAAATATGCATTGATTACTGTATAAATGTGACTGGCAGTGAAGGGGTTAACCACTAGGGGGCGGGGAAGGGGTTAAATGTGTGTCCTATGAGGGTTCTAACTGTAGGGGGAGGGGGGGTGACTGGGGGAGGTGACCGATTTTATCCCTATCTACAAGGGACACAGCATCGGTCTCCTCTCTCCCTGACAGGACGTGGAGCTCTGTGTTTACACACAGAGCTCCACGTCCCCGCTCAGTTACTGGGCAATCGCGTGTGCCCGGCGGCGATCGTTGTCACCGGGCACTCGCACCGGGATCCCAGCAGAGCGGCGCGTGCGCCTGCCCGTGGCTGTCGGAACAATGGAGTCCTCCGCCCGCCGTCATTTGACGGTGGGCGGTGGACAAGTGGTTAAACGTCCCTGTCTCCGGTAGCTCGTGCTCAGAAACGAACACGCATGTAAGTCCCGCCTACATATGTAAACTATGTATAAACCCCACATGTGAGGTATTACTGTGTGCGTGTGCAACAATTCTAGCACTAGACCCCCTCTGTAACTCGAAAATGGTAACCTGTAAAAAAAATGTAAGCGTTGCCTATGGAGATTTTTAAGTACCGAAGTTTGGCGCCATTCCATGAGTGTGCGCAATTTTAAAGTGTGACATGTTAGGTATCTATTTACTCGGCATAACATCAACTTTCACATTATACAAAAAAATTGGGCTAACTTGCTCTTGCAGGCCTCTGTATATCCTACTTTCACAGACTGCACTTTTGGGGGAACAAGAGTGCACTGTGTTGCATAAACTGCTTCCAAAAGTTCTTCCTATCCTAAGGTAAAAGATGCCTACTGTTTCTATTTTTTTTTCCCTGACTCTTGGCCCTTAAAGTGGATGTCACAATGTAAAGTATAAGATTGCCTATCATCTGTGCCCAGTCTTGCCACACAGAGTTAATCCAGCGCTGAGTAATCCTCTTTTAAATTTCAGTGCAAATTAACAGAATTCCGGATAAAAACTTGCCAAATTATAAAGTCCGTTTCTCTGTTGTTGCTTTCAGTGACAGGTATTTTACAAATCTAGCTTGGACATGTTTATCATAACAAGAGGTGATCCAAAGTTCATTGTATATTACTAGGATGTGTTATGATGTTATATCACCTCATATTATGATAAACATAACATATAATAAACATGTCCTAGCTAGATATGTAAATAACCTCTCACTCAAAGGCAGGGTTTTATCTGGAAGGCTGTTAATTTTCACTGAACATAAGAGAGGATTGCTCAGAGCTGGATCAACTCTGTGTGGCAAGACTGGGCACAGATGATAGGAAATATTATACTCTACATCAGGGCTCAAAATTTCCAGCCCTGAGCTACTAGCCAGGCCTCAAAAGTTACTCGCCACCAGTTGCCCCACCTAATTCATACACTGCCCTGCGCCTAATTGCACCCGTAAACACGCCCTCGTAGACTATCTCATGGAATGACACTGTTAAATGTTTTATGCAAAATCAAGTTACACAATTAAATATTAACAACAACAACAACATGGTACAGGGCACTGGGGGCAGACCAGAGGGACAGGGCACTGGGGGCAGACCAGAGGGACAGGGCACTGGGGGCAGACCAGAGGGACAGGGCACTAAAACTGGGTCTCTTCCCCCATTCTCTTGCTGTCTACTCTGCAACTCCCATACATCCTCTCTCTCCTATTCATCTCATCATCAGGAGCCTGTGTGTGCGGCTCCACGCTTGCATGTCCCCACTTCCCCCTTTTTTTCAGGCTGGCAGTGAAGAAAGAAGCTGCAGCACAGCGGGAGGGAGTACAATCCAGCGCTGAGATCCACACAACTGCACATCCATTGACACCACCGCACAGCACACATTGAGACCAGTCTGTTTGCAGTGCTCAGGCTGAACTGTTGGACACTTACATAGAGCACAAGGAGAAGAAAACTGCACAAACTGGAAGGCTGCCGCTCTCATGTCAGGGCAACTTTCAGTGAGCGCTGCACCAGAGTGGTAATTTTTGCAATCCTCCACCTCACTTATTACTTCCTGCTCTCCAGCTACATTGGTCGGGGGGACGGGGCAGGCTCAGAGAGGTCATACTGTTAGGTCCCATGGCTTAATGAGAATTGTAAGGAGAGCGCCTGTTTACTGCTCTGCCTGTGTGCGGCTCACCAGACTACTTTTCCCGAGCGTGCACCTTTCCTCTTTGGCCGCCAATTGCATCGGGGCTCTAAATGTAGGCACAGATTGGAGGGAGATTGGTCATGCAGCCCTGTCATCACTCGCCCCCAGCTTAAATTCACTCGCCAAATGCTAGTAGGCGAGTGGAAATTTTGAGGGCTGCTCTACATTGTGACATCAAAATTGTTTACATCCACTTTAACAATCTTTACCAGTAGTCCTTACTAGTAGTTCTGTCTGAAGGAGAGCTGCACCTTCTCCAGAATCCATGGTGGATGTCGAGGAGGAGGGTAACAATAAAGCCGACATTGCATTGTGTAGGAGTTCAGCCTATATTCCTCTTTGTTTCATTAGATTGTTTGTTTATTTAGCCTGAGATACTACCATCGCATCTACCATTTTCAGGGTACAGGGCAGGTTATTTGTCAATAAGTTTTAGCTACCAAAGGCTTCTTGCAAGCACCGCCAAAGGGCTTAGGCTAATTTTATTTCTACCATAATTTTCACATATACTTTTTAAGGGTAACAGAAAACCCGCTAACAGAAAATGTTGTTAGTTTTGGCTGATGATTTATCGGATGGCTTCTTGAAATTGTGCACACCTTCAGGGCAGAACATACGTCTGCAGCTGAGCATGATTCATAACAAAAAAAAAAAAAATATCCTCCTTTAACCTTGCAGCCCCCATGTTAAAGCAGAGTTCCAGGCTTTTTATGTTAAGTCAGCAGCTACAAAAAGTGTAGCTGCTGACTTTTAATAAACAGACACTTGCCTGTTCTACAGTCCAGCGATGCGGCCGCACGGAGCATCGCTCCTCTTCCCCAGGCGCCTCAATTAACACTCTGGGCACCTGCCCGTGACAGCATCCTGCTTCACGGCCGGGCACGCACTGCGCGAGTCGTGCTGCTCTCTTGGAGTGGACAGGCTGTCTTCTGGAACCTGTCACGTGTCCCAGGAGATCGCCTAGAAGGAGGGGCCACCTAGGTGGAGGAGTCGTCGCCTAGGCAGAAGGAGGAAGTAGGACAGGAAGTCCCACTCCTAACGAAGCCCCCACTCCCCCCCCCCCCCCCAAAAAAAAATGACATGTCAAATGTGGCATGTAAGGGGGCAAGGGGTGCTTAAAGTGAAAGTTCCACTTTTGGGTGGAACTCCACTTTAAAAGGAAAAGCAGTTCTTACTGGGTTACTGATTAGTTCCTGGAAGATGTCTTGCACTCCACCACTTGCCAGATTTCCATCCTACAGGGTGTGGGGAATCTCCAGGCAGGTAGTGTCATTGTTGGGATTCAAATTGATGAGCCTAGTGCTGCTAGGCGCAAGTGCTGCCCCATAGCACACAACTCTTTTTTAATACAACAGGTAAGTTCTGGAAATGTATCTGCACCCAATGGGTGGTAATTTTCTTGCTAGCTAACTGCCGGATCTTTAGAAAAGTTAACAGGGGGTGAATATATAATATTATTATTTTTATTTTTTTAGAGGGGGGGAGGGGGTGCTGGCTGGGATTTGGAGATCGGCTGATGTCACAGATCCATCAAAAAAGCCTGACTGGCTGCTGGCTCAGTCTATCGGCGTACCTCTGACAGCCTGAGCAAGCTGCTTCTGCCTCCTGCTCAGCACAGCGAGTGCTAGAGGGGCTCCTGCCCTCCAGTAAGCGCTGGAAGGGCAGAACAGAGAGCCGTGTGGACTGACCTTCAACAGTCTATCAGAAGTCTGATAACTGAGCAATCGGCGATATTTGCTTGCTCAACTCTAGGTTTAAAGGAGGCGGGTTAACAGCTGCAGCCATCTAGGTGAGGATAATTTTCTCATTTTCGATTCTTACACTTCTCTTTTAAGGACAACATCGGTTGTCTGAGTGAGACTGAGTGATTAAACTTGCCCTATTAAAAAATCATGGCACTGCTTATTATGAAACAGTATAATTTTCTTTATCTTCACATTACATGTAGGCTTCTGACTAATGACACACACCCAGCAGGTAGTGGGTGTATCACTGTTTTACCTTAACAAACAGTTGTGATAAAATATAAAGGACGGCAGTTAATCATTATATTGGATGACTTATGAACAACCTGGTTTTGTCCTAATCAAAATATTCCTTTCAGTCATGTGAAAATGTAAACCTCATGGAAATGTTTGACTTTTGAAACAATTTTGAATAGGCAAATGATATCCTTATTCAGACAGTTCCTATAGATAAAGGTGATCTATGTTCTTCAATAAAATACAAGAAAATTAGTCTCCTATATACACTTACCCCCCCTCCCCCCCCCCCCCAAAATAAAGCATACTCCTATTCATATCGCAACATGCTCCAGTAACTTTTTTTTTATTCAAGTGGACACGTGAGACCGATTATCTCTTCGACAAGAGGCTGATTAATGGTAGAATCATTGGCCATATCTCTAGCTGCTGACTTCTCATACCAACTCATTCTCTCCTCTCCTAGAAAAGGCCAAAGCCCAACATATTTTATTTCCTAAAAACATATAAGCATGGCAACAAGCCGGAAGACTTCTCAATACAGCACTGCAGTATCTGTTTAAACAAAATCAAATATCAACTTAAAACATTAATATCCACAATCGCAAAAAGATCCAAAAAACAAGTGCAAATCAAGCTCTTTAGGGCTCAGTCACACATCATATCAGTTTTCATGGACTCCGTTTGTTTACTAGGGATCGCTCCGTTGGGCCCCGCTGAGCTGGCGGATAACATTGTCTTTGCTAACTGTGGAGAGACGGACCTGTCAGATCTCCGCTATGGGAGATCGAATGAAAACGGATCCGCTTGTCCGTTTTCATCCGATCTGCCAGACAGATGGGGAAAACAGGGTTTCCATCTGTCTGAATTAATGCAGTGGATTGATGTCAGAGGACATGTCACCACTGACATCTGTCGCTCCATAGAACTATGTGGAGCGTCCGATCAGGGCTGCCTATATACTGACAGGCGGACCTCAATGGTCCCCAAGGAGGGATCTGGAGGGGGGGGGGGGACAGGAACGAGGAGTGTATCGGGATGCACTGGTTGATTCAGGACCACCTCTGACTGAGTTCATTGTTGTTTGGGGTATTGGCTTTATCAGGAAGTCCTAAGGGCGATCCCTTCTGAGGAGAAGATGATAAACTGGTGCCACAGCGCTCATGTCTTTTTATATTTTTCTTGCTGTCTCGCAGTGAGCACCAAGTTCTCCATTTTACTAATGTCCACTACCCTCTGGATCCAGCTAGCTACCATTGGTGGGATTTGACTTTTACATTCAAGTGGGATACAAGATTTTGCCTCATTTAACAATTGGTGTAGAATAGGCTTTTTTTTCTTTGTATCTGTTGGTTGATATTGTGTTTACGTGCAGTAAGAAGAATGCCGGTTATCTAGAATAATATATTCTGTGAACTTCTGAATGGTTATTCTGAATGTAGGAAAAAAGGAAGAATCAACTGCACTAAGATACAAAATAATATAAAAACAACCCAGTGCTAAATATATATATATAAAATAAGGAGCTGCTAGGAGCTCAAAAGAAGCTGCACCTGACTGTACTAACAAACACAGTGTAAAACAATTGGTAAAAAAACAGAATGCGCTACTAACATAAATCGAAAGCAAAATAAGTGTCCACAGGTGATAGTCATAGGACTAGTGTCCATTAGTCCAATCAAAAAAAAACAAATGGAATTCACAGTTATATATGAAAAAAGTCAACACCAGTGCAAAGAAATGTGAATAATGTTGATAAACACGGTGACACTCTAATTCAAAAAAGTGCTGATAGAAGATCCTCCACCTTGCAGAAAAAAGATGGCCGCTTACCAGAACTCTGGTGGCCCCTTAATTAAAAGAGAACCCCAGATAGCGTGTGCTTATCCACTAGGAGGAAGATGTAAGGTCAGGTCACTTGTTGATGCCCATCGGCAGCGGAGCAGGATTGAATACTCGGAATGGATTGCCAAGGAGAAACAAAAAGGGCCACTGGGAAGCTGCAGCGGCAACTCCACGGCACTCTCACGCTATCTGGGGTTCTCTTTTAATTAAGGGGCCACCAGAGTTCTGGTAAGCGGCCATCTTTTTTCTGCAAGGTGGAGGATCTTCTATCAGCACTTTTTTGAATTAGAGTGTCACCGTGTTTATTAACGTTATTCACATTTCTTTGCACTGGTGTTGACTTTTTTCATATATAACCGTGAATTCCATTTGTTTTTTTTGATTGAACTAATGGACACTAGTCTTATGACTATCACCTGTGGACACTTATTTGGTTTTGAATTATCACCTGTGGACACTTATTTTGCTTTCTATTTATGTTAGTAGCGCATTCTGTTTTTTTACCTATTCTGAATGTAGACCAGAAATGGGACAGCTTTTGGCTAGACCAGAATATGTGTAACAGCGTGCCCCTGTCTCCCTGGCACCTCCAGCACAGTGCTGAGGTGTTCGGGTAGTAGGTATGTAGGACATGTGGGGTCAAATACCATCTCGTCATGAGCTTATTAGTTTCTTGTACTTTCGTAGAAGATTTTAGGGCAAACGTTATGATACGCTGGGTCTGGTTCGGAGTGAAAGTACACTTCAGGTCTCATTCTCAGATAGGTCAAGTGCGTGCTTTCCGTCGGGGAAATCGGAAGGTTGTACATAGGGTTGTCCCGATACCACTTTTTTAGGACCGAGTACAAGTACCGATAATTTTTTCCTAGTACTAGCCGATACAGAATACCGATATTTTTATTTTTTTTTAAACCTCCCCCCACATATATCCAGCCATGTCCCCCCACATATATCCAGCCATGTCCCCCCACATATATTGCAGCCATGTCCCCCATACCTAGATGATGCTGCCGCCGCCACGTTAATCAGCGTGCGGGGAACATTACAGGCAGCTTTCGTTTGAATGCCTGTTTTCCCTGCTGCGCCGTGTATAGACACTCCTCCTTGCTCGGGATTGGACAGATCCGTCCAATCCCGAGCAAGGGGGAGTGTTTATACACGGCGCGGCGGGGAATACAGCTATTCAAACGAATGCTGCCTGTAATGTTCCCCGCACGCTGATTAACGCGGCAGCGGCGGGGGGGGGGGGGGGTGGGGCAAGTATTCTATCAGGCATCGGGGGCATTTGCGCGAGTACAAGTACTCCCGCAAATACTCGGTATCGGTCCTGATACCGATACTCGTATCGGGACAACCCTAGTTGTACATTATGGATAGTGTCCTCAGGAGCACATCTTCTTTTTCCGAGCAGAGGTCCTCAAAGGTGGCAAGGGGCTTGATAAACCCCTGCGGGTTAGGCATGGATGTGAGGAAGTGTCTTAATTGGACTACTATCCAAAGCGGCAGTCTAAAGACTTTGTGTATCTTTTTTTTTTTTTTTTTATTCTTTATTTTATCATTTTTTTCCATAATTCATATACAAACACGGCAATAAGTCCAACTTTGAAATATACAGATAACATTTTCTTTTGCCATTACATCTTATTGTTAATTTACTGTATATTCAACAACTGCTATGATTACAATTGCCCCCTCCCCCGCCCCCCCACCAGGTCTGCTTCCTGGTTAGTACCCATAGTCGCCACCAGTAACGACACAAAAAGCAAAAACCAAAAAAAAAAAACTACACACACCTAAATGTCTCTCTCTCTCTCTCTCTCTCTCTCTCTCTCTCTCTCTCTCTCTCTCTCTCTCTCCCCGCCCTCAAGGGTTCTGCTCCCTATAGTTAATATACGGCTCCCACACTTGTCTATATTTCTCCTCCTGTTCTCTCATTCCCATTGTCAAGTATTCCATCAATTGGATTTCCGTTACTCTACTAAGCCAATGTTGTCGCGTCGGATGTCGTGCTTTTCCATAAAGATGGGATACAGGCCTTAGCTGCTGTAAGCAAATGCCGTTGACATTGGGAAATCGTTCAATAGCAATGCAGCTGGGTTGTCTCTCAAGTTCACCTTAGTAATTACATTTACTGTTTCGGCTACCATTTCCCAATATTCCTTTAATTTCGGGCATTCCCAGAATAGGTGTATCATGGTACCTCTTGCTTCCCCACATCGCCAACGCTGATTTGACACCTGGGGGAACATCCGTTTTAATACCTCCGGTGTCCTATACCATCTAGTTAGAATTTTGTATCCCCCCTCTTGATATCTGGTCGCCAGCGAGGCCTTGTGAGTAAACCTAAAGATTTTTTCTTTCTGGGTCTCCGAGAATCTGGTCCCCAAATCTCTTTCCCATGATTGGATAAATAATAAGTCTTGCGGGGCTTCTGATTCTACTAAGAGGCTATACATGTACGATAGACTGTGCCTCACTGGTTCACCTTTATTACAAACTTTTTCAAAAACAGATAGTTCTCGAGTTATCTCCCCCTGTGGTCTAATTGCTTGTATAGCCGCTTTCAGTTGTAGTTGTCTCATTATATCTAACATCCTCCCTAATCTCTCCTCCCTGACTATGTTTCATGAAATGGATAAGTCTACTCAGTCCTCCCCGTCTTAAATTGTTGAAATGGATATCTGTCAGACCTAGTTCAAATCTCGGGTTCCCAAGTACCGGTATCAGTGGGCTTGGATATTTAGAGATCTTTGTTTTCCCAAATATCCTCTTTATGGCCCGTATCGTGGCACCCACTGTGGGATGTTTCTTCACCTCTTGTGGGATGTCTGACTCTATAATCCATGCCATTCCCTCTAGCGGGATTTTCGTTATTTTCTGTTCTATATGGATCCATGGTTTATCCTTCTGATGGATACACCACTCTACCACTCTTGCCATGTGGCAGGCATCGTAATAGCTCATTGGATCTGGAAATCCCACTCCTCCCCTCTCTTTCGGTAGAGTCAGGACTCCCCTCCTTATTCTCGCTGGTTTTCCTGCCCAGATGAATTTAATAAATCTAGATCTTAAGTCTCTCAGGAACCCAAGAGGGATTTTTACTGGTAGGGTCTGAATTATATAGAGCAATCTCGGCATTACGTTCATTTTAATAATATTTATTCTCCCAAACCAAGTGAAAATATCTTTGTCCCATCTCTGTAAATCGGTTTTGATCACTTTTGTTAGTGGGGTAAAGTTTAATTCAAAGATCCTATTTAGATTTTTTGGCATCTTGGTTCCCAAGTATACTATATGGGAATCTGTCCAGCTAAAGGGAAACTGTGTTGCCAATAACTGCTGTGTTTGTTCGTTAACATCCACACCCATTGCCTCCGATTTTATTGTAGTTTACCTTAAAGTTGGACAGATCTCCGTATTCCCTTATCTCTTTTAATAGAACTGGTAAGGATAGGCCTGGGCTTGTTAACGAGAACAGTAGGTCATCTGCAAATGCTGCAACCTTGTACTCATCTCCTCTCACTCTGATACCTCTAATGTCTTTATTTGCCCGTATTGTTCTCAGGAAGGGCTCGAGGGCTAGAATGAAGATAAACGGCGAAAGTGGACATCCTTGTCTTGTTCCATTCCTTATTGGGAAGGGGTCAGACATTATTTCGTTTATCTTCACTCTAGCCGTCGGACATGAATACAAGCCCGCGATCCAATTCCGCATCCCCTCTCCCAGGCCTATGTGTAGTAAAATAGCTTTCAGGAATCCCCAATCCACTCTATCAAAAGCTTTCTCTGCATCGGTTGCTACCAGTACCGATGGATTTTTATAAAGCTGTGATAGGTAGATAGTGCTTAATACTCTTTGTGTGTTTTCCCTCCCCTCTCTTCTCGGTGTAAACCCTACCTGATCGGGGTGTATTAGAAGGGGGATATAGGTGGATAGCCTATTAGCCAGGATTTTCGAAAAGATCTTCAGATCTACATTCAGCAAAGAGATCGGTCGATAACTGCTACATTGCGCAGGGTCTTTCCCTTCTTTAGGAATTACGGCTATATGGGCTGTTAGTGTATCTCTTCTGTTGTCCTTCTCTTAATGAGTTAAATGCAGTCAGAAATTGGGGTGACAACTTTTCATAAAAAGTTTTATAATACAACAAGGTGTAGCCATCTGGTCCTGGAAATTTACCTGGCTTCATTTCTTTAATTGCCTCTGCTAATTCCTCTGCTGTTATCGGGCCCTCAATGGTCGCGATTTTTTCATCCGGTATTTTAGGCATCCCTGAGGCCAATATATATGCCTTTATTCGTTCTTCTCTACTCTGACTTCCTGCCTTGTCCGGTTGTTTGTCCAGTTGGTACAGTTTACTATAGTACTCTCTAAAGGCCTTCGCTATTAATTGTGAGGAGCTGACTAAGATATCTCCTTGTGTTTTTATTTTTTCAATATGATTCTTTGCTCTTGACTCTCTCAATGCGTTTGCCAGCATCCTGCTTGGCTTGTTCCAGTGTTCATAGTACGCCCTCCTGCACCGACTTAGTTTGGCCTTGGCCTTATCCATTAATAGTAGATTCAACTTATCTCGTAGAGTTGCTAGTCTCTCTTCGATATGTAATCTTTGTGTTTGTTTGTGTTCGTTCTCTAATATACGGATCTCGCCAAGCAGGCTGTCTAGCTTCGCATTCAAAGAGCGTTTTCGATGTGCTCCTAAGGAAATAAGGTTTCCCCTTATATAACATTTGTGCGTCTCCCACTTAGACAACGGAGCCGTGCCATCTGAATCATTTGTTAAAAAAAAGGTTTCTATTTCTTGATGTATCTTACTCTCATATACAGGATCTTTCAATAGTGTTTCGTTGATCTTCCAGTTCCATTCCCTCGGACCTATTTCCCCCCATTCCAAGGAGCAATTTACAGGGGCGTGGTCTGATATTGTGAATGATCCCATTGAAGCTTCTCTCAGATTCCCCACTATGTTTTGGTCTACAAATATGTAGTCAATTCTTGTATATGTTTTATATTTAGCTGAGTAGAAGCTGTAATCTCTCTCGTGGGCATGTAGGATCCTCCAACTGTCTATTAACTGTAGTTCTTGAAGCATTCTCCTCGCTTTATGCAGTTTTATATTTGATATATGGTAGGATCCCTTAGAGGCATCCAAACTGGGTTCCAAGACCATATTTAGGTCTCCTCCCAAGATTAGGGCCCCTTCCTTATTTTGGTTTATTAGATCCAGGTATTTCTCCAATGCAAATACTGGATTCTCATTTGGTAGGTATATGTTCACTAAAGTAATTTTTTGTTCATTCAAGCGTCCTTCCTCATCAGTTATTACTTTAGATTCCTTCCATATTATCTTTTTAGCCAGCAAAATTGCTACTCCGTTTGCCTTTGAAGTCTGGGAGGCACCATGATACACCACCGGTAAACTTAATCTCTTGAACTTTGGAACCTTATCTTTCCTAAAGTGTGTTTCTTGCAAGAAAATGATTTGTGATTTAAGCCTCCCCAGTTCCATTAATATTTTTGATCTTTTTTTCTGGGATATTTAACCCCTTTACATTATATGTAGTAACTTTTACTCTGTTCATCTTGTGTTCTATCTTTTATCCTATCTTTTGTTGACCTCTCGCCTTCCCTATCAAGTTCCCCCGCTCAAATGCTGCTTCTTGGACGCTCAATTTTCAGGGTAGAAAAACCGAGCCTTTGACCAATGGCAACTAGCCAAGCAGGGCAAGGTGAGAGGGCACCCCCCTCACTGCTCTCCCAATAATCCACGACACCGTGATCAATAGTGGAGAGTGGAAGAGGGGGTGAGAGAGGAGCGATGTAGAAGGAACACAAGGGGCGAGAGAGGGAGCTTCCCCCCCGAAAACCCAAAGAGAGAGAGAGAGAGAAAAAAAAAAGACCCCAGTACCTCGGGTCCTAGTCCACCGTCCACGTCCCCAAGTATTCACTACGTTTCCCTATTCACTATTGGGCCTCACTTCCACCTTATTTGTGGGTTCCCACTATATTTAGGGAAAGGGGAGGAGAAAAAGAAAAAAAAAATAGAAAGATAAAACACACAACACAGTTGAGCGTCTCCGACTTCCCTCCACTTGGAGGAGAGGCGCTCTGATGGGGGTACGTGTATAAGCATTGCGGAGAGTCTCTTCTAGGTGCTGCTTCAGGTGCACCCCTTCTAACCTTCCAATGTTCAATTTTAGGTTTTATCCCAGCCCTCCCTGTCCCAGTCCCAACCCTCTTCATCCCATCCCCATCCTGAGGTGGGGGGGGGGGCCCATAGTAGAGGCCCTCTGACCCTCTGGCCCTCTGACCCCTTTTGTACATAGTAACACAATTAAAGTTAACAAACTAGAAAACCAAACTTCTATCTTTATATCAGATAAACATTCTAGGAAGGCAAAAGAAGACAAAAAGAGAAAAAAAAAACAAACATATTATCCTCTTCCCCTTATTCTATCTTCCCGAAGATTCTAATACTTTTTTGGTCTTATCCAATGTCTGTTTGTATTTACTAAGTGTATGTTGTGTGTTATTTGCGTTGTGGTATGTGTTTATTATTTATCTAATTAATTAGTATGATGTGTGTATATATATATACATGTGTGACCCCCTTTTTTTTTTCTTATGATATTGGGTGCTAAGAGGTGAAAAAAAAAAAGGAAGAAGAGACTATGTGACTATATATCTTGTGTATCTTATGTGATCGTATGTGGTCTAATAGACTTGTGAGAAATAATATAAATGGTAGGGGAAAAAAAAAAAAACATTTCCCGAGCCCCCCATACCCAAACCCCCCCAAACCCACCCCCCCTTTCCCCACACACAAAAAATATCTCACCTCCCTCCCCTCCCATCCCCATCCCCATCCCCACTCCTCCCTCCCTAAGGAATAAAAAAAAAAAAAAAGGGCCAGATGAACTCAGGCAGAGAAAAATAAAAATAAAAAAATAAATAAAAAAGGGGTGGGAGGGGACAGTCATTCCCAATGCAAGATCATCTCTATTGTTTTAATCTCCCAAATATTTGACTCTCCCCTACTGTCCCGCCCCCCCCTTCCCCACTGGGAACATTTGTATCGATTCCTACAAAACAATATCTTACTACTATGTCATTATGTACTGTTATGGCGGGTTTACTTCTCCCCCCCCCCCCACCACCCATTTCTAATCTCGCTCCTTCTTCAAATTCAAATGGTCTTCTTAATGTTTATTAGTATTTATTAATTTATTCAGCTGTTGGGACCTCGCTCTCTTGGTCCAGGCAGTTCCAGCCAGTCTGGGACCTCTATAGGGTCTGAACCCAGAAAATCAAAAAGTAGCGGGAGCTGTGATGGCTCCCTCAGATTGAAGCTCCTTCAATCCCTTTTAATGGTGACAGCCAACGGGTATCCCCAGCGATATGTGGCACCTTTATTGCGTATAAAGTCCAATAGGGGTTTTAACAGGCGTCTTCGGTTTCTGGTCTGCCAGCAAAGGTCAGGGAATACCTGAATGTTCATCCCCTCCCAGAGTATTATTCCCTCTTTCCAAGCTGCCCTTAATATCTCCTCCTTTACTCTGTAAAAATGCACTCTACATAGTACGTCGCGAGGATTGGGCTGCTCTAGGTTCCTTACTGTGGGGACCTTATGTACTCTGTCCAACTCCAGAGAGGTATCGGGGGGGTTCTTTAAGATTTTATTCAATATAGATGTGACCGTTTCTCTTAATGCCAGTCCCTCAAAGCTCTCTGGTATCCCCTTGATCCGTAAGTTGTTTCTTCTACTCCTATTGTCCGCCTCTTCTGCATATAGTTGTAGCCTGATCATATGCTGCTGCTGCTTCTCCAGTTTGTCTTCAAGGGCTAACAATCTGAAATCTGTCCTCTCCTGGCGTTTCTCCACCCCCCGCTACTTTTTGCTCACCCTCCTCCACCTTTGTGCGTACCTCGTTGATTTCTTCTCTTAGTATGCCTGTTATATTCATTAGCATAGTCTGAATATCTTCCTTAGTTGGCAGGGCCTGTATAAGCATACTGAGCTGTCTAATATCCGGGTTTAGTTCTATGGGGATTTTCTGCACACCCCCTTGTATACCCTGTATATTAGGTAGACATACCTGGTCTGTTCTTTCCAAAGCAGGGATTAAAGTAGTTTCTCCAGCTCTATTCATTTCCTCTCTCCGGTCCCGTGCCTCTGATGACTCAGTTGGCTCTTCTTCCATGTATAGTTCCTGGGACAGCTGAAGTGTCTGTTACTGGAGGAGTTGTAGAGGGGATTAAAGGTGTCTCTGTGTGGGTTTGCAGCCTGTCCCTACACTGCTCGTAGCTTTTAACAGTAGTAGGTTTCTCCTTCTCCACCACGCTTTGCGCTGCTCCCTCCTCCCGTCCCCACTGCTCTGTGTCTCTGACAGTTTCTGCTGCCCAAGGGCTCAGGGCTGCCGGCTCTATCGGGCCGCTCGTTTGTTCTTCTCCACTGCTATTGGACTTGCAGCCGAGGATGGGAGGTGCTGTCTGTGTCACCGCTGCCGCTGGGAGAGAGCTTTCTATCAAGGATTCTCTCCGCAGGCTTCTCCCGGCATCGGCGTTTCCCTGCTGTCTTTACCACCATATAGCGGGTGATGTAAGAGTGGCTGGGCAGGTGTGCTCCCCCGGGTTTTCTTCCAGCGCTCCTAGTTCGCCGCGACATCCGCTGTTTGCACCCGCCGTCGGGGCTGGGGCTATGGGGCCGCCGTTCTCCTGTAGAGGTGCACCGTGTTTACCGCTATTAGACTCTCCTCATCTCGAGCTCACTCCGCCATGCTCATCACACTCCCCCGGAAACGGAAGTCAAACAAGACTTAGTGTTTCTAAAGAAGGCCAAGAGTTGTTTACCAAGAGGTGTCTTGCTTGTGTACAGTTTATATCTTTAAAGATATTCCTGACCTGGGGGTCCAGTCCCGGTGGACATTTCTGGTTCCCTAGAATGGGGGGGAGTTGGGTGTGGATAGCAACTGTGTGAGACATGTTTGTTACCCTATGCAGTTTGTCGTTCCTATCAGTGGATGGTGTTTTTTTTTCTTTCTCGTACATCACGGGACACAGAGCAGCATATTCATTACTATATGGGTTAAATGGAGTACCTTCAGGTGTGGACACTGGCAATCCCAAACAGGAAGTCCCCTCCCTATATAACCCCCTCCCATAGAGGAAGTACCTCAGTTTTTTCGCCAGTGTCTTAGGTGTTAACTGGCCTGAGGGGAAACATACAAATGTTTAAGGTCCCGGTCGATAAACGTTTAGAGACACTTTTTCTAGCATCCTTGGCTACGGCAGGAGCAGTGGTACAGCCAGCAGTGGCTGCAATTGGAGTTTTGTCAGGCGTTGAAGAACCAGACAAAACAGATGCTTAAAGACATCCCTGCCCAATAGGCAGAGGAGTTATTGGATATTCCCAGAGCTCTGTGCTTTGCGGTAGAGGTTATAAAAGACTCCATCCAGCAGGCGTCTCGTTTGTCACTATTTTTAGTGCATATGAGAAGGCTCTTATGGTTGAAGAACTGGGCGGCCGAGCCCCATGCAAAAGACTACTGGCAGGTTTGCCCTTCCATGGAAAGATCTGGATAAATACATTCAGACTGTTTCAAGTGGCAAAAGTACCCTTTTACCAGTCAAAAGAAGTTCCGGGTTCCTGCGTTTAAAGGGCAGCTCGCCCCTGTTCCGGGGCCCTCAAATTCCAGGCAGTATCGGACCTCCTGCGCGATCAAACTTTTAACAATGGATCGCAAGGACAGGCCTCTGGGGGCAAGGGGCCATGGTATCGATCCCCGACAGAAGGGGTCCGATCATCTGTGGCCACAGGCTACAGATTAGAATTTCTAAAATTTCCTCCACAAGGAAGGCCTCAATGCGGGCGGCATTGGATCATCTGCTTTACCAGGGCATAATGGTAGAGGTACCAGCCCAAGAACAGGGGCTAGGTTTCTATTCCAATCTGTTTGTCATACCAAGGCCCATCGGCGATGTCAGACCAATTTTGGACCTAAAAGGTCTAAATGCTTACCGAAGGGTTCGCTCTTTCCGGATGGAATCCGTTCGGTCAGCAGCCGCCACACTCCAGAAGGATCTGGCTTCTATAGACATAAAGGATGGTTACCTTCATGTACCAATCTTTCAGCCACATCAAATATTTTTTTTTACGCTTCGCAGTGATACAGTGTCACTTCCAATTCGTGGCGCCCCCCTTCGGGCTGGCTACGGCCCCCGGGTATTCACAAAGGTCCTAGCTCCAATTCTAGTCAGTCTAAAGGATCCAAGGGGTCTCGGTCCTAGCATACCTGGACGACCTCTTAATCATAGATCACTCGCTTCCTTGGTGGAATGCGCAGTAGCCCTCATGGTTCAGTACCTCGAGAGGTTCGGCTGGGTCCTAAACCGGGGAAAAATCAGCATTTCAACCTACAAAGCAGTTGGAATATCTCGGCATGAGATTAGACACAGAACAGAAGATGGGTGTTCCTGCCCCTGGTAAAGGTCGAGGCTATCAAAAGATTGATTCAGTTGGTTCTAAGCAAAAGAGAACCAACTATTCGCCTATGTATGCAATTACTAGGCAAACTAATGGCCATGTTCGAGGCGATACCGCACGCTTCCACACTCGTGTCCTACAGACAGCAATTCTAGCAGCTTGGAGCAAGGGAGCAAAAGCCTTGGAGTTTCCTTTGACGCCGTCATTAAAGGTCCGGCAGAGTCTATGCTGGTGGTTAAACCCTCAGAACCTTCTGAAGGGGAGTCTTTCTGCCCAGTGGTCTGGAAGGCTCGAGAGCGGTCTTGAACGGGTTCACTCACCAAGGAACTTGGGCAGAGGCGGAGAGGCAGCTGCCCATCAATGTCTGGGAGATCAGAGCGGCTCGGCTAGCCCTCCTGGCATAGACATCCAGATTACAGGGGTCCTCGGTGAGAAGTCATTCAGACAATGCCACAGCGGTGGCATATATGTGAACCACCAAGGGGGAACCAAGAGTCAAGCCACTCAGAGTGAGAGGAGCTTGGTTTTTCGGTGGGCAGAGGTTTATGTACCCTGCATATCGGCGACATTCATTCCCGGGGTGGACAACCTGCAGGCGTACTTCCTAAGTCGCCAAACCCTGTCGCCGGGGGAGTGGTCTCTGCATCCACAAGTTTTTCAGACAATCTGCCAGAAGTGGGGGGTGCCAGACGTGGATGTCATGGCATCAGGATTCAACAAGAAGCTAGACAGGTTCATGTCTCGAACGAGGGACCCTATGGCCTGCGGAACCGATGTGTTGGTTTGCCCGTGGCATCAATCATAACTTCTATATGCATTTCCCCCGCTGCAGTTACTACCCCGCCTGTGGCGCAGGATCATAGCACAGGCCGGTTATCCTGGTAACCCCAGCTTGGTAACGGAGGGCATGGTACTCACTAGTCCTGAAATTAGCAGCGGGAGGCCCTTGGACTCTTCCTCTATGGCCAGACCTACTCTCACAAGGCCCGATCCTCCACCCTGCATTACGGCATCTAAATTTGACGGCCTGGCGGCTGAATCCCTGATTCTCAGGGGTAGAGGTCTGTCTAGGCAGGTAATCCCTACCCTCATTAAGGCTAGAAAGCCGGCCTCCAGGGTAATTTTGTTACAGGGTTTGGAGGGCCTACGTAGGCTGGTGTGAGGCTAAGAGATGGGTTTCCCGCAAGTATACCATTGATAGAGTATTAAGTTTTCTCCAGCTAGGAGTGGATAAAGGCCTGGCATTAAGCACGATCTAGGGACAGATTTCAGCCTTATCAGTGTGGTTTCAGAGGCCGCTGGCCGCCCACTCGCTGGTTAAGATCTTTGTACAGGGAGTCTTGCGTGTTAATCCTCCGGTCAAATCACCACTTTGTCCATGGGACTTAAATCTTGTTCTGTCAACTCTACAGGAACAACCCTTTGAGCCGTTGGCTGAGGTACCTTTTGGTTTTACTGACTAGAAAGTCGGTATTTCTGATCACCATAGTTTCGGCCAGGAGAGTATCGGAATTGGCAGCCTTATCTTGTAAGGAACCATATCTCATTTTACATAAGGATAGGGCGGGTTTCCGTCCTCATCCTTCCTTTCTACCAAAGGTTATAGCCAGTTTCCACTTGAACTAGGATGTGGTACTTCCATCCTTCTTTCCAAAACCCACTTCTAGAAAGGAGGGGTTGCTGCATACGTTGGATATTGTCAGGGCCATGAAGGCCTATCTTAAAGCTACAGAGAAGGTTCGGAAAACAGATGTGGTGTTCGTTTTACCGGAAGGGCCCAAGATGAGTCAGGCAGCTGCTTGATCCACCATCGCAAGATGGATTAAACAATTAATCGTTCAGGCCTGCGGTTTGAAGAGGTTGCCTCCTCCTTTGTCGGTAAAGGCCCATTCTACCAGGGCCATGGGCACCTCCGGGGCAGCACATCATCAGATCTCTATGGCTCGAATATGCAAGGCAGCAACGTGGTCGTCAGTCCACATGTGTACAAAATTTTTATCAATTGGACGTAAGAAGGAATGCGGATACAGCCTTTGGACAGGCAGTACTACAGGCCGCGATTCAAGCTCCTCAGGATCTGAGGGGGCTCCCTTGATTTAGATTTGAGATTTACATTTCTTGTCTAAGTTGGATTTATTAGTATTTGAGTATACCTCTAAATTAAATCCTTTTTTGGAAGATGTCTCCCTCCCCTCATTAAAGCATTGCTTTCGGACATCCCATATAGTAATGAATATGCTGCTCTGTGTCCCGTGATGTACGAGAAAGAAAAAGAGATTTTTTAATACAGCTTACCTGTAAAATCTTTTTCTTGGAGTACATCACGGGACACAGAGCTCCCACCCCTCTTTTGGGGAACATTTTTGGGAGGCATACTGCTTGCTACAAAACTGAGGTACTTCCTCTATGGGAGGGGGTTATATAGGGAGGGGACTTCCTGTTTGAGATTGCCAGTGTCCACACCTGAAGGTACTCCATATAACCCATATAGTAATGAATATGCTGCTCTGTGTCCCGTGATGTACTCCAAGAAAAAGATTTTACAGGTAAGCTGTATTAAAAAATCTCTTTTTTTTTTTTTTTTTTTTTTTACACCTGCCAGGAGATGTTCATGGCACCAAACAGCTCCCTGCAGGGGTATTTGTGTTTTGTGCATGTTCCAGGCATGTCTGTAATTTCAGGTCTTCATGACGGCACCAGTCTATGACCCCATCAAGTTGTACAGCTTGGTAGTATTTCATCAAGTCTGGGACCGCTAGGCCACCATTGATCTTTGGCAGGGAGAGTAGGGTACGGGGTAGCCTCGGTTTCCTATTTGCCCATATAAATTTGTTGAACTGAGAGATTGGAAGTGCCTGTAATAAGTAAAGGAATTTGGGCAGAATGCATATCTTAATTAGATTGCATCTGGCCCAACCATGAGTGGGGGCCCTTGTGCCATGATTCTAGTAAGGTTCGGGTTTTGATTGGTAAAGGAGGGAAATTCAGATTAAAGGTATTTCAGGAAAGTCTCTGTCCACTTAAAGTTGGAGCGCAGTGTTTTCATAGCAGTTTGTGGTATCCCTACTCCCATGGCCCCTGACATATTATAATTGATTTTGAGGTTGGATATGTTACCATAGGTATCGAATTCACGGAGGAGGTTTGGGAGGGAGAATGACGGGTTTGTATGGAGGGAAAAAAAGTAAGTCATCTGTGTAAGCAGAAACCTTGTATTGGGTGTGTCCTACCTTTAAAGGGGAGTTCCACCCACAATTTCACTTTTTAAATATAAATACCCCTGTAATACACAAGCTTAATGTATTCTAGTAAAGTTAGTCTGTAAACTAAGGTCCATTTTGTTCGGTTGTTACAGCATTTAGTTTATAATCTAGAAATAGACCGTGGCCATCTTAAGTGTGGGCATCATGAAGCCAGACTGTATGACTTCCTGGATTTCAGCTTTGCATATCTCGCACATGCTCAGTGCTGCACAAGCAATGTAATAGGTTTCAGTCAGGTTTGCAAGGACTACTGGGAAACATGATGCCTATCCCAGAAACACTTGCAAATAGCCTTGTGACTTAATAGCCTAGGCTAATAAGGAGTAGGAAGTAATGAAGGACTACAAAAAAAAAGTATTTACAAGCAACAAAATAAAAAAAAATTGTCTATTCTGAACACTATGAGATTAGGGCATGCAGCACAGACAAACATAAAAACATGGGTGGAACTCCACTTTAAGGCCTTGGATGTCTGGATTGTTACTGATTTTACAAAGGATTGATAGCCTTGTCTAGTTTTGTTCATGATCGAGATGGGGTCAGAAAGGATTCCATTTACTTGTGCATAGTTACATAGTTACATAGTTAGGTTGAAAAAAGACACAAGTCCATCCAGTTCAACCATAAAAAAAAATAAACAAACAAAATAAAACACAGTACATCCCATACACCCAACTCCATACCCACAGTTGATCCAGAGGAAGGCAAAAAACCCCAGCAGAGCATGATCCAATTTGCTACCGGAGGGGGAAAAAATTCCTTCCTGATCCCCCGAGAGGCAATCGGATTTACCCCGGATCAACTTTACTTACAAAACTTAGTACTCAGTTATATTATGTGCATTTAGGAAAGAATCCAGACCCTTCTTAAAGCAATCTACTGAGCTGGCCAGAACCACCTCTGGAGGGAGTCTGTTCCACATTTTCACAGCTCTTACTGTGAAGAAACCTTTCCGTATTTGGAGGTGAAATCTCTTTTCCTTCAGACGTAAAGAGTGCCCCCTTGTCCTCAGTGTTGACCTTAAAGTGAATAACTCAACACCAAGTTCACTATATGGTGCAGTAGGGGTGGAGTATATTTGGGTAATTTATCTAGTCATGGTTTCCCCAAGTACCATACGTCTAAGGACCGAGAGCATGTATTCCCAGTTAACCCTATCAAAGTCTTTTTCTGCGTCAGTGTTTATAAAATGGAGGGCGTGTGGGTCTGGTCGGCTACATGTATTAGATTCAGTACTTTAATTGTACTATCCCTAGCTTCCCTATTGGGGATGAAGCCCAATTGATCCAAGTGGACTAACTTTTGTAGGTTAATGGCCCATACACACGATCCGAATATCGGCCGACGGATCGTACGACTTTTTTCGCTTAATAATCGCGAGTAAAATAAAATAGGTTTTTTAAACTCACGAAAATTATCGTACGATAGAAGAAAACGATCGGAAGTGATGTCACGTGTTGAAATGTATTTGTATTGTATTATCGGACGACGGCTGTACTGACTAAACGAAAATCGGACGATCGGACATCGTACGAGGAAAATTTTTGCGCTTGTCCGATCGAATTTAATCGGATGAACGGTCGTGATCGGCTGTCGAAAGTAGTGTACACACGATCCGAAAATCGTACGATCCATCATCGGACGATCGTTTTCGTCCGATATTCGGATCGTGTGTATGGGCCATTAGAGTTGATTACAAATTCCCTGGGGTGGTAATCGACACCCTAGGTAAAAGGGTGCCACTTCCGAATAGTTGGTTAAATTGAACATTTATAGAAACATTTACCTTAATAGGCATGTATGAAATTTTTAAACAAATGTTAATAGTTGACATAAAAGCATATAATATACACATGATACTTCTGAAATAGAAATACAAAAAGTAGAAAAAGGCCACATGGTTTCTCCACAGGGATTAAATAATGTGTCGGGTACGTACTCAACGAGATGCTGAGGGCGGCTCACCTTTGCGACCTGGCGCACTCCGCCCCCTGGAGTTGAGATGGGGGAAAGGCGCAAGGAGGCCCCGGTACCAGCTGAGCAGCTGAGCTTGATAGGAGGTGCTGAATAGGAAGCTTAGCCAGTGGTAATTCACTGGAGGCAGGCTGTGGATCAGATGGCAAGACAGTTCGGGTACAAGGAGCACGTTTCAAGGGGCAAGAACTGATGGCGGATCTGGGGTGCGAGCAGAAGGTCAGAAGAAGGTAGCAAGTCTGAAGATGAAGGCCAGAGGTCAGGGGTTGGAGACAGCAGCAAATCCAGGGACGTAAGCCAGAGGTCAGGTTCAGGAGAGAGAGAGAAGAGTCGTGAGGAAATCCGGGTTAAAAACGAGGCAGGTACAATAACAGAAGTTCAAGCAGGAGCTGACGACAAACCAACAACCTGCCATTAAACAGGGGCTGGTTTAAATAGGCCGGTCAGGCCTCTGATTGGTTCTGGGGTTTTACTTGCCCATTCCTGCTGGACCATGCATGCGCCGTTCGTCCACGGGCATGCGCCGAAGCGATGTTCCACCGCACATGTGCGCCATTCGGTGGCTGGCTCCCTGACAATATGTACAATAAATACTTATTGCTAGTCAAGTTGTGAGAATCTCGGTGAACAGCTTGAGGTCCGTGTTTTAAAAGGGAAATTGATCTGTAACTGCTGCATACTGTGGGATCTATGTCGTCTTTAGGGATGACCATAATATGTGCCCGTAGGGTATCGCTGGAAAAGGCAGACGTGTTTCCTAATTTGTTTTATAAGGTCACCATATGGGGACTAAGAGATGGGAGTAGCGTTCTATAATACTGTAAGGTAAGGCCATCTGGCCCTGGGGCCTTACCTGGTTGAGTAGAGTTTAGCGGAATATTATAGAGATTTACATAATATTCCTTAAAGAGGTTGGCTATTTGATGTGGTAAACTGACCTTTGTATTGGTTTCTGTCTTAATGTGGGCAATGTAGGCTTACATTCTAATTTTTTAAACTGCCCTGGCTAGAATTCGCCCGCATTTTATTTCTGGATTCGTAGGTTGAGGAAACATTTTTGTAGTGCTGCTTTAGCCTTGTAATTGATTTGGTTGCAGAGGGAGGCAAGTTTAGCCTCTACCAAGGGGTCAGGGGCACTCTTAAGTCGTGACTCAGCAGCATGGAGTTTGGTCAGAAGTTTTTCCATCTGTTATCCATTTTCTCCTTTTAATATGTGTGTCATGTTTTATAAAGCTACCCCTAATGACCTGTGTGCTCCCACAAAGCCCCCGGGGTGCAGTCTACTGCTGTTAGTTTCGAAGTAGAATTTCAGTTCTCCCATAACGTAACTCCTCTTCCATAACGTATGGGTTCTGTAGGAAGCTTTCATTTAACTGCCAGAAGCGAGTCCTGTGAGAGGGGTTGTTGGGAGGCTTGTAGGTCAATGTTATAGGGGCATGGTCCTAATGCCTATAGTGGAGTCCTGCACAGCATGAAGTTGACCATGTGGTATTAGGAAATAATCTATCGTTGTATATAATTTATGTGGAGGGAACTAGAACGCGTAGTCCCACTCGTCCGAGTGTTGAAAGTGCCACACGTTAATCAACTGCGATTCGTGTAGGTCCTTGGCGATTTGTTGATGGACTTTTGTAGATATAGAAGATGTTTCCAAGGATGTGTCTACACTAAGGGACAGTGGGGTGTTGAAGTCCCCTCCCAGAATAAGTTGGCCTTCCTGAAAGTTAGACAACTTAGAGTGCATCGTATAAAGGTGTCCTGACAGTCGTTCAAGGCACAGATGGTTGCTAACATCAGTTGCATGTCTCCTGCTGAGCCTTAAATGAACGTAAAACGTCCTTCCGTGTCAAACATAGAATCGTAATGGGGCCGCTGTATTCTGTTAGACAGGAGGATGGAGTTTAGTTTTGTTGGTGGAGTGGTAGGTTAGGGGAAAGATTCTGTTTTTGAGGACTGGCAATTGCCAAGGAACTACATGAAGCCTCTTTAAACACTTCCCTACCGCTGGATGTCATATGACGTCCTGGACTTTAGGGGGGGTGGGGATATCTGAATGATGCCTGCAGCTACAAGCATCATTCAGATATCCATATTTTCATTTGGCGATTCTGTGCACCATACGAATGATCATAGCAGCTGTTTCACCACTTGATCATTCTTATAAGCGATGGGAGGGGAAGCCCCCCTCCCGCTGCCATCTTGTGCTTCTTTGGGCTCTTCCGTGCCATCGGGGGCCCAGAGAACTAATCGGGCGGCGCTGGCTTATGACAATAGAGAGATCCCAGATGGTCACCAGTCATCTCTATGACCGGCGGAGGCCCGGGAGCACCGTTATGACGTCACACCCAGGAACCCAGAAGTAAACAAAGCCACGATTGCGGCTGTCGGCATGAGATCAGTGACTTCTTTTTTTTTTTTTTTCACGATCTCATGCTTTCCAGCCTGGAGAAGAGATGTGGGGTCTTATTGACCCCACATCTCTCCATAAAGATTACCTGTCACAAACCATTCCTATTACAAGGGATGTTTAAAAACGCCCCTGTGCCCGGTAGCTTGCGCTAAGATGCAAACACACATGCAAGTCTCGCCCACATATGTAAACGCCATTCAAACCACATGTGAGATATCGCCGCGTGCATTAGAACGTGTGCAACAATTCTAGCACTAGACCTCCTCTGTAACTCTAAACTGTAAAAAAATGTAAAGCGTCGCCTATGGAGATTTTTATGTACCGACATGTTGGGTATCTATTTACCCTGCATAACATCATCTTTCACATTATACAAAAAATTTGGCCTAACTTTACTGGTTTTTGTTATGTTTTTTAATTCATGCAATTCTTTTTTTATTTTTTTAAAAGGCGTTTGAAAAATTATTGCGCAAATACCGTGCGAGTTGCAAAAAAAAGTTGCAATGACCGCCACTTTATTCCCTAGGGTGTCTGCTAAAAAAAAAAATACTTATTTTCTGCACTGTATATATATATATATATATTTTGCAAGTTCTCCCACTTGGAAATCATGGAGGGGTCTGAAATTGTCATCGTAGGTGCATGTCCACTGTGAGAGACATAATCAAAAAAAAAATCCAGAAATCACAATGTATGATTTTTTTAACTATTTATTTGTATGATACAGCTGCAAATAAGTATTTGAACACCTGTCTATCAGCTAGAATTCTGACCCTCAAAGACCTGTTAGTCTGCCTTTAAAATGTCCACCTCCACTCCATTTATTATCCTAAATTAGATGCACCTGTTTGAGGTCATTAGCTGCATAAAGACACCTGTCCACCCCATACAATCAGTAAGAATCCAACTACTAACATGGCCAAGACCCAAGAGCTGTCCAAAGACACTAGAGACAAAATTGTACACCTCCACAAGGCTGGAAAGGGCTACGGGGAAATTGCCATGCAGCTTGGTGAAAAAAGGTCCACTGTTGGAGCAATCATTAGAAAATGGAAGAAGCTAAACATGACTGTCAATCTCCCTCGGACTGGGGCTCCATGCAAAATCTCACCTCGTGGGCTCTCAATGATCCTAAGAAAGGTGAGAAATCAGCCCAGTACTACACGGGAGGAGCTGGTCAATGACCTGAAAAGAGCTGGGACCACCGTTTCCAAGGTTACTGTTGGTAATACACTAAGACGTCATGGTTTGAAATCATGCATGGCACGGAAGGTTCCCCTGCTTAAACCAGCACATGTCAAGGCCGTCTTAAGTTTGCCAATGACCATTTGGATGATCCAGAGGAGTCATGGGAGAAAGTCATGTGGTCAGATGAGACCAAAATATAACTTTTTGGTCATAATTCCACTAATCGTGTTTGGAGGAAGAAGAATGATGAGTACCATCCCAAGAACACCATCCCTACTGTGAAGCATGGGGGTGGTAGCATCATGCTTTGGGGGTGTTTTTCTGCACATGGGACAGGGCGACTGCACTGTATTAAGGAGAGGATGACCGGGGCCATGTATTGCGAGATTTTGGGCAACAACCTCCTTCCCCCAGTTAGAGCTTTGAAGATGGGTCGAGGCTGGGTCTTCCAACATGACAATGACCCGAAGCACACAGCCAGGATAACCAAGGAGTGGCTCTGTAAGAAGCATATCAAGGTTCTGGCGTGGCCTAGCCTGTCTCCAGACCTAAACCCAATAGAGAATCTTTGGAGGGAGCTCAAACTCTGTGTTTCTCAGCGACAGCCCAGAAACCTGACTGATCTAGAGAACATCTGTGTGGAGGAGTGTGCCAAAATCCCTCCTCCAGTGTGTGCAAACCTGGTGAAAAACTACAAGAAACGTTTGACCTCTGTAATTGCAAACAAAGGCTACTGTACCAAATATTAACATTGATTTTCTCAGGTGTTCAAATACTTATTTGCAGCTGTATCATACAAATAAATAGTGAAAAAAATCATACATTGTGATTTCTGGATTTTTTTTTTGATTATGTCTCTCACAGTGGACATGCACCTACGATAACAATTTCAGACCCCTCCATGATTTCCAAGTGGGAGAACTTGCAAAATAGCAGGGTGTTCAAATACTTATTTTCTGCACTGTGTGTATATATATATATATATATATATATATATATATATATATATATATATATACATATATATATACACACACACACACATTTTTTAAACGTCGCCTATGGAGATATTAAAAGGTAAAAGTTTGTCGGCATTCCACGAGCGGACGCAATTTTGAAGCGTGACATGTTGGGTATCAATTTACTCAGCGTAACATTATCTTTCACAATATAAAAAAAAATTGGGATAACTTTACTGTTGTCTTATTTTTTAAATAAAAAGTGTATTTACATTTTTCTTGCCAAAAAAGTGCGCTTGTAAGACCACTGCACAAATACAGTGTGACAAAGTATTGCAACAATCGCCATTTTATTCTTTAGGGTGTTAGAATAAAAAAATATACATAATGTTTGGGGATTCTAATTGGAGGGAAGAAGATGGCAGTGAAAACCAGTAAAAAAAAACACACATTAGAACTGCTGTTTTTACTTGTAATGCCAACGGCCACCACCAGATGGTGCCAGGTCACAGAAGGAAGATTGGGCCTTCACAAGGCTGCAAAGCCGCGGTCTAAATTACCATCCGTCGCGGGCCCGCTGCAATCGCGTGGGGGCGCACGGAGAGACAAGATCCTGTGCCTGTCGTGCTCCCCCACCGCAAGATCGCGACAGCCGGTAATTGAGGCCGTGGCTTTGCGGCCTCAATTACCGGCGGGCCCCAGGTCACAATTTATTTTCGCAATTGCGACCTGGCGCCGGATTTTGTCGAGCCGTGTGTGTGTGTATTTACAGCTTGACAAAATCCAGGCGCCAGGTCGCAATTGCAACAATAAATTGTGACCTGGCGCCCGCCGGTAATATATATATTTTTTTTCTTTTGGGGGGTTCTGAGTAATTTTCCGGCAAAACAATTATAATTTTTACATGAAGGAGAGAAGTACCAGAATAAGCTTGGTATGGAAGTGGTTAAAGTGAGTTTCCTTGATGAAGGCTATATCCACTCGAGCCTTAAAGGGGTTGTAAATGAAAAAAAAAATTCATAATAAGCATCCTTTTCCTGGAGACATTCCTCTTTTCACTTCCTCATTGTTCGTTTTTGCTCAGAAGTTGCTCTATTTCTTCTCTGTTCTGTTCACTTCCTGCTCGTCTGATTTTACTGACCACTGTGAAGGGACACTTTACTGCGGTGGTCAGTAACGTGTTTGCCCCCTCCTGGGAACTAAATCTGTGTGGCAGGACACTCTCTATGTGTTAGACTTCAAGAAGGTGTGAAATACTGGGCGTGCCGCAATTCATACTGGGAAATGTAGTTCTTGCATGAACAAGTGATGCAAACCAGGAAGTGAATGAGAGGACAGAAACTAGAACGCCGGAGGTGATATAGATAAAGGTATTTACTCATTTTTTAACAGAATCATTACACAATTCTGTCTGTCTACCTTGCAGACATTAATTTTAGGTTGTAGAGAGGGCAAGGGGTAACCTCGGGTGGGGGGATGCTGAGGAAGTAATAGGGGAAGAGCTGGGAAAGGGACTATGGAAGAAAAAAAAATGGGGGTGAGGTATGAGAGGGGGAGCTAGATGTGTAAGAGACAAAAGATGTCCGCGCAGTGGGGTTGTATGGTCAACGTCAGCACCCTATGGGGAGGAGCCCTGCTTGTGTTGAAATAGGTTCTCAGGTGGGGGGGGAGGGAATTAGGAACAGAATAACAGGACACAGGTCGGGTGGGGATACCTACTATTGGCAAGTAGTATGCTTGCGTTGGCACAACTCGGCCAATTTGGCTGAGGGATGTGCTGACCTATGTGGGGTAGTAGCTGGACTGGGCTGCGAGGGGACCCATCCCGCCCAACTTAAGCCAAGGGATCCATGTAGTCTCGGTCCATCTCACTTATTCCCCAATATTTCTCTGTCTTCCCAAGGGGAGAGGGGGATGCGGTCACCCACATCCATATGGCCTCATTGCGCCGGGTGGGTACGCACTCATGGACCACCGCTCCCAGACATCCTCAGCCGCAGGAGTGTGCCTCGATCGGCATCCGGCCGCGAGCTGCGGGCAGGATGTTTTAGGCAAGGATGCGGCTTCGGCCTAGTCTGCGGAGCGCCGGTCCTATGGAACCGGCGAGGTGTTCATCAGGAGAAAAAAAAATATTGTCACTGGGAGTCATGGAAAACTGATGAACTCAAGTCCCTTTTCCAAATCAAAGCAAATTTATAGATGAGTAAAATTTCAGATTCACATGCTAGAAACTGTTGATGGCATCCATATGCAAATCCTATGATTGACATCCCTGTGCCCCTTGGCTGTGCTGGCAGCAGTAAATACATGCATTTAAAAGCAGCTTCGAGGTGGGGATTTGACAGTTATATTTACTTCTGGGCTGACTTTTTCTTGATGTTAGAATTATTAATGATTTTAGATTTTTTTTTTATCTTTATCTATTTGAAATTGTGAACGTAGCTCATATTTGTACTTTTGACAAAGGTAGAGAGCTGGATTGGTCCAGTTATGTGATACATTAGCTAGGTCCTTCAGTAGCTTCACCCTGACCTTGTAAATTTGTGTGAATTATCTGGAAAAGAATGAAACTGCTTTTCCAGAAGACCAGAGTTTCCTGTAATGGGCTCAGTATTGCAAAGTCTTAGGGCCCTTTTACCCGTGATGATCCGCCCGTGAACCTCCGCTCAGCGGGGATTTCATACCGTTTACATATGCATTCGCTTCTGCGCGCTTGGCGGGACGGGGGGCGTTTTCTGGCTCCTAACATTTTTAGCTGGCTCCTAGATTCCAAGCAAATTTGTCAAACCCTGGTGTAAGGTCAGGTTAGGGGGTGAAACTGTGAGTCAAGCGCATATGGTGGAAGTAAGGGTATCTGGTGGGTGGGTGGGGGGGAGAACACTTTAAAACTCATGTGACCCCTCCGGTGTAGGCGCTTGTGATCTCTGGCGCTGCCTCTCTGTGGTCTGGGTTGGAGGTGCCTTTGCGAGGGCTGCGGGCCGGATCGGTTGCTTGTCTGTGGAAGGAAAATCAGCCAGTTTGGGATCCTGATTGGGTCCGCTTCCAGGAATGTGAACAGGCCTGGCAGGTCACTTGGAGATCGGAGAGTGAAGTAACGCTGGTTTTTCCTGAATATCACCGACAGTGGGTATCCCCAGTGGTAGGTGGCATCTTGCCGGTGGGCTAATTCCAGCACTTGGCGGAGCATGGCCCTTCTTTGCAGAGTAGCACGGGAGACATCTGGTAAAATCTTCACAGTCACTCCGTCAAAGTCCCCTGCCTCCCAGGCTTTGTGGATGATAGATTCCTTGTGGCAGTAGTGGTGGAGGCAGCATATAACGTCCCTTGGTCTGTTGTGGTGTGAAGATCTTGGTCCCAGCAATTGGTGAATGCTGTCATATTTCAGCCTCTGAGAGAGTGGGTTGCCCAGGAGTCTGCGGAAGATGGCTATGGCTGTAGCGGCAAGGTCTTCTGGTCCGTCGCCTCTTGGAGACCACGCAGGCGGAGATTTGCTCCTGCTGCTGTCCTCCATTTCCTCCATGTGTAACTGTAGCATCGTCCCGGGCGTCTGTGGACATTTTGTAGATGTTCTAGGGCAGTCACTCTCCGCTCTAGGTCCGTCACTGAGGTCTCCCCTGCGGTTAGCCTAGTGTTTAATGAACCCAGATCTCCTTTCACATTCTGGATGTCCTTGCTGTGCTGGGTCTCCAGCTAGCTGATAAGAGACTATATCGGCTTTGGTGGGGAGGGCTCTAAGAAGTGTTTAGTGGGGTTTCAGAGCCCGACAGCAGGGCGGCAGGGATGTCTGAGTAGGAGTTGGACTCCATCGATGCTGTCCGGCTCCCCTGGGCTTTACTTTCCTCTCCACATGGTTCTGCTATTTTGGGATTGGAGGGGGTGAGCCGAGGTTGGGTCAGAAATTCTTCTATGGCACCTCTTAAGTCTCTTGTCCTTGCTGGTTTAGTTTTCCCCTTTTGTTCTTCGTTTTGAGTACATTCCACCAAAAGTGAGTGAAAATCAGAGCATAGTAGGCTCAGCAGGCCGGGAGAAGGTCAGGAGCTCAAAGCAGAAGCATCTTCACTCAGCCATGTCCAGGCCATGCCCCCTCATGTTTGTTATTTTTAAGAAAGGAGGAAAAAAAAAGGAAGTTTTACAACTCCTTTTTAAAAGGCGCTGTTTGCCACAATTTAAAACATTTCGTGACTCGTTGGTCAGTCCATCGGCTAGTCGGCCTTCCACATTTGAATCTTCCCAGGTTCCTAATTCGGTCCCAGAGAACCTTTCGGAAGACCCTTCTGCCAGACAATCCCCCGCTCCTCCCGGTGAGGGTTCAGAAGAGGAGAAAGGTGAGAGGACGGAGGTAGCCCCCATCTTCAAATTGTCCCTGAAAAAAGTGGATGGGCTTCTTGGAACCATACGTGTTACCATTGGCCTAAGTGAAGAAAAGGAACTAACTCTGCACAACTGCATGTATGCAGGTCTAGGTGAACCTAGGGTGCAAACCTTTATGGTTAATTCTGTAATTTCAGACTCCAAAAGAAAGGAATTTCAGGAGCCAGAGAAGAGACGTTTTCTGTTTTGAGGAATACCCCTCTGCGGTATGGAACAAGGTCCCCAGGTGGATGCTGCCTTCTCCCAGGTCTCTATATTCATTGACCTGGCCTTTGAAGACATGGGGGTCCTAAGGGACCCAAAGAATAAGCGTATGGATCTCTTGCTTAAGAGATCTTGGCAATCAGCAATTTAAAGCCAGCCATGGCTACAACATATTGGGTTAACCAGCTAGTCTCATAGTAGTGGATTCACCCAAACAGGAAATTTTGGATTCCTTTTTTTTTTCCTTTTCTACCTTGTCCTCTGTAGTAGCTTATATAGCGGATGCTTCAGCCAAAGCAAATAGAATGTCGATTTAACAAATTTGTCAAGAAGAGCATTAATGGCTGTAGACTTTGCCAGGGGATGCAAAATCAAAGAGTAAACTCTGTGGGATTCCCTTTTGGGGTTCTATAATTACATTTTCTTGGTCAGGAAGCCAACAGGGAAATTCAGATTGATCCTCAATCTAAAACCTCTAAACAAATCTGTCATGTACAGAAGGTTCAAGATGGACTCGATCTTTTCAGTCGTAATCTGCTGACCCCCAGAATGTTAATAGATTTAAGGGAATCTCTCTTCATTCCCAGAAGTGTCTCAGATTGGCGGTAAAGATGGAAGGAGTGATTCATCATCTGCAGTTCAGGGCCCTGCAGTTCGGTCTGTCATCCCCTCTTCAGATATTTACCAAGGTGATGGTGGAAGCCCTAGCCCCGCTAGATGACCTCTCAAGAGAGAGGTTGCCAGACAACTTGAACAAAGCATGCAACCACCTGGAATCGCTAGAATTGATTTGAAACTTCCAGAAATCCTCCCTAAACCTGTTACAGGAGGTTTGCTTTCTGTACTACCAAATCAATTCAGTAGAACAATTTTATTTATTTATTTTTCTCCCCCAGGAGTAAAAGGACAAGGTGCAGACACTTGATGCTACAGACCAACCAGCCGATAAGTAGCCCTAATGCCAACATTATTTGGCTTATCTCAACAATGCCATCTACTACATGGGCAAGACTGCATTTCAGGTGTCTACAAATTTTTCTCCTGAGCTCTTGGGACACAGCTTAAGATCTCTGGACACGCAGGTGAAGATTCCAACTCGGGTGAAGGGGTCACTTTGGTGGTGGAGGTAACTGCTGCAACAAAGTATCCAAGGAGGTGCGGACAGGCCGGGATCACTGAGTGACACACAGCGGAGATCTGTCCCGTCATTACACTCGGAGATCGGACTGACAGGAGGACATCGGGGAGGAAAGTTTTAGCCTGAGAGCAGCATGGCCTTGTCTCCTTCTGGAGGAAGCAGAGGGTGGAAGCAGGAACCTATCCATCACCCCGGATGTGTTTGATCAAAGAACCCTTGGATTCCCTCAGATGCCTTCAGATGTGTCTTCCATGAACCATACCAGGCTGGTGATCCATCCTTTGCTCATTAGACATACTACCACCGGTCAGTGTGTCCACCATTTCCGGTAAGCGTATTGATTTCTCTTGATCATTTTGGATTGTATCATTGATCCTTTGATTACTACCTTGGATTGACATATCCCACATCAGTCACTATCACTGGACTTTATGTGTTTACCTTTTTTGGACTTATATATATGTTCCTATGCATTGGGTGTCCTACCCTGCATTCCTGTATGGTCCTTTTGAGGATCCTTTTTGGGTGATTTATTTTCACCATATTGAACACTGTGCAGTTGTGATTTCAATATACACTGTTTTTCATGGTTTATGTTTTATTTTTCACTTCCATGTGGAATTAATGTTTCTTTGTAGCGCCACATTTTTTATTGTTTGAAGAATCGGGAGATCCTATCAAGGGATCTAGAGTGGGACTTTCCAGTCGAGGGAGTTTGGTCCAAGAAGGAGGCGACAAGATCCTCAACCTTAAGAGTGCTGAAGGTCCATCGCCTTATCACTGCTAATTTGTTCAATAAATGTTTATTGTAAAGATAAAAAGAGCAAGAGGAGACAGATTACAGGTGATACATACACAATCATCAAACAGGAAAAAGCCCATCAAAAGAGAGTGGCAAAACTTAACATACAGCAATTCAGACATGGAACAAAATGAAGGACCCCCAAAGACCCAAAGTACAACAGGAAACTAAGAGCTAAAATGACAAAAATGAGAGAGAGTTACCACTCCCGTGCCTGCAAATAATAAGCCCTGCGAGGGTCCCAGAAGGGTCATAACCTTAGACTCCTTATGCAACCTATGCCTACAATAATGACTGGGCGATCCCGCCACGGACAATGGGCAACAATGATATACATGCAGACCTGAAATCCATCCAAAAGGGTGTATAAATAAAACATAAAGGGGTGAGAGGAGAAGAGAAAAAGGAATAGAAAGAGGAGGGGGGGGGACCGAACCGAGCCACATAAACATACATAATCTTACATCATAGCGGAGTGAAAAAATGCACCAAGGTCAATGTACATTGTGGGACATAAGGTCAGCATACTTAGATGTGAACTTAAAAGCGAACCAAAAGGACCATATTTTGTCAGCCAAATCGGATTTGTTACGCAATTTAAGAGTACCGGTTTCCATATGGTAGAAGAAATCTACCCTGAGCAGCCAGTCCCAAATAGTAGGAACTGACTGGGTCTTCCACAATTTCGGGATAAGAGACTTAGCCGCGTTTAAAAGATGGGGGGTTACACTTTTCTTATATGATCCTATTGGTTCACTTGTACAGTGTAGTAGAACAACCCATGGGTCACAAGGAACTGCTACCCCCTGAATCTCCTCTATCAAACGTAAGACCTCACCCCAGTAAGGCTGTTTAAGGGGACACGACCACCACACGTGGGCGTGTGTGCCAGGTTGACCGCATCCCCTCCAACATAAGTTGAAAACAGTAGGAAAGGAGTTGTGAAGGATCATGGGTGTGTAGTGCCATCGGGTCAGCAGCTTGTAGTTAATTTCCGCAGTTGACAAGGAAATAGCCGACACATGTGCCAACTGAAGAATGGAAGAGCGTTGAGAGTCAGATATTGAAGATTGTAAATCCTTTTACCACTGTGAGAGAAACGATGGCTGAACAATAGGGGGAAGGGATGATAGGGCACAGTAAAAACCAGATATAGGCCTCTCTGGCGTTTGGGAGCCAGCAAGTAGATGTTCCACTGGAGTCAGATCCGAGCCCGAACGGAGAGGCTGAGGTAACGCTTTAATAAACAGCAGCAACTGGTGGTGTTTCTATTGATCCATAAAAGTTATGGGTGAAGTTATTAGGTCAGGGAGAGGTCTAATTCCAGTGGGAGTGATCACATGGTGGAGCAGCAGCGGAGGAGTCGCTAACCAATTACTGAAAGAGTGATCCATATTACTTGGAGGAAAGTAATCATGGCCCGATAAATGCATCAGGGGGGAATTATATGCCCATTTCTGTCGTTTACACAATGAATCCCAGAATGCAAGAGTAGATCTAGTAATTGGGGACGTAGACGGCAGAAGGTTCCGGAATTTACCTGGGATCCATATGAGTGGGAACATGTCAGAACCACACATATCACTCTCGAGCTGCACCCACAATTTCGTTGTCTTATGGTACTTCCAATCAGAAATGCGGGTCAACACAATAGCTGAATAATAACGTTTAATATCCGGGAGTGCGAGACCTCCGGCACATTTAGGTTGGGTCAATGTAGAGAAAGCAATCCTAGGACGTTTCCGGTTCCACACATTTACAAAGCAATGAGTTTACTAATTTAAAAAACCCAGGGGGAATCCTATAGGGAATCATCTGAAAAAGCAGTCTGGGCAAGACGTTCATTTTTACCACGCTAATACGCCCCAGCCAGGAATGGGCCAGCTGCGTCCATTTTTGTAGGTCAACCTTGATAGAATTTAACAGCGGGATATAGTTTTTTCCGAAACAGGGAGGCGGGGTTTGCAGTAAGGTGAATACCTAAGTATTTCAGGGAATGGGACTGCCAACTAAAGGGGAAAGGATGATCTCAGCGTCGACGCCATACCAGGAGGGACGGAAATATTCAAAATTTTAAAATTCGACAGGGCACCGAATTTGGCAAAAGCTACCATAAGGTTTGGGAGAGAGATAAGGGGGCATTGTATGTAAAATAAGATGTCATCCGCGTATGCTGCGTATTTATGTTCTCTAGAACCCAAAGTTACCCCACTAATATCAGGATTATGGCGAATCGTTGATAGGAAAGGTTTCAGGGACAAGGCAAAAAGGATGGGTGATGGGGGGCAGCCCTGTCTGGTGCCATTATAAAGGGTAAACGGGTTAAGGTACCATTAATGCGTAATTGAGCAGTAGGAGATTGGTATAGAGCCGAAATTCGAGCGAGCATATTGGGGCCTAGACCGAAATGGGTCAGCGTATGCATCAGGTACCCCCAGTCCATCCTATCAAAAGCCTTTTCCGCATCTGTGGAAAGCAAAAGGGTGGGCTGGGGGGGACCCCCTCACGTGGGAGATCAAAGAGAGCGTGCGCAGGGAATTATCCCTCGCCTCCCTCCCCGGGAAGAGACCAAGCCTGTAATAAAGGGCAAAAGCCTGAGTGCGATCGCCTTAGCGTACAACTTGGCGTCCAGGTTCAGTAAAGAAATTGGACGGTAGCTGCTACATAAGCTCGGATCCTTCCCAGGCTTGGGGAGGAATGTTATATGTGCGTGAATAGTTTCCTGGCGGAAGCCCGCAGTTCACGAGGCCGAATTAGCGTAAGACGCCAAAAACGGAAGCAAAGTGTCCGCGAAGGTACGGAAATAAGAAACAGACAGTCCATCTGGACCAGGGGCCTTACCTCCAGCCATGGACTTCCGAGGCCGTGAAATCCATCTCTAGGGAACTCATCGCAGCCGTGGGTAATTTAGGGAGCTTGGCCTGAGCCAGGTATTCACGTATAGGGGTAGACCCATCCACTCCCGGCGCAACCGTACCATTAACACAATAAAGTCGCTGATAAAATTCTCGGAATTCCTTCGCAATCTCTGTGGTTTTAAAAACAAGATTAATCGGAGGATGATTTAATTTTATGAATGGATGCGAACGGGCCAAAAGACGGCTAGGCCTGTCACCCCATTCGTAATAGCGTTGGGTCACCAATCTCATCCGAGACGTATGCTCGGCGTGAAAAAGAGCCTTTAATTCCTCCCTTTTCCTGCGTAAGGGAGTGGTAAATCGAGGGAGAGTTAGATAACTTATGTTTTTTTTTCAAGAGAACCGATTTTCTCTATTAGGCGGGTTTGCTGAATCATCCTTTTCCCTCTTCTTCCTAGAGCCCAATTCTATGAGTTTGCCACGGATGTGGGCCTTGTGGGCTTCCCACAGTACACCCGGGGACACGTCAGGGGTCACATTATCCCTGAAATAATTTGCAAGGCTAACCCCTAGTTCCCTAACTTCAATCTCATCCGATAACAGACAGTCATTCAACCTCCAATTAGCTGACCTAGCAGGCAGTGACGGCACTCGCAGCCGCAGGCTGAGCGGGGCATGATCCGAAATAGTGGAGATGGCAATACTCGCCTCCAAAACCAGATCCAAATGATGGCTAATAAAAAAATAATCTATTCTCGAATGAGACTGATGCAAATGAGAAAAATGGGTGAAATCCTTCTCCTGAGGGTGCAGTATCCTCCAGGCGTCCATCAACTACACCTCCAGAAGCCGCTTGCGAAGAAACGCCAACCTCCTATAAAGGATGCAGGAGACGCCCCGGGGGGGAAGGTATCCAAGCGCGGATCTAGAGGTACATTAAGGTCGCCCGCCAGCACAATGCATCCCTTTGCGAAATCCTGCAGTTTATGAAGCGTGGCGGAGAGGAAGCTCGTCTGACCCTGGTTTGGGGAGTAGAAGTTAGCAAATGTGCATGAGAGGTTGCCCAGACTGCCCCTTAAAAACAAAAATCTGCCATATGGATCAACAAGACTGTCTTCCAGAATAAATGATGAGCCCCTCCTGAAACCAATGGCCACACCCTTCGCCTTTGCGACATCAGAAAGGGAATAGAACCAATTAGGGAATAGAGGATCAAATAGTTTAACCCCTGTAGCATGTGTGAGATGGGTTTCTTGTAAAAACACCACGTCTCCACGAAGTCTCTTAAGCTCTCTGAATAGGGAGTGGCGCTTGCCAGGAGTGTGGAGACCCCGGACATTCCAAGAAAGCAGATTAAGTGAGGCCATTGGTTACAATCCAAGCATCATCAAGACCACTAACACCTGTCGGATCGGTTCCAAGGAAGGGCAAGGGGAGGTGGGAGAACTAGGGGGAGGGCAAAAGGAAGGAGTAAGAGCGTAGAGGCAGAGAGGAAGACCAGAAGGCTAAGCAGGAGAAGAGGCCGAAAGAGTAGGCAGCAGAGGGAGAGAGAAAGAACAAGGCAGAAAGCCGGAGGACAGAACAATGACTAACTATTGCACGCAAACTAGTGCAGTGCCTAGCCCGGAACAACACGGGGCCCGACCCCACGGAGTGGACGAAGCCCAATGTCCCGACCGCTCCGCTACGCTGACCCCTGCGGCATCCCAGGACACAGGGGGGGGGCCGTCACCAGTACTTGGCCGCGCATGACCACACAAGGCATACAGCAGACACCGAGCCCGGCGCCGGCACTAGGGTGTGAATTCACCATGCAGCAACCCCCAAGCCAACCCTGCAAAGCTAGAGGCTAATTACTAAGAGCATGGGCGCATATCAGGGGATAGCAACACAGAGATCATACCCAGGTACTTAAAATGTAAGCATTCAAGCAGCTCTTAAATATCTTTATAAATTATATTTGGTCTGAGATCAAAAGTAATATTTCTGTCTTTGCAGATGACACCAAGCTATGCAGTGGAATAACATCCTTGCAGGATGTTGCCAGTATACAAGCCGACCTCAATGTTCTGTCTAATTGGGTGACTAAGTGGTAGATGAGGTTTAATGTTGATAAATGTAAAGTTATGCACTTGGGGGCTAAGAAAATGCATGCATCATACATGCCAGGGGGAGTACAACTGGGGGGATCCATAGTGGAGAAGGATCTGGGGGTTTTAGTTGATCATAAGCTCAATAATGGCATGCAATGCCAAGCTGCGGTTTGCAAAGCGAGCAAAGTCCTTTCTTGTATTAAAGCGGAGTTCCACCCAAAATTGGAACTTCCGCTAATCCTACACCTCACCCCCTTACATGCATTTTTGGGGGGAGTGGGGGCTTCTTCAGGAGGAGTGGGACTTCATGTCCCACTTCCTCCTTCCGCCGAGGGGCTGGTTAGGCGATTAAGCTTAATCACCTAAAGCAGCCCCTCCCTGTAGACGATCGCATGGGACACATGACAGGTCCCATGCGATCGCCTGTCCAATAGGAGAGCGCAGCGCCGCTCGCGCATGCGCAGTGGGTGCCTGGCCGTGAAGCCGAAGGCTGTCACGGTCGGGTGCCCACACTTGGGATGAAGGCGCCGGGGAAAGGAGCGGAGCCCGGGCCGGCGCATCGCTGGATCGTGGAGCAGGTGAGTGTGTGTTTATTAAAAGCCAGCAGCTACACTTTTTGTAGCTGCTGACTTTTAATAAACACTAAATTTGTCTGGAACACCCCTTCAAGAGGAGAGGTATGGACTCCAGAGAGAGAGAGATATAATTGTGCCCCTGTACAAATCATTAGTAAGACCTCATCTGGAATATGCAGTCCAGTTTTGGGCACCAGTTCTCAAAAAGGATATCGGGTAACTGGAGAAAGTGCAGAGAAGGGCAACTAAACTGATAAGAGGCATGGAGGAGCTCAGCTATGAGGAAAGATTAGAGGAACTGAATTTATTCACTTTTGAGAAGAGGAGAATAAGGGGGGGATATGATCTACGTGTACAAATATATAATAGGTCCATATAGTGAACTTGGTGTAGAGTTATTCACTTTACGGTCAACACTGAGGACAAGGGGGCACTCTTTACGTTTAGAGTAAAAGAGATTTCATCTCCAAATACGAAAAGTTTTTTTCACAGTAAGAGCTGTGAAAATGTTGAACGGACTCCCTCCAGAGGTGGTTCTGGTCAGCTCAGTAGATTGCTTTAAGAAAGTTCTAGATACTTTCCTAAATGTACATAATATAACTGAGTACTAAGATTTGTAGGTAAAGTTGATCCAGGGTAAATCCGATTGCCTCTCGGGGGATCAGGAAGGATTTTTTTACCCTGCTGTAGCAAATTGGATCATGCTCTGCTGTTTTTTTTTGCCTTCCTCTGGATCTAGTGTGGTTATGGAATTGTACTGTGTTTTTTTGTTTTTTATCCTTTTTTTTTTTTTTTTGTGGTTGAACTGGGTGGACTTGTGTCTTTTTTTTTTTTTTTTTTTCAACCTAACTATGTAACTACCGTATTTATCGCGGTATAACGCGCTCCCGCGTATACCGCGCACCCCTAAAGTGACCCCCAATCCTGTAGAAAAGTTATTTTTGTACTTACAGTTTTGGTGTCTTGCGCGGCGTCCATCGGCGGCCTCGGCGGGTCCGGTGTCCTTCTGCGGCGGGTTCCGGTGTCCTTCTGCGGCGGGTTCTGGTGTCCTTCTGCGGCGGGTTCCGGTGTCCTTCTGCGGCGGGTCCGGTGTCCTTCTGCGGCGGGTCCGGTGTCTTCTGCGGCGGGTCCGGTGTCTTCTGCGGCGGGTCCGGTGTCTTCTGCGGCGCGTTCGGCGTCCTTGCGGGGTCCTCCCCGCTCGTTTCCCACGCCGAGTTTTGAATACTACGCCAGCATATAGCCAGTGCAGTACACTCGGGCAGGCTCGGCAACTGTCGCGCTCACTTCCTGTACGTCCAGGACGTGACTGCGGAAGAAGCCGAGACTGGCCGAATATACCCGAGTGTACTGCGCTCGGTATATGTCGGCGGAGTATTCAAAACTTGGCGCGGGAAAGCGGGTATCGGCGTATATCGCGCACCCACGATTTTGCCCTGATTTTCAGGGAAAAAAAGTGCGCGATATACGCCGATAAATACGGTATGTAAAGAGCAATGGGTTTTCAGACCATCTAGTTACAAGACTGCTAGCAAGCAGATAGAAGGTGACGAGAGCCATCTATACCAAGGTCTGAAAGGTCTATAACTTATGGTGTGATTCATCTGCTCAAGACCTAGAGAGCCTTGGTTACATCTAAGGCCGCGTACACACGATCAAATCTGTCTGCTGGAAACGGTCTGCCAGACCGTCCCAGCAGACCGGTTCGATCGTGTGTACGGGCGAGCCGACGGATTTGGCCAGCCGACAGATTTGAAAGTCTGTTGGCCAGCCGACAGATTTTGTCGGGCTGGGAACCCGTCCGCCCGACATGTCTGCTGGTTAGTACGCTAACCAGCAGACATGCCTTCTCGCACACGCGTCGAATGGTTTTGACGCATGCGCGGAAGTGTTTTACTTCCTGGTGCTGTGACGTGGCGGCGTCACCGCCACCGCCACGTCAGCGCGCCGTCTGCCGGCGGGGATTTTGGTTTGATCGTGTGTACACGATCAAACCAATACATCCCCAGCAGACAGATTTGTTCAAATCGGTCTGTCCGACCGATTTAAACAAATCTGTCTGCTTGTGTGTATGGGGCCTTAGAGTTCTTGCAAGATGAAGCAGATAAGGGACTAGCGATCAGTATTTGAAGGTACAGGTTGCTGCACTAGGTTGATGCCTTTTCCAGCATGATGCAGCACCTTGCCATAAGGTAAAAGTGATAATGAAGTGGCTTGGGAAACAAAACGTGAAAATTATGGGTCCATGGTTGGGTAACTCCCCAGACCTTAAAGTGATGAAGCATTTATTTCTTATTTTTGTTAAAATCAAACATGTCATATTATCTGCTCTGTGCAGTGGTTTTGCCCAGAGCAGCTCAGATCCTCCTCTTCTCTGGTCCCTCTTCAGCGCTCCTGGCTTTTCCCTCCTGCTGAGTGCCCCCACAGCAAGCAGTTTGCTATGGGGCAGCCGAGCCGCAGCTCCCTGTGTCCATTCAGACACAGAGCTGCTGCCTGGCCCTGCCCCCTTTCTCCTCATCGGCTCACTGACTTTGACAGCAGCTGGAGCCAATGGCACTTCGCTGCTATCTCACCAAATGAGGCAGAGTCCCGGACAGCCAAGTCACTCGTACAACATGTCTCGATCGGGATGGGATTCAGGTAAGTATAAGGGGGGCTGCTGCACACAGAGGGCTTTTTATCCTAATGCATAGCATGCATTAAAGTAGTAGTAAACCCTGTTAATGAAAGTTAAACTAAGCACATATATATGTAGTGTTTGATTATCTCTCTCCAAAGCTCTATACGTCTTTTCTCTCTGATTCCTCTATTATGACATGTGTCTGAGAACTTCCCAGAAATGACTCGTGCTGAAAATCATAGGTGAACATTTGTCAAGCAGGGAGCTTGTCTCTTCAGACTACAGCTCTATGTGCCGTGCTGTCTTTTTTGGGTATGAGTCTTAGTGCTGTAATAAAATCAAAAGGTGCTTCAGCAAAGTATTCGTTTTAACGGTGTGCACACTTATGTGACCGTATTTAATTTTTTTTATTTTTACTTCCCTCCCCATTTTTTTTTATATATCCACTGTATGTACTGTGGATGGGAAGCTATTGGTGATTGATGGTTCACTCTGCTTCTTTAAAACGTATCTAATGTAAAAACATGTACTGGTGATCATTTCCTTATTGTATTTTAGTTTTATTTCTATCCTTCTCTTATTAGTCTTAACAATCTTGCCGTTTTTGTAAACTTACTCTTTGACAATCCGTTCTGTGACATGTATTCACTGTGCCCTTTTGATAGGTCACAGGCCTCACAGAATCTGCCTTTTGAACTACAGAGCTACTTGGGAGTTTCAAGAGGTGGAGTCAGTTCAGGCATCATTTTTTTTGTAGGCAGCAAGGTACGATGGGAAATGTAGGCCCAGGGGCATCATGACGATACCAAAACCAGGGTTGTGGTAGAGACATAAATACACGCACACAGGTTGAACTGGATGGGCTGGTGTTGTTTTTCTTCAACTTTGCCAAATATGTAACTACTGTTCTGTAACCCCTCGAATAATCCACTTGTGTGCAAAACTTCTTAGGCCTTCACCAACCACCTATTAACGTGAACACCGCCACCATCACAGTGCACTTACCAGAGTATGAGAACCTGCATTACAGAGGTCAAATCGTGCTTCTTAAATCCTTCCAGCTGGTAGCTCAAGTAATCCTACAGCATGCAGTTAGTGTTTATAATGTATCCATTCTCAAACCAATGAGAGCCCCATAGTGTAGCATACTAGAAAACTATTTTATGTAAAATGTGTAAAATTAAACTCGCACGTACGAGTACATTAAAAGCATGTATACACGTCACCGCCAGACCTTGTTAGTGTGATGACTTTGGCACTTAAGGCTCCACAGAACATTCTTGGTGGGTTGCGCGTATAGTGTGAACGAGGCCTTAATGTCCTGGCTGTTGAAACCCAAGTCTTTAAGGACAGGGGTGTCTCTTCCAGCAAAGGAGTTGCACCTAAAAATCTTTCTTTGCCTGCTGTAAACATAGACTCGGTAATGTAGAATTATGGCTTTCCTACAGTCAAAACCTGAGCAGGTCCCGCCCCCCACCCCTAACCAAAAATTAAGTCCGCAGCTACAAATACTGTAGCTGCCGACTTTAAATATTCGTCCACTAGCCTGTCCAGTAATCCCATGATGTCGGCACCCCAACCGACTTTTCAATCTGCTCTTGGGTGGTGCCACTGCCATTCCTTGTAAGGGAAACCGACAGTGAATCTTAAAGTTGGCAAAAGTGGTGGAGGAGGAGAGGAAGCAAGCGAGCGCCCTTTTGGGTGGAGCTCCGCTTTTAATGCATTATCTGCATTAACCACTTCCGGAACGCCGATATGTCGGCAGCCACAACCCAGGTATCCTCTTCAGCCGGCTGTCCGGTTTTCCAATAATGGTGGCCTCCACGGCGGATTCACTGCAAGATCACTTTTATCGGCGGAGGGAGAGGGAGCACTTGCCTCGTCTCGGTGGGCCAGCGGGTCACGGCAGCGGTGTCCTCCACGATCCTCAATGTCTTCTCCCGTCCTCTGTATAGGTGTCCAATCACAGCACCTGTCGTTTCAGCCAATCAGGTGACGGGTAACAGACTTGAGCACCTCATTGGCTGAGAGGCGGTTTAGTGTTAGGAAAGTGATCAATTCTCTTTACTAACACAAATCTGAGTGAACAGCGAGCGCCCAGCATGGCGCCCGCTGTTCACCTTTTTGGATGCCTATCAGAGCCTATGGCTCTAATCAGGTGCTTCCAAAAAATACCACACCGTTGTAATTCAGGTGCCTAACAGATAGATAGATTCATGCATTGCATGAGAAGTGACAGGAGAGAGGTGGCGGCGCTCGTGTGCCCCATATAGATGCACCGCCACTGGGGTAGGTGGCTGTGGAGGAGGGGGGTACAGAGAGGTGGCTGTGGAGGAGGGGGGTACAGAGAGGTGGCTCCACAGCCACCTTTCCATATTTATTGTCAAGTTTCAGGTGTTCCCATCACTGTGCCCCTTTGCATCAGGTGCCCCTTTGCATCAGGTGCCCCTTTGCATCAGGTGCCCCTTTGCATCAGGTGCCCCCTTGCATCAGGTGTCCCCATCACTGTGCCCCTTTACATCAGGTGTCCCCATCACTGTGCCCCTTTACATCAGGTGTCCCCATCACTGTGCCCCTTTACATCAGGTGTCCCCATCACTGTGCCCCTTTACATCAGGTGTCCCCATCACTGTGCCCCTTTACATCAGGTGTCCCCATCACTGTGCCCCTTTACATCAGGTGTCCCCATCACTGTGCCCCTTTACATCAGGTGTCCCCATCACTGTGCCCCTTTACATAAAATGTGCTCATAACCGTGCCCCTTTACATCAGGTGTCCCCATCACTGTGCCCCTTTACATCAGGTGTCCCCATCACTGTGCCCCTTTACATCAGGTGTCCCCATCACTGTGCCCCTTTACATCAGGTGTCCCCATCACTGTGCCCCTTTACATCAGGTGTCCCCATCACTGTGCCCTTTTACATCAGGTGTCCCCATCACTGTTTCCCTTTACATAAAATGTGCTCATCATCGTGCCCCTTTACATAAAATGTGCTCATCATCGTGCCCCTTTACATAAAATGTGCTCATCATCGTGCCCCTTTACATAAAATGTGCTCATCATCGTGCCCCTTTACATAAAATGTGCTCATCATCGTGCCCCTTTACATAAAATGTGCTCATCATCGTGCCCCTTTACATAAAATGTGCTCATCATCGTGCCCCTTTACATAAAATGTGCTCATCATCGTGCCCCTTTACATAAAATGTGCTCATCATCGTGCCCCTTTACATAAAATGTGCTCATCATCGTGCCCCTTTACATAAAATGTGCTCATCATCGTGCCCCTTAACATAAAATAAGGGTCACGCTGATGGGCACATTTTATGTTAAGGGACACTCTGATGGGCACATTTTATGTTAAGGGACACTCTGATGGGCACAACAAAATGTGATCCTTAAGGACCTTAACATACAATATGCCCATCAGCGTACACATTAAAAATATACCCATCAGCGTGCCCCTTAACATAAAAGTTTTGTTGTGCCCATCAGAGTGCCGCTTAACATAAAATTTGCCCATCAGAGTGTCCCTTAATAACATAACATGGGCACATTTTTTGTTATTAAGGGACACTCCGATGGGCAAATTCTATGTTAAGCGGCACTCTGATGGGCACAGCAAAACTTATGTTAAGGGGCACGCTGATGGGTATATTTTTAATGTGTACGCTGATGGGCATATTTTATGTTAAGGGGCAATCTGATGGGCACAAGAAAATGTGGCCATTAGTGTGCCTCTTAAAAAAAATATGATCATCAGTGAGCACATTAAAAATACACCCATCAGCGTGCCCCATAACAAAAAAAAAACTGCTCATCAGTGTTAGTGTTGACAATATTAATATGCCCATTCATAGTAAAAAACGCATATGCCACATACCAAATGCAGCAAGAGCCGGGAACGTGTAGCAGGGGGCGGGGCGCACACTGGACGTCACGCGGCACGCCTCTACTTGCAAGAAGACTCGGGAACCAGGAGCAGTGACGTGAGACAGGCGTGGCCCCCACTCCCAATGCGAGCAACGAGTGGACCGCGAGTTGCGGGGGAAGGTACGTGATGTCACGCCCCTACTCGCCGCCGTACGCGCGTCTAATCTATAGACTTCCCGGACCTGCGGTGAGGAGAAGGGGCATGCGGATGGAGCCTTATGAATGCGGGGGGTACTGGTGACATGCGGGCCGGGTGTTTTAGCCGCGAATCGGCCGATTTTTTTGCAATAATCGGCCGATACCGATTTCGCGAAAACGGCCAAATATCGGCCGATATATCGGCCGACCGATATATCGGTCGACCTCTAAACTCAATGCAGGCCCCCTCTCCATAAGCATAGTAGATCCCCCTCAGGGCAGACCCCCTCTACAAAAAAATTGATCCCCCTCAGTGCAAACCCCCCTCTCCCTAAGCATTGTAGACCCCCTCAGTGCAGCCCCCTCCATAAACATAGATCCCTCTCAGGGAAAACCCCCTCTACATACATAAACATATGGGTTTATATACAAACCCATACAGGATATATATATATATATATATATATATATATATATATATATATATATATATATATATATATATATATATAGCAAAACAGTGTATTTCCAAGGCCTATAATACACTCCTCAGCGCCCAACAGACAAAAACTTTAAAAAAATAAAAAATAAAAATAAAATTAAATATGAAACACACTAGATATCTCCAAATTGAAATATATAGGTGTATATAAAAAGCAGCTGTTAAAATGGTGTATCATAAAATAACAAAGTAGCATTCAAAGTCCAAAATAAATCATTTAAGAGAAAAATGCAAAACAGCGCTAAGTATGGATATAAGTGTCCAACTCCACCATAAAGTAGGCAAAAAAGGATGGGAAATCTTGATAAAGTCAAAGTCTGTGTGTTTATCCCAAAAATAGTGTCAGATACAGAGGAAGGAAGCGTGCACCAGCCTGCCCACTCTTAATCCACCACGTGTAGGAATCAAAGTCCCCGCAGGGGTTCAAACTCACCGAACAGACAATAATATCAGGCACTTCATATATAATCGGTCACTGATCGAATTTCCATCCAATGGGGATCACTTGCATGGAGTTAACCTCATAAAGGTGGGATATTGAAACAAACAGAGGAAACAAATATAGTGTAACTCAATTTATTAAAAAGCCCCTTTCCAGCAAATATCCCAAACAAGTCCTACGTACAAGAAAAACATTAACAATGGACAATGTATGTATCACATCACCGGTCAGGCGTCCTCAACGCGATCACCGAAAGGTTTCCCAGCAGATCAACTCTTCCTGGTTCCTGCAGTGTGGCGTGGATAACATAACATACCAGGCGTAGCATGCAGCTATCACTCTGACTAGTTTCGTCAGTAAATGACTTCAACGGAGAGTGTAGCTGCACATGCGGCGCCATGAACTTAATAGTACAACTCACTAATCTCAGCCAATTAGAGCCTATAGTTTGCAGACATTCGGCAGCCAATCGAAATTCCCGTATCGAAAACAAAAATTCGACGGCCAATCGGAAATGTCGTATCGAAATTTTACGGCGGCGCGTCAGATACAACGTAGACACGCCGTATGGCGCCATGAGCGTAGTCACGCACGTCCAGTAACGTCGGCCAATCAAAACTTGTTGTTTGCAAACATTCGGCAGCCAATCGAAATTCCGTATGTGATCCAATCAACAACAGATATTCGACGGCCAATCGAAATTGTCTTATCATGATTTTTCGACAACACATCAGGAGGAATGCAAGCACGGGGGCGTTCCTAACGGTGCACGTCACGGTACTCAGTGCTTCCACTATATTAACTCCTGGGCTTCAATATGGCGAGTTTAGGGAGATTTCTATACACAAGAAAAAGCACAGCAAAAATGCGCTTTTTCTTATTAATAGACCGGACACTCTATCTTAGTCCACAAACAATGCTAGACTGTCTCACAACTCATCCTTTTGGATGAATGTGTATTTGTATAATTATAAAGGATATACCCCATAACAAAACCATAAACAAAGCATATTAAAAATTAAGCAAACATAATTTACAAATCAAAAATAGTTTAGACAAACACGCCTAAAAACAATATTTAAAATTCCAGAATGTACAGTTTTGCAATATACATTATATCAGATATATTTGTATTAGACACCCCAGTTACCAGGCATATTGGTGCCAATCATATATGCAAAACATGCTTAAAAAATGCTTATTTAAAAAAATGACCAATACTTTAAACGTAATTCTTAAAGATCCGGTAATATCCTACTTGAAGCAATGATTCTTAATACAGATCTGAAACGTGCTATTAGTAGATACTTCCTCAATATAGATGAATTCAAAATAAATTCACTCTTAAAGTCGCTAAATAAATTCACTCTAAAAGTCGCTAATAAAGCAATTTATATCTAGATCTATGTTCAAGCCTCTAGGGGCTAGAGTATCTACAGAAAAAATCCACTGGGTTTCTCTTTTAGAGAGATCACGTACCAAATTAGAACCCCTCCATGTTGGTTTAAGGTGGTCAATACCCCAGAATTTTAAAAACGCAGGGTTTTTGTTGTGAAAAAGTTTAAAATGCAAAGACACATTGTGGTCCTTGAATCCGTTAATGATATTGACTACATGTTCAGCGATTCTGATCTTTAATTGTCACTTTGTGCGACCTATGTAAATTAAACCACATGGGCATTGGAGGGCATACACAACATACTCAGTATTACATGTGATAAATTCATTTACATAGAATTCCTGTTGGTTTGATGTAGAAGTGAACTTTTCCACTCCTTTTGCCGGGCGGGAAGCTTCCTTGCAGGCCCGGCACTTCTTACATGCAAAAAAACCATCCTTGTCCCAAAAAGTAGCTGGGCGGGAAGGAGGATTGAGTACTTTGCAGACTATTCCATCCGCAAAGCTAGAGGCCTTCCGATAAATAAAGCCTGGTTTAGATGGTAATACCGGAGCCAGTGTTTTGTCCATCAACAGAATATGCCAATGTGTATAGAGGATATTCTCAACCTCTTTATATTGAGAGTGGAAGTCTGAGCAAAAATTCCATTCTCGTTTTTCATCTCTTTCTTTACCTCCTGTGATAGCTAGAAAATCTTCCCTCGGAGCTTGCGCTAATTCTGTAATAATTGTGTCCAGGGTCTCATCACGATATCCCTTGTCCACAAATTTATTTTTAATAATCTGGGCTTGTATCAGGAAATCCTCTGGTTCCGAGCAATTCCTTTTTACCCTAGTTAATTGTCCTTTAGGAATATTTTTAAGCCACGTTGGATGGTGGCCACTACAGGTAGGTAGATAACTATTTGAGTCAGTTGGTTTAAAAAAGACTTTTGTACATAGTCTATTCCCCATTCTGAATATATCCACATCTAAAAAGTGAATCTGAGTGGCATTAAATTCACTTGTCAATCTAATACTATCAGTACTCTGATTGAGTTCTTCCAAAAATAGTTGTAGAGTATCTACCATCCCCTCCCAGACAAAAAACAAATCATCAATATATCGTTTGTAAAATAATAGTTGAGGCCGATCTTTAGAGAAAATTATTTTATCCTCCCACTCTCCCATATAAAGGTTCGCGATACTAGGCGCAAATTTAGCGCCCATGGCGACACCAGTACTTTGGGAGTAGTAGACGCCATCAAACCAAAAATAATTGTGATTTAAACAAAAATCTAAGGCGTTACGGATAAAAAATTTCTGATCATGGGGTATATCAGTACGTTTACACAAAGCCCAATTAAGCGCTAAAAGAGCATCGTCATGCTGTATAATAGTATACAGTGATGATACATCTGCTGTAACTAAATAGATGTCATCTTTCCCTGTAAGGTCAATCGTTTGTAGCAATTGAAGCAGACTTTTTGTGTCTTTCAGATATGCCCTTGTCTCAACCACACTTTTCTGTAGAAAGATATCAAGGTATTCACCAAGACGAGAGGTGATCGACCCAATCCCATTAACTATGGGCCTACCAGGCGGATTAACCTGGTCTTTGTGGATCTTTGGAAGGGTATAGATGGTTGGGGTTCTATTACTGCTCGGAATCAGATATTTTTTCTCACGGCTTGTAAGAACACCTTTCTTAAAACCCATCTCCACCAGAACTTTTAGATCCTTCTCATATTGAGAGGAAGGATCCCTATCCAATTTAGTGTAGGTACTTGTATCGCTCAGCATGACATTGAGCTGATCCAAGTAGAAATCTTTATTGAGGATCACCACCCCTCCACCTTTATCCGCAGGTCGGATAATCACATCTTTCCTTTTTTCTAGGGAGGTTATGCCATCCATAATATTTTGTGGATTTACCTTTTTCTTAGGGACAATAGATTCTAGGTCTCGTATAACCAAATTTTTAAAAGTCTCAACCTGATGATTGGCTTTATTCAAGGGGTTAAATAGGGATTTATTACGTAACCCACTATCAATTGCCACTGCGGAATTGCTCATAGTGGTTTGTGAATTCTTATTCAAATAATATTTTTTCATATTTATTTTTCGTATGTACTTATGTACATCGATAAAAACATTGAATTTATTCACCGGTCTTCTGAGACCACACTTTAGACCTAGATGTAAAATATTTGTTTCCTTATGGTTCAAAATCACATTACTTAAATTGAAAATACCCGTTATTCCGGGGCCCTTCTTCTTTTTCTGGACCTTTCGTCCTCCACGACAACCCTGCGTTTTTAAAATTCTGGGGTATTGACCACCTTAAACCAACATGGAGGGGTTCTAATTTGGTACGTGATCTCTCTAAAAGAGAAACCCAGTGGATTTTTTCTGTAGATACTCTAGCCCCTAGAGGCTTGAACGTAGATCTAGATATAAATTGCTTTATTAGCGACTTTTAGAGTGAATTTATTTAGCGACTTTAAGAGTGAATTTATTTTGAATTCATCTATATTGAGGAAGTATCTACTAATAGCACGTTTCAGATCTGTATTAAGAATCATTGCTTCAAGTAGGATATTACCGGATCTTTAAGAATTACGTTTAAAGTATTGGTCATTTTTTTAAATAAGCATTTTTTAAGCATGTTTTGCATATATGATTGGCACCAATATGCCTGGTAACTGGGGTGTCTAATACAAATATATCTGATATAATGTATATTGCAAAACTGTACATTCTGGAATTTTAAATATTGTTTTTAGGCGTGTTTGTCTAAACTATTTTTGATTTGTAAATTATGTTTGCTTAATTTTTAATATGCTTTGTTTATGGTTTTGTTATGGGGTATATCCTTTATAATTATACAAATACACATTCATCCAAAAGGATGAGTTGTGAGACAGTCTAGCATTGTTTGTGGACTAAGATAGAGTGTCCGGTCTATTAATAAGAAAAAGCGCATTTTTGCTGTGCTTTTTCTTGTGTATAGAAATCTCCCTAAACTCGCCATATTGAAGCCCAGGAGTTAATATAGTGGAAGCACTGAGTACCGTGACGTGCACCGTTAGGAACGCCCCCGTGCTTGCATTCCTCCTGATGTGTTGTCGAAAAATCATGATAAGACAATTTCGATTGGCCGTCGAATATCTGTTGTTGATTGGATCACATACGGAATTTCGATTGGCTGCCGAATGTTTGCAAACAACAAGTTTTGATTGGCCGACGTTACTGGACGTGCGTGACTACGCTCATGGCGCCATACGGCGTGTCTACGTTGTATCTGACGCGCCGCCGTAAAATTTCGATACGACATTTCCGATTGGCCGTCGAATTTTTGTTTTCGATACGGGAATTTCGATTGGCTGCCGAATGTCTGCAAACTATAGGCTCTAATTGGCTGAGATTAGTGAGTTGTACTATTAAGTTCATGGCGCCGCATGTGCAGCTACACTCTCCGTTGAAGTCATTTACTGACGAAACTAGTCAGAGTGATAGCTGCATGCTACGCCTGGTATGTTATGTTATCCACGCCACACTGCAGGAACCAGGAAGAGTTGATCTGCTGGGAAACCTTTCGGTGATCGCGTTGAGGACGCCTGACCGGTGATGTGATACATACATTGTCCATTGTTAATGTTTTTCTTGTACGTAGGACTTGTTTGGGATATTTGCTGGAAAGGGGCTTTTTAATAAATTGAGTTACACTATATTTGTTTCCTCTGTTTGTTTCAATATCCCACCTTTATGAGGTTAACTCCATGCAAGTGATCCCCATTGGATGGAAATTCGATCAGTGACCGATTATATATGAAGTGCCTGATATTATTGTCTGTTCGGTGAGTTTGAACCCCTGCGGGGACTTTGATTCCTACACGTGGTGGATTAAGAGTGGGCAGGCTGGTGCACGCTTCCTTCCTCTGTATCTGACACTATTTTTGGGATAAACACACAGACTTTGACTTTATCAAGATTTCCCATCCTTTTTTGCCTACTTTATGGTGGAGTTGGACACTTATATCCATACTTAGCGCTGTTTTGCATTTTTCTCTTAAATGATTTATTTTGGACTTTGAATGCTACTTTGTTATGATATATATATATATATATATATATATATATATATATATATATGAGCTGTGTCCAATCCCCCCCCCAACATCATCAGACGAGCACATGCTACACATAGACACCATGGCAATCCCCCCCCTCACCTCGGGTCTGCGGCGGTCACCCCCTCAACGTGCTGACACCCTACCGGCTCTTCCGCCCGTTACAGCACCAGCTTGGGGCCACGCAGACACACATCCCGGGTGGCAGCTGGCGAGGAGAGAACAATGTGCAGCCGCGCCGCCCGGGCAGAGATAGTGCAGACACGTGACAGGCTCAGCACGCAGCACTGGGAAGTTGGAGGCAGGAAGGACACACGCGCGGCTACGGCGCTAGAGATGTTTGGCCAGGACCCTCAGAAGAGTCAGATGGTGTCACTTCTCTAGCGGTGTCACGCGGTGCGGAGCACACCCCGCTAGCAACGCCTCTGTTTAGACACCCCCAAAGCACACCTGTGTTGAAGCCTTGAAGGCACTGGCAGCCCCACGATCGGATCCGCTTCCCCTCTGTTCCTGCTGCTGGATACTGTCAGCTGAGCACCGCTTCCTCTCTTCCTGACTCCACCCCCTGCTTGCCTCCACACCCTCTCAAGTCTCACTCTCCAGGCCTGGGACTTGAGCCAAGGTATTAGGAAATGCAAGCAGGAGCGGAATTGTCATGCGCCCGAAACTGAAGAAATAGTTCCTCCTCTCCGACCAGCACATAATCATCAGAAAGGGGCACAGATAATGAACCCCCCCCCCCCCCCAAGCCAATAAGAGCGGTGGTTTGTAATTTTCTTTTTATTATTATTATTATTACTATTATGCACTGAAATTGCTCGGGCCCCTGTTCAAATCCAATCGGGGACAAAACTGGGGATAGACTTGGTCCGAGGACAGTGTCCCCATTCCAGGGGCTGTCCCCGAAAATCGGGAATGTCTGGTCACCCTACCTTAGTAGCGGTCATGTCTGTTTTACATGTGTCTCTCTTTCTGCCAAAGGTGGTATCTAACTTCCAGTACTCGGTTATATTATGTGCATTTAGGAAAGAATCCAGGCCCTTCTTAAAGCAATCTACTGAGCTGGCCAGAACCACCTCTGGAGGGAGTCTGTTCCACATTTTCACAGCTCTTACTGTGAAGAAACCTTTCCGTATTTGGAGGTGAAATCTCTTTTCCTCCAGACGTAAAGAGTGCCCCCTTGTCCTCAGCGTTGACCTTAAAGTGAATAACTCAACACCAAGTTCACTATATGGACCTCTTATATATTTGTACATGTTGATCATATCCCCCCCCTTATTCTCCTCTTCTCAAGAGTGAATAAATTCAGTTTTTCTAATCTTTCCTCATAGCTGAGCTCCTCCATGCCTCTTATCAGTTTAGTTGCCCTTCTCTGCACTTTCTCCAGTTCTCTGATTATCCTTTTTGAGAACTGGTGCCCAAAACTGGACTGCATATTCCAGATGAGGTCTTACTAATGATTTGTACAGGGGCAAAATTATATCTCTATCTTTGGAGTCCATACCTCACTTAATACAAGAAAGGACTTTGCTCGCTTTGGAAACCACAGCTTGGCATTGCATGCCATTATTGAGCTTATGATCAACTAAACCCCCCAGATCCTTCTCCACTACAGATCCCCCCAGCTGAACTCCCCCTAGCATGTATGATGCATGCATATTCTTGGCCCCCAAGTGCATAACTTTACATTTATCAACATTAAACCTCATCTGCCACATAGTCGCCCAATTAGACAGAGCATTGAGGTCGGCTTGTAAATTGGAGACATCCTGCAAGGACGTTATTCTACTGCATAGCTTGGTATCATCTGCAAAGACAGAAATGTTACTTTGGATCTCAGATCCAATATCATTTATAAATATATTGAAAAGTAAGGGACCCAACACTGAACCTTGGGGTACACCGCTGATAACCTTGTACCATTCAGAGTAAAAATCATTAACCACAACTCTCTGAATCCTGTCTTTTAGCCAGTTTTCTATCCATTTACAAACTGATATATCTAATCCTGTAGACCTTACCTTACACATGAGCCATGTGTGAGGAACTGTATCGAACGCTTTTGCAAAATCCAAGTATACCACGTCCACTGCCACGCCTCTGTCCAGGGTTTTACTTACCTCTTCATAAAAGGAAATCAGGTTTGTCTGACAACTTCTGTCTTTCATGAATCCATGCTGTCTGCTGCTTAAATAGTTTGGGCCAGATTCACAGAGCGATTACGCCTGCGTAACAGGAGATGCGCGGCGTAAGTCTAAATGTGCACGTGCGTTTCGATGCACGGCATTCCCAGAACGAGATACGCAAGAAATCTAATTTTTTTTGTTCAGCGTAATTTCGTTAGGCGCATCCGTCCGCGCAAAACTGCGCTAGACACACCATTGATTTGCTAGTCAAATATGCTAATGAGGGACTTACGGGGATCCACAAAAGAACGTTGGGGCAGCGCAGGCTACGCGGTGTGCACAACAGCAAAATGTCCTGTCTAAAATTAGACCATATAAAAGCTGGTCTAAAAAGAGAAAAATTGTCTACATGTCAGATAAAGCAACACTGTTAGTGAGGAGCTGAGCAGTCATACGTGTTGCACAACAATCTGTATGCCAACATGCCAGGGGCATCGTCGCGCATAGCTATACTACTGACTTTAGATGAGCAAAGAAGGATGAGGGCACGGAGGATGGCACGGGAGAGGATATACCGCACACGCATAGACCTGTTTGGCATGAGTGATTGTGAGGTGTATCGCATCTTCAGATTCACCCCTCATGCCATCCTGGAATTAACCACAACCCTGCAGGAGGACATCACCAGCCCAACACAACGCTCACATGCAGTGGAGCCACTGGTCAAGGTCCTGGCAACACTCCATTTCCTTGCCAGTGGCTCTTTTCAGCGTACAAGTGGAGTGGTGGCTGGGATGTCACAATTCTCTGTGAGCAGATGTGTGCACCAGGTTGTCACTGCAATCCTCAGACGCATGTCCCACCACATCATCAAACCAACCACTGAGGACCTGCGGCTGAAGGCAATGACAGATTTCTACATAATTGCCAGATTCCCACCAGCCCCCCCAGGAGACAGAGCACATGTACCGCAATCGGAAGCATTGGCATTCCATCAACGTACAGGTGATAGTCGATGCCCAAGGCCTCATATGGCACGTCCGTGCCAAACACCCAGGGTCCAGCCATGACAGCTACATATACAATCAGAGCCCCATCCGAATGGAATTCGATCAGAATGTGTATGGGGACACCTGGCTGGTTGGTGAGTGACATGGGTGGCAGGCATGACTGTACCCCCCCATGATGCACACATCACAAAGGGCACATGCATGACTAACATCCTCCTGTCTTTTCCCTTACAGGTGACTCTGCATATCCACTGGGACCCCATCTCATGACTCCTATCGGGAACCCCCAAACCCCAGGAGAGGAAAGATACAATCAAGCCCACGCCCAAACACGTGCAGTGGTGGAGCGCACCTTTGGCCTCCTGAAGTCACGTTTCCGATGCCTGGATAAGTCTGGGGGTACCCTGTTGTATTACCCAAACTTTGTGTGCCATATCATCGGTGCCTGTTGCCTGCTGCACAACTTCGCAGTGAGAAAGGGCCTGCAGATTGACCTACGTGATGACCTGACCCCTAAACCAGACAATCCCCCCCCCCCTAACCGAGGTTACCCCGTCTTCTGAGGGAAGAGCAGCCAGGAGCCAGCTCACATTAGGCATTTTTGCACGTTAAACACACACATTAATCATGGCACAATGAGAATGCATGCATGCACACACACCCCACATCCTCATCAAATTGGATTGGCACCAGTCCACCATGCAGGACTTGTGAGCAGCCACGCCAAGGCTCCAATTATGTCACTGTACATACATACACCATTCACACGGACCTGGGGATCACTTCTCCCTGGTCCTGGGGAACCCTTCTCCACCAAAATTGAGGGTGACACCCCTTTTCCGGCAGGAATGTCACCCCCACATTCAAACAGCATTCACAACCCAAAAAAAAATACCAAAAAAAAAAAATTACCAGCAAAATCAAAAAATTACCAGGAAAATAAAAAAAAGCCCAAAAAAAAGGGGAAAAACAAATTGGTGCCCTTGACGTGAGCCACGCCTGGGGCGCCCCCGGCCCCGGCTCCTCTGGGGAGACTCATGGGGGAGGGGGTAAACCGGGGAAGGAGGAGCAGCCCCTGGTCTCTGCCCACCTGGCGGCCTGCCCTCCAAGGCCATGGCTATTCTGTCCAGGGCAGCACCTAGTGTTGCCGTGTTGGCCTGGATAGCCTGGGTAAGGGCCCTCACATCCTGCCCAACGCCTGCTGATGTAGTCTGCAGGTCGTTAAGGCAGTTTCTGAAAGCCTGGGAGTGGCAGTCCAGGTTCCCAAGCGTATCCTTGATGGAGGACAGGCTCTCCTCCATCCGCACCAATGTCTGGCTGACCTGTCCCAGATGGCGGGTCTGGAGGAACTGGTCCCTTCTCAGAGTGGCGGGCAGGAGATCGGCCACCCCCTGGTCTTCTGGGTCTCCTTCCTGCCTCCAGCTGATGCTTGTGGCCGGGGAGAAGGGGAGCCCCTTGGGAGGGGAGCCATGTTGGGGGAGGAGGGGGGGGGGCTCCCCCTTAGGGAGGGCTGGCTGCTGCCAGCCAGAGGGGAAGAGTCATCCAAAAACAATAGTTCAGTGCCTGACATGGACTCCTCCTCCTCAAACTCCTCCTCCTCCTCAACCTCCTCCTCCTCTTCAACCTCCTCCGCGGACTCCGGCCTTGTCGGGGGGGCCTCATTAGGCTGCTGTCCTGGGGATGGTGCGGTCAGGCCAGATGGCCCAGCACCCTCCTGCACATCTGTGGATGACACAAAACATTCACAGTTTGGAGGATCCACACACTTGCCACATATTCCCTTTCACCCCCTCCCCCACACATGCTACACACCTGATAGAAAAAAAAACCTTACCTGGCATCACGCCTTCATGACTTGAGTCATAGCCGGGCAGGCCCTCCACTTCTTCCCGATGAAAGGTCTGGGCCACCGCACGCTCCTCCGCTGTCAGCCTAACACGGCATGGTGGTCCCCCTCCTGTGGCCCTGGCATGGGCAAGCATTTTGGCCAGCTTCTTTTTGACCAGACGCCGGAGGTCATTTATCTTTTTATCAATCCCAGACCGGTTCCGTGTCTCCCCCTCCCCCGCTGAAATCACCTGGTCAGTGATCATGTCCAAAATCTCTCTCCTCCTGGCCGGGGTGGTGTTGGCACTGTCCTGGCCGTGGAGGAAACGCCCATAGTCGGAAATGGCCCAGGCAAGAATTTGTTTCTCCCTCAAAGAAAAATGTAATTTCCTCTTCCTCTCTGTCATACTCTGACCAAAAATCACTCCCAGTCAACAAAAATCACTCACAAAAACAAGCACGACCAATTAAAGCAAGAAAACAAACAAACAGAAAACTATCAAACAAACAGTCTCACAAACACTCAGCAAAAAGCAGTCACAAAAACAAACAGGAACAATCAAGCAAGAAAAAAAGCAGTCACAAAAACAAACAGGAACAATCAAGCAAGAAAAAAAGCAGTCACAAAAACAAACAGGAACAATCAAGCAAAAAAAACAAACAAACAGAAAACTATCAAACAAAAAGTCTCCCAAACACTTAGCAAAAATCACTTTCAAATATCTTCTAACAAACACAGTACACAAATCTGACAAATACAAATCACAACGCAACTAACAACGGAACAAAAACACTTTGCTATATGGGAAGGGAAACAAAGGGATGTACTTTTGCAATGGAAGTGCGTTTGTGTGTGTCTATTTATGCTGTCTGCGTAGTTCATGATTTTGCCCTAGTCCATTTCCAATTTCACTGATTGCGCCGTTCCCGATTTGTGAGCATGCGCACAGAGGTGCTGACATGGTCTTCTTCAAGCGCGCATGCGCGAGCCGGCCGGCCCTTCATTTGCATGGGGTCACGGCTCATTTCAATGTAACACGCCCACGTCCTTCCCAATTTGTATTACTCCGCCTTACGCCTCTGAAATAACGTTACGAATGCGCAATTTTCTGCGTAAAAGCGACGAGAATAGGGTGATTGCGCGGCTACATTGCGCAAGTCTAGCGTAAAGGCGGTGCGCTACGCCGGTCCAATAATGCGCAGATGTACTTGAATCTGGCCCTTTGTTTCCAGCAAAAACTCATCCATGTGGTCTTTTATTAAACGTTCCAGTATCTTCCCAACTATAGAAGTTAAAATAACAGGTCTATAGTTACTTGGTAAAGACTTTGTTCCCTTTTTAAATATAGGCACCACATTGGCTCTACGCCAATCCAGTGGTACTATTCCTGTCATTAATGAGTCCCTAAATATTAGATACAGTGGCTTTGAAATTTCAGAGCTCAATTCTTTTAGGATCCGTGGGTGGATGCCATCTGGTCCAGGTGCTTTATCCACCTTTATTCTGTCTAAATATTTCTGGACCATATCACTTTTGAGCCATTGTGGATTTGGGGCTGTGTCACTCCCACCCCCATTATGGACATGAGCTCCCCCATTCTCCATTGTATAAACAGAGCTGAAGAAAGTATTTAATACATTTGCCTTCTCTATGTCCTCAGTCACCCACTCTAGATTATTTTGTGCCTACATGCTCAGACTTGACCTTTTTACTATTAATATATTTAAAGAATTTTTTGGGGTTTGTCCTACTATCTTTTGCAATCTGTCGTTCATTTTGAATTTTTGCATCCTTGATTTCCTTTTTACATATTAACGACACTAGTGTTCCTTAATTTTTATATTTTTTAAAAGCTATTTTCTTATTGTTTATAGCTTTTTTAACTTTGACCGTGAGCCACATAGGTTTTATCTTTAGCCTTTTAACCACTTCAGCCCCGGAAGGATTTACCCCCTTCCTGACCAGAGCACTTTTTGTGATTCGGCACTGCGTTGCTTTAACTGACAATTGCGCGGTCGTGCGACGTGGCTCCCAAACAAAATTGGCGTCCTTTTTTCCCCACAAATAGAGCTTTCTTTTGGTGGTATTTGATCACCTCTGCGGTTTTTATTTTTTGCGCTATAAACAAAAATAGAGCGACAATTCTGAAAAAAATTGAATATTTTTTACTTTTTGCTATAAACATCCCCCAAAAATATATAAAAAAACATTTTTTTTTCCTCAGTTTAGGCCGATACGTATTCTTCTACATATTTTTCGTAAACAAAAATCGCAATTAGCGTTTATTGATTGGTTTGCGCAAAAGTTACAGCGTTTACAAAATAGGGGGTAGTTTTATGGCATTTTTATTAATATATTTTTTTTTACTAGTAATGGCGGCGATCAGCGTTTTTTTTCAGTACTGCGACCTTATGGCGGACACTTCAGACACCTTTGACAAATTTTTGGGACCATTGGCATTTTTTTAGCGATCAGTACTATAAAAATGCATTGTATTACTATAAAAATGCCATTGGCAGTGAAGGGGTTAACACTAGGGGGCGGGGAAGGGGTTAAGTGTGTTCCTATTTGTGTTCTAACTGTATGGGGGGGTGACCTCACTAGGGGAAATCACTGATCTTCTGTTCATACATTGTATGATCAGAAAATCAGCGTTTCCCCCGCTGACAGGACCGGGAGCTATGTGTTTACACACATAGCTCCCGTTCTCCGCTCTGTAACGAGCAATCGCGGGTGCCCGGCGGCGATCGTACCCGCCGGGCACGTGCTCGGGATTCGGGGGGGGGGGGGGCGTGCGGGGGAAGCGTTGGCCGCCGGCGGCGCGCGCGCGCCCCCTAGTGGCCGTCGAAAGTGTGACGTAGCATGACGGGCTCTCGCCCAGGAGAGCCGACCTGCCGCCGTAGAACGACGGCGGCTGGTCGGCATGTGGTTAAACTTATTGCCCATGGCAATATACTTTGCAGTGAGGTTCCAAAGAGTCTTTTTGAAGAATTCCCATTTCTGTTCTGTGTTCATCTGTGCCAATATTCCTTCCCAGTCCAAGCCCTGGAGAGCAGTCCTCATGCTTTGAAAATTTGCTCTCTTGAAATTAAGTGTTTTTATCTTTCCTGTATGTATTTCTTGCTTATAGTTAATATTAAATGAAATCATGTTATGATCACTGCTACCCAGGTGTTCCTTTATCTGAACATTAGTAATAAGCTCTGCATGGTTTGAGATTACCAAGTCCAACAGAGCATCATTCCTAGTTGGGGCCTCAATAAACTGGACCATAAAATTGTCCTGCAATAGGTTTTTAGATTTTTGTCCTTTAACTGTCCCAGAAATTCCATTATTCCAGTCAATTTCTGGGTAGTTAAAATCCCCCATTATTATCACCGTCCCAGCCCTTGCAGCCCTTTCCATCTGTGCAAGGAGCCGAGTCTCCACCTCCTCATTAACATTGGGTGGTCTATAACAAACTCCAATGATTAACTTTGAACTACGCACATCTGTATGCAGTTTCACCCATAATGCTTCAACTTCATCACACTCTCCATCAACCAGGTCCTCTTTCACGCTTGCTTTGAGGTCACTTCTCACATAGAGACAGACGCCTCCACCTTTCCTTTTTACCCTGTCTTTCCGAAAGAGAGCATAGCCAGGAATATTAATAGCCCGGTCATGTGAGGATTGAAGCAAAGTTTCAGCAATACCGATTACATCATAGATCACCTGTTTTGCTTGGAAGGCTTCTGGCATTGGTGAACAAACACTTAAATGTATTGTTACATTTTTCGCTGGTGTTTTTCATATAATTTTTAGTAGTGCAAATGGCACTATCATTTCCAATGGCTGTTTGCAACATGGGAACTTTCTTGTCACCTGCCATAACCCCACCGCCATCTATCCACATTCCACTCTCCATTAATGTCTGACCCCTAACTGACCTGTGTGCCCGATGTAATTCTAGTTCACCCTCCCCCCTCAAGTCTAGTTTAAATACTCCTCCAGCATTCCCCTAAACCTCTCCCCCAGCACAGCAGACCCCCTTCCATTCAAGTACAAACCATCTTTAGCATATAGGTTGCACCCCAATTAAAAGTCATCCCAGTGCTCTAGAAACCCAAATCCCTCCTTCCTACACCAGGTCTTTAGCCATGCATTCAGCGCTCTAATCTCCCCCTGCCTTTCCTGTGTTGCGCATGGCACAGGCAATATTTCAGAGAATATCACCTTGGAGGTCCTTCCCTTCATCTTGCAGCCTAGTTCTTTAAATTGATTCTTAAGGAGCCTCCACCTTCCATGTATACTGTCATTGGTTCCAACATGGACCAAGACAGCTGGGTCATGCCCAGCCCCTCCCAGTAATTTATCCACCCGATCCACCACATGCCGAACCCTGGCACCAGGGAGACAGCAAACCATTCGGTTGAGGCGATCCTGGCGACAAATTATTCTATCAGTCCTTCTGATTATAGAATCCCCTATTACCACCAACTGTCTAGGTCTACCTGCACTCCCCTCGTAACTTCTACTAGATGGGTTGCTCTCCCGGCTGTTAGGGGTAGCAGTAACATCTAGTGCTGCCACCTCTGTGTTAGCCACCTCCACATGTTCACCCAACTTGGCAAATTTGTTTTGATGCACAAATACAGGATTGGCCTTCCTTGTCTGCAAGCCCCTTCCACTCCCTCTAACTACATTAACCCATCTTCCTATCTGACAATTCTGACTTGCCCCTCCACCCTCGACATTAACCCTACTGACCACCTGCTCAGCAAGCAGAGGACCCCTTTCAAGGTTGTCCTTTCTGCCCAGTGTTGCAACTTGCTCCTCCAGATCTCTAATGCGAGCTTCCAGAAGGGCAACCTGCTCACATCTGTCACAGCGGTATCCATCCTGGAGCTGTTGCACCAATTTTGCATACATGTGACACACTGTGCACTGAGCAAAACCTTCAACCCTGCTAGCACACATTTCCCAGTTACAATATAATTACTTGTGGGAAGTTTAAGATGTTACTTACAGTTTAGAAGACTCCTGTCTTAACTCCTGTTTTCAACTCCTGTTTTTTAACTCTTCCCACTTGTGTTTAAAAATCACATGTAAGCCAGCACCATCAACTGGGAGCCAGCTCCTTATGGTAGCTTGACAGAGACTTTATACTCCCCTGTTCACAATAAAACACTCCCCTTGATTAGCAGAGAAAAAAAAATAACCTGTTCACCTGATCACAATTAAACACTCCCCTTAGCAGAGAGAAATATAAAACCTGTTTAAAAAGTGTCAGAAACAAATGACACTTGCAAGCAGAAACAGTTAAAAGCAAACTCCTGTTTTTTAACTCTTCCCACTTGTGTTTAAAAATCACACTTCTATTTAAAAAATCACATGTAAGCCAGCACCATCAACATGGGAGCCAGCTCCTTATGGGAGCTTGACAGAGACTTTATACTCACCTTTGACAACATCCAGATAATAAAGAGCAATCGGCATGTGTGAAAAGGGGCCGCATACCAGAGGGCAAGCAAAATAAGCGATCGGCTATAGCCCAGCCCCGGCCTTTAGATTTCCCAGGATCGATGGGGGTGACAACACGACAGGAACAACCTCAAGCTCATCCGACAATGGAAATAAGAAAGAAGATGCACCATAGCATCGATCCTGGGAAATCTAAAGGCCGCGGCTGGGCTATAGCCGATCGCTTATTGCGCTTGCCCTCTGGTAAGCGGCCTCATATTACTGGTAAGGGGATCACTTGAAGCATATTACCTGTCGCTTTGGTGGTGTAAATCTCCAGGACTGTTTCAGGACTGTATTACATGAACTGCATTCAAGGAGATTCATGTTGACCAACATTATGATCTTTTGGACTTGATTCTTATTTTATCCTCCCAAGTTTTTTTGGGTTAGAAGTTTCTGTGGCGCTGCTTTGTTTCCATGTTTATTTGCTCTGCGTATCACACACCAGCTGCTGCCTATTAGTTTAGTAATTTTTATTTTTTTGGTTTATATTTCTGACAGTAGTGCAGTTTTTTGTTTTTCCTCTGAGGGATCAATGTATGTCCCTTTTTCATCCGTAAATGGATGGATCAAAAATCGGCATGTGTGAAAGGGGCCTAAAGTACAAGACGCCCTCCCCTCTTTTTGATTTTATATTAATCTGCATTGTTTTCTAAAAACTAAGCTCTCATGGTGTAGGGTAGGGTTTATAGAGGTACAAACAAGGGTGTGTGTCCTGCAAAGCTTTATCAGTGTCTAGTCGCCTGAAGGTACCAGCATATAACCCAGGGTCTATGACTATCCAGCCTGTGTCCTATATTTTCCTAAGTCAGGAACTCCTCGTTTTGCTCTCTTCCTTGTTGCAACAGAATTTCATATCATTGTTCTGGGTTTTATACTTCTGGATAATTTTTATAGAATAAATGTATTCTCTGCATTTTTCTCACAATCTGTAAAAAAGTTACAAAGACTTTCTATGTACGAATTTAAATGTACATAATAATAATATTATACATTTTCTGTTTTGTAGGTGACCATCATGAATTATGAAAATCCACCGCCATATTCAGGTGCAAACCCTACAGCTCCTTACCCTCCATATGGACAACCGCCAGGTGGCCCAGGTCCCACTCCGTATCCTGGTTACCCTCCAGGCCCTGTAGGCTATCAGCCAGGACAGCCAGGCTATCAGCCAGGGCAGCCAGGCTATCAGCCAGGGCAACCAGGCTATCACCCAGAGCAACCAGGCTATCACCCAGAGCAACCAGGCTATCAGCCAGGGCAACCAGGCTATCAAGGCTATCCACAGTATGGCTGGCAGGGTGGCCAACCCCCTGCTCCAGTTTACATGGATGCTCCTAAAAATACAGGTATGTATGAAATGTACATAAGAGAGAGTAAGCGCTAGCACCAGCAGCAGTGAAAATGCAGCTAAAACAAATAAAAACATGTGAGCTCATGAGAGCTAATTAAAACTTTAGACTGTTGATATAGTCCTTTTGAGTTTGTAATAAAACACTTGCAGGCAGCCTAGTGAAGATTGGAAGCAAATCTGAAGGCAGAACAGGAAAACATGTAAAAAGGAAGAAGAGGAAAACACAAAAGGTGCCACTCTTAGTGCAATATATAGTGTAACATTTATTGGATAAAAACAGCAGCAAGCTTACTCACAAACGTTGGTGAGATTAGGCATGTATCACCAAAGGAACGTCCCCTGCTGTCACTGTATGCGGCTGTGTTGTGGAGCGGTTGGCGGCGGTGGATGCCGTCGCTTTCTCTGTCTCTGACACACTGGGAGCCGAGCTGTGACATCCGTTCCAGATGGACGCTGGATCAGATAGATGGACGCTGGATCAGATAGATGGACGCTGGATCAGATAGATGGACGCTGGATCAGATAGATGGACGCTGGATCAGATAGATGGACGCTGGATCAGATAGATGGACGCTGGATCAGATAGATGGAAATACCTCCGGGTGATGTGGGGGAGCCAGTAGGCAGGTCAGATGGATGGCAATACTTCCGGGTAATGTGGGGGAGCCAGTAGGCGACGCGTTTGCGGAGCATGCGCTCCTTTCTCAAGCCTGACAGGGGCCATGTTTGTTCTGGGCTTTTGTAGTATAAGCACCAGTGCTCCTGGGTCCTAAAGTCCTCACTGTTAGCATTAGGAGGGGTCGCACCATTTACAAATGCAGCAATATGGCAAATTACAAAGCAAACTAATATACAATTGTTTAAAAACTAACAATGAACAAATGCATGAAAGGGCAACACAATATGTAAAACTTATGTGCAGAAGATGTGGGGGAAGGGGCAATAAGGAGATTATATATATATATATATATATATATATATATATATATATATATATATATATATATATATAGTAAAAAAAAAAAAATGAAGGGAATATTATAAGAAACCTGATCTTATATGTACTTAAATATGAACACGTACATATGTACACATGCGCATGCGTACACATTGGACATAAAAGAAAATTGTTGGATGTATGTCCATATACATACATACATACATACATACATACATACATACATGTACAGATATGCATGCATCCAAAAAAAAGACTATTAATCTGTTGGGTTTGGGAGTGGACAAGGAACAAAAATACAGGGAAAGGGGGTCATGGTACACGTTACTTGGATGTGCTTGTACATTGGACCAAAGGAGTGCTTTCTTATTGGTAGAAGAAGACCTTGAAGGTCCAGGGCATGCTATGCAGCCCAGTAGACCATTAGAGAAGGATAGAGGGTGGTTGTTTTTTGTGCATTTTCCAGAATTGCTTTTGGGGGGGGGGATGGGGGGGTGGAGCAAAAAGGGAAGGGGGGGAAAAAAGAGGGGGATGGGGAGGAGGCAAAGGTAACCTGAATTTTTTTTTTTTATATATATATAAAAATATAACATAATTAAAATTAATATATGTATGTAAAGATGGACATTTCCATGTATACGTCTATATATGTAACGTTTAACAATTTTTTTTTTTTTTAACAGTTCTGTATGTAGTAGGGGGGGAGGGGCCATGTCAGATCAAAGTATTCACCTCTATTTCCTCGTTGAGGCCCCCAGGTGAGAGGGTATCCAAAGTGTAAAGCCAGAAAGTTTCCCTCCCTTTATCTCACTTCGCCTTTCAGGACAGCACTTGGAGAGAGTGCAGCTCCACCCACTTCCCAGGAAACACTGCAGTCACTGCTATAACTTCCACCTACCTCCACCATGGCCTCAGTTGTAGTGTTTCCTCCGGCCATGGTGGAAGCGCTGCAGGGAACCAGGAGGATGCTGGACTCTCTCCAGGGGGAGATGGATGGAAGAGCATACCTGCGATCGGTTGTTTTTTCAGGAGGCAGACCCAACCTCCCCCCTGACGCGTGGGGGATGTTTCGGTGCTCCCCTCTTCTCGAGCCCGGCGAGGGTAAAGGCTGCCGGAGGTTCCGTGCCAATAGGCTGTGCATTACAGGCCGTTTTTGGGGCGGTTAGATGCCGGTCTCCTGGGGTCTGCGATGTCCCGTTACGGAGGGCAGGCAACGTCATTTCCGGTGGAGGCGGGACCTCCGGCGGCGCGTGGCGGCTTCCGGTTCCGGCCGCTGGAACGCAGAAGGGAGGGGCAGCCTCGGCGGTGCAATTTCCGGTTCCCACAGCGGTGGGGTTAACCGGGACTTTCAAAAGGAGGCACACAAACGATCGCCGCGTTCTGGGAAAATGGAGCCAGAAGACGCAGCGGAGGTGGCGTGAGCAGGAGCCACATGCACCAGCCCGGCCCAGGTAGGAAAACAGCGGTTTAAGTCTACCTGGTTCCTTGTTATGTCCCTCCTACTGCCCCTTTGGGGAGAGGAGCCTGCCTCACTCACCCTAGTCACGTCCCTGGGAGAATGTTGTTTGTTTTGGTACAGCGGTGATGGGACCTGGTGTGTTTTTGTTCACTGGCTGTTTTGTGGTGGTGGTGGTTTGGGTCTGAGACACAAAAAGTTAAACATGGGGTTGTTGTCTTTTGTGTTTTTCAGAAAGATAAAGAAAAGCTAAAAATTGCAGTGCCCCCTCCTAAGAAACGGTGTGCTACCTGCAAAACAACCCTTAAAGGGTCTTGGACTAAGCTGTTATGCAAGGCATGCATCGCGGACATAGTCAAAGGGGAAGCCTCTACTAGTGCAGCCTCCCAACAACCCAAGGAGATGCTCTCTTCCTTTCGGAAGGAGCTAGAAGAGACCTTTCAGTCGTTCCGCTCCTACTTGGACAGAGGGGCGGCGTCAGGGTCAGCAGCTAAGGCCTCCACTAGTGCACCCTTGGATTATAGAGGGGCAGGTAGTGAGTCCGAGGAGGAAGAACCTAGCAGCCTAGTCTCAGGGTCAGAGGCGGAAGAGGAAGATATAGGAGAATCTTCTTCTTCAAGTTATAAGTTGTCCTTAGAAGAGGTGGATGACTTGCTGAAAACTATTCATTCCACCTTAAACATTAAGGTGGATAAGACGCATTTATCTCTGCATGACAAGATGTACCAGGGTTTAGACGAAGTCAAGCATCGAACCTTTCCAGTATTGTCAGATGCGGTTAAAAGGGAGTGGAAAGACCCAGAGAGGGCTCCTTTCTTTTCCCGGTCACTTAAGAGGAGATTTCCTTTTGATGAGGATCCAGCGCAGGTATGGAATAAGAAACCTAAGCTGGATGCTGCATTTTCAAAGGTATCCTGAAATACGGACTTGGCCTTTGAGGATACGGGCACCTTAAAGGATCCCCTAGATAAAAGAGCAGAGGCGCTCTTAAAGAAGGCTTGGGATGCCTCCCTGGCCAACCTCAAACCAGCTATGGCATCCACAGTAGTGGCCAGGAACCTTGAGCATTGGTTGGAACAGCTGAAGGGTCACATTGAGTCCGGGACCTCACGCAGAGAGTCCTTCCCGATTCTTCTGAAGGCAGTAGGCTACATGGCGGATGCCTCTGCCGAGTCAGTGAGAATATCAGCCCGTTCCTCGGCCCTAGTGAATTCGGCCAGGAGGGCTCTCTGGGTCAAAACCTGGACTGGGGACATGGCTTCGAAGGCTAAGTTATGTGGCCTGCCCTTCGATGGAGATCTGGTATTTGGCGCCGGTCTGGACACTGTTCTGGATAGGACGGCGGATAGGAAAAAAGCCTTCCCCTTAAAGAAGGTAGTACCGCGGACCAGGAAAAATTTTCGTCCTTTTTTCCAGCCCCAAGATCCTAAAGAGGCACAAAAAGGTCAGGGTGGAAGGTCCTGGCGGCCTCAGAGGGGTAGAGGGAGACCCGGGGTGTTTCGCTCCCCTAGCCAGCCCGCTAAACCCCAGTGACGGTCGCCCGGCTGTGGGAGGACGGCTTCAGTCGTTCCTTCCACAGTGGGCAGAGACGACTTCCAGTGCATACATCCTCAAGGTTATTGCAGAGGGCTACACGCTGGAGTTCTCAGAGATACCACCGTCGCGTTTCTACGCGACTCGGCTGCCCAGGGATCAGGAGAAATCCAGGGCAATGTTGTCACTGTTAGAGGAATTTCTCCAGCAGAGGGTGATCACCCTGGTACCCCAACAAGAGCAGGGGACGGGTTGCTACTCCCATGTGTTTCTAGTAAAAAAGCCGGCAGGAAAATTTCTGAACTTAAAATTCCTGAATCGGTCAATCAAGTACAAGAGGTTCCGGATGGATACCATCTACTCGGTCAGAAGGCTTCTTCCAGCGGGTTGCTTTCTGGCTTCGATAGACCTAAGGGATGCTTATCTTCACGTCCCGATAAGAGCCTCTTCTCAGCGTTTCCTGCGTCTAGCAATCAGGACAGGAAGCGAGGTCAAACACTTTCAGTTCAGGGCCCTGCCGTTTGGTCTCTCCTCCTCTCCGAGGATCTTTTCGAAGGTGGTGGCGGAGGCCTTGGCACCTCTAAGGCTGGAAGGAGTTTCGGTAATTCCATACTTGGACGACCTCCTGTTGTTCGCCAAGACAGAAGATCAGCTTCTCAAAGACCTGTGGAGGACTCAGGCCCATTTGGAGGGCCTAGGTTGGATTATGTACAGAGAGAAGTCAAATCTAGTCCCCTCTCAGGTCATAGTCTTTTTGGGGTACACCATAGACTCCATCCAGGAGAAGTTATTTCTTCCAGAGGAGAAAATAATCAAGGTTCAGGCAGCAGTGAAGGCAGTGCAGACGAACCTGTCAGTTTCAGTTCGTGCAGCTATGTCCACCCTGGGACTACTCACATCCTCCATTCCTGCGGTTCAGTGGGCCCGCCTGCATTCAAGGAGTCTCCAGCAGACAATTCTACAGAATTGGATGCATGGAGAACCCTTGGAGAAGGAGATCAGGGTTCCAGCTTCAGTAAAAAGGAAGCTTTGGTGGTGGAGGACTTATGCAAATTTGAGTCAGGGTCTAGTGTGGTCCTTCCCCGCTACAATGGTCCTAACTACGGATGCCAGCTCCTGGGGATGGGGTGCTCACCTCAGGGGTCAGTTGGCTCAGGGGTCCTGGTCCAGGGAAGAGTCCAAGAGATCCTCCAATTGGAGGGAACTCAAAGCCGTTTGCCTGGGGCTTTGGGCCTTCCAGTAGACAATACAGGGTCAGCATGTCCAGATACTGACGGACAATGCTACAGCGGTAGCTTACGTTTCAAGGCAGGGGGGCACGAGGAGCAGGGTTCTCCTGAACCTGGCCCTACACATGCTTTACTGGGCAGAGACAAACTTGGCATCTCTGTCTGCAGTACACCTAAAGGGCAGTTTAAACCACCTGTCAGACTTCCTAAGCAGGAGGAGGGTTCTAGAATCCGAGTGGAGTCTAAATTCAGAGGTGTTCCAGAAAATAGCAGACAGGTGGGGAACCCCTCAGATAGACCTGTTCGTGTCCCAAGCCAACAAACGCCAAGGTTCCGGTTTTCTTTTCCCTCAACAGACTGGATCAAGCAGGAGGGTCTAGATGCGTTAGTTCAGCATTGGCCCTTCCGTTTGTGTTATGCTTTCCCCCCAGTACAAATGATTCCGTTAGTTCTGCGGAAACTTCAGGTAGAAAAGACAACTCTTATCCTGATAGCCCCATACTGGCCCAAAAGGCCTTGGTTTTCAACCCTGCTGAAACTGGCAATAGAACCTCATCAGCTACTTCCAGTCAGAAAGGACTTGTTATACCAGGGTCCTCTGCTCCATCCCAACGTGGATCGGCTCAACCTGGCGGCCTTGTTACTGAAGAGTTAATCCTGAGTAGGAAGGGTTTATCTAAACGGTTAGTGGATACGCTACTTAGTAGCAGAAAGGAAGTTACCAGGGCGATTTATTTTAAGACCTGGAGGGTCTTTAATTCCTGGTGCAGTTCAAAGAATTGTTCCCCCATGAATAATTTTTCGGTCCTGGAGTTTTTACAGGACGGGATGGACAAGTGTCTGGCAGCCAGCACCCTGAAAGCGCTGGTTGCTGCGCTATCAGTATTTCTAGAGAGACGGTTATCCCTAGATCCCTATGTCATCAGATTTTTTAAGGCATTAGCTAGGGCTAGGCCTTCCCCCTTTAAGTTTTTTCCCAAGTGGGACTTATCGGTGGTTTTGGGGGGTCTGACAAAAAGACCTTTCGAACCACTGTTAGAAGCATCTTTAAAATTTTGGACCCTGAAAGTGGTCCTTTTAGTAGCCGTCACCTCGGCTAGGAGAATTAGTGAGCTACAGGCTCTTTCTATTGTGGAACCCTTCTTGACCATCTTCCCAGATAGAGTCGTGTTGAGGACAGATCCTGGGTTCCTTCCTAAGGTGGTATCGGCCTTCCATAGGACACAAGAAATAGTGTTACCTACCTTTTGTCCGGCTCCTTCCGGTTCAAGGGAAGAAGAGTTTCATACCTTAGATGTCAGAAGGTGCATTATGCACTACCTGGAAGTCACCAGGGAATTTAGGAAATCCAATTCTCTGTTTGTGTTGTTCTTGGGTGCACGTAGGGGGTACGGTGCTTCCAAAAGTACGCTAGCCAGATGGCTCCGTATGGCTATCCACGAGGCCTATAAGGCTTGGGATATAGAACCTCCCCCAGGGGTGGTGGCACATTCTACAAGGGCAGTGGCAACTTCCTGGGCAGAACGGGCTGGAGCTTCACCAGAGCTTATCTGCAAGGCAGCTACGTGGACGAGTTTTTCCACTTTTACTCGCCACTACAGGATGGATCTGCTCTTAGCGGCGGAGCAGTCTTTTGGTAGGAAGGTCCTGCAAGCGGTGGTCCCACCCTAGAGTAAGTACTCGGATATCATCTCCAAGTGCTGTCCTGAAAGACGAAGTGAGAAAACCTTAGTTAGACTTACCGGTAACGGTATTTCTATGAGTCTTTCAGGACAGCACCGATAACCCACCCTTCTCTCTTCTGGTGGTTATATGTGTATATATATATATATGTGTTGTACTAATATGTTTGGTTGCTATGTTCTGCTTATCTCATTTCAGTATGGCCGGAGGTGCTCGTGTACAACTGAGGCCATGGTGGAGGTGGGCGGAAGTTTTAGCAGTGACTGCAGTGTTTCCTGGGAAGTGGGTGGAGCTGCGCTCTCTCCAAGTGCTGTCCTGAAAGACTCATAGAAATACCGTTACCGGTAAGTCTAACTAAGGTTTTTTTTTTTTTTTTTTTTTTTTTTTTTACATATATATATTTTTTATCCCCTTATTGCCCCTTCCCCCACATGTTCTGCACATACGTTTTATATATTGTATTGCCCTTTCATGCATTTGTTCATTGTTAGTTTTTGTACAATTGTATATTAGTTTGCGTTGTAATTTGCCATATTGCTGTATTTGAAATGGTGCGACCCCCTCCTTTGCGCTAACAGTGAGGACTTTAGGACCCAGGAGCACTGGTGCTTATACTACAAAAGGCCGGAGCAAATATGGCCCCTGTCAGGCTTGAGAAAGGAGCGCATGCTCCGCAAATGCATCGCCTACTGGCTCCCCCACATTACCCGGAAGTATTGCCATCCATCTGACCTGCCTACTGGCTCCCCCACTTCACCCGGAGGTATTGCCATCCATCTGATCCAGCGTCCATCCATCTGATCCAGCGTCCATCTGGAACGGACGTCACAGCTCGGCTCCCTGTGCCTCAGAGACAGAGGAAGCGACGGCAGCCACTGCCGCCAACCGCTCCACAACACAGCTGCATACAGTGACAGCCGGGGACGTTTCTTTGGTGATACATGCCTAATCTCACCAACGTTTGTGAGTAAGCTTGCTGCTGTTTTTATCCAATAAATGTTACACTATATATTGCAGTAAGAGTGGCACCTTTTGTGTTTTCCTCTTCTTCTTCCTTTTTTTTTTTTCGCAATCGAGGGGAATACAAATTGGTGGATAATTCACTATTTTTAATTGACCACTGAACAGTCAAGCTGAGAAACACTATCATGAATGTGATGGAAACCACTTGATGGAGCTTGTGTTTTCAACAAAATTTTATTAGCATTTATACTATTCGTTAACTTTCAGCCTGTAAAATGTATTAAATTAGTTAATGGAAAGTGCCTTTAAAATTGCTATATGTATGGTTTAGTATTCCAACTATAACCTAAGAAACAGAATTGCTATATGTATAGTATGCAAGTTTTAAGGCTTAGCGTACCTCTCATGTTTGCCTAAACTCATGATTCATTTCAGTCTATTTGCTTTTACAGCATTCAACAATAATGGACAATAGGATGTGTCCTATAACAGTCTTTATAATGGACTGTGAAGCATTTACTGTAAATGCTGTTCTACGTGTAGAGTGTTTCCCTTTTATGATTTATGAACTTGCTTTAAAACAAGTAGTGTATCAAACCAAATCTTCAGTTTAACAGTGGTCCTCAACCAGGGTTGTCCAGATTACCACTTTTTTTTAAGACCGAGTACAAGTACCGATTTTCCTTTTTTTTTATCTCATGTGACAGTGGCACATTTGTCAGTAGTGTTGTGTGTGTGTGTTTTTTTTTTTTTTTTATCAGCGCTGTTGGGGGGGCTTTGTCTCAAAGGGGAGGTCTGTTAAGACCCCTAATATCTCACCAGAGGGGGACATCGGTATGGATGGGGAACAGCAGCATGGAGAAGGACACAGATGTGAATGGAGGGTTACGGCAGCATGGAGGGAGGATAGCAGCAGAACGGGGGTGGGATGGAGGAGGATACAGGGACAGTCAGTGGTAATCGTGTGTGGGAGAGTTGCAAGCAGCTGAAAGCCGGGGGTGGGGGGAGCGGAGAAGCGGATGTTGGACTTTGCAATCCATTCAGGGTGATCGGTGCTTGTAACTTCCCCACTGCACTGATCACCCTGACTGTCCAGGTATCGGGTGAAGCATCGGTGCATTTGCCCGAGTGCAATTCCTGTCCTTGGGACCCACTAACAGTCCAGATTTGTAAGATAACTGAAATACATCACAGGTGATATATAATTTGATGCTCAGTGATTGCAGTTTTCTAGTCTCCATCTCCCCTAGGTCATACTTAAAATCTGGCTTGTTAGTGGGTCTTGAGGACAGGAGTTGAGAACCACTGCTTTAACTACTTGAGCCCTTAGCACCGTTTTTACACTGTGCTTTTAAAAACAAAAAATATTATTTTAAGTGCCCCTCCCTCCAAGCTCGCACCCAGAAGCGAACACATATGAAAGTCATGCCCACATATATAAATGGTGTTCAAATCACACATTGGCTATAACTACAATTGTTTTGAATGAGATCGATAATTCTAGCCCAAGACCTCCTCTGTAACTCAAAACTGGTAATCTGTAACTTAAGCGTCGTGTATGGAGAGTTTTAAGTACCAAAGTTTGTCGCCATTCCACGAGCGGGCACAATTGTGAAGCATGACATGTTGGGTATCATTTTACTCTGCATAACGTTCTTTTACAATATAAGAGAAATTTGGCTAACTTTACTGTGTGTCTGCGCAAATACGGTGTGACGAAGTATTGCAACAATGTCTATTTTATATAATTTATTTATTTTATTTATATAATGTTTGGGGGTTCCAAGTAATTTTCTAGAAAAAAAAATGATTTTAACTTGTGAACAACAAGTGTGCAAAATATGCTTGGTCCTAAAGTGATTAAAGCAGCCGACACCCAGCGTTATGCCCAGGAGATAATGCAATTGGCTCCTGGGGCTTGTGATGCTTTCACGGAGTGCTCCAAAGGAGTGCTTTGTGAAATCAAAAGTAAACCCCACACTTCTGTGGTCTCCTTGGGGGAGAACGAGAGAGACTAATGAGTTAAAATTTGAAATATTTGACTGTAGCAGGAGCAGGTTTGTTCACTGAAGGACTGGAGAACCGTGCAATAATAGGTGTCAATATCAAAAAGCAGGGTGCTAATGTTAATACTAAGGAAAAAATCACCTTTATTGAAAGCTGCACCCTTACATGTCAAAAATCGCCAATCTGCCAGTGGATAGTAATACAGCAGGTTAAGACAGCAGAGCCGTTCAGATGAAAGTACTTGAAGGCAATAAATGGCCTACAGGCATGCAGCAGCAGGGGCTCCAAAGCGCCATTTGAAAAAGAGGGCCTAGTCCCTTGAAACGTGTTATGCCAACATCACCAAATAATTTTGACAACTGTCATCTTCACCATGTGGCTGGCGAGGCTGCTGACTTTTTTTCCTCCATACTACCTGCTACTTTAAGGGCCCTTTCACACGTGCGGACGAACGGTCCGCTTTTCTAAGTCCGTAAACGGACTTAGAATGGGGCCCTATGGGAGCGGATCCATTAGCGGATGATGCATCCGCTAACGTCCGCCTACGATCCGCGTCCGTCTGGATCCGTTTTGCGGACGGAAGAAAACCCTATTCTTCCGTCCGGTGGATCGGATCGGATGCAAACGGACAGACGGTCCGTTTCCATCCGATTCCCCATAGGGGATAGCGGAGGAGAGACAGGGCGGTCCCTGCACAGCTGAGCGGGACCCCCCGCTGAGCCGACGGACACACACGGAGCGGACCGAAAAACGGTCCGCACCGTGTGAAAGGGCCCTAATACTACATTCTCGGAGCCCCTGCTGCTGCATGCCTGGTGAATTTCCATTGCCTCTGTATACCTTCAACTGATAGGAACTGGTGTCTCAACTTGCTGTGTTGCATGTTAAAACTCCCCAATCCACCAGTGGATAGTAAGTGTGCTACTTTTAATAAAGGTGTTTTTTGCTGGTTTAACTTGGCATCCTACTTTTTGCTAGTTCATGCTTTTAAGGTGATCCTGGCCAGATCTTACGGGAGCTACAGAGGTGAACCACATTCCATCTGTTCAGCGAAATTGGAAAAAATGTGGTGTAAACTGCGCTAATACCATAAAACGTGTGACTAAAAGGTAGTTTTTGCTGTGATGCAAACAATAGTGAAGCAGTGAACAATATAGGAAAAAAAGGGAAAAAATAGCGCTACTGGCTTGATGAACAAAATTAAAAATATGATAATAAATACATAAACATATGTGTTTGTTAAAAAAATGGACACTAATACAACCCAAAAACATATAAGTGTAAATTTGTGCATGTGTCCTCATATGTGGCAAAGGCCCATGGTTCTCCTGGTCGGAGAGGAAAATCAAATACTCCTCCACCCAAGTGAAGAAAAAGTCCTAATTATTGTGAACTTGAGTGATGCATTGTGACTTATGTTGATAGGTGATATTCCAAAAAAAGACCTCCACCAAAAAGCATATAGATCTGTGTAACGGTCACCACCGCTTACGACCTTCCATCCAACCACGACAAGCTTATCTGACACACTCCGACAATATTGCATACACGATCCATATCAATTCCCATAAACAAGACGAGACTCAAGCTCTGCACTTGCTTCCAAAGATATGACCCATTTATTGATATTTTCTCAGCTTCTTATACAGTTTCAAGCATAATGCAGTTAATCACAGGACAATATAGTCTCCACCCCCCTTCACACCATGGGGGGCTTCAATCACCTTAAAAGGCATTCAGGTAAGCTAATTATGTAGACACGTCGGCACCGCATCATCAATAGAGTTACAGTAACTCAGAGAGCATGACATTCCTGTAGACAATGACATGCTAATTCAGTACATCTGAATGTAGAATTTAACACATTGTTTTAGACACAATGAATCACACCATCAAAAGGTCTTTCTGATGCAATTGTGTCTATATTGAATAGGCAACAGCTTGTGATATCTCAAGACATCCACTTTGTAATATTCCAGTCCTGCAATATGAATTATTATTAATGTCCCATCTCATAGTAAAGGAATTATGATTCCCTATTAGCCACCCTACACCCAAAAGGGCACACGGTGGATTTCGACCCAAGAGTTATTATTGCTGCTGGCACAGGAGTATCTCTCATCCTTCCAACGTCTCTGGGTGTCACGGGCCATTCTGTTACAATCTGCTTACCAGAAATAGTTGGTCCCTTATTTACAGGGGACCACAAGTCGCATGTAGTATATAGCAAACTGCTGGGCTCATTGGAAAGTGGACAGCCTGGCATGGATGTAATAAGAGACAAGGATGCTTCGATAGTGTAAAAACTTTTTACATTTATCGAATAATAAGGTTAAAAAATCACAATATGCAGTAGAATTAAACCGCCTTAAATCTGCAGTCCCGGCCAGTTGCGTGCAGATAAACCCATCTTGGTAGGAGTCATCGAGCAGTCCAGGGGGTGATGCCAGTGTGCCACTCGGTCCGCCCTAACTAGTTTTGTGAAAGATCACTTTATCAAAGGGCACGGGCGGGCACTACATTACCCCCTGTACTCCTAGCAGAACAAATGAAAGCAGCCCATATTGTTTATTTTGTTCATCAAGCCAGTAGCGCGATTTTTTTTTCCCATTCAATCTGTTCAGCCATCCATCCATCCCTCTACCATTCGTCTTCTATTGCTATATATTGTCTGCTGTTATGCCACAGACAAATTGTTGTTGCATAGAACAGAGAAGCACTGATTTGTTTATTTTTTGTGTGTCATTTTTTCACATTTCAATAATGGTTGTCTGTAGTCAACAGTGAAGCATGGTGAAGGTTCCTTGCAAATTTGGGGCTGTGTTTTTGTAAATGGTGTTGGAGATTTGGTTAGGATCAATGGTGTGCTCAATGCTGAGATATACAGATAATTATCCTTCATGCCATATAATGAAGGAGTTTTTTTATTGGCTCCAAATGTATTCTGCAGTAGGACAACGACCCCATGCCAATGTCATTCGGAAGTATTTTCAGCATAAATAAGAACAGAGAGCCCTGGAAGTGATGTTTTGGCCCCTATAGAGCCCTGATCTCAACATCGAGCCTGTCTAGTTATACTTCATTTAATCATGTAGAGACAGAAGAATTTGAGGCAGCCTACATCCACAGAAGATCTGTGGTTGGGTCTACCAAGATGGTGGGTACAACCCACTTGCCAAGTTTACTTTAGGAACTGTGTGCAAGTGTACCCAGAAGAATTGATTAGAATTCTAAAGGCAAAGGGTGGTCATACCAAATATTAATTTAGATAACTGATTATCTGTGGGCTGTAAAGTGACCAGTTTCCCAATGGAAAAACATACAAAACAGACAATGTAAATTAATAGAGAGGATTAATTGCGTCATGCGGTGCATGTGTGAGATTACCATGCCGATGTAGAAGGGCGGAAGTAGGGTAGAAATGGGGGTTTTCCCAAAGATGGCGCAGACTTTAGAAATATTGGAAGGAAATATTCAGATGCAAAATAACAGACTGTGTAACTTACCCAGTTAGATTGTGAAGATCAGCGTTTACCGGATTATGCAGTACTGCGTTTACTACTACCTTTAATTGTTTAAAAAATAAAAATACTTATGATTCTGAAAGCATTTTTAAATTTACATAATTTTCCCTAGTCGTCTTCCAGGACAGCCCTTGAGAGATGGAGTCCCTCCCATCGACACAGGAAACATGTTGCCAGCAGTTTAAAAGGCGGTCCCTTAGGTCCCTGTCCAGTCTTTGTGTTTCCTCCGTCGGAGGAACATGTTGCCAAAGGAACATTCTTGGACTTCATCTCTCAGGGGCTCCCTGTAGGGAAAGAAGGGCCGCATAGAGGACTGGGTCTGACCTATTGCTCCCCGAGAAGTCTCACCTTGTTGGTGTATGGGCACGGGTACTGTCCAGCTGACAGCAGCAGGCCCGTTTTTCCTCCCCTTCCTGGTGCCGACGTGGTCTGTGGGCAGAATGGCATGGTTCCCCCAGAAGCAGGGAATACAATTCTCAGGCTCAGTACAGCGTTGGCTGGGGGCCGGAGACGGCGTTGCGTCATTTTCGGCGGAATCACGTCATTCGGTTCCGGGTCTCCTGCGGCACGTGGGGGAGAGAAAAAGCCCAAGCTGGACTTGCATATCCCAGCCTGCATCCAGCTACACAGGACGAGCGGCTGGATTTGAGGAAGGGGCCACCATGGAGGTTAATCCTCTACATACTCTGGAGGACGCAGGTGCCAGTGCAACCCAGGTAGGCTGCCGTGCATGTACTCATGGGTGTGTTAAGCTAGGTGTGGTGGCTGGGAGTCGCTCCATGGGGGGTCACGTCCCAAGGGGGAAACATGGTGATGGTAGCACGAGTGTACCTCAGTAAGGGAGAAGGAGCTGAGTTGTTTTTCTTCTTCTTTTCAGGCTAAGGAATCTTCAAGGGAAGACAAGTCTGGCCGCAGAAAATTCCCTAATTGTGGTAGCAAGTTATCCTCAGGCTATGATAACACCCTGTGCAAGCAATGTATTGCTAAATTGTTAAAATCTGAGGCAGACTCTCCCTTAGCTAAGTTCCTTGGTTCCTTTAAGGAGGAAATGGCTTTAACATTTAAATCCCTTAGAGATTTGATTTCTAATGTTGGCACATCTGCTACCTCTAGTAGTGCGGCTACAGTTTCCCCTTCACCAAGCCCCACAATGCCTAGCTCAGGGGAGCCCCGTAGAGAAAGGGAGCATAGCCCCGGGTTAGTTAGACCTGAATCCTTGGATTCTGATTCAGACCAAGAGGAGAGTCAGGTCACAGCTGACAAAGTATAAATTATCGATCAAAGCGGTAGATGAATTACTAGGTGCCATTTATAATACACTAGAGATTGAAGAGGAGGAAGAGGAGGAATTTCAATTATCTAGGCACGACAAAATGTATGCTGCTCTGGGAAAGAAAAAAGCCAGAGTGTTTCCTATTCATGAGGTCCTCTCTGATCTGGTTTGCAAAGAATGGGCGGAGCCAGATAAAAAGCCTTTTTTCCCCGAATTCCCTCAAAAGAAGGTTTCCTTTTGACGAGAACCCAGAGGCAGTCTGGAACAAATCCCTAAACTTGATGCACCTCTGTCTAAGGTATTTAAACACTCTGGCCTTTGAGGATATGGGTAATTTGAAGAACCCAATGGATAGGAGGACTGACCTCATCCTAAAAAAGGCCTGGGACGCTTCCATGGCATGTCTAAAACCAGCATTGGCTACTTCCTGTGTGGCTAGGAACTTAGAGTTCTGGCTATCCCAGTTGGAGGAACACCTCAAAGCAGGTACTCCTAGGGAAGAACTACTTAAAACCTTCCCTATGCTCTTTAAAGCAACTAGCTTTATTTTAGACGCAGCAACAGATGCGGTAAAATTTACAGCCAAATCTGCAGCTCTTTCTGTATCGGCTAGAAGATCTGTATGGTTAAAAACCTGGGGTGGGGACACAGCATCTAAGACACGATTATGCAGTATTCCATTTAATGGAGACCTAATCTTTGGGCCCGAGTTAGAGACCGCCTTGGAGAGAACGGCGGATAAAAAGAAACATTTTCAGAACGTTTTTTCGTCCCCCCCAAGTAATCTGAAAAAACAGGAAAAGATTTTAAGCCCAAAAAACATTGGGCAGGGCAAAAAGGCAGAGGGAGAGGGGGCATACTTTTTAATCTCCACGGTCCAGATCCCAAACCACAGTGACATCAAGGTCCCTGTGGGAGGAAGACTAAAGAACTTTCTTCCCCAGTGGGAAAAAATAACCTCGAACAAATTTTATTCTAAACATCATCAAAAGAGGTTATGCACTGGAGTTCCACAGCGAACCACCATCCAAATTCCTGGTGACAAAATTACCCAGTCACTCAGAAGGCCAAAGCCTTACCTTTATTAATAGGGGACATGGTAGATCAAGAGGTATTGACACCAGTCCCTATTCACGAACAGGGGGAGGGTTTTTACTCTCACATCTTTGTAGTAAAAAAGCCCTCGGGGAAGTTCAGACTTATTATGAACCTCCGACCCCTAAATCTCCTCATCCGTTACAAAAAATTTCGAATGGAGTCAATTTATTTAGTAAAAAATCTTCTACAGAAAGAAGTATTCATGGCAACCCTGGATTTAAGAGACGCCTATCTACATATTCCAATAAGGGAGGAATGCCAGAAATTCCTTCGAATGGCAATTCTGATCGAGTCAAAAATCAAAAATTTCCAGGTCAGAGCTCTGCCCTTCGGCCTGTCATCCTCTCCAAGGATCTTCTCAAAAGTTCTCGGAAACACTAGTCCCCTTGAGGCTCCAGTCAGTGTCAGTCATACCATATCTGCACGACTTGCTCCTCACGGCTCATTCAGAGAAACAACTCTGTCAAGACCTAGAGTTGACACAACACAACCTGAGCAGCTTGGGGTGGATTGTCAGTATGGAGAAATCCAAGATGACTCCAACGCAGGATATCCTGTACCTAGGTTACAGGATACTGTCAGTAGAACAAAAGATTGTTTTGCCGGAAGAAAAGATCTCCAACATACATCAGAGGATGTCCTTTCTTCAAACCAGTCCCGAATGCACAGTAAGGGAGATCATGTCTGCTTTAGGGCTGATGACGGCAGCCCTCCCAGCGGTGCAATGGGCCAGGTTCCACCAGAGACATCTTCAAAATTTTCTGCTGGAACAAATAAAAGTAAAAGATTTGGAAGTCTCAGTATCGATCCCCACCAAGGTGAAACGTCTTCTTCCAATTCCAAGGTCTTCTTCCAATTGGAAGGAGTTAGCGGCAATCCTAAGAGCTCTGCTAGCTTTTCAGGAAAAGCTACAAGGTCACCATCTTCAAGTCCGATCGGACAACGTGACGGCAGTAGCTTATGTAAACAAGCAGGGAGGTACCAGGAGTCCTCGCCTAATGATGGTAGCAAAACAACTGTTCCAATGGGCAGATAATTATCTAAAATCCATCTCTGCAATTGATTTGAAGAGCGAGCAGAACTACAAGAACTACACTGCAGATTTCTTGAGTCGACAACTAGTTTCGAATCAAGAGTGGTCTCTACACATGGAAGCCTTCAATCTCATAACAAACCACTGGGGGTTCCCAAAGATAGACTTGTTCGCGACAAAAAGAGATTACCAAGGTTCCCAATTTCTGCTCTCTACACCCTGAGATCAGCCTGGGGGGGGGGGGGTATATGCATTACAAATACCCTGGACTTTCAGTCTAGCTTATGCATTTCCATCACTTAATCTCATTCCAAGAGTCTTGTCCAAGTTTCTAGTAGAGGAAACATGTCTAATTCTGGTAGCACCTTTTTCGCCCAAGAGACCTTGGTTCACAACATTACTAAGGCTAACGGATCAACCGTTGTTGAGACTCCCGTGGAGACAGGACCTCCTGTCACAGGAACCTCTTGCACCCTCAGGTACCCATGCTGAAGCTTTCAGCATGGTTATTAAAGAAGAGATTCTGAGAAAAAAGGCCTATCAGAAAGAGTGATCCAAACCCTGCTCCAGAGTAAAAAAACGGTTACTCGGGCCATCTATGGGAAAACCTGGAAAAAATGTAGTTCCTGGTTGGCGGATCAGGGTGAATCCAATAAGAGCGTTAAAAACATTTTACCCCGATCACTATCAAGGTACAAATGGCGGCTTTAGGCGTTTATCTTGAAAGACGTTTACAAGACGATCAATTTTATTTTTAGGTTCTGTAGGGCAATTTCCAGACAGAAACCAATTAAGACAAAAGTAACTCTTAAGACTGCTAACTTTGAAACCGGTGCTCCTGGTAGCAATCACTACAGCTCGCAGGGTTAGTTAAATACAAGCGCTTTCAATCGGAGAGCCATTTCTTCAAATTTTCATAGGTCCCAAAATATTATTTTACCTTCCTTTTGCCAGAACGCCTCTAATGAAAAAGAGAGGCAGTATCATCTACTAGATGTGAGACGGTGTATTCTAGAATATTTAGATACAACAAAATCTTTTAGACTGGCAGATTCCGTGTTTGTTCTTTTTTTCTGGTCAGCGCAGAGGACAGAAAGCTTCCAAAACCACGATAGCTAGATGGATTAGGTTAGCTATTCTAGAACATAAGAAAAAATAAATCTCGCTACCTCAAATATGTCAACAAACACAAATAAATGCAAGTGAATAAACACAAATTAAGAAGGGTGACCTGTGATGGCCACTAGCCAATGAACGGTCACCCAAATAGGTGATATTTTATATCACTATATGGTTTTTTGATATAATTATGTAAAAACCATCTACTGATTTTAGATTTGATTTTATACGTTTAATACACTATGTGGAGCATTTGATGTTTTTGCATGGTGGGCATCCAAATTGCTGCAACGTTTTTGGCCACAAGTTCTCACCAGGATTGACGATCTGACACCACGCGATTGAGACTCTGTACATGCTGTATCTGATCCTCTGTCATTGTGGATCATGGGTTTCCGGTAAGAGACCAATTTATAAGCTCGGTGGAGGACACACTTGTTTGTTTTTGGTCACTTTCATCAATCTGTTACGACTCAGGAGCAGGCCGTCTTAATAGCATCATGGGCCCCTGGGCAAAGTAATGCTCTGGGGACCCTACAATGATGACAGTGCAGGTAAACAGACATCAAGTAGGTAGGCGGCAGACTGTCTCCCCTGTGTATCTATCACTCTCAGTGCCATCATGGGGCCCCCAATTTCGGGGCAGTGTGGGCTCAAAAAACTGCTGCTTTGGGGAAAGTGCACGGGCCCCCAATGCAGCTGGGGCCCCTGGGCAGTGCCCAGGTGTGCCCTCTCATTAAGACAGCCCTGCTCAGGAGCACCGGTGTTTATAATTTTTTATATATTGTTTTCACTGACTTTTTTTCTGCTTTAATGCTTTGGATTGTACATTAATTGAGAGTTTAAATCTAAAATCAGTAGAGGGTTATTACATATTTATATCACTATATGTTTTTTTGATATAATTATCACCTATTTGGGTAACCGTTCATTGGCTAGTGGCCATCACATGTCACCCTTCTTAATTTGTGTTTATTCACTTGCATTTATTTGTGTTTGTTGACATATTTGAGGTAGCGCGATTTATTTTTTCTTATGTTCTTTTCTTGTATTTATTGTTTACATGCAAATTGCTGCACCTGAGGTGAGCACATTTTAATATGTTATAGCTCCCTTTTTTCTTTTCTTTGTTAATTTTAGCGCAGTTTTCTTCTTTTTTTCCATAGCTATTCTAGAAAGCTATAAAACATTGGGTAAAGATTTTCCAGGGGGTGTTAAAGCCCACTCCATAAGGGCACTTGCAACAACCTGGGCAGAAAGAGCTGGCGCCACTCCGGAGCAGATTTGTAAAGCGGCCACGTGGTCAAGTTTTTCCACCTTTACAAAGCATTACAGACTGGACTTATTGCCCTGCCAGGATCAAGCTTTTGGGAGGAAGGTCCTCCAAGCTGTGGTCCCACCCTAAATCTGGTGAGTACTTGGATCCTCTCAAGGGCTGTCCTGGAAGACGACTAGGGAAAATTGGAGTTAGTACTCACCGGTAACTCCTTTTCCGGTAGTCTTCCAGGACAGCACGATCCCACCCTTTACAAATTTGATGCATTAACATGTTAACCCTGTTGTTGTGGTTATATTTTGCAGTTCCATCCTTCGGTTCTTGGTGTAAGACTGGCCAGGGACCTGAGGGACCGCCTTTTAAACTGCTGGCAACGTGTTTTCTGTGTCAATGGGAGGGACTCCATCTCTAAAGGGCTGTCCTGGAAGACTGCAACTCCAATGTTTTCACACCTGCTTAAAACTTTAGCAGAGTAGTGTGTGTGTGTGTGTTCCGATACCACTTTAAGACCGAGTACAAGTACCGATACTTTTTTTATTTCAATTTTAACCATTTACAGACCGGAAGATTTGGCTGCTTAATGACCAGGCCATTTTTTGTGATACATGCTGACAATTGCACGGTCGTGTGACGCTGTATCCAAACAAAATTGACGTGTTTTTTCTCTCCCATAAATAGAGCTTTATTTTGGTAGCATTTGATCGCCTTATTTTTTTTTGGGCTAATGTAGTAGTATGGAGGAAAAAAGAGTCAGTAGCCTCGCCAGCCACATGGTGAAGATGAAAGTTGCATAACGCGTTTCAAGGGACTAGGCCCTCTTTTTCTGAAGCAGAGCATGATCCCCCCTCCATTCGTAAACTGGGCTGCAGGGCAGAATTTCAATTTAGCGACACTACAGGACGACCACTGCCTTGTTAAAGAAGCTGAGGGTAAAGGGGATGGACTGGCCAAGCATGTCTCCATCCCTAAACCCTATTAAGTGATTGTGGGGCATCCTCAAATGGAAGGTGGAGGAGTGCAAGGTCTCTAACAACCACCAGCTCCGTGATGTTGTCATGGAGGAGTGGAAGAGGACTCCAGTGGCAACCTGTGAAGCTCTGGTGAACTCCATGCCCAAGGGGGTTAGGGCAGTGCTGGATAATAATGCTGGCTACACAAAATATTGGCACTTTAGGCCCAATTTGGACATTTTCATTTAGGAGTGTACTCAATTTTGCTGCCAGCGGTTTAGACATTAATGGCTGTGTGTTATTTTGAGCTGTACATTCACTACATTACATAGTAGCAAAGTGTAATTTCTTCAGTGTTGCCACATGAAAAGATTATAATATTTACAAAAATGTGATGGGTGTACTCGCGTGTGTGTGTATATAAAATTTCAGGTTTCTGTGATGTAAAAAAATGAGACAAAGATGAAGAAAAATCTGAACTTTTTCCACCTTTTTAATGTGACCTATAAACTGTACAACTCAAACTGAAATCTTTTAGCTGGAGGGAAGTTAAAAATAAAAAATTATGGTTGCATAAGTGTGCACACCCTTAAACGAATATTTTGTTTAAGCACCATTTTGATTTTATTACAGCACTCGGTCTGTCAGCATGGCATATCTTGACTTGGCAATATTTTCCCACTCTTTTTTGCAAAAACACTCCAAATTTGTCAGACTGCGAGGGCTTCTTCTGTGCACAGCGTTCTTCAGATCACCCCACAGATTTTGAACTTGGATTCAGGTCTGGGCTCTGACTGGGCGATTCCAAAACATTAATCTTCTTCTGGTGAAGCCAGTCTTTTGTTGCTTTGGATGTAAGCTCTGGGTCATTGTCAATCTGAAGGTATTGTGCCAATATTGGCTGGTATTTGGAACTGATAATTCCCTTTACCTTGACTAAGGGCTTTTTTCCAGCTGAAGAAACGGCTCCAAAGCATGATGCTGCCACCAGCATGCTTCACAGTGGTTAAAGTGTTTTAGTGATGTGCAGTGTTATGGGCTAAATTATCTTATGGATTTATGGCCAAAAAGTTCAAGCTTAGTTTCATCCGACCAAAATGTATTTTCCCATATGCCTTTGGGAGACTTCAGATGTGTTTTTGCAAAATTTGTCCGGGCTTGGATATTCTTTGAGAGAAGTCTTCCGTCTTGCTACTTTACCCCATAGCCCAGACTTGAAGCATTCGGGAGATTTTTGTCCCATGTACCACACAGCCAGTACTTGCCAGATAATCCTGCAGATCCTTTAATGTTGCTGTAGGCCTCTTGGCAGACTCCCTGTCCAGTTTTCTTCTTGTATTTTCATCAATTTTGGAAAAACGTCCAGGTCTTGGTAATGTCACTGTTGTGACAAATTTTCTCCACTTGATGATGACTGTGTTCCATGAAATGTCTAATACATTGGAAATTCTTGTGTACCCTTCTCCTGACTGATAACTTTTAACAATGAGATCCCTCTGATGCTTTGGAAACTGTCTGCGGACTATGGTTTTTGCTGTAGGTTGCAAGTTTGCAACCTAAGAAAATGTCAGGAAAGACCTACTAGAACTGTTGAACTTTATTTGGGGTTAATCAGGGGCATTTTAAATGGTGGGAGGTGTGCACTTGCTCCTATTTAACATAAGTTTGAATGTGATTTGCTTAATTCTAAATACAGCTACAGCCCCAGTTATAAGAGGGTGTGCACACTTCTGCAACCACATTATTTTACTTTTTTTATTGTTGTTGTCGGAAAATCTGATCATGTGTATGGGCCTTTAGGCTGGTCACAATAAAAGCCTACTCTAAAATGTGCAGTTTTATCACACAGCACAATGCCACAGATGTCGCAAGTGCAGGAATGTCCACCAGAGCTGTTGCCCTTGAATTGAATGTTAATTTCTCTACCATAAGCAGTCTCCAAACTCGTTGCAGAAAATTTGGCAGTACATCCAACCGGCCTCACAACCGCAGACCACGTGTAACCACACCAGCCCAGGACCTCCACATCCAGCATCTTCACCTCCCAAGATCATCTGAGACCAGCCACCCGGACAGCTCCTCCAACAGTCGGTTTGCATAACCAAAGAATTTCCGCACAAACTGTCAGAAACCATTTTTAGAGAAGCTCATCTGCATGCTCCTCGTCCTCATTGGGGTCTCGACCTGACTGCAGTTCGTTGTCGTAACCGACTTGAGTGGGCAAATGCTTACATTCAATCGTGTCTGGCACTTTGGAGAGGTGTTCTCTTAACGGATGAATCCCAGTTTAACTGCACAGGACAGATGGCAGGCAACATGTTTTGGCAATGTGAGCAGTTTGCTGATGTTGACGTTGGGGATTGAGTGGCCCATGGTGGCAGTGGGGTTATGGTATGGGCAGGTGTATGCCGTGGATGACAAACACGGGTGCATTTTATTGATGGCATTCTGAATGCTGTGTATTTTTTATTATTATACTTGATTTATGAATGAATGAATGAGAAACTTGTATAGCGCGGCACATGCGAACTGAATCGCCTCTATATATAGCGCCAACAGTTTGCTCAGCACTTTACAACATGAGGGCAGACATGTACAGTTACAATATAATTCAATACAGAGGGCCCTGCTTTTTAGAGCTTACAATATAATTTTATTATTTATTTTCCCAAAGGTGTACCTGGCCTTTAAGAGACACAGGTCCCATCCTGCTGTTTTCTTGTGATCCAGATTTAATCCCACGTTCGCACGATTTCTAATTGGCAATTCAGTCCGACTTCGGGAGCGATTTGACAGACATCTGTGCGGGTTCATGCATTACATAGATGTCTATTCAAATTGCCCCTGAAGTCGCCAAAAATAGTGCAGGAACTACTTTTGGGAATTGGTGCGGTGCCACAAAGTCAGCATGGCACCGATTCAGTTGCTGGCAATAGGTGGTGATTTGACATGTCAAATCGCATGTCAAAACGAACTTATGTGAACGTGGGCTAAATTGTTTTTTACTAACCCCTGTGGCGTGATGGAGGTCAGATGTTATACCTGTCTGGTCAATGGGTTTTTAGGTTTGCTAGTGTCCAAATCTTCCTGAAGGTGATGATGTATTCGGTTGTATCAAAATAACTACTGATCCTGTGTCCCTTCTTTAACTCAAAGTAAACATATCCTGTTTCCTTTTTTTCTGATTGAAATGTTCTTTTTTTTTTCTTCAGTTTTTCTAGCTATTTCAATCCTGTATTCGCTTATCAAGAGTATAACCTACTTTTGATATTTGTATTATTATTATTATTACATTAGACAAGTGTTGCAGAAAATGTTTTGAGGGTGTCCTGAAAATTTGTTTTGTATAAATAGAGGTTGGAAGGTACGAGATTAAACAGGTTTTCCCTTGTTATACATAGTGCAAGCAGTTTCATTGCTTGGCTGCTAGCATAGCTAGGTAGAACATCCAGTTTTTCCTCATTCAAATTATACTGAAATTCTTGTATTATTTGGTATCATTACAACTCCTGTGATATAGGAGGAGGTCAATTTATATATCGAAGCACTGTGCAGTTTCATAATTGCATACGTAGGCTAAAAAAAAGCCAGCAGTCAGTCTACTTCAACCAATAGAAAACCTCCATACACACAATTCTGTATCCATAGTTGATCCAGAGAAAGGCAAAAATACCCCAGTACATCCAATTTACTCCAGTGGACAGGGCTAGTTCTTGAGGGAGGCTATTCCACATTTTCACTGTGAAGAATGAAGCCTTTCGTTATGTGAAAGTTATATCTTTTTCCTCCATGCATAAAAAGTGCCCACTTAACTGTTATTCCCTGAGAATGAATAATTAAATACTATTCATTTATTATCAATTGCACATTTTCAAGTGTATTGATATTTATTTTTTGTCCATGATCTCCACTTTATGGTATTGTAACATACTCAACAAGTTTATACTTGGGACTTGCGCAACATGTATGTCAAATTATTTTTATCAACAATGGTTTGTTTTTTGTATTGAAGGGTGTGTGTGTGTGGTGGGCTTCTTTTTTTTTTTTGCTTGACGTGGCATAATAAACAACTGAAACCTGATGTTGAGTGCAAATGCGTGTGCTTTCAATAGAGCCACATAACGCATGTGTGTTTGTCAGACTTGGTTACATACGTACATATTTTGTAGCGTTGGACACAACTGCGCAGTTCACTCTGTGTGTGTGTGTGTGTGTGTGTGTGTGTGTGTGTGTGTGTTTTTTAATCTCCATCAATTTCTTTAGCCCTGTATCTAATGCTTTTTGAAGAAGACATCTACCGGTAATTGTTTTTTTTTGTTTTTTTTCGATTTTATTGGAATAAATAACGTAAACATATAATTAAATTTAGATACAATTCTGGCACCTATGTTACTTTATTTTAATATCAAATGAGAGAAAACAAGAATAGCAATAACATCAGTACATATTTTTTTTTAAGTAAATGTTAACTTATATATCAATAATTTTCGAATTTTGGGGCAACAAGAGAATAAAAATTGGAAATTATTATGGAATGAATTAAAAAATTTAAAAAATCAATATTTAAAGGAACACTAAAGGTTTGTTTTTTATTAGATCAATTGATTGCTGTAAGCTAGAGCATTTAAATATCACTTACCTCGATTTTCCTTTTGACTTCCAAAATACAGTAATCCAGGTTTGAAAATGCCATTTCCTGTCTCTCCTCTTCTTGCTTTCCACCAGCATCTGCATGGTGGAAAGCAGAATGTGCTCACCCCCTCCCTATGACTACAGCCCTGTGTGAAGATGCTCTCTTAACCCTCATAGGCATGGAGGCTAAGCGTAATAGGAACTGTAGTTCCCATTAGGCCGTGATGTAGCAAGAATGAATGCGCACCGCAAACCAGGAAGTCAGTGAGAATAACGATTCAGGAGTGACGGAGGTGAATAAAACTGCTCGATTTCAACAGGTATCAAACTAGTTAGCAAAACATTACTTTTTACTTTATCAGCTACTGTCAGACTTTAATTTAAGAGGAAAATATTTTTGTCTTTACAACCCCTTTAATTAGAAATTTTAATAAGTAAAGGGTAAGAGGGGGAAGAAAAAAAAATCACCTCAAGTCTGAGTCGAGGAAGGCAGAAGAGATATTGCTTTAAATTCATCAGTTTTAGTAAAGAGTGTCCAGCAAGCCCATTTTTCGTAAAATTCTGTGGGAGAGTCTTTAGCTTGTAGAATTAGGTCTTCCATTTCAGCTATTTTGTCAATCCGTTGGAACCATTCAGACGAGCTAGGAGGAGATGTGTCTTTCCAATGGGTAGGGATACACAGTTTGGCTGCATTTATTAACCACTTCAGCCCCGGACCATATTGCTGTCCAAAGACCAGAGCACTTTTTGCGATTCGGCACTGCGTCGCTTTAACTGACAATTGCGCGGTCATGCGACGTGGCTCCCAAACAAAATTGGCGTCCTTTTTTTCCCACAAATAGAGCTTTCTTTTGGTGGTATTTGATCATCTCTGCGGTTTTTATTTTTTGCGCTATAAACAAAAATAGAGCGACTATTTTGAAAAAAATTCAATATTTTTTACTTTTTTCTGTAATAAATATCCCCCAAAAATATATAAAAAAATATTTTTTTTCCTCAGTTTAGGCCGATACGTATTCTTCTACATATTTTTCGTAAAAAAATCGCAATTAGCGTTTATTGATTGGTTTGCGCAAAAGTTATAGCGTTTACAAAATAGGGGGTAGTTTTATGACATTTTTATTATTATTATTTTTTTTACTAGTAATGGCGGCGATCAGCGTTTTTTTTCAGTACTGCGACCTTATGGCGGACACTTCGGACACTTTTGACACATTTTTGGGACCATTGGCATTTTTTTAGCGATCAATGCTATAAAAATGCATTGGATTACTATAAAAATGCCATTGGCAGTGAAGGGGTTAACACTAGGGGGCGGGGAAGGGGTTAAGTGTGTTCCTATTCGTGTTCTAACTGTATGGGGGGGTGGACTTACTAGGGGGAATCACTGATCTTCCGTTCATACATTGTATGAACAGAAAATCAGCGTTTCCCCGCTGACAGGAACGAGCGCTGTGTGTTTACACACACAGCTCCCGTTCCCCGCTCTGTAACGAGCGATCGCGTGTGCCCGGGCACACGCACGGGACTCGGGGGCGAGCGGGGGGCGCGCGCGCGGGCCGCCGGCGGCGCGCACGCGCCCCCTAGTGGCCGTCGAAGGTGGCGACGTAGAGCTACGGGCTCTCGCGCACCCGTGCCGACCTGCCGCCGTATTACTGCGGCGGCTGGTCGGCAAGCGGTTAAATGTATTAGTATAGTGTTTTTGTAAATAGAATGCGGTAAGGAGGTATGATGAAGTAGGTGTTGTGCTGCGGTAAACTTCAGGCAAAAAGTGGTGATAAGGGAGATAATACGGTGTACTTGTTTCCAAAATGCTTGTATAGGGGGACAATCCCACCAAATGTGTAGGAGAGTTCCTATTGATTTTTTACAGCGCCAGCATATAGGTGGGGTTGAAGGGTGCGATTTATGGATTATATAAGGTGTCCTATACCACCTTGAGTAAAGCTTATATCCATTTTCTTGAGCTAAGACATTCATTGAGCCTTTATGTATGTATGTATGTATGTATTTAAATATGTGGGGCCAGTCACTAAGTGAGAGATCCAAATCAAGTTCCTTCATCCAGTGTTTGGCAGCATTATCTTCCCTAGGGTCAACATCAGAAAATAGTAGAGAGTGTGTTTTCGATATTGAATGTCTTTGAGGACCAAGATTGACACATAGCATCTCAAAGAGGGTTTTGTGTCTGTGCCACAATGAGGGTGAACTAGAGCTGAGTAAAGAATTTTTAATAACTTCGTAATCCATGCTAGAGATTTGGAAGTCAGGGTATTTTAAGGCAGAATGTGGTATAGGGGATAAAATTACCATTATCAAAAAACAATTCTGCTCTTAATGAGGGGGTTGTTGTAGGAACACGGGGGATCTAATCTAAAGTATCAGGAAAAATATTTGAGTGTATAGGGATCGGTGACATGGGGCCTGTAGAAGAAGAAATATCAAATTTGGAACTCATTGACCTGAATATTCGTAGTGTTGGGCCCGTGAGGGGGTGTATGTTATTTCCGCGAGGTATTTTTCGAGGGTTAGTCCAAGGAAATTGGTGTAATGGGATTTTAGAGGATAAGGTGATAGGGATAGGTGGCAGGACCAGTAATATTTTTGTATGTCTGGCAGACCAACACCTCCCAACAGTTTAGGGTTGATCAGTTTGGGTCCATTTTATTCTAGGTTGTTTGGAGTTCCAAATGAATTTTATGCATAATTTCTTATATGAGGTAAACAAAGAACCAGGAAATCTAATAGGAATGGTTTGCAAGAGATAAAGAATTCTAGGGAGGACATTCATTTTTATTATAGCTATTCTTCCAAACCAGGAAAATATATCTGTGTCCCATTTTAAGAGGTCGTCCTGTATAGATTTAAGAAGGGTCAGAAAATTATTAGAATATAAGTCTTTTAAATCATGGGGGATTCATATGCCGAGGTAAGTAAGAGTTTGTTCTTTCCACTTGAATGGAACATTTTGTTTGCAGAGGGAAAACAAATTGTTTTTTAAAGCTATATTTAACAAGGAAAATGGTCAGGCAATCAGTCAGTCAGTCAGTGTCAGTGGGAGAGTAGGACCCTCCGGCCTTCCGCACGAGTCTGCTCTCGCCAGGGATCAGATAGACAGACAGTGTTCATAGAGACTGCTAGGTAGGCTCTCTCTATCCCCCCAGAGACTCACCATCTGGCTTCCCATGGCTTTACCAGACCCCCCCCTGGCTCCCCTCCTTCGCCCCTTCTCCAGGGGAACCAGCAGGTAAGCCATCCACTGTGGGTGCAGGCGGCCATCCTTTTCAGGACAAGCCGCTGCTGCCTACTCAATTCCTCGGCTCTCCCACTCTCCATAACTGCCCTCCTGTACAACCACGCTATCTCCCCCACTCAAGCAACCCATCCGGTGCCATTTTCCGGCCTTTTTCTATTCCTCCGCGCTGGCCTGGAAGCAATCGCGGCAGCCGCGACTAGGAAAGGCCGCGGCTTCACCCGCGGCCTAGCGGCGCGCTGCTTCTCACCCCCACCAAGTGTCACTAAACTACTGAAAACGGCCCAGAAACCCTCCCCATACCCCTGGAAAGTACCTTCCACCCCCGCTCGTTCTATTCTGGCCCCCACGGCAGCACCGATCCACCCAATCTGGGAGCTCACCAGCCTGGATCCTGCTGCTTGATCGGTGGCCATCTTACTACACCCAGCCCCAAGCTCCCCTTGCTCAACACCATTACAATTTGATCCAGTCTTTTTGACCCCAGATCTCATATTTAAGAGGACCTGTCGTGCTTTTTTCTATTACAAGGGATGTTTACATTCCTTGTAATAGGAATAAAAGTGATCAAATTATTATTATTTTTTTTCAGTGTAATAAAATAAAAATAAGAAAGCAAAAATAAATACATTTTAAAGCGCCCCGTCCCGACGAGCTTGCGCGCAGAAGCGAACGCATACGCGAGTAGCGCCTGCATATGAAAACGGTGTTCAAACCACACAAGTGAGGTATCGCCGCACGAAAGCAATTATTCTAGCCCTAGACCTCCTCTGTAACTCAAAAGATGCAACCTATAGAATTTTTTAAACGTCACCTATCGAGATTTTTAAGGGTAAAAGTTTGACGCCATGCCATGAGCGGGCGCAATTTTTAAGCGTGACATGTTGGGTATCATTTTACTCAGCGTAATATTATCTTTCACAATATATAAAAGAATTGGGCCAAATTTATTGTCTTATTTTTTAATTAAAAAAAGTGAATTCTTTCCAAAAAAAGTGCGCTTGTAAGACCGCTGTGCAAATACGGTGTGACAAAAAGTAATGATCACTATTTTATTCTCTAGGGTGTTAAAACCCCAAACATTATATATATTTTTTTCTAAGTAAATTTCTAGCAGAAAAAAATGTTTTAGTCTTGCAAACACCAAATCTGAAAAACACCTAAGGTCCTTAAAGGAACACTAAAGGTTTGTTTTTTATTAGATCAATTGATTGCTGTAAGCTAGAGCATTTAAATATCACTTACCTCGTTTTTCCTTTTGACCTCCGAAATACAGTAATCCAGGTTTGAAAATGCCATTTGCTGTCTCTCCTCTTCTTGCTTTCCACCAGCACCTGAGCTGTTTTGCATGGTGGAAAGCAGAATGTGCTCACCCCCTCCCTATGACTAAAGCCCTGCGTGAAGATGCTCTCTTATCCCTCACAGGCATGGAGGCTAAGCATAATGGGAACTGTAGTTCCCATTAGGCCGTGATGCAGCAAATGCGCATTGCAAACCAGGAAGTCAGTGACAACAACAATTCAGGAGTGACGGAGGTGAATAAAACCGCTCCATTTCAACAGGTATCAAACTAGTTATAATGCAAAACATTACTTGTTACTTATTAGCTACTGTCAGACTTTAATTTAAGAGGAAAATATTTTTGTCTTTACAACCCATTTAAGTGGTTAAGAAGTGAGTTATCTAATCTCCAAATAAATGGGCTATTGTTTTTTGTGGAGAGAGTAAGGGAAACTGAGATTGGGTGATGGTCTGATAAAACCATGGGTTCAATTGATGCTGAAACTAATGTGTCAAGATTTGCTTGGTCTAAAAAGAAGTAATCTATTCTGGAATAATTATCATGTGGGGAGGAAAAGAATGTATAATCTTTAGTGGTTGGGTGTACAGTGCGCCAGGTGTCATGTAAAGTTAGACCCTTAAGTAGATTTTGAACTGATCGAAGAACAGAATAAGGTAAAGTTGATGAGCCCGCAGATGTGTCTATTAGGGGATCAAGAGCCATGTTAAAATCACCTAATATCAATAAACCAGATCGGAAAGAGCTGAGTTTGTCAATAGTATCCCTAATAAATGTAATTTGTTGCTTGTTTGGAACATAAATGTTAGCCAAAGTGACATTCCTGTCATAGAGGCGACCTTTTAGAAAAATGTAGCGTCCATTAGCGTCTATTAAGGTGTCTTGAACTTGTAGGGGACATTTTTTAGAAATAAAAATTGAGACTCCTTTCGATTTAGAATCGGGGTTGGTGGCATGATAAGCAGATGGGTATAGACTACTATGAAATTTTGGAACATTGTTAGATTTAAAATGGGTTTCCTGTAGAAAAACAATATCAGTTTTTGCCTTCCGTAGTAATAAAAACAATTTGGATCTCTTTTCAGGAATATTCAAATCTTTAACATTTAAAGAGTAAAAATTGACCATTTGAGGTGAGGGTAAACTAGTATTAGAATGTGACATTTCACCTTAAGAATAAAAATAAATAAAAAAATAACCCCTTAAGGACCGCCGCATGTACATATACGTCGGCAGAATGGCACGTACAGGCACATTGGCGTACCTGTACGTCCCTGCCTAGACGTGGGTCGGGGGTCCGATCGGGACCCTCTCGGTACTTGCGGCGGTCCCCGTGGCTCTGGGAGCGATCCGGGATGAGGGGACGGTTGTTCGTTTTTGTCCGCCCCCTCACGATCGCTCCCAGCCAATCAGCTTCCTCCTCCACCCTCCTCTGCCTGCACTGTAAACACAGGCAGAGGAGAAAGTGATCTAATCTCTCCTCCAGTCGGTATTTTCGTCCGGCGGAGGAGAGAGACATCACACAGTGAGTAGCACCGAACACTACACTGACACTATGTACACATAGGTACACAAACCCCCCCCCCCCCAGTCACCCCTGATCACCCCCCAGCCCCCCTGTCAGTGTCACTAATAGCAGTGATCATTTATTTACTGATCACTGCATTTAGTGTCAGTGTGACAGGCAGTTAGTGTTAGGTCCAGGGTAGCCCCCTATCCCCCAATAAAGGTTTTACCCCTTGATCACCCCCTAGTTAACCCTTTCACCCCCCCTTTTGGCAGCGTCACTAATCGATCGTTTTTCTGATCGCTGTATTAGTGTCGCTGGTGCCGCTAGGTAGCTAGTTATTTTTTGAGGTTCGCTGCCATGTTTTTATAGCGTTAGAAAATTTATGGGGGTACCTAATGCTATAAAAACATGGCGGCGAATCTCAAAAAATAACTAGCTGCCTAGCGGCACCAGCGACACTAATATAGCGATCAGAAAAACGATCGCTTAGTGACGCTGGCAATAGGGGTGAAAGGGTTAACTCTAGGGGCAATCAGGGGTTAAAACCTTTATTAGGTACCCTCATACATTTTCTAATAAAGGTTTTAACCCCTGATTGCCCCTAGAGTTGACCCCTTCATCCCCTATTGCCAGCGTCACTAAGCGATCGTTTTTCTGATCGCTGTATTAGTGTCGCTGGTGCCGCTAGGTAGCTTGTTAGTGCCAGTAACGCTTACACCCACGCGCAAAGCATACACCCCCCCCCCCCCATATGTGGAATTACACCACAAAATACATTCTGCTGCTTCTCCTGAGTACGGGGATACCACATGTGTAAGACTTTTTGGTAGCCTAGCCGCGTACGGGACCCCAAAAACCAATCACCGCCTTCAGGCTTTCTAAGGGCGCAAATTTTTGATTTCACTCCTCACTACCTATCACAGTTTCGAAGGCCATAAAATGCCAAAATAGCACAAAAAAAACCCAAATGACTCCATTTTAGAAAGTAGACACCCAAAGCTATTTGCTGAGGCATGTCGAGTCCATGGAATATTTTATATTTTGCGGGAATATGACAAACTGAATTTTGTTTTTGCACAATGTTGTCACTAAATGATATATTGCTCACACATGCCATGGTTATATGTAGAATTGCACCCCAAAATACATTCTGCTGCTTCTCCTGAGTACGGGGATACCACATGTGTGGGACTTTTTGGGAGTCTAGCCACGTACGGGACCCCGAAAACCAATCACCACGTTCAAGATTTGTGCCTTCAAGATTGAGTGAAATCAAAAATGTATGTCCTTAGAAATCTTGAAGGTGGTGATTGGTTTTCGGGGTCTCGTACGCGGATAAGCTCCCAAAAAGTCCCACAATTTATTTTTTTGGTCATTATTCAATCACTTGGGGCAAAAAAATTAAATATTCCATGGACTCAACATGCCTCTCAACAAATAGCTTGGGGTGTCTTCTTTCCAAAATGGGGTCATTTGGGGGGGTTGTGTGCCATCTTGGCATTTTATGGCCTTCAAAACTGTGATCGGTAGTGAGGAGTGAAATCAAAAATGTATGCCCTTAGAAGTCTTGAAGGCGGTGCTTGGTTTTCGGGGCCCCGTACGTGGCTAGGCTGCCAAAAACTCCCACACATGTAGTATCCCCGTACTCAGGAGAAGCAGCAGTATGTATTTTGGGGTGTAATTCCACATATAACCATGGCATGTGTGAGCAATATATGATTTAGTGACAACTTTTTGATTTTTTTTTTGTCATTATTCAATCACTTGGGACAAAAAAAATAATATTCAATGGACTCAACATGCCTCTCAGCAGTTTCCTTGGGGTGTCTACTTTCCAAAATGGGGTCATTTCGGGGGGGGTTTTGTACTGCCCTGCCATTTTAGCACCTCAAGAAATGAGATAGGCAGTCCTAAAAGTCTGCTGCCGTGCTTCCAGTGACCGCTGCTGCCCACGCCCCGCCCACCAACAAGGGCTTCATCTGTCATGGCGCCGCCGCATCAGTGATCCCCCTGCTGGAGGAAGTACCTGAGCCCCGGACTTTGTGCCCTGATCTGCTGCTCTTTGCACCCCTGTTTACCCCTGGAATAGCTGTCTGCTGCCGTGCTTCCAGTGAACGCTGCTAGCCACACCCCGCCCACCAATGAGGGCTTCATCTGTCATGGCGCCGCCGCATCAGTGATCCCCCTGCTGGAGGAAGTACCTGAGCCCCGGACTTTGTGCCCTGATCTGCTGCTCTTTGCACCCCTGTTTACCCCTGGAATAGCTGTCTGTTGCCATGCTTCCAGTGAACGCTGCTAGCCACGCCCACTAACGAGGGCTTCATCTGTCATGGCGCCGCCACATCAGTGATCCCCTTGCTGGAGGAAGTACCTGAGCCCCGAACTTTGTGCCCTGATCTGCTGCTCTTTGCACCCCTGTTTACCCCTGGAATAGCTGTCTGCTGCCGTGCTTCCAGTGACCGCTGCTAGCCACGCCCCGCCCACCAATGAGGGCTTCATCTGTCATGGCGCCGCCGCATCAGTGATCCCCCTGCTGGAGGAAGTACCTGAGCCCCGGACTTTGTGCCCTGATCTGCTGCTCTTTGCACCCCTGTTTACCCCTGGAATAGCTGTCTGCTGCTGTGCTTTCAGTGACCGCTGCTAGCCACGCCCATGCCCCGCCCACCGAGGGCTTCATCTGACATGGCGCCGCCGCGTCCCAGCTAGCCCCTCAAGCTGCTTTACCTCCTCAGGATACAATGGGCTTTTTATCCCAGAGCCTCCTAACCCCTAATTATACCACCCCAAATAAGAAAGTAAACCCCCTCACTGAAGAACTCCTGAAATTGAGCTATGTAAATGCCAGGTCTGCTGTGAAGCATGCTCCAGACATATTTGATATGACGTCATAAAATAGGCCTAGGAAATCTAAATCATGCCCATGGTATTCCTCCTCGCTGGGAGAGTTAAAAACCAAAAGACGTCAGCTTGAACGCAAATGGATCAGAAGTAACCACCCGCAGGACAAAATGGCCTATAGGAGCCAGTGCAGAGTATATAGCAAGCAAGTAAAAATCCATAAAAGAAACATCTCTGTTAAAAAAAAAAAAAAAAAAATCCATAAAAGAAGCTACTATAATACCCAAATAGCCCAAGCAACTAACAAAGAGGCTGAACTATTTAAAATCACATCAAGCCTCTTTAATAACAAAAAATATTTCTCTTCTATACCTTCCTCAGATAAAATGTGCTCTAGCCTCCTCCTGTCATTTGAAGCCAAAATACAGAATATCCGGGCATCTACCAACCAGGCAGTGCGACCTTTAGACCAGCCAACGACAGCAGGCCTTCACTCAGATCTTGCGCAGTTCGCAGACACCACCCCAGAGGAGATTCTGAGAATTATGCAAGGTTTAAAAGCCTCATGTCCGGATGATATCTGTCCCGGGTGGCTCATGAAGGCTAATGCTAAAACCTTGGCCCCAGACATCTGTGAAGTCCTTAACCTTTCTCTGCAATTAGGCCTCGTTCCAGGAAAAATGAAGCATGCCATAGTAACACCCCTTCTGAAAAAAGGGGCCTAGACATTAATGATCCACTCAACTTTAGACCCATTTCCGCCATATCCTTCCTGGCTAAAATCCTAGAGCAAGTAGTCTTCAGGCAGCTACAAAATTATTTTGAGGGGGGGAACCTCTTCCATGACACCCAGTCGGGGTTTCGTCCGGGATGGGAACGGAGATTTCTGTGTTGGCCATGTGAGAAAGACTACTGACAATCTGTGACGCAGGGGGTCGGCGGCTTTGATTCTGCTAGACCTCTCCGCAGCATTCGACACGGTCGACTATGACATACTGCTGGACAGACTAAAAAATCTCTTTGGTCTTGACGGGGTGGTCCTGAGATCGATAAGCTTGTTTCTCCATAGGAGAACGCAATATGTCAAGATGGGAACACACCGGTCTACCCCAAGACCTCTTACATGCGGAGTTCCGCAGGGGAGTGCTCTATCGCCACTACTCTTTAATTGCTATGTCCGTCCTCTTGCCGATATCATCCAGAACAACAACTTGGAGTGCCAGCTTTATGCCGATGACACACAAATTCTGGTTGATTCAGCAAGAGGACCTCAGCAGCCTGCTCAGCTGGTGAAATGCCTGGTCAAAATACAGGATTGGATGGCTGGTAATAAGCTTGGCCTGAATGCAGCCAAAACTGAAGTTTTATTAATCGGTCCCAATAGCACCTTACTGCTGTCTGCATGGCCTTTGTCTTTCGGACCCACACCTATCCCAGCCAAGGAGGTTAAAAACCTAGGAGTCATAATTGATGACACCCTCTGGTTCGTGCCCCACTTTAGAAACATAATGCGGAATGCCAATTACCATCTATGGCTCCTCAGAAAAGTGAAATATCTATTCACGCAAAATAACAGATCCCTACTTGCCCAGTCCTTTATCCATTCCAGGCTAGACGGGGCAAATGTATTCCTACTAGGTGCCCCGCATGAACCAACAAGCTTCAGGTGGTGCAAAACCACACTGCCTGCTTTGTACTCGGGTTAGCGAGTCGAGATCATATTAGCTTGGCCAGGAAATCACTTCATTGGCTCCCTATCGAGCAAAGAGTGACCTTCAAAACCCTCTGTATCTTCTTCCGTGCATATTGGGGAAAGGGTCCCAAGTATTTACACAGTCTGGCGGTGCACCCAAGCGCCGATTTAAGATCGAAGACCCAACACCTAGCCACAGTCATGCTGTCTAAACTATCATCTATGGGAGGCAAACGACTTCAGAGCAGGGGTGCCATGCTGTGGAATACCCTGTCCTTGGAACTTAAGATGACACCTAACTTGCTCCTCTTCAGAAAAAAACTGAAGACGGAGCTGTTCCTCCAGGCTTACTGATAAGTTTACTTTTTTCTTACACTCCACTCCTTCATCAATGGAGCCACTTACCACACCAATGACCATGACCCCGGAACGGCTCTGACTATTCAGACATCAATGATGTCAAGTACCCTCTCTCTAGATTTCCTCCTCTTCTTTTCTTTTCCATCTCTTTTTTTTGTTCTCTTTCCTATGCTTCTCGGCTCTTTCTCCTTGCTCATCCCAGGGCAGGATACCCTTCCCCCTTTTTAACCTCCTTTTTCTCTCTCTTCTTCCTTCCTAAACTGAGGATTGATTCTAGGTAACTTCTCACCAGCGGCACTTAGACGTTCACTCCATAGTGGGCATTTGGCGCCTAACCAAGCTCAGTAAATCAATCAAAATAAAAGCTGTGTAAATTCCAGAAAATGTACCCTAGTTTGTAGACACTATGGGCCAGATTCTCAGCGGCGATACGACGGAGTATCTCAGATACCCCGTCGTATCGCCGTTTTTTTGCCTCGTATCTATGCGCGTGATGCTTAGCATCACTTTTGCATAGATACGCTTCAACATCCGACAAGTGTAAAACCATTACACTTGCGGATCGTAGTTGTAATGACAACTCCGGCCACTAGGTGGCCTTTATGTTGTTTTCTCATTTGCATATGTAAATGAGACTAGTACGCCGATTCCCGATCGCTTTTACGCCGCCCCGTCGTCGCGTACGTCGTTTTCGTCCGCGTAAGGTTACCCCAGCTTCTATGTGGAGTAACCTTACGAAGTACCGTCGGATGCCGTCGGATGCCATGTTAAGTATGGCGTCGGGTCAGCATCGGCTTTTTCCGTTGCTTACGTCGTTTTACTAACTCGTTCGCGAATAGGGGCATTGCGTAGTGACCATCACGTCGGTTTCAACGACGCTTTCCGACGTGAGCTGGAGCACGCGCACTGGGCTTTTTCCCCGACCGGCGCATGCGCAGTTCGTTCGACGCGGGGGCGCGCTTAATTTAAATACAAGCCGCCTCATTTGAATTACGCGGGCTTACGCTGGGCCATTTTCGCTACGCCAACGCAAACTACCGAGCACATGGTTAGAGAATACGGCACTTGCTCTAATACGATGCGGCAGCGTAGTGTAAATGGCTTACGATACGCAAGCGAAATTCTATGAGAATCTGGCCCTAAAACTTTTGCGAAAACCAATAAATATATGCTTATTGCGTTTTTTTTGTTTTGTTTTTTTTTTCTTACTAAAGACATGTTGCTATATACATTTTGGCCTAAATGTTTGACTAAAATTTAGTTTATTCGAAATATTTTTTACTAAAACGGGGGCTCGGGGGACGAGGCAGGGGTGTCCTCTGTCCCCGGGGTTGTTTGCCCTGGTTATGGAGCCCCTGGCTGAGGCCTTGTGGAGGTCGAGCGAGGTATCTGGCATACGGGTTGGTTCGGTGGTCGAGAAACTGGCATTGTACGCGGATGATTTAATCCTCTTCCTCAGGGACCCTGGTCCCTCGCTAGCCGGGGCACTTCGGCTCCTTGATAGTTTTGCGTCCCTTTCTGGCCTCCGAACCAACTGGAACAAATCGCTCGTACTGCCCATAGACCCTGAGGCGGGGAGATCAAGGGACCCTGCTTCACCCCTGCAGTGGGCTGATTCTATTAGATACTTAGGGATTAACATTTCTTCTAATACCCAGGATTTTCTTAAGCTTAATTTGTCCCCGGCGCTGCAGTGGTGTAAATTAAAGGCTTGGTCGAACCTCCCATTATCTCTTATAGGGAGAATTAACTTAATTAAAATGAAGCTCCTACCGGTCCTGTTGTATATCCTACGGCATTCTCCGGTCTGGATCCCGAAATCTTTCTTCCAGCAGCTAGACTCCTCAGTGGCCTCCTACTTGTGGCAATCGCGACCAGCCAGATTTAGTAAGAAGACTCTGCGCAGGCCGTAAACGCAGGGGGGACTTGCCTGCCCTGACTTTCACACATACTACTTGGCAGCAATGCTCACCCATGCACACAACTGGCTGGTATCGGATGATACCAATGCGTCAGTCATTCTGGAGGCAGCCCACTTGGGGTCCTTTGAAGCCCTTCGCAATGCCCTTTATAGGGGTCTGGGGCGTTCGCCTGTGATTCTGACAACGGCTATGAAAGCGGTTGTCAAAGCATGGTATGTGGTAGTGATCAAACCTAATTTGGCGAAGGCCAGGTGGTCCCCCAATACGCCACTCTGGTGTAACCCAAGGCTACGGGAATTTCACTCTCTGCAGGATCCAGGACTGTGGGCTGGTAGAAGCATTAGGTATCTGAGGGATATATGCGACGAGCTGGGTCTGTTTACATTTGATAGGCTTAAAAATAAATTCCAACTTCCGAACTCCTTCTTCTTCAGGTTCCTGCAGCTCCGCCACGCCTTTGATTCACAGTTTAGATCACTCCGGCTTCGGCTGGACCTCGATGACTTGGAGGTTCTCCTGGTTAAGGTTGATCTCTCCAAGCCATTATCCCAAATTTATCGCGCACTCCTGCCATCTATTCAGGTGGGACTGGATGGTCTCCGCGATACGTGGCGGGCGGAGGCGGGAGAGCTGGATGGTGAGGATTGGGAAGATATGTGGGACTATCCATTCCAGCAGCTGGTTGCTACTAGGGACAAATTGATCCAATTCAAGCTCCTCCATAGGATCTACTACACGCCCCAGCGCCTACATGGCATTTATCCGACCCTGTCGGCCAGCTGCTGGAGATGCTCTGGTACCCCAGCAGATTTTGCGCACATATTTTGGGATTGCCCCCAAATTATAGACTACTGGAGGGAAGTGACTCCGTTTATTCAAGGCCTAACCACCATCCCTATTTACCTAACAATTAGTGCCTGCATCCTCGGCCTGGTGGAGCAATTGGCACTTGCTAAGGCCACACGCACTCTCATAGGTATCCTTCTTTTTTTATGCAAGGAAAGCCATAGTCCTGAGGTGGAAGTCCACTACCCCCCCCCCCCCCCCCACTTTGACTACATGGAAGCGGTTGGTCAATGCAACTGTGCCCCTTTACAAGGCGACGTATCTGTCCCGAGGATGCCCTAAAAAGTACCAAAAAGTCTGGCATCTGTGGATAGACTCAGAATCCACAACAGATGACCGGCCCCCTGGGGTATAATTGCTCAGGTAAACTCCGCTGGTACCTACTTGTAACACTCCGTGTTGAGACCCATATTCTGAGCTAGTTAGGGGAGGCAATGTATTGAGGAGGTGACATTTGTATTTACTCCCTAGGGCCCCTGCAGCCACTAACCCAATTACTGCGGAATGGGAGGAGGCTTGAGAAGATGCAATAGCTCCTAGTATTCCTGACATGTGCAATCTGAGAGGTGTCTAGGCAGTGTGTAGTTAGGTATGCCTAGTGTAATGGTGTGAAGACTAATTGTTTTGTTGTTTTTGTTGTGTCTTTTCATTTTTTTTCTCTGTTCTTTTTTTGTGCACGTTGCCACGTGCAATGTATGCCCCTATGGCCTTGTTTTGTAACTCACAAATTTAAAAGTACCTTAATAAAAACAATTAAAAAAAAAAAAAAAAAACGGGGGCTCATCTGATGTTTCATCTGATGTTTTTTCACCATAATGCATAGAATGCAACTTTTAATTCCAACCTTTTATATAATGAAAAAAGACCGATCAATGGACCTTCCATAAAGTGGACTTTTGTTTATTTTTTCTTGCACAATAAAAAATAGCCAATTTTGCTGCAATACGTGCCTTAACCACTTAAGCCCCGGACCAATATGCTGCTGAATGCCCAAAGGTGTTTTTACAATTCGGCACTGCGTCGCTTTAACAGACAATTGCGTGGTCGTGCCACGTGGCTCCCAAACAAAATTTGCATCCTTTTCTTCCCACAAATAGAGCTTTCTTTTGATTGCTTATTGCTTATTTGATTGCCGCTGCGATTTTTATTTTTTGCAACATAAACGGAAAAAGACCGAAAATTTGGAAAAATAAATATTTTCTACTTTTTGTTACAAGAAAATTCGAATAAACTAAATTTGTGAAAAAATCGCAATATTAAAAAAAAACTAGATAGAGAACCGAGTTAACCCTTTCACAAAAGGGGGTGAAAGGGTTAACTAGGGCGGTGATCAAGGGGTTAAACCTTTATTGGGGGGGTAGGGGGGGTACCCTGGACCTAACACTAACTGCCTGTCACACTAACTGTCACACCTACACTAAATGTAGTGATCAGTAAATATATGATCACTGCTATTAGTGACACTGTGATAGGGGGCTGGGGGGGTCTGTGATCTGAAGGGGTTAATGTGCCTATGTGTATGGTGTCCGTGTAGTGTTGGTGCGGCTTACTATGTGATCTCTTCTCTCGCCGGATTGAAAATACCGCCGAGAGGAGAGGTGACATCACTTCCTCTGCCTCTGCGGGCAGCGGGGGAGGAAGCGGATTACAGCAACATCAGAGCAAAAATGAACAATGAGGACATGAAACCAGGACTGCAGTAAGGTCAAGGAAGCTATTTAGCTAAAAGATTTTTTTTCCTTTAGTGAACCTTTAAGTCCTGAGTCTCCCACAGTACTACCTTCTCGGAGCAGGCAGCCCAGCTGTCGGTTAATTGCCAGCTCCAATCTTTTCTACAGTGACTCACTGGATGATGTTAGTCAGTCCTGCTGGTTTCTTAAGCTCTTCAATTCACTTCCTCTCTGCCTTCGCCTTGGCCAAACACATCCAGAGACTCTCCTGTGTACCTGTTGACTTGCTTGGCTGATGTCCTTTCTGGTTCTTGATCCTGCTTGTTGTTCCACTATGCTGATTCCGGTTTCTTGATTCTGAACCGCAACCAGGATTTAAACGGTGACTGCTGTGGACTATCCCGCTCTTGTAGCTACCATGTCGTGATGCCCCTGGTTCACTGTGACTTAGACTGTCCTTGATGTGCAGCATCTACCCATCAGCAACACTGTGGCAATCGGAAGATATTTACACTGCAGAATGCAGTAATGTAAGATCACCCAACTACCAATGCTTCCTAAAGGAACAGATGAGCATAGTTATTTTGTCCAAGGGGCTGCTTCGATACATGTCACATGGTTTACTTGACTCTCGGTTCACAATTTGTTGCAGCCTCCATATGTAGACGTGCACCTAGTAATTAGCCTCTTCACAGTTTAACTGGCCAATGCTTTGCTATGCTTTCCGTGCCAGTGAATAGAGAAATACAGAAAATATTGCATACTCAGGCTTTACTTACTCTGTCAAAAGGCTATATATTCTCAAGCAGTGATCTACGGGCATTTACATTCACCAGCAGTGAACTTAATATGAACCCAGTGATCACCCATGTGATGATGGGAGTCAAACATATTCATTAAACCTCGCTTGCCACTTGGTTGTCCCAAATTAGACATTGCATTGAGGTGGGTTTGAAAATTGGAGACCTCCTGTAAGGATGTTCCACTGCATTTCTTGGTGTCATCTGCACTACATAATTGATGGCAGATCTAAAAGATTGTACAATCAGATTGTAAAGTGTATGGCCACCTTTTATATGCCTAAAATTAGTTAATTGACACACCAAACACAGCAGCAAACGTACATTTTGGCATGTGAAAAAACAAATGGCAAATGCTGCAAAATCCACAGTAAAAAAACATGCAACCCACTAAACGCCAACATTTTCCATGAGCCACATATAGCACAACCCATTTAAATCCGCAGGCTGCCCTGTGCATGTCACAGAAAAAACGAGCTACAAAACGTTCACTCCCACTATGCTAGAAGTGAATGAGGCCTGAAAGTGAAATTGGAGCGATAACACAAGAACAATGCGGCTCCGTTCACATCTGTGCATTTCCTTGCATTTCAGAAATGCACTGCACCAAAAATCGCTGTAAACGCAACAAGCTCCAATCTAAAAAAAATGTTCTGGAGCTTGCTGTGTGTAGGGCAGCACCATTCAGGTGGATGGGCTGCCCTATGTGTGATGAGTGAAAATGCTCCAAAACACCTCCCCCACCTTGCTAAAAAAAAAAAAAAATGCATGTGGGAATGAGAGTTCTGTCCACTCCCTTCTATGTACAGTACTTGTATAGAGATGGCGATACACTATTTAATATGATTGTATATTTAGTGAGAGGTTAACACTGATTGCATTTCATTTAAAAAACATGCAGATGGAAATGGGGAGGGTGGATGATGCAGGCTGTGTGCTAATGAGATCAGCTGGTCAACTCCCTCCTGTGTCATGTCCTAGAGTCTGTAAGGACATAAGACAGAAGCAATAGATACGTTTTGAATCATGGATGTAGGACAGTAAGCTACGTGTCCTGTAGATTTTATGGAAAGCTTTGATGCTTTTGCAAAAAAGTACAATTATGCAATATTGGTGCATAGGGGAGCTGGAATAAAAAGTGAACTTGGCCTTTTAAATGAAAAGGTCTATAGTTACTTGGTAGAGACTTTGGTCCCTTTTTAAATTTGGGCACCACATTAGCCCTGCGCCAAACCAGTGGTACCATTCCAGTCATTAAAGGATCACTAAAGGATTTTTTTTTTAAATAACAAACCTGTTATACTTGCCTCCACTGTGCAGCTCGTTTTGCACAGAGTGGCCCCGAACCTGGTCATCTGGGGACCCTCGCGGCTGCCCCGTAAGCACTCAACACCTTAAAGCGGGGGTTCACCCTAAAAAATCTATATACCATTAGATCCAGCATACTGCTGACATCTGCAGTATGCTGGGTTTTTTCTTTATCGTACATCACGGGACACAGAGCTCATAGCCATTACACTTGGGTTATATGGGTACCTTCAGGTGTGGACACTGGTGTAATCAATTTCACAGGAAGTTTCCTCCCTATATAACCCCCTCCCACTGGGAGTGCTTCAGTTTTTTCGCCAGTGTCTTAGGTGTTGGTCACGTCTAGCTGTCCCTCGGAGGTCTCGGGACCCAGGATAGCTAGCCGGATCCGTCCGAAGTGCTTCAAAGCCAAGGTGTACGGTACCCGGGCCCTGCTGGAGTGGGGTTTTGCCTATAATGCCTCTCCTTGGAGGGCTGGATTCTGGGCTCCAGTGCCTTAGTCTCTTCCAAGAACTAAACGCTACTGATGCCAGGATGCTATATAGGTCCAGGGGTGTGGGTTCCTTAACACAGCACCCCGGTCCCTGAAGGTCCAAGACAATACCCACGGAGATGGGGGAAGGCTGGGCCTCTTGCATTTTGCAATACCCTGCGGCGTGGAGCAGGTAAGAGGGAACCTGCGGGACTTGGTTCGACAGTAGGTATCCCCCTGGGGGTTCTGGGTTGGCTAATGGTATGCTTGTGCATCAGCCACTATCTCCACTATGTCTTTTGAGGCAGGATGGGATGTACTAATGTTTACCCAGATAACATGTAGATATATATATATGCTTTTAAAGATATGTATTTTGCTACTCCCCCCAGATTTGCCTGTTAGCATGATACTGCAGCCCCACGTGTATAGAGAGGAAGTGCTGACAAAACTCCTGTTTCCTAGGAAGCCTAGGGGGACAGCTTCCTCTATGTGTGCACTACAAAGATTAGTGGCTTACCGGGTGTCTGTGTTACTAGCGCTGGTCCAGGCTTCTCCTCTGCTCTCTGCTTCCTCCATGTTGGTTTCAGCGTGGGGGGGGCGGGGGAGCGCGCGCGCACGCCGCCTTTTACAGCGTCAGCGTGCGGGCCAGCAGCGTCAGGTCTCAGATAAAGCAAAAAAGCATTTCCTGGCTGGTCATTCCCTCCTGAGAGCAGTGGAGAGTGAGGACATAGAGCGCGCAGCTGAGCCAGTTCTGGCTAACAGTGACACCCAGTGGTGGTTTGTGGATCTTCAGGTCTGGACTTAAGTCCACACTGACCAGAAAAAAAAAAAGATTTTTTTCTTAAAGGGACTCAGCCTTAGATCTGGCAGTATCTGAGTCGGTGCAACCTTGGACTCCAGCTAACGGGCATTGGTGTGGCAATACTCACAGGACTTTCCTCGGTATTGCCGCCTTCTCAGGCGTATGACAATTTAGAATTTTTTTTACCATAGCCTGTCCTTATTAATGTTTTACTTCTAGTTACAACAGTTGGGTGTTGGCTGTAGGGGTGTCTCAAGGTTGTGCAATGGCTCCCAAGGGATCAGGACCAGCTAAGGCTGCAAAAGGTGCCAAAAAAGTAAAGGGGTCTCCAACGGGGTCAGAGGATTTGGGCCAGGCTCCAGTGGTCCCACCCTCACCAGATAGACCACCGAACAGCATCGTGCAGGAGCCATTGAGGGTGCTAGGTGCAGAGGCGGCCCCCAATCAACCCATTCCCGTTTATGTTACGGAAGAAATGCTAGAATCCACCCTGGGTGGGCTAGAGAAAAGGTTAACTGCTTTAATTGCCCGCTCTTTGCCGGGTGGCAAACGGGCTAGATCCCCGTCACCTAGAACGGTGTGTTCGGATGCAGAGGTCCTCTCTTCGGAGGAATTGGACCCACAGGGGGATCAAGCGGACCTGAGTCCTGACGGGTCAGACATTGAAGATTCCACTATAGATGAAATTTTTTCGGCTTCTCAAGCAGAGAGTCTGTGGATCCAGTCTCTGACGGATATGGTTCGCACTGCTTTTAAACTTCCAGTGTCAGAACAATTAGCCCCCGCGGTATCCTCTTTAGGTTCCTTGAAGGCACCATTGAGTGGTGCGTCTTTCCCGGTTCACCCCCTTCTGGAGAGCGTGATTTTTCAGGATTGGGCTCGACCTGATAGGATTTTTATCCCTCCTAAAAGGTTCACCATTCTCTATCCTATGGAAGAAGAATTTGCAAAGAAATGGGCACTCCCTACCGTGGACGCAGCCATTTCCTGCGTAAATAAATCCCTGACCTGTCCGGTGGAAAATGTCCAGGTGTTTAAAGATCCAGTCGACAAAAAATTGGAGACCCTACTGAAGGCTTCTTTTACCACAGTAGGTGCCGTGGTTCAGCCAGCAGTGGCAGCCATTGGCGTTTGTCAGGCTTTAAAGGATCAGACTAAACAGATATTAAGGGACATACCGGCTCAGCAAGCTTGTGAATTGGCTGACCTCCCAAGAGCTCTCTGCTTTGCAGTAGATGCTATTAAGGACTCCGTTCAACAGGCGTCCCGTTTATCTCTGCTGTTGGTTCATATGCGTCGCCTTTTGTGGCTAAAAAACTGGTCAGCAGAGGCACCCTGCAAAAAGCTTTTAGCAGGATTTCCCTTTCATGGTGGGAGACTATTCGGTGAAGACCTAGATAAATATATCCAGACCATATCAAGTGGTAAAAGTTCTTTCTTGCCTGTCAAGAAAAGATCGCGTGGGCCCGCGTTTAAGCGACAGGCCTTCGCAGGCTCGGCCCCTTCAACTTCCCGTCAGTATCGACGGCCTCCCGGGCGTTCAGCATTTAATAGCCACCCACAAGGACAAGCCACGACAGGCAAGAGGCCATGGTCTCGCAAGCCGGTTAAACCAGTCCTCAAGTCAGATTCATGAAGGGGCGCCCCCACTCTCTTGGGTGGGGGGAAGGCTTCGGTTTTTCTCCGAAGTGTGGAGAATTCCCGACTCTTGGGTAAGATCCGTGGTAACCACGGGCTACAAGCTAGAGTTTCGGGAAGTCCCCCCTCCTCATTTTCAGGGGTCAAGTCTTCCAAGCGACCCATTAAAGAGGGCCTCTCTTGTAAAAGCATTGGATCGTCTCTTGCTCCAAGGGGTAATTGTAGAAGTACCAACCCAAGAATGGGGTCTGGGATTCTACTTCAACCTTTTCATAATACCAAAGCCCAATGGCGACGTCAGGCCTATCTTGGACCTCAAACGCCTAAATCGCTTTCTAAACATTCAGACATTTCGTATGGAGTCCATACGTTCGGTGGCAGCCAGCCTACATCAAGACGACTTGCTAGCATCTATAGACATAAAAGATGCGTATCTGCACGTGCCGATCTACCCGGCACATCACAGGTTTCTTCGTTTTATGATAGATCACCGCCATTACCAGTTCGTAGCCCTCCCTTTCGGGTTGGCAACAGCTCCGCGGGTATTCACAAAGGTGTTAGCCCCGGTGCTAGCCGTCCTAAGGACAGAAGGCATTTTAGTCTTGGCATACTTGGACGATCTTCTGGTTATCGACAGCTCAGCTTCCAACCTCAATCAGGCAGTAGGTCGCACAGTTCAGCATCTAGAGGAATTCGGGTGGATTGTAAACCTAGAAAAATCGGTATTGAAACCCACAAAGCAGTTGGAATATCTAGGCCTTCGGCTAGATACAGACTGCCAGAGGATAATTTTACCTCAAGCAAAGATCAGATCAATAGCTCAAGCAGTTCAAGTGATCTTAGGCAAGAAGAGGCCGACTATTCGCCTATGTATGCGACTGCTGGGGAAGATGGTGGCCGCCTTCGAGGCTGTGCCCTACGCCCAGATCCATACCAGATATCTTCAGGCAGCCATTCTCTCTGCTTGGAACAAGTCCATTCAGGCGTTAGATCGTCCGTTAGTGCTCTCCCCGAAGGTCCGGCGCAGCCTGTCTTGGTGGCTGGTCTCTCAAAATTTGTCAAAAGGGAAATCCTTTTGCCCCATCACGTGGAAGATAGTATCCACGGATGCCAGCCTGTCAGGTTGGGGGCAGTTCTAGAAGAACAGACCCAGCAAGGGCAGTGGTCGGAGGCAGAAAAACTGCTTCCCATCAATATCTTGGAGATCAGAGCTGCTCGGCTGGCCCTGATCGCCTGGACTCTCCCCCTTCAGGGTCTGCCAGTAAGGATACAGTCCGACAACGCCACTGCGGTGGCATACATAAACCACCAGGGGGGCACGAAGAGCCCAGCAGCCCAAATAGAAGTAAACCTGATTTTCTCATGGGCCGAAGCCCATGTACCCTGCATCTCGGCGGTGTTCATCCCAGGGATAGACAATTCTCAAGCAGATTTTTTGAGTCGTCAACCGTTGCTCCCGGGGGAATAGTCTCTTCACCCCCAGGTATTCCAAGAGATTTGCCAAAGATTCGGAGTCCCAGATGTGGACATAATGGCAACGAGATCCAACAAAAAGTTGGACAAATTCATATCCCGAGCCAGGGATCCCTCGGCCTACGGTACCGATGCCTTGGTTTGTCCTTGGCACCAGTTTTCTCTTCTGTATGCGTTCCCTCCACTGCAGATGATTCCCCGCCTTCTACGGAGGATCCGGGTGGAGCGCAGGCCTGTGATCCTGGTGGCCCCAGCCTGGCCCAGGAGGGCTTGGTACGCACTCATCATGAAGATGTCAGTCGGGGCGCCGTGGCCGCTCCCCCTGCGCCCAGATCTGCTGTCTCAGGGCCCAATCTGCCATCCTGCTTCACAGCAGCTAAATTTGACGGCTTGGCGGCTGAATCCCTAATTCTTAAGGGCAGAGGCCTCTCAGATCAGGTCATATCTACGTTGATTCAGGCTAGGAAACCGGTCTCCAGAAATATTTATTACAGAGTCTGGAGAACCTATGTGGAGTGGTGCGAGTCTCAAAAATGGCATCCTCGAAAGTTTTTTATTGACAGGATCTTGCGATTCCTCCAGGTTGGCGTTGACAAAGGGTTGGCTCTTAGTACTCTAAAGGGGCAGGTGTCGGCTTTATCAATATGGTTTCAAAGACCCTTGGCCACCCATTCGCTTATGAAAACCTTCTTGCAGGGGGTCTTGCATGTGAATCCCCCTATTAGAGCTCCCCTCTGCCCCTGGAATTTAAATCTGGTCTTGTCAGCTTTACAAAGGCAGCCGTTTGAACCTCTGACAGAAATCCCTCTTGTGCTACTAACCCGAAAGTTGGTTTTCTTGGTGGCTATGGCTTCAGCCAGAAGGGTTTCCGAGCTGGCAGCCTTGTCATGCAGGGAGCCATACCTTATTCTGCATAAGGACAGAGTGGTTCTGCGGCCTCAACCTTCTTTCCTTCCTAAGGTCATATCCAGTTTTCACTTGAATCAGGACCTAGTCCTACCATCCTCCTTTCCTACTCCCCAGTCCAGAGAGGAAAGACGGCTTCATACTTTGGACGTGGTTCGAGCCATGAGGGTCTATCTCAAGGCTACAGAGAAGATTCTGAAAACAGATGTGCTTTTTGTTCTTCCGGATGGCCCCAAGAAGGGTCAGCCGGCTGCCAAGTCTTCCTTGGCTAGGTGGATTAAGCAGCTGATTTTTCAGGCATATGGTCTGAAGCGCGTTCCACCTCCCTTATCAGTTAAAGCCCATTCTACGAGGGCCATGAGTGCCTCCTGGGCGGCACACCATCAGATCTCTATGGCACAGGTTTGCAAGGCGGCAACCTGGTCTTCCGTACATACGTTTACTAAATTTTATAAGTTGGACGTTGCAAAGGGTACGGACGCAGCTTTTGGGCAGGCGGTCCTACGGGCAGCAGTATAGAATCCTCTGGCCCGGTTCACGCCCCCTTGTTTTTCTGTTGGTGGAGCCATGTTTTCTCCTGACAATGTTTTTATTTGGCTATTCTTGGCCTTACGGTCTCCCTCCCTTCATAGAGCATTGCTTTAGGACATCCCAAGTGTAATGGCTATGCGCTCTGTGTCCCGTGATGTACGATAAAGAAAAAAGGATTTTTAATAAACAGCTTACCTGTAAAATCCTTTTCTTGAAGTACATCACGGGACACAGAGCTCCCACCCCTCTTTTGGGGAACATTGTGTAACCTCGGGAGAATTGCTTGCTACAAAACTGAAGCACTCCCAGTGGGAGGGGGTTATATAGGGAGGAAACTTCCTGTGAAATTGATTACACCAGTGTCCACACCTGAAGGTACCCATATAACCCAAGTGTAATGGCTATGCGCTCTGTGTCCCGTGATGTACTTCAAGAAAAGGATTTTACAGGTAAGCTGTTTATTAAAAATTCTTTTTTTTTCCCTTCCACTATACTTACCGCGTTATCGTAGTTTTTACGCGGCTTCCGGGTTCTCACTCCCCCGGGGAGTAGGGTTCCTAAGACAAGGCGTAGATGATTGACGTGCTGGTAAAGCTCGTCACGCCTTCCGAAAATACCCGAAGTGGGACTCGGCTTTTTACGGCGCCTGCGCAGTCAGCTCTACACTGTAGGCGCCGTATAGCACCGTAAACAGCCGAGTCTCACTTTGTCTATTTTCGGAAGGCGTGACACGCTGTACCCGCAGCGTCGATCATCTACACCTTCTCTTAGGAACGCCTATTTCCCAGTGCCGGATGAGAACAACGTTAATGGGGCAAGTACAGCAACAAAAAAATAAAAACCGCATCCTGCAGATGTCCACAGTATGCTGGATCTAATGGTAAATAGTTTATTTTCAGGGTGAACCTCCGCTTTAAAAAGGTTGTAAAGGAATTTTTCCCCCTAAATAGCTTCCTTTGCCTTAGTGCAGTCTTCCTTCACTTACTTCATCCTTCGATTTTTGCTTTTTAATGTCCTTATCTCTTCTGAGAAATCCTCACTTCCTATTCTTCTGTCTATAACTACACACCGTAATACAAGGCTTTCTACCTGGTGTGGAGAAAGACTCTTAAAGGGGGGGGAGGGGGCGAGCAGGCAAGTCAGGACGCTCTCTACTTTGCAGATAAAGGAGCTGTGTGTTAGTGGGCGTCCTGATCACCCCCTCCCCCCTTAAGAGGCTTTACGGTGTATAATTAGTTACGTTGCAGATAAAGGAGCTGTGTGTTGGTGGGTGTCCTGACTCTCCTGCTCGCCCCCTCAAAGGAGGGGGTGGAGTTGGACATAAAAACAGGAAGTGAGGATTTCTCAGAAGAAATGAGGACATTTTAAAAGCAAAATAGAAGGATGAGGCAAGTGAAGGAGGACTGCACTGAGGTAAAGGAAGCTATTTAGGGAAAAAAAAATCCTTTACAACCCCTTTAACCACTTAAGACCCGGACCAATATGCTGCTAAATGTCCAGAGGTGTTTTTACAATTTGGCACTGCGCTGCTTTAACTGGTAATTGTGCGGTTATGCAATGTTGTACCGAAACAAAATTTGCGTCCTTTTCTTCCCACAAATAGAGCTTTCTTTTGATGGTATTTGATTGCCTCTGCGATTTTTTTATTTTTTGCGACATAAACGGAAAAAGACCGTAAATTTTGAAAAAAAAAAAGATTTCTCCAGTCATCTTCCAGGACGGCACACCTGAGATGATGGTCTCACCTGACAGGAAACACAATCAACAACAGAGTTTAAAAGGCCCCACCCTTCCCTCTGCTCCTCAGCTATTGATTGTGTTTCCCAACAGATGGCAGCGAAACAGTTTATTTTTTTCCTTACAGAGACTAAGGTCTGGGACCAAGGTCTTCCCCCCTGGTATTTCTGGCCTAAAGAGCAGTCAGTGGGGACTGCAGAGGCAGATTTTTGGCTTTTTGCCTATCACCAGGGGGGTTTCCCCATAGTTCATTCTTAGGGTGTTAGGTTAGAGAAAGGCTCTGGGACCAGCCGAATTTGGACCTGAAGATTCCCTGAGAATGCTGGCAGCTCGGACCCGGTGAGGGGGTCTGGGTTGTCCAGGGACCATTATTAAAGACCTGCTCTGTCCTCCTGGCTGACGGTCAGGAGGACCCACGCGGACGTTTGGCGCATCATTCCCCGGTTGTCAGTTGCAGACACAGCCTTGCTGCGGTACGGGCAGGTGCAGGGGGATGACGTCACTGCCGCGTCCTGGGCTACGATAAAATGGCGGCAAGCGGCGGCGTGTGGCAGCTTTTTTCCTCCCATTCGAAGGCTAAGAGGAGCAGGGGTCCTCGGTCCTGTGTCCCCCTGAGGAAAGCAACTCCCTGCGACAGCGGAACACTCCTTTTTCGGGGATACGACGTGACTGCCCTAGCGGTATGGAGGAACCAGTGCCAGCAACTCGGGTTACCACAGGGGGTGAGTGACCTTGTTATTTGCTGAAAGGGCATGTGATGTTGGGGTGGCCCTATTTACCTCCCCCCCAGGGGGTACCTTTGGGTATAAGGGTAATGTCTTTTTGTTTGCTTGCTTCAGAGACTGAAAGCCCTGCCCAGGAGACCTCCAGCAGGTCTAAGGGTAAATCCTCCTATAAATCCAAACGCTGTGGGTACTGCGGGGATAAGCTCCCGCAGGATCACACTAAGCTCTTCTGCTACAAATGCATTTACAAAGTGTCAGGAAAGGAGACAGCGCAAACAATGGAGGAGTGCAGAGCTTTAACAAACTGAAATGCTCGCTGCGCTCCAATCACTTAAAACCTTGGTAGCTAATAGAGAGGTAGCTCCAATAGGTACAGAGGATTCTTCTTCCTTAATAGAGACTCAAACTACTATTACTGAGAGGTATCAGGGGCCATCTTTAACATGTTCAAAGTTAGAGTTGGATTCCTCAGCCCAAAGTTCTCAGGAAGAAGGAGAGGATTCAGATCAGAGTAGCCCAGAAGATTTTAGACCCGGGGGTTATCTCTTCTCTACGGAAGATATGGAGGATCTCCTTAAAACTATTTATGCTTCTGAGGACATCCAGCTTCCAGCCATGCAGGTCTCTGTTCAAGACAAACTGTATAGGGGATTAGGTAGAGCTCAAACCAAATCCCTTCCTGTTCACCAATCTCTCAAAGATATTATTCTAAGAGAATGGAAGGAACCGGAACGTGGGGTCCTTAGACTTAAAACCTGGAAGCGTAGATGCCCCTTTAAAACAGAGGAAGAAGATAAGGTCTTCAAAATTCCACGTTTGGATGCCTCTTTGGCTCAAGTCTCCAAACACTCAGATTTATCGTTTGAGGACTCTGTCTGAAACTTTGCTGCGCAGAGATTGGGAGGCCAATGCAGCTGCTATGGGACCTGCATTGGCCTCCGTGTGCGTTGCTAGAAATACGGATGCATGGGTCCGTAGATTACTGGACCATGTTACGCAGAGAAATAAATCCCAAGAGGTGTTAGATTCCCTGGAGGTGATTGGTAAGGCAGTAGCCTATTTAGCTGATGCCGCAGTGGAAACTGTCAGAACTACTGCCAAGTCAGCAGCGCTCCTTATTTCTGCCAGAAGGGCCCTCTGGGTAAAGACATGGGATGGAGACTTTACATTCAAGTCACGCCTCTGTGAGATTCCTTTTGAAGGGTCAAGCGAGTTTAGGAGATCACTCCAAATGACTCCAGCATAAAAGTTGGCTGAAGGCTCTCGTGGTTTCTCCCACAGTGGGAAAGTATCATGCAGAGTCCTTATATTCTGAGTCTGATAAAGGAAGGGTACAAACTAGAAGTTTCGTTTGATCATAAATCTGCAAAGCTTAAACCATCACCTGGTTTACAAAAAGTTCAGGATGGAAAGCATCTACACGGTCAGGAGACACCTTCAAGAGGGAGTCTTTATGGTAACCTTGGACATGAACGTTGCTTATCTGCATGTTCCCATTTCCCAGAAACATCAAAATTTCTTGAGGTTTGCAGTACAGACGAAGCAGGGCGTCCAACACTGGCAGTTCAGGGCTCTCCCCTTTGACTTGGCCGCCAGTCCAAGAATTTTTACCAAAGTTCTGGCCGAGGTGGTGTCATTCTTACACCTTCAGGGGATAACACTGATCCCCTATTTGGACAACATGCTGATTTTCAGTTCGTCCCTGGAGCAACTGCAGGCAGATCGAGACAGGGTGCTGACCACACTAGAATTTCTGGGATGGTTAATCAGCAAAGAAAAATCCTCCCTAGATCCTGCCAAATCCAAGGTGTTCTTAGGGTTTCGGGTGGACTCAGTGAACCAAAGGATTTTTCTACCCCAAGAGAGTTTTTTTAGATTTTTCTACCCCAAGTAATCATGAGAGTTCTGGGCCTTATGTCTTCAAGCATCCCAGCGGTTCACTGGGTCCAATTCCACTCCCGGGAACTCCAGAGATTCCTTCTCTCCTCCTGGGACAAGAAAAGAGAATCCCTAGACAGGTCTGTAGCACTTTTAGAGAAGGCAAGGGACTCCCTAGGTTGGTGGCTCAACACAGACAACCTTTCAGTAGGTCGGGCCTGGACCCAACAGAATCCAGTGGTTCTGACCACGGACGCAAGCGCCTGGGGTTGGGGAGCTCATATAGGAGATCTCTTTGCCCAGGGCTCTTGGGACCAGCAGCAGAGCAAGGCTTCCTCCAATTTCAGGGAACTGTTAGCAGTCGGGAGGGCTTTGAGCTTCTTCAAGGACCAGCTCCAAGGAAAAGAGGTTCAAGTCCTTTCGGACAATGTAGTGACGATGTCCTACCTAAATCATCAGGGGGGCACAAGGTCCTGCAGACTGATGAAACTAACCCAGGAGATCTTAGGGGAGCTGGAGAAAAACATTCTGTCAGTGTCAGCGATACATGTGAAGGGGTCCCTCAACATACAAGCAGATTTCCTCAGCAGGTAGCCCATTCTTCAGGGAGAATGGGAACCGAACAACGAGGTGTTTGCTCTGATAAGCCAACATTTTGGCAGACCAGAGATAGATTTATTTGCTTGCAAAAGGAACAGGAAGGTCCTCCGCTACTTTTCCCTCACCAGAGAGCAGGAAGCTTGCGTAATAGATGCTCTGGCACAGAGTTGGAAATTCTCCCTAGCTTATGCCTTCCCTCCTCTGACTCTCATCCCCAGGGTGGTACAGAAGTTGTCCAGGTCAAAGGGACACCTTATTCTGATCACACCTTGGTGGCCCAAGAGAACTTGGTTCCCCATTCTGACGAGGTGGTCAATGGCTCCACCGTTGCATCTCCCGTCCAGACGCAATCTCCTCTCTCAGGGACCTGTGTTACATCCCGACACAGGTTTCCTTTCCCTGTCGGCATGGTTTTTGAGAGGGAGATCCTCGGGAGTAGGGGATGCTCAAAAAAAAAAAAAAGTGATTGACACGCTCCTGCAGAGTAGAAAACCAGTCACTAGAAAGATTTATGCAAAAGTCTGGAGAGCCTTCTCTTGCTGGGCTCAGCCTAGAGAAGGTCCTCTCCAAACGATCCCTATAGTCCTGGATTTTCTCCAAGAGGGAGTTGACCAGGGCTTAGCAGTTAGTACCCTTAGGGTTCAGGTAGCGGCCTTATCTGTTTTCTTTGACCAGAGACTGGCTCTGAACCCTCTGATAAAAAGATTTCTTTTGGCCAGGGCGAGAGTGACCCCGGTAAGGACAGTCTGGTTTCCTCCTTGGGATTTATCCCTGGTACTTGATGCTCTAACCAAGGAGCCTTTTGAGCCGTTGGCTGAAAATTCAGTTACATTTCTTTCTCTTAAGATGGCTTTCCTTCTGGCAATTACCACGGCCAGAAGGGTTAGTGACCTACAAGCTCTGACTATTAAAGAGCCTTTTTTGTTGCTTTTTGAGGATAGGGTAATCCTCAGGATCCATTATGTTTGCCGAAGGTGACCTCTGAATTTCACCGGTCACAGGAGATTGTTCTCCCCTCCTTTTGTCAGAACCCGAAAAATGACAAAGAGGCAAGATTTCATTTATTAGATGTTAGAAGGTGTCTTCTAGACTATTTAGACAGAGTGAACGAGTTTGGGAGATCAAATTATTTATTAATTAATTTCTCCGGTCTAAACAAGGGGCGTCAAGCTTCTAAGCCTACGATAGCCAGGTGGATAAAACAAACTATCAGAGTAGCTTATGAAGAGTCAGGAAAGCCCGTTCCAGGTCACATTAAAGCTCTCTCAACTAGATCTTGGGCGACCTCCTGGGCAGAGAGGGCAGGCGCTTCGATTGATCAGATCTGCAGAGCAGCAACTTGGACGAGCCAAAATATGTTTCTGAGGCACTACAGAGTGGAGCTGTTGTCCCCTCAGGAATTGGCATTCGGCAGGAAGGTCCTACAGACGGTGATCCCACCCTAAGGTAGGCCTGAACTTCTTGCTCATCATCTCAGGTGTGCCGTCCTGGAAGATGACTGGAGAAAAGTACCAGTTACACTTACCGGTAACGTATTTTCTAGGAAATCTTCCAGGACGGCAGGCCTACTTCCCACCCTTAAATGTTAGTGACATTTGTGTTCACAGAAGGTTCCCTCTGACACTGGTAATGGTCTATACTTTGTCATAACTGAGGAGCAGAGGGAAGGGTGGGGCCTTTTAAACTCTTTTGTTGATTGTGTTTCCTGTCAGGTGAGACCATCATCTCAGGTGTGCCGTCCTGGAAGATTTCCTAGAAAATCCGTTCCCGGTAGGTGTAACTGGTACTTTTTTCTTATAACAAAAAGTAAAAAATATTGAATAAACTAAATTTTAGTCAAACATTTAGGCCAAAATTTATTCAGCCAACAAGCGTATATTTATTGGTTTTCGCAAAAGTTATAGCGTCTATAAACTAGGGTACATTTTCTGGAATTTACACAGCTTTTATTTTACGACTGCCTATTTCATTTCTCGAGGTGCTAAAATGGCAGGGCAGTACAAAACCCCCCCCCAAATGACCCCATATTGGAAAGTAGACACCCCAAGGAAACTGCTGAGAGGCATGTTGAGTCAATTGAATATTTTTTTTTATTTTTTTTGTCCCAAGTGATTAAACGTTGTTTATTTTTTTTGTCATTATTCAATCAAAAAAATAAATAACATTTACAAAAAGTTATCACTAAATGATATATTGCTCACACATACCATGGTTATATGTGGAATTGCACCCCAAAATACATTCTGCTGCTTCTTCTGAGTACTGGGATACCACATGTTTGGGACTTTTTGGGAGCCTAGCCACGTACGGGACCCCTTCAGCATTTCTAAAGGTGCAAATTTTTGATTTCACTCCTCACTACCTATCAGTTTCGAAGGCCATAAAATGCCAAAATAGCACAAACCCCCCCCCCCTAATGACCCCATTTTGGAAAGTAGACACCCCCAAGCTATTTGCTGAGAGGCATGTCGAGTCCATGGAATATTTTATATTTTGATACAAGTTGCGGGAATATTGCAAACTGATTTTTTCTTTTTGCACAAAGTTGTCACTAAATTATATATTTCTCACACATGCCATGGTTATATGTGGAATTGCACCCCAAAATACATTCTGCTGCTTCTCCTGAGTACGGGGATACCACATGTGTGGGACTTCAAGAAAACCAAGCACCGCCTTCAAGAAGGGCATACATTTTTGATTTCACTCTTCACTACCTATCACAGTTTTGTAGGCCATAAAATGCCAAGATGGCGCACACAACCCCCCCAAATGACCCCATTTTGGAAAGAAGAGACCCCAAGCTATTTGCTGAGTGGCATGTTGAGTTCATGGAATATTTAATTTTTTTGCCCCAAGTGATTGAATAATAACCAAAATAAATAATTGACAAAACGTTGTCACTAAATGATATATTTCTCACACATGCCATGGTTATATGTGGAATTGCACCCCAAAATACATTCTGCTGCTTCTCCTGAGTATGGGATACCACATGTATGGGACTTTTTTGGAGCACTAGCCGCGTACGGGACCCCGAAAACCAATCACCACCTTCAAGATTTTGATTTCACTCACACAAATCTTGAAGGCGGTGATTGGTTTTCGGGGGCCCGTACACGGCTAGGCTCCCAAAAAGTCCCATACATGTGGCATCCCAGTACTCAGGAGAAGCAGCAGAATGTATTTTGGGGTGCAATTCCACATATAACCATGGCATGTGTGAGAAATATACCATTTAGTGACAACGTTTTGTAATTTATTTTTTATTTATTTTTTTGGTCATTATTCAATCAATTGGGGCAAAAAAATTAAATATTCCATGGACTCAACATGCCTCTCAGCAAATAGCTTGGGTGTCTTCTTTCCAAAATGGGGTTATTTGGGGGGTTGTGTGCCATCTTGGCATTTTATGGCCTTTAAAACTATGATAGGTAGTGAGGAGTGAAATCCAAAAATGTATGCCCTTAGAAATCTTGAAGGCGGTGCTTGGTATTCGGGGTCCCGTACGCGGCTAAGCTCCCCGTACTCAGAAGCAGCAGAATGTATTTTGGGGTGCAATTCTACATACAATCATGGCATGTGTGAGCAATATATCATTTTGTGACAACTTTTGTGCAAAAAAAAATCAGTTTGTTATATTCCTGCAACTTGTGTCAAAATATAAAATATTCCATGGACTCGACATGCCTCTCAGCAAATAGCTTGGGGTGTCTACTTTCCAAAATGGTGTCATTTGGGGTTTTTTTGTGCTATTTTGGCATTTTATGGCCTTCGAAACTGTGATGGGTAGTGAGGAGTGAAATCAAAAATTTACACCCTTAGCCTGAAGGCGGTGATTGGTTTTTGGGGTCCCGTACGCGGCTAGGCTCCCAAAAAGTCTCACACATGTGGTATCTTCGTACTCGGGAGAAGCAGCAGAATGTATTTTGGGGTGTAATTCCTCATATGGGGGTGTATGCTTTGTGTGTGGGTGTAAGCGTTACTGCCACTAACTAGCTACCTAGCGACACTAATACAGCGATCAGAAAAACGATCGCTTAGTGACGCTGGCAATAGGGGGTGAAAGGGTTAACTCTGGGGGCAATCAGGGGTTAAAACCTTTATTAGAAAATGTATGGGGGTACCTAATAAAGGTTTTAACCCCTGATTGCCCCTAGAGTTAACCCTTTCACCCCCTATTGCCAGTGTCACTAAGCGATTGTTTTTCTGATCGCTGTATTAGTGTCGCTGGTGCCGCTAGGTAGCTAGTTATTTTTTGAGGTTCGCCTGCCATGTTTTTATTGCGTTAGGTACCCCCATAAATTTTCTAACGCTATGAAAACATGGCGACGGACCTCAAAAAATAACTAGCTACCTAGCGGCACCAGCGACACTAATACAGCGATCAGAAAAACGTTCGCTTAGTGACGCTGGCAAAAGGGGGGTGAAAGGGTTAACTAGGAGGTGATCAAGGGGTTAAAACCATTATGGGGGGGGTAGGGGGCTACCCTGGACCTAACACTAACTGCCTGACACTAACTGCCTGTCACACCGACACTAAATGCAGTGATCAATAAATAAATGATCACTGCTATTTAGTGACATTGTGACGGGGGCTGGGGGGGATTTGTGTGCCTATGTGTACATAGTGTCAGTGTAGTGTTCGGTGCTACTCACTGTTGTGATGGAGAGATTACATCACTTCCTCCTCTGCCTGTGTTTACAGTGCAGGCAGAGGAGGGCGGAGGAGGAAGCCGATTTGGCTGGGAGCGATCGTGAGGCGCGGACAAAAACGAACCGCCACCCCCTCATCCCAGATCGCTCCCAGAGCCACGCGGACCGCCGCAAGTACCGGGGGGGGGGTGCCGATCGGACCCACGTCTAGGCAGGGACGTACAGGTACGCCAATGTGCCTGTACGTGCCATTCTGCCGACATATATGTACACGCGGCAGTCCTTAAGGGGTTAATGCGAGCTCGCTCGCATGGTGTGGAGTGCTTGCAGTCACTCACTGTATCGCTCAGCCTCGCCCCCCGTTGCACTGCCTCATTGGATGTGATTGACAGCAGCGCAAGCCAATGGCTGCGCTGCTTTCAATCAAACAATAAATGAGCCAGGAAGAAGGCCGAGAAGCCTGCTCTTTCACAGCACGGGACTTTTGAGGGGTCAGGTAAGTAATCGGGGGGGCTGGGGGGCCGCTAATACTTGGATGTTTTTTCACCGTAATGAATTGAATGCATTAAAGTGAAAAAACATTTACCTTTACAACCCCTAAATATTAGAAACCATGGCCTTAAAATTACAGGGCTCAATTCTTTTAGAATCAGTGGGTGGATGCCTTCTGGTCCAGGTGCTTTATCCACCTTTTTATTCTGTCTAATGATTTCTGGACCATACCAGTTTTGAGCCATTGTGTATCATTTGGGGCTGTGTCATTACCACCCCCATTATGTACTTGATAGCAAGGTCCTGATTCTTCAGTGTTTTTCAGCATTTCCTGACCCTGCACACAGCTCCAGACCTTATGTCCACCCTAGTGTTTTTTTCTGACACCCAATGTTGACCATCCCTGAAGAGTAATTTTCCTAGTTTGTCTAAAGTGGGGTTTATTTACTAAAGCTGGAGAGTGCAAAATCAGGCTCACTTCTGCATAGAAACCAATTGGCTTCCATTTTTTTTTTTTTTTTTTCAAAAGCTTAAGTGAACAAGCTGAGGTTAGAAGCTGATTTGGTTCCTATGCAGAAGTGATCCTGATTTTACAGATTTAGTAAATACGCTACGCTACGCCCCGCTCCTACTTACGCCGCCGTACGAGAATCTGGCCCTATGTGTCTAAAACCCCTCAGAACCAATCAGATTCATTTTAAAAACAAACACTGCCCTGTGTTTGTTTGTTTTTGTTCTGTGTGTCTCTGTACACACAGAACATACTGAAACTAGTCTAAAAACGAAACTAAACTGCAGGCACATTATATGATTGATTTTTATCTATTTTTAATCATTTTTAAAAGGAATCAGTTAACCATTATGTCTCTATACCCTGTAAACAGTCATTTCAGCAAAAACATTTTTTTCCTTTACTACTACTTTAAGATCTTGCTTTTCCCCACTTTGGTGATTTTCACTTTTAAGCATGAGGGCTCTACACATGACTACCCCTTCATTCTTCCTTGCAAGGAAGTGTTCTGTACTGACTTGGATGATTAGCAGGCAGGACACACTGTTATCCTGATATAGATTTATTTTTAGAGAGAGACAGTGACAGTCCATAGACCTTTAGAGAACCCGATCTCTGGGAAGAGATCCTCTTCTGTGGTTGACCTGCAGTCGTCTATGGGGCTCCCCTTGAAGTACCCCTTTCCCATTTCCTATTCTCGATCAGGTCAATATTCCTAATATCAGGCTTACTACACCTCCTTGGTGGAGGATTCTGCTCTTTACAGGGAAAGTTAGAGGATTCCTAGAATCATATATTTGATAACAGGCTAGGTGTGCTAGCAGTGTGATTATCACACCCCAGAAACACCTGTGAACCCAGGCTCCAGCTGATAATGTTGTAGGGCCAGTTCACACCATAGAAACACGATCCAGACGCGTTCCAGGTGCTTTTTTTGAATGCACGTTTTTGACGCATTCCAGTGCGTTTTTGGTACGTTTTTAATGCAGTCCAGTGCTTTTTTTCGCCCCTCTTTTTTAATCAACCTTAGATAAAAACAAGTGTATTCCAGTGTGTTTTTGGTGTTTTAGGGGTGTTCCGGTGCATTTTTGATGCGTTTTACAGCGTTCCAGTGCAGGTAAAATGCAGCCTTTTTTTGTTTTACTGGAACTGCAAGCACTGGTGTGAACTATGCCATTGAAAACACTATAACCTACTTTCCATGTGTTTTTGATGCAGAAAAAAAAATGCACTGGACTGCATGTGATGTGAACTGTCCCTTAAATAGTGCAGTGGCTCTGGAAACATTGTCTACATTAGTCTGCAGAACTGATGTCAACATCTTGAGGACTGGGTAATCCAGGGATTTCAGCTGTGAAACACTGACCTTGGGTCATATTTATGTGTTTTTTGTGATTTCTTTTTTTTTTTTTTTTTTTCTTTTTTTTTTTGCACTAGTGTAGTATATTTGTACAATTGTGCTCAAAAGTTTGCATACACTTGGAGAATTGGTAATATACAGTATGTACCATTTTTAAAGAACACATGAGTGACCAGGCAATACACATTTCTTTTATTTCTTATGGAATTCATATTACAGTTGTAGCTCATAACAGAATGGAACATTTATAATACAAATCCTGGCAAAAAGTATACCAATAATTTGACCCCTGTTCAAAAATCTGCATATGCTTCGTTCCCTAATCTGTATTGCCCTCTTTAGCATCTAAGATGGCGTGCAGTCTTTTATAATAGTTGTCTGAGGGCCCAAATTCTTTCAGGTGGTATAGCTGCCCATTTGTCTTGGCAAAATGCCTCTAGGTCTTTGGTTATCTTGCATGAACCACACATTTGAGATCTACGCAGAGTGGCTTGATACCAAGGTCACAAGACTGTAATGACTATTTCAGAACTTTCACCTTTTTCTGCTTTCACCTTTATCTTAAACTCAACGGAGCGAAAACAGAACTTCTCCTGTTTCACGCCAAGCATAAGAATCAACCTGCTACAACATGGACCCCCCCCGCCCATTCTGGGCAAAATCATCTCCCCTAGCGCCAAAGTCAAAAGTCTTGGGGTCATCTTCGACTCCTACATGACAATGGACGCACAAATAGGGTCAGTAGTCAGCGGATCTCACCATCTGCTGCGCCTACTACGCAGACTTACTCCCTTTATCCCCAAAGAAGACATAGCGGTCGTGGTGGGAACAATTGTAAACTCCAGACTGGACTATGCCAATGCCCTTTACCTCGGACTCCCCAAGTACCAAATCGCTCGTCTTCAAGTCGTTCAAAACACGGCCGCCAGACTTGTGACTGGGAAAAAACCTTGGGAATCAATCTCGCCTTCACTGAGATCCCTTCACTGGTTACCAGTAAAAGACAGAATCACTTTTAAAGCACTCTGTCTAACGCATAGATGTGTTCATGGGAATGCCCCCCATTATCTATGCGAAAAAATAAAAGCTCACAATCCCAATCGCGTTCTGCGATCCACCAATCAAAATCTGCTCCAGATACCGAAAGCCAACTACAGGGCCAAAGGAGATAGAAGATTTGAGGTCCAAGGTCCCAGACTATGGAACGCTTTACCAACCAGCATTCGGTTGGAGGAGAACCACCTAGCTTTCAGGAGAAAGATCAAGACGCATCTCTTTTGATACCAAAGGAGACTGGAACAACAAGCGCCAAGAGGCGATTCAGTTCGTATGTGCCGCGCTATATAAGTTTTCATTCATTCATTCATGCTGTAACCACTGGAGGCTCAACGTGGCTTTGTGCCATTGTCAATGGCCTAGAGTCATTGTCATGCTGAAAAGTCCAGGAGCATTGCATGCTCATCTTTCGTGCAGAAAAATGCATATTACTGGTTGTGACGAGACCCTTGCTCGCTCGCTTCCGCTCTCCCGACACTCCTCTGCTACTATTGGATCAGATTGCAGATTGCAACGTCTGATGGTTCAGTCATCCAAGGTTCCGGAATCCAAACTACAGCTATGTGCTGTTCGAGATCCATTAGAACAAACACCAGGCAGGCTGTATGCAAGTTCAAACAGGACTCTTTATTGGAAGCCACACAGCACACTTTTATACAGAATTTGGAACATCCCGCCCCCAACAACCACTTTCCTATTAGTCAATTGTAAAGTATATGCAGTCCTCACTCAGGTCCTCTGTAGCCATGCAAATGAGGACTTGGAATAGTCAACAGAGATTGGTCCGCTAGCTTGAATAGCAGGACTGCTATGTGTAATGAGACAGAAGCCCCAGGGGGCAATCAATGTACCCAATAGCCAGACACAGAACAATGGAGCCGTCTGGAGAGGGAGTTAGCCTTAAGACAGGGCAGAGACCCCCCACTGTGTAACAGATTTCAAGTAGAAACACTTTAGCATTCCAAGGTCCATGACACCGGTATTTTCTAAAAACATGCTGCATTTATTTTGCCATTGATTTTCACAAGATTCCCTGTGCCTTTAGAGCTCACACACCCCAAAACATCTGTGAGCCACTGCCATGCATCATGGTATGGATGATATTGTGGTTGCTATAGACCTTTCTCACTTTTCTCCAAACTTGGTGCTTATAGTTGTGACCATAAATACGTTTATATTTGGTCTTGTTGTTCCAGATTACAGTGTACTAAAAACCCAGTGTACCCCAGGGAAGGCATGGTTGTTGATCTTCAGTGATGGGGAATCCGTACTCTGGCTGCTGCAAGAAAGTTTTGCAATACATATTTTTTTAATGAATTTGAACTTGCCAGGGAGTATAAATAAGAGAACCACTTCAGGTGAATGTTAAATGGAAGTCACCATCAGTTTACAGTATAGTTTAACCACTTAAGGACCCCCGCACGCACATAGACGGCCACAGAATGGCACAAGGGCATAAATTTACGTCCCCGCCTAAGTGCGGTTCGGGGGTCCCATCGGGACCCCCTCCGCGGCGTGCGGGGGTCCCCCTGGCTCCGGGAGCGATCCGGGACGAGCGGGCGGATGTTGGCGTTTACCCGCCCCCCCCCCGCGATCGCTCCCAGCCAATGCGCGCGCTCCCAGTCTCCTGTCACTTCCTCCTCCTGTGTAAACACAGGAAGGGGGAAGTGATGTAATCTCCCATCGCAGCGGTATTTCCAACCGCTGCGATGGGAGAAACACCTAACAGTAAGTGTGCACCAACATTACACTGACACACACTCACATAGGCATACTTAACCCCTTGCGATCTGCCCCCCCACCCCCCCCTGTCACAGTGTCACTGAATGCAGTGATCTAATCACTGCATTTAATGTCAGTGTGACAGGCAGTGTAAAATCAGTTAGTGTTAGGTTCAGGATAGCACCCCCACCCCCCCTAATAAAGTTTTAACCCCCTGATCACCGCCCTAGTTAACCCTTTCACTCCCTATTGCCAGCGTCACTAAGCGATCATTTTTCTGATCGCTGTATTAGTGTCGCTGTTCCCGCTAGGTAGCTATTTTTTTTATCGCGATTTTTTTTTTTTTTACTAAAGACATGTGGCTAAATAAATTTTGGCCTAAATGTTTGACTAAAATTTAGTTTATTTGATTTTTTTTTTTAAACAAAAAGTAAAAAATAGTGTGTTTTTTTCAAAAATGTCGCTCTATTTTTGTATATAGCGCAAAAAATAAAAATTGCAGAGGTGATCAAATACCACCAAAAGAAAGCTCTATTTGTGGGAAGAAAAGGACGCAAATTTTGTTTGGGAGCCACGTCGCACGACCGCGCAATTGTCAGTTAAAGCGACGCAGTGCCGAATCGCAAAAACACCTTGGGTCATTTACCAGCGTATTGGTCCGGGTCTTAAGTGGTTAAAGATCTGTTGCCAAAATCCCTGTACAGAAGGGCATTCCCACCAGATGTGAAGCATGTTCCCCAGGGAGCCAAGACACTTGTACCATCTAGTTAGTAGCTTAAATCCTTTTTCCTGGGGTTGGTGGCTAAGGATAGCTTGTGCGTCAGGATAAAGCATTTTTGCCAGTCAATATGGGAGATAGTGTTGTGGTTCTGCCTCCCAAGCCTCCGTAAATGGTGGAAGGTCAGGAGAAGAAATATTGCGCAAGAGGGAGTAAGATTGAAATGCCACATGCTTTGGAGGTTCTGCCTGCATGAGCAGTTCCTCAAATCCTGTCGGTTGAGCTAGGATGTCTGGCATGGATGGGAAAGTCCGACTGTAAGAAGTAGCCTGTCTCTGAAGCCACTGCATGGGGTGTCAAGAAAGCGAACCCCGAAGGGACATCTGTGGGGTGGGGTCTGCTCGAAGGACTTGGGCATGCAAGTCTCCTATGATCTTTTCACCGTGGTCTGAATCCCCCCTCCCCCTCCCCACTCTTTTTTTTTTCCCTCTCCCTTCTGTCTATCTCCAACCCCCTCTCCTCTTCCCCCCCCATTCGTTCATGTCTCTTGCCCTTTCCCCCTCCTTTTTATCCCCCCCCCCATCCCTTTCCACCCCTCACCTCCACTACCCCCACTACTTCACATTTTATTTAATTTTTAATATCACTGTTCACGGTTTTTGTGTACCTAACCCCCACTACCCTTTGAATCTGTTTGGCCACATCATTATTATTTATGGTTACCTTATATATCTATATATTTAGTCCATTCACATATAAGTCCCCCTTGGTCGCCGCAGGAGAGCTTGACTGCTGACTCTTGATCCGGCAGACTGTTGGGGTTTTAGGTAAGCAGCTCAGTCCTTGTCCCCATCGTATATACACTGCTTAAAAAAAATAAACACTTTTGAATCAGAACTCCTGGGATATTGATCTGGTCAGTTGAGTAGCAGAGGGAGAGGGGTGTATACAGAGGGGGTTGTTAATCATTTTCAGATGCTTTGCTGTTAACTGAAATTAACAACAGGTGCACTAGATGGGCAACAATGAGACGACCTCCAAAACAGGAATGTTTTTTCAGGTGGAGGTGTCTGACATTTGTTTCCCTACTCATCTTTTCTGACTGTTTTTTCACTAGTTTTGCATTTGGCTAGGGTCAGTGTCACTACTGGTAGCACAAAGAGATACTTGGACCCTATAAAGGTTGCACAGGCAGTCCAACTCCTCCAGGGTGGCACATCAATACGTGTCATTGCCAGAAGGTTTGCCGTGTCTCCCAGCACAGTCTCAAGAGCATGGAGGAGATTCCAAGAGACAGGCAGTTACTCTAGGAGATCTGGACAGAGCCGTATCTGCTCCTTTATGCAAGGAGAAACAGGATGAGCACTGCCAGAGCCCTACAAAATGACATCCAGCAGGCCACTGGTGTGAATGTCTCTGACCGAACAATTAGAAACCTAATGGGGGTGGCCTGAGGACCCGACGTCCTCTAGTGTGCTCTGTGCTCACTGCCGCACACTGTGGAGCTCAATTGGCATTTTCCATTGAACACCAGAATTGGCAGGTCTGCCACTGGTGCCCCATGCTTGAGAGCAGGTTCACGCTGGGCATATGTGACAGACGTAAAAGGGTCTGGAGAAGCCGCAGAGATCTTTATGCTGCTTGTAACATCATTCAGCATGACCAGTTTGGTGTTGGGTCAGTGATGGTCTGGTAAGGCATATCCATGGAGGGACACACAGACCTCTACATGCTACACAATGGCACCCTGACTGCCATTAGGTATCAGGATGAAATCCTTGGACCCCTTGTCAGACCCTACGCTGGTGCAGTGGGTCCTGGTTCCTCCTGGTGCACGGCAATCCCTGGCCTCGTGTGGCAAGAGCATGCAGCCAGTTCCTCGAGGATGAATAAATTGATAACATTGAATGGCCCCCACGCTCACCTGACCTAAATCCAAAAAACACCTCTGGGACATTGTTTCGGTCCATCCGGTGCCGCCAGGTTGCACTACAGCCTGTTCAGGTGCTCAGTGATGCTCTGGTCCAGATCTGGGAGGAAATATCCCAGGACACCATCCGTCGTCTCATTAGGACAGGGGTAGGCAACCTCGGCTCTCCAGAGGTTTTGGAACTACATTTCCCATGATGCTCAACTACGCTGCAGAGTGCAAGAGCATCATGGGAAATGTAGTTTCAAAACATCTGGAGAGCCAAGGTTCCCCATCACTGCATTAGGAGCATGCCCTGGTGTTGTCAGACACGCATACAAGCACTTGGGGACCATACAAACTACTGAGGACCATTTTGAGTTGTTGCAATTAAATTTCAGCAAAATGGACTGGCTTGCTGCATAATTTTTTCACTTTGATTTTCGAGGTGTCTGAATTCAGCCTTCTGTAGGTGGATAATTTTCATTTCCATCAACTGTGCCATTCTTTCATTCCTAACACATTACCCAGTCCATATCAGTATACATATCCAGCATGAGATTTTTGCCCGTTGGGATCTGATATGTTTTGAAAGTGTTCCTTGAATTTTTTTGAGCAGTGTACTATATTACCATCATGCCAGGCTTGACTGTATTTCTATGCCCGCCAAACTGTTTATTGATTATTTTTCAATTAATTGCGGATTTTTCTCCTGACGAAGCAGCAACTGGCCGCGAAACTAGTAGCGACACCCCCAGTGACCCCCTACTCCCATTGTGATCTTCCCCTTATGGAGACTATTATTGTGGTGATGCATGTGGTTTATCACTCCGTTTTTAAAAATGTTTTATTTTTGTTTGTATTTTATTGGTCTTGTATTAACCACTTGCTTACTGGGCACATAAACCCCCTTCGTGCCCAGGCAAAATTTCAGCTTCCGGCACTGCGTCGCTTTAACTGACATTTGCTCCTAAACAAAATTGGCGTCCTTTTTTTCCCACAAATAGCGCTTTATTTTGGTGGTATTTGATCGCCCGTGCGATTTTTTTTTTTTTTTTTTGCGTTATAAACAAAAAAAGAGCGATAATTTAAATATATATATATATATATATATATATATATATATATATATATATATATATATATATATATATTACTTGTTTCTATAATAAATATCCCAGTTTTTTTTTTTTTTTTAAACGTTATTTTTTTTTTCCTCAGTTAAGGCCGATACATATTCTTCTACGAATTTTTGTAAAAAAAAAAATCGCAATAAGCGACTGCTTTGCGCAAAAGTTATAGCGCCTACAAAATAGGGGACAGAATTATGATTTTTTTTTTTACTATTTTTTTTTGTTTTACTAGTAATGGCGGCGATCTGCGATTTTTATTGGGACTGCGACATTACGGCGGACACATCGGACACTTTTGACACATTTTTGGGCTATAAATATGCACTAATTACTGTATAAATGTGACTGGCATTGAAGGGGTTAACACTAGAGGGTGAGGAAGGGGTTAAATGTGTATCCTGGGTGTGTTCTAACTGTGTGGGGGGAGGGGGTGACTGGGGGAGGTGACCGATGCTGTGTCCCTATGTACAAGAGAAACAGATCGGTCTCTTCTCCTCTGACAGCACGTGGAGCTCCGTGTTTACACACAGAGCTCCACGTCCCTGCTCTGTCACCGCCGATCGCATGTACCTGGCGGACACCGCGGCCGCCGGGTAACGCATCAAATCCTTGGCGATGCGACGGCACTGTTTTTCCCCGCTGCGCGCCACCCACTGGCGCGCGCGGGGAATTACAACAACATTGACGTCCAAAGACGTGACCCCGGCAGCTCAGGTCCGCGCTGTTGACGTCTTTTGTCAATAGCGCGGACCTGTAGTGGTTAATAAAATCTATACCTTTTTTCTATACATGCATTTATATAATTTCTCATCTGTACCGCAATAGTCCAACTGCCCTGTTCCCCTTTTTTTTCTTTTTGGGTGTAACGGCTACCCATGTAGGGAGAGGGTATCAGCCGCTGACGACGTCCTTTTCCCTGGCAAGTTGCTATATAAGTAAGTCCAGTATAAGCCCATCCACGAGATCCAGAGGGAGAGTTAGGTCCAGTTGTAAGAGGCACAGAATAAATCCCATTGCATTCCCTTCCATAAACGAGACAGGCTACGTTTGAAGGGTCCAGTAGACTAACTTTAATGGTACATTTCTTGGTTTATATCTTAGTTACAAACTTGTGAATAATCAAGGAACAATGGAACTCTCCGCCCCCTCCCTCCACAGGGGGGGCCTCAAGTTAGACACACTGTCACCAGGCTAAAGAAGCCACATTCCTTTCTCAAATACAATTCAATCACAGATAATCCCCTCCGTAGCTAAACATTTCGGCTCCGCAAAGCCTGACAGTTCTTCTGAACATAAGTGACATGCTATTTCAATACAACTGGCCGGATACTGCTAATTTGGAATACAATATACAATCTCTTAAGGATAGACACAGGTCTTTCACACACACAATAGATCAATTAACCTTTGGGAATAGAGAGGTGAATTAGCATACTAAAGAGAGGTTTCCAGAGACAGGCTGATTCAGTTCTAATCTACATCTTTACAGACAGAGGATGTTCACACCTCATAATATACCACTGCATGATTATTATAGATGTACAGGCAGAATACATAGTTCCGTTACACTGCTCCCCTTTTGTGGAACACTCCGGCAGACCCGGATTGATCCTTTTCGGGTCAACTTGGGGATGTCCGGTCTGCTGTTAGGGTAAAAGTTCCGTTTGCCTGGACAGTCCATCGGCATTGCCATTAAATCTGCCAGGTCGGTAGCTGATGGTGAAGGTGAATAATGGAATTCAGTTCTGGAACAGTCACTTGCTTTGCTCTCTCAATGGCTCCCAGGACCTGTTGCTGATGCTCTTGGGAGAGATAAGGCACCACCTGAGCGCAAATCCTATTTAACCTTCTGACAATTTCAGCCTGTTTGTGCATTTCAATGTTCAAGCCACGGGACATCTCATAATACATGACGTAGTGTCGTTGCATCTCCGATTTCTCACTGGCCAACTTGTCACATTCCCATTTTAGACTGTGATATTGGGCCGGATCTACAGTACATGTCGGGGAAGGTAGTCTTACCCGGGTCTCAGCAGCAAGCAAGTTGGTTCCAGCAACGCAGGTTGGGGCACAGTTAGTCACTGTGTAGGCTTCAGCGGGGCACATCGGGGCGTACGCAGAAACAAGGGGGGCCAAATCATTCCCCAGTAGGACATCTGCTGGCAAATCCTTCATCACCCCCACTTTCACATGTCCCGAACCAACCCCCCAATCCAGATGAACCCGGGCAACGGGTAGCCGGAAGACGGTGCCTCCTGCTACTCTTACGGCTACGGTGTCTCCGGTGTGCTGGCTCTCTGGGATGAGTTTCTTCTGTAGCAGTGTCATCGTGGCCCCCGTATCGCGTAACCCGTTGGCTGCCTTTCCATTGACCCAGACAGTCTGCCTGTGTTGCTGCCTGTTGTCCTGATTAGCTGCTTGTATCGGATCTGCCTCATGCAGAACACCCCAATGTTCTACCTCCCCAACGCCGTGGGCCGCAGGCATGGATGTGTGGGGGTTCCCCCTTTCTGGCTGTCTCCATGACTGTGACTGCCTGGGTACATTTAATGAACAGTCTGACTTTTTGTGCCCTGGTTGCTTTTGAATCAGAGCGATAGTAGCCTCGGTATCTCTTAGGCCTTGTGCTACTTGTCCATTCACCCGTACCTCCTGACGGTGATGCTGACGGTTATCTGGAGAGGCCGCTTGTATTGGGTCTGCCTCATACAAAATTCCCAGACATTCCTCAGGGCCCACCTCAGTCTCTAGGCAGTGGGCCGCAGAGGGCTGTGATGGAGTGACCTCTGTGTTGGGTGTTGGGCGTCTCCAGTTGTTATTTGTAGCTCTCAAAGGACAAAAACGAGCAATATGTCCCGTGTTGCTGCAGTGATGGCACGTCACCCTAGACGAATCCCGGGGGTAGTTGTTAGGCCCCTGAGGACGTGGTGGTCCTGGTGGGACTGGAGCGCGAAACTCTGGGCGTGGGGTGTCGGTTGGAGTACACGGTTCTACCTTATGAGCCAGGCGTGTAGTACCCTGGCTTACTTTCCTTGTTTCCGTGTACTCATCTGCTAGCCGCGCCGCCTCGTTTAAGTTAGCGGGACGGCGATCTCGTACCCAGTCCTGTATGTCTGCGGCCAGGTCTTGGAAGAAATGTTCCATTAGGAATAGCTGCAATACTTTCTTCCCGGTGTTGGCCTTGCACCCTTGGACCCAATGGGATGCCACCCTTTGTAACTGGTTGGCCCATTCCATGTGGGAGTCCACAGCCTTCTTCTTGGATTCCCGGAAGCGGCGGCGGTAGGTTTCTGGAGTTACGGCATATCGGGTTAAAAGCGCCTTTTTCACTTGCTGATATTGTAAAATATCCTCTGGAGCAAGAGCCCGAAAAGCTTCATTGGCTTTGCCCGACAATTTTCCAGACAAAATAGTGACCCATTGGTCTGGTGGTACCTGGTGTAGTGAGCACTGCCTCTCAAAATCCGCCAAATATCCATCTATTTCCTCCTCACTTTCTACAAAAGCTTTAAATGCAGTGAACGGTATTTTCTTTCCTGTAGCAGCGGGTGGGGAAGTAGGAGCTGCGTGTGTAATGGGCTGTCTAGCTCTTACCAGTTCCAGTTCTTGTCCCCTCTTGGTTTGAATCTCTTCTCTTGCTTCCCGGAACAGCTGGTTTATTAGTTCCGTGGATGTTTCTGGATACAAGGATAATCTCCGCTGTACAATATCCGTAATTACATCTTCCTCACTGACAGGTGCTAGGGGCTCCGCTCCTTCCATGGATACATCCATTTGGTCCAGCTCCAGCAGGTCACCTATCCGCTCCCTCCGTGGTCTGTTACTGGCACTCCTACCATGACTCTCCAATAAATCTTTTAGTGTGGTTCTTTTCAGCCTGGCATACTGAGACTCCATTCAGAACTTGCTCCTTGGATAAAAGGACCATCCCACTGCTGCCACCAATGTAACGGCTACCCATGTAGGGAGAGGGTATCAGCCGCTGACGACGTCCTTTTCCCTGGCAAGTTGCTATATAAGTAAGTCCAGTATAAGCCCATCCACGAGATCCAGAGGGAGAGTTAGGTCCAGTTGTAAGAGGCACAGAATAAATCCCATTGCATTCCCTTCCATAAACGAGACAGGCTACGTTTGAAGGGTCCAGTAGACTAACTTTAATGGTACATTTCTTGGTTTATATCTTAGTTACAAACTTGTGAATAATCAAGGAACAATGGAACTCTCCGCCCCCTCCCTCCACAGGGGGGGCCTCAAGTTAGACACACTGTCACCAGGCTAAAGAAGCCACATTCCTTTCTCAAATACAATTCAATCACAGATAATCCCCTCCGTAGCTAAACATTTCGGCTCCGCAAAGCCTGACAGTTCTTCTGAACATAAGTGACATGCTATTTCAATACAACTGGCCGGATACTGCTAATTTGGAATACAATATACAATCTCTTAAGGATAGACACAGGTCTTTCACACACACAATAGATCAATTAACCTTTGGGAATAGAGAGGTGAATTAGCATACTAAAGAGAGGTTTCCAGAGACAGGCTGATTCAGTTCTAATCTACATCTTTACAGACAGAGGATGTTCACACCTCATAATATACCACTGCTTGATTATTATAGATGTACAGGCAGAATACATAGTTCCGTTACATTGGGCTTTTGGTTTGGGGACCAAAAATCCAATCTCTATTTAATGGTCCGAATCCTGTTGGCTATTCGATAAGCCCCTTCTGGACAGCATGCAATTTCAGATATGAATCGTTTGATGGGTAAGGTCATTGAGGGGGCCTGAGCACCCTCGGAGCATGGGCAAGGTCCATGGGAGAGCGGAGAGTTCTTTTGGGTTTATATGACTTTCCAAGTGCACCCAAAGCTTGGTTGAGTGGTGATACCTGCTGGCCGTCACTTTCAGGAAGGATATGACGGCCTTCACCCTGCACAAACCAGTGATCCCATACCAGTACCTGACTGGCTAGCCTATCTCCAGCGTCCCACTGGTAGACGGGGCTCCTTCACTTACCGAGGCCAGCAGCCGACCCACCTTCAACGCTCCTGGAGAAGATCCCAGGCACCCTCAGATGAAGGGGCACCTTAGTCCTGAGGGACTCTGCTCATTTTTGTGGTCTTCCGTCCCCTCCCCCTGATCTTGTGTGCCCCCTGTGCAGACTCCTCCGGTGAACTGATCAACACCCGCCAGTGCAGGTTGTCACGTTGCGGCTCCCAGCTGCCAGAAATTTTGCCCTCCCTTCTTTCTGGGACGACACTTGGTCCATCTCCCGCAGCAACCTGTAATGGCAGAACCCGAGTAGCATTATGCCAACCTGTGCACCCTCGGCGAGATGCTCACTATTTTTTACCCCTAATCACTGTGGAGCATTTCATTGAAGAGGGGTTTTTGAGTTCTGCCTCCCGGAGCCCCAATGCTGACGTTTTCACTATCACATGCATTGCTTTTGGTCCAGAGACAGTTCTCAAACATCTGTGAACTACATTGGCCACACATGAGTGAATGTGTTCCTGCCGGACTCATGGCAGGCCATACTTGATCTAATACTGCTCCCCCCCCCCCTTTTTTTTATTGTTTAAACAATGTTCTATATGTCTTGGGGCCTTAAGGCATTAATGCAATGTGTGTTAATATGGTATGCAGATGGTTGGGCGGTACTTATATGGGCTTTATTGGGCACACGCTGAGTTTGGCTATGGGGCACTCAGGCTGCCGTCCAGGAGGGACACCTCCACCAGCTCCTGGTGGATGGGAGTCCCTTAAAATTCAGCCTCCCCTGATCGGGGATCCGAACAGGAGACGCACAGCTGCGACCCATTAAAGCCGCTTGCTTACAACCCCAGGCTCAGTCTGAGATCCATGGAACCTGGACACTGGGGCTCTCGTCCGGATGTGCCATGAACGGGGGGAGAGGGGGTAATACCTCAGGGTGGGACCCAGAGGAGACCCAGTTTTTGGAGCTTTTTTTTTTATACCCTCCATGTCCGCGGTTGCAATGCACGGGGGAATGAGGGGGGGTGGGGTGGGGAGTAGAGATCTCCTGGACAGTAGCCGAGTTGAAGAGAGGGACACTAGATCACTTCTTACCCACACACAGCCCGGGGCTAGACGGGAGACCACCATTCTACACCAATGTGAATATAGTTGCATAGTTAGGTTGAAAAAAGACACAAGTCCATCCATAAAAAAAAAAAAAAAAACGTACAATCTCATATACCCAATTCTATACCCACATTTGATCCAGAGAAAAGCAAAAAAAAACAGCAGAGCATGCTCCCAATTGGCTACAGCAGGGGGAAAAAAAATCCATCCTGATCCCCCGAGAGGCAATCGGATTTTCCTTGGATTAACTTTACCTATAAATGTTGGTACCCAGTTATATTATGTATGTAGCTGGCCAGAACCACCTCTGGAGGGAGACTATTCCACATTTTCACAGCTCTTGCTGTGAAGACACCTTTCCGTATTTGGAGATTACATTTATTTTCCTCTAGATCAGGGGTGGCAAACACAAGGCCCGCGGGCCTTGTCATGTGGCCCGCCAGCCTCCACCACTTGTTCCAGTGCTGCCCGCTCAGGCCGCACAGCGGGAGGTAAGCGGGGCCCGTGGCCTGGATAGGGTTAACACAGGTCACGGCCGCTGCTCACCTACCGCTATGCGGCCGTGCCTGTGTCATCTCCGGGCTCCGGTGCGGCTGGTTGGCTGAGCTGTGTGTCTCTCTCACACAGAGCTCAGAATCCACGCTGACAGTTCGGCTGTTTGGACGGTGCTCGGACACTGCCCCTCCTCTTCCCGCCTCTCTACACTGTGTGGCACGCCCACACCCCCTGTGTCTTCCCCACTCACACATCCCCGGGAAAATGTGAAGGAAGATGCAGGCAGCCCGCCCCTGACCCACCATCCTGGGGTGAGTAAGCTCACCCTCTCCCACCTCCCAGTGTATATATTAAATGAATTTAAGAGGTGCTCTGTGGACTCTGGTGCAAGAGGGGGGCTTTGGTGGGCAGAGCCCCCCTTACATCAGAGTTCCCCCTTTACATCCAAGTCCACAGCATTACAAGGGGGTCTGTGCGGACTCTGATGTAATGGGGGTCTGTGCGGACTCTGATGTAATGGGGGTCTGTGCGGACTCTGATGTAATGGGGGTCTGTGCGGACTCTGATGTAATGGGGGTCTGTGCGGACCCCTGAATCACTGCACTGTGTACGTAGTGCACCCCTGAATTCCTGCACTGTGTATGTAGCATAATCCCGACGTAATCCTGAACTCTGCATGCTGTATGTAGTGCGACCCATATACAACTGGGGCGACCACACTGCTGATGCGGCCCTCGATGAATTTGAGTTTGCCACCCCTGCTCTAGATGGAAAGAGTGCCCCTGTGTCCTCTGTGTTGACCTTAAAGTGAATAACTCAACACCAAGTTCACTATATGGACCCCTTATGTATTTGATGGTCATATCCCCCTTAATCTCCTCTTAAGGTTTAAGAGGAGATTTAAATTAAGTTCCTCTAATCTTTCCTCATAGCTGGGTTCCTCCATGCCTCTTATAGGTTTTGTTGCCCTTCTCTGCACTTTCTCCAGTTCCCCGATTTTATCCTTTTTGAGAACTGGTGCCCAAAACTGAACTGCATATTCCAGATGAGGTCTTACTAATGATTTGAACAGGGGCGAAATTCTCAAGGACGATATTAAACTGCATAGCTTGGTGTCATCTGCAAAGACAGAAATTTTACTTTTGATCCCAGACCCAATATCATTTATAAAGATATTAAAAAGTAAGGGTCCCAACACTGAACCTTGGGGCACACCGCTGATAACCTTAGACCAGTGGTCATCAACCCTGTCCTGCAGGGCCCACTAACAGGCCAGGTTTGCAAGATAACTGAAATGCATCACAGGTGATGTCCTTTGCTGCTCAGTGATTGCAGTATTCCAGTCTGCATCTCCCCAAGGTAATACATAAAACCTGGCCTGTTAGTGGGCCCTGCAGGACAGGGTTGATGACCACTGCCTTAGACCATTCAGAGTATGAATCATTAACCACTACTCTCTGAATTCTGTCTTTTAGCCAGTTATTTATCCATTTAACCCCCCTGCCGGTATCCCCGAGCGCGACTCGGGGTGGATTTTTTATGTAAATATCGATATCCCCGAGTCGCGCTCGGGGTAAATATGCAGAGCCTGCAGCGCGCGCTGGCTTACCTTGTATCCAGGCAAGGTTACTGTACTTACCTTGTCCCTGGATCCAGTGATGCATCCACGCTGTGTGAGCGAGTGGCGTCCTCCATTCGACTCACACAGTGCCCGCGCGCTGCCGATCTCCGTTCCCTGCAACGTAACGGCGCACGGGGGCGGAGACCGGCGGCAAATTCAAAAAAGTAAACAAACACATTACATACAGAATACTGTAATCTTATAGATTACAGTACTGTATGTAAAAAGTACACACCCCCCTTGTCCCTAGTGGTCTGCCCAGTGCCCTGCATGTTCTTTTACATAATAAAAACATTTTTTTTGTGCCTGCAAACTGTAGATTGTCCATAGCAACCAAAAGTGTCCCTTTATGTCAAAAGTGATTTTAGAGCAGCTAGAAAACAGCGATAATAAATGATAATCACTTGCAGAATTGAGCGATATCGATTTGTGGGGAAATTCGTCATAAAAAAATAGAAGTAATGACAGCGACAATTCTGCAACTGAGCAAATTTCAGTGATTTTGATTTGATTACATTAGTGAATAATTTTTATTATAATTACATTATTATTTGTTATAATTATTTATAGTTATTTATTATATTATAATTTTGTGATTTTGTGTTTCAAACTTTATCATACCCGGGATGTCTACTAGACTCTGGTTTGGACAAATTTAAGTGAGTTATTCCTAAAAATTGCAGGCCTACAGTATAAAACGCAGAATTTCCATGCAAAATAATTGTACCGCTTTTGGTACGTAATTCCAGACAGAATCATACCGCCAGGGAGGTTAAAAACTGATATTTCCAATCCTGTAGACTTTACCTTACACATGAGCCATGTGTGCGGAACTGTATAGTCCAAGTATACCACGTCCACCGCCACCCCTCTGTCCAAGGTTTTACTTACCTCTTCATAAAAAGAAATCGGGTTTGTCTAACAACTTCCTTCTTTAATGAATCCATGCTGTCTGTTGCTTAAATTTTTTTTTTTTTTTCAGCAAGAACTTGTCTATTAAACGCTCCAGTATCTTCCCTACTATAGCAGTTAAACTAACAGGTCTATGTTACTTGGTAAAGATTTGCTTCCCTTTTTAAATATAGGCACCACGTTCACCCTGCGCCAATCCAGTGGTACTATTCCTGTCATTAATGAGTTCCTAAAAATTTGATACAATGGCTTTGAAATTACAGAGCTCAATTCTGTTAGGATCTGTGGGTGGATGCCATCATGTCCAGGTGCTTTATCCATCTTTATTCTGTCTAAATATTTTTTGGACCATATCACTTTTGAGCCATTGTGGATCATTTGGAGCTGTGTCAATACCACCCCCATTATGGACATGAGCTCCCCCATGCTCTTTTGTATACACAGAGCTAAAGAAAGTATTTAATAAATTGACATTCTCTTTGTCCCCAGTCACCCACTCTAGATTATTTTGTAAAGGTCCTACATGCTCAGTCTTGACCTTTTTACTGTTAATATATTTGAAGATTTTTTGGGGGTTTGTCCTACTATATTTTGCAATCTGTCATTCGTTTTCAGTTTTTGCATCCTTGATTTCCTTTTTACATATTCTATCATATTCTTTGTAACATTTTAATGATACTAGTGTTCCTTAATTTTCATATATATATATATATATATATATATATATATATATATATATATATATATATATATATAATAAAAATTTAAAAGCTCTTTTAGATCTTTTTTTAACTTTGACCGTGAGCCACATAGGTTTTATTTTTAGCCTTTTAAACTTATTGCCCATGGGAATATACTTTGCAGTGAGGTCCCAAACAGTCTTTTTGAAGAATTCCCATTTATGTTATGTGTTTATCGATGCCAATATTCCCTCCCAGTCCAAGACCTGGAGAGTAGCCTTCATCCTTGGAAAATTTGCTCTCTTGAAGTTAAGTGTTTTTATCTTTTCTGTATGTATTTCTTGCTTACAGCTAACATCAAATTAAATCAAGTTATGATCACTGCTACCTGAACATTAGTAATAAGCTCTGCATGGTTTGAGATTACCAGGTCCAACAGAGCATTCCTAGTTGGGGCCTCGAGTAAACTGGACCATAAAATTGTTCTGTAATAAGTTTATACATTTTTGCCTTTTAACTGTCCCAGCAGTGTCATTACTCCAGTCAATTTTCTGGGTAGTTAAAATCACCCATTATCACCGTCCCAGCCCTTGCAGCCCTTTCCATCTGTGCAAGGAGCTGAGCCTCCACCTCCTCATTAACATTGATTGGTCTATAACAAACTCTATAACAAACCCCAATGATTAACTTTAAACTACGCCCATCTATATGCAGTTCCACCCATAATGCTTCAGACTCTTCACTCTCTCCATCAACCAGGTCCTCTTTCAAACTTGCTTTGAGATCACTTCTTACCCCACCACCTTTCCTTTTTACCCTGTCTCTCCGAATGAGTGCATAGCCAGGAATATTAATAGCCCAGTCATGTGAGGAATGAAGCCAAGTTTCAGCAATACTGATTACATCATAGCTCTTCTCATGCACCAAAGCTTCCAACTCACCTATTTTGCTTGGCAGACTTCTGGCATTGGTGAACAAACACTTTATAATGTTACATTTTGCTCTGGTGTTTTTGATATAATTTTTAGTAGTACAAGTGGAACCATAATTTCCAAAGGCTGTTTGCAACATGAAAACTTTCTTGTCACCTGCCATATCCATCCCCCTTCTATCCCCATTCCACCGTCCATTAATGTCTGACCCCTAACTGACCTGTCTGCCTGATGTAATTGTAGTTCACCCTCCCCCTAGACAGCTCATGTTTACGTTTCGGTTTCCATATTTTGTTTCTGTCTTACGTTGCCATAAGTACTGATAATGCTGATTTACATGCCGTTAAATTATGTTGTGTTGTCTTATTGACGCCGGGGGAGGCAGATAGGGCTGGGGGCTCTTCTCCCACCTCTGTCTAGACCAGAAGTCTCAAACTCAAATTGCCTGGGGGCCACATGACGACAAGTTTTTATATCCCATGGGGGCCGCATGCAAACTTTCAAACTTCAAAAACAAACTAATATATAGTTGTAGTTAATGCATTTGCTGACACCAGTGCAGTATTAACACCCAGCACTGGTGTCAGCAAACACATTACTAAACCCAGCACTGGTGTCAGCAAACGCATTATTAACCCCCAGCACTGGTGTCAGCAGATGCATTATTAACCTCTAGCTCTGGTGTCAGCAAACGCATTACCCGGGTAAGAATGGTTGTAACTTATTGGCCAGGATTTTGGTTGGCACAATCGGATATCGGCCTGTAGTTTGTGCATAAAGTTGGGTCTTTGTCCGGCTTTGGGATGAGGGATATATGAGCCTCAAGTGTTTTGTGGAGGGAAGCCCTCTGACAAAGAGTTGAACATCTTAGTGAGGAAGGGCGTGAGAAGGGGAGTGAAAAGTTTATACAACTTAGGAGTGAAGCCATCAGGGCCAGGGCGCATTCCACTAGGTGTACCTGCAATGGCTTTCATCCTCTGTGATGGAAGTTTCCAGATCATTAAAGGGGTTGTAAACCCTCATGTTTTTGTATAGGATGCATTAAGGTGAAAAAACTTCTTGCAGTTACCGGCCCCCTAGCCTCCCCCCTCCTTTTTACTTACATGAGCCCGGTTTTCGCAGAGATATTGTACAGGGATTGACAACAGTCCCTGAACTCCTCGGCCATCTTAGAAGGTGAGAAGATCAATTCTCCTTGGGGGGGGGGGGCCCCTGAAGAATACGGGGAAGGATACTTTTGGATGCAGGGAGTGAGCCAATGACCTACCACATTTGTCTCAAAACTTATACTGGTGGAAAGCGAGCTTATCCGCATATGTGCGCACGGAGGTCTCGTATAGTTCAGAGTTGTGATTGGGCCTTGGAAACGTCTGCCAGCGTTGTCACTGTTAGGGAACATTTGTGTCATTTTCTGTGTTTGAATTGCAGCCATTATGGTGGCCAAACGTACCTTTTTCAGACATTTACCCAATTGAATAAACTGCTTTTAGTGCCTCCCATTGAATGGGCAGAGATGTTGTATCTGATGCATGGTCCCTAAACGGAGTGGAGGGGAGTGAGAACGTTGGGTGTATAGGAGAGTGGTCACACCAGACCATTGAGTCTGTCGCATTAAGGAGACCAATCCAGATGGCTGTGGTCACTCAATAGGTAGTATATGCAACTATAAGTCTGATGTACATGGGAGAACTGGGTATAATTGTGAGATTTGGCGTACCGCACCCTCCAAACGTCCACAAGATGCAGATCATAGAATGCACATTTCAAAGCCCTCAGTTTGGGGAATGGGCTACACGACTGCGAGGTGGAGGAGTCCAAAAGTTTGGTAGGTAAATGTTGGCTACCGTAAATTTTGGGACCCTATAGCAAGAATTTCATAAAAACGCACATCAAGCACTTCTATAGGGAGTGTCCTATAGAAAGCAATAGATACTCCCTTGGCTTTCTGGGTTGGGTTAGTACCATGGAACCATATGCTGAAATATCTGTTGGAACAGGAAGGGGTGGAAGCAGTTAAAACGGGTCTCTTGTAGAAGAGGCACACTAACTTGGCATTTGTGCATTTGATAGCGGATTTGTCCTCTTTTGGAGGCAACATTGAGGCCATTTACATTGTATGAGCCAAATTGTAGTCGGGGTGAGAAATCACTGTGTGGACCGTGATGAAGTGACGAGAAGAAAAATAAGAAAAAGGAGAGTGGAGTCTAAGGGAAAGTTGGGGAGGGAGGGGATAAATCTTTTGTCAGAGAAAACACCTGGGGGATTGTGTCTCAAAAAAATACTAAAGCGTATGCATAAGCCTAAAACTTTGTGAAAGATCGCGTGGTAGGATTGGCACAGTTTGTGCCTATTTAGTGAGAGGAGACGAAGTTAGAATAGTTGAGTTGTGATCCCAACAACTTGGCAGGCATATATAATGTACATGTGTCACACCCATTGACCGTGACATATATTGTTTAACATCTTGGATACTAAAGAGCACAGTGTATATCTTGGTCACATTTCGGAGAATCGTAGTTCTTTATCGCCACTGGTACCATTGGGTATAATTGGGTACCATGGGTATAATCGGTGAATAACAGGATATAAGCAGGCTGGGGACAAAAGAAAGGCACCAGTATTCCTATGTGGTCATGTGTGAGTTTGAATATGCCAATTACTACAACAGCGTTGTCTACGATCGTCATCATAGTTTAGCTAAAATAGCAGTGTAAACACACTTTAGTTACTTTTGATAAGGTCTACTAGTCCCAAACTACAGGGACAGTTAGGTCCGGCACTGAGGAAAGACTTAAAAGCCCCAGGACAAGACAAAGGACCATAGTCTAGAAATACCAAGTGAGTCTGCGGGTCAGCTGGTCCAAAGCAACAATGGGAACAATCCCATGAGAATCAATAGTTGGCTCCGTTTGGGCCCAGACCGTGTCCTCCTCAAAAGATTCAGAGGTAATAAAAACCTAAATGATGAGACACATGTAGCAGTCATGACGTTATCAGTATATTCAATACTTGGACACTCACTTTACAGTGGGTATTTGGCACCTAGCTAAGCACAAAATCAATCGAATCAATATGGGGAGTGTATACGGTGAAGGCCAGGGCGGTCTTGTGCCAAACGGGTCCCCTGTAAATTAATAAGCAGTAGCAACATTGATAACTTCCCTTCCAGTGCCCCAGTAGGCACAACTGTACCAGCAGAGGGCAATAAAAGAATCCCTGAGCCAAGCAAGACAGCTAAACCATCAATAGCATGTAATTGCAACAATGAGCAGGAGTCAATGGGAGGGAAGCATAAGTAAAAATAATAGTTAAGGCAAACCTGGCTGAAGTCCAGGACAATAACTATAACCTCCTTGTAGAACAGAAGACATTGAAAAAGAAACCAGTTCAGGTCGTATTTAAAAGAATTCAGGTTCGTTTTCCATTGACATTGTAAGCACTAGAGAATACCAATGTAGATCTTGGGAGTCTACGGAATTGCGGGGGAGGGCCCAGGCCCAGCAGCCTCTGGAGGGTCCAACCAGTTTGGGACGTTGATAGGGCCTTGGTCCAGGAAGAGGAAGAAAGTTGGTCCGGATCTGACAGGACAAATTTGTGGTTATCATCCTGATTTAATTTGATACTGAAGGGGTGGCCTCAAGTGTAGGTTGCACCGACTTGGCAAATCAAATCCAGCAGTGGGCAGACCACTTGCCGCATGTCCAGCGCATTGCGGGAAAGATATGGATATAGGTTTATTGAGGATCCATCAACGTCCAGTGAGCCCAAGTGCCAGGCCTTGTGCAAGATCTCTTCCTTCAAGGTATAGTACCTAGAAGGATGGCAACGGATATCGCAAGGGCGGTCTCTTCTGTCACCCCCCACTCTGTTCAGTTCAATAGGGGATGGAACTTCCCTGCCCAGGACCTGATTGAGGATAGAAATGATAGTGGGTTTGAGATCAGTACCTGAGGTTGTTTCCGGGACACCTTGCAGCCTGTTTTTGCAGCTCTGGTTATCCTCTAATTAGAGTTGGTGTTGCCATAAACGGCAGAGAGTCATGGATGCAGTTTCAAGTGCTAATATACGGCCTGTATGGTTGTCTTAGGTGGTAGCCAGGGCAGACACAGCGGTCTCCGATGCTGAAACCCACTGTTTGAGGGCATTCAGTTCAACATGGAGAGAAGTTTCCATCTTGGATGCCCAGGACTCTGTCATCCTGAAAGGCAGAGAGAAGGGATGTGGAGCCTGGAGCTCCACCTGAGGCTGGGGGGGAGCAGCTCTGCTGGGAAAGTATTTTGTGGTAGGGGACAGTGCCGATCTGGTCAAGGGAGCTGAAGGGTCCATCAGTGGAATCTAGTTCTCACCTGAGTTATCGCCGCTTGTAGAGGAAGCCAATGCATTCAGGGGAGGAGTATTGGGTTTGCCTGGAGTTTGGCTGGCCACCAGTTTCTTACCCCGTACGGGAGTCCTGTGAGGTTGTAAATAGCAGATAGCGCTGGATAGTGCCATGCAGGAGTTCGACAAAGTCAGCATGGTTAGAGCTGGAAACAGCCATCATCAGGTCTGGTGTGAGTAGCACCAGTAGGACACAGCCTGCCTGCAGTTGTTGGGAGAGCACAGAGCTCAGCGTGTCTTCAGACGTCTATTGTCAGCCACGCCCCCATAAGTGAAATAGTAAAGCAGCTAGTATGACCTGTGTCGCACAATGAAATTAATGCTTTCTACAATACTAATGTGGGGCAACGATCTGACAGTAGGGAGCTCCAGTGACCATAGATATAGTGGGTCAGGCACAGAGGAGTCAGGAGGCCAAGTGTGTTTGCTGGAGTGTAGCAAGATGGCCGGCGCTTCTAGAACTGGAGCTGTTGTCTGACCTTCCAGGCAGCTTTTGGAGCAGGGGAGTGCTGGTTTACAGTCTGCAGACAGCGATTTGGCAGTCTGGGCAGCTCCAATGGCTAAGGAAGGAGTGAGCTGAGGCCAGGGAAGAGTGCTGGGTCCGGGTGGAGCAAGATGGCCGCTGCACCTCGTGCCGAAGCCGCGGACTATCTGTCAGGTGGCTATGGGGGCAGAGAAGCGCCTCAATACTGTGTTTTGGTGACACGCTGGGAAGCTCTGGGAGATTATGCAGAGAGCGAGGAAGGTAAGGTGGAGAAGGTAAGAGCAATATACTCGGCTGGATGGCAGGAGCTCTCCCCTGACACGTTTGTTCAAATCGACATCGGATCCCTCCCCTCTCCTCCATTGCCAGCTTTTTTAATTCCACAAAATGTATTGGATATTTTTTGACTTGCCCATGTGGACAATTTAAATCTTTCAGAGCTCAAATTAGGGATTATTGCTATTGAACTAGAAAGTACCAACTATAGTGTCCTCTAACATTACAAGAAAAACATGGAAAATCCACAGAAGGATTAAAAGTGTGGATTATTAAAAATATCCTAAATAATGGTTCTAAAGCGGAGCGTCTTAAATTGTAATTTTTACACACAACACATTAACCCCTGGTGGTCTTAATGAGGAACTTGATCTCAGTACTGTGATTTTAATTGGTCTAGTTGAACTTCCTCCTTGTTGAGATGCTTTCATCATTCACATACTCTAGAGCAGACATCACTAAATGGCTAACCATGGTCCATATCTGGACCACTGTGATTGCACCATTTTAAAAGCCACTTCTTTCCCCACCCTCTGCTGCTGCTGTTATCACAACAGAGTGGGGAGAGCAAGAGGCAGGACAATTGTGAACTGAGAGCAGGAGGCACAGCATTGAATGGAGGGGAGCTGACGGGGTTAACTTTTCATATTAAACGGCAAGTGATTGGTTGCTAGAACTGTTCTGCATCCTAGCAACCATTCACCTGCTGGTAATTTGAAAAGTTAACCCTGGCAGCTTCCGCTTCTGACCTCCATCCAATGCAGAGGTGTGTAAATGTTTATAAAAAAAACAGCTTGTCCAAGGGACTAAATTGGGGTCCCAATCTTCTTCTTGTCCCTTGTCATGGACCTTAAGATACTAAAGTGTCTCTACCTGACATCTGTTACACAGGAGAGGGTGGCTAATCATAATTCATTTATTGCAGAAGATGAGACATTGTGGATAGTACATATTGCAGGATGTCTTGGGATATTATCAGGTGTAAATATCTTCTGTCGGAAGATGTGGATTGGAACTGAATCAGCCTGGTTCCTAAACCTCTCCTTAGTTATGCTAATGCTCCACCAGCCAGCTCTCTATTCCTAAGGCCTCTTTCACAAGGAGCGGTCCGTTTTTCGGTCCGCTCCGTGTGTGTCCGTCGGCTCAGCGGGGGGTCCCGCTGAGCTGTCGGCGGATAGGGCGGTCCCCGCACACTGTGCAGGGACCGCCCTGTCTCTCCTCCGCTATCCCCTATGGGGAATCGGATGAAAACGGACCGTCTGTCCGTTTTCATCCGATCCGCCGGATGGAAGAAAAATAGGGTTTTGTTCTGTCCGAAAAAACGGACCTTAACGGACGCGGATGTTTGCGGACGTTAGCGGATGCATCATCCGCTAACAGACACGATCCCATAGGGGCCCATTACAAGTCCGTAAACGGACTTGTAATAAGCAGACGAACGGTCCACTCATGTGAAAGGGGCCTAAAGGTTAATTGATCTACTGTGTGGGTGAATAAGACCTGTGTTTACCCTTAAGAGATTGTGTATTGTATAGTGGGGAATTGCAGACGAGACGCCTAGTCACCTCGTCAGGCTAAATGATTAGATAATTGGCTCATGTTACTTATTGTTCTGATTGCTTCATTGTAGTAATTACCTCCTCTCTATGCGGAGCCAAGCTGGCTAGATAACGTATTCTGTTACAATTAGTGATTGTCATGCTAAATGGATCGGTGCCAAAATGTCTCTCTATGGAAGCCCCAGTGTGTGGAAAAGGGGGTGGAGATTTCATTGTTCTTTGATGACAAGCTTGTAAACTGTATATAAACCTGCAGAATGCTTCCATTAAAAGAGTCCTATTTGAACAAACATACAGCCTGCCTGGTGTTATGTTTTAAATGGATCCAAATGGCACATAGCTGTAGTTTGGATCCCGGAACCTTGGATGACTGGACCATCAGATGTTGCAATCTGCAATCTGATCCAATAGAAGCAGAGGAGTGTCAGGAGAGCAGAACCGGGTGAGCAAGGGTCTCGTCACATCCCTCATGACAATCTACTTTTTTTTTAAAGTTTTTTTTACCCAGAATGGAAAATTTATGAAGGGTTGATTTTTTATTTATTTTTTTTATTTTTTAACCACTTCAATACCAACCCATTGTGAAATTACATCCTGGCTTTCAGTGGGGACATCTGAATGATGCCTGCAGCCACAGGCATCATTCAGATATCCATATCTTCAGCCAGCGATTCTGTGCACCATAAGAATGATCATAGCGGCGGTTCCGCCACTTGATTGTTCTTATAGGCGGCGCGAGGGGACGCCCCCCTCCCGCCGCCATCCGGTGCTTCTCCGGCCTCTCCTTTGCCATCGGAGACCCGGAGAAACGATCCGTCGGCGTCAGATGGAAACCATAGAGTAGACTGGTGACCAGATGTTCACCAGTCATCTCTATGATCATCGGAGGGCCGGGCACGATGTTATGACATCACGCCCGGGTCCTGGAACGTAAACACAGCCGCAATCGCGACTGAAAGCATTAGATCTGTGAATTTTTTTTTGCGATCTAATGCTTTCCAGCCTGGAGGAGAGATGTGAGGTCTTTTTGACCCCGCATCTCTCCATAAAGAGTACCTGTCACGTACCATTCCTATTACAAGGGATGTTTACATTCCTTGTAATAGGAATACAAGTGATCAAAAAAAATTTCAAAAAAAGTGTAAAAATAAAAAAAATTGAGTAAAATAAAATAATAAAAACAATTTTTTAATCGCCCCTACCCCTGGTAGCTCGCGCTCAGAAGCGAACACACACGTAAGTCCCGCCCACATATGTAAACGCCGTTCAAACCACACATGTGAAGTAACGCCACATGCGTTAGAGCGCCAGCAACAATTCTAGCACTAGACCTCCTCTGTAACTCTAAAATTGTAACTTGTAAAAAAAAAAAGTGACGCCTATGGAGATTTTTAAGTACTGACGTTTGGCACCATGCCATGAGTGTGCGCAATTTTAAAGCGTGACATGTTGGGTATCTATTTACTTGGCGTAACTTCATCTTTCACATTATACAAAAAAATTGGGCTAACTTTACTGTTTGTTATTTTTTAATTCACAAAAACGTTTTTTCCCCAAAAAAAGGCGTTTGAAAAATTATTGCGCAAATACTATGCAAAATAAAAAGTTGCAATGGCCGGCATTTTATTCCTTGGGGTGTCTGCTAAAAAAACATATATAATGTTTTGGGGTTCTAAGTAATTTTCTAACAAAAAAAATATGATTTATGCATGTAGGAGAGAAGTGCCAAAATAGGCCCGGTATTGAAGTGGTTAAATGTTTAGGCAGAGGTGCATTTAGAAATATCTGGGGCTTTTAAAAACAAAAGGGGCGTTATGGCAACATAAACTTCTTGATGTGTGTGTGGTTTTTTTTTTGGGCTAGAAATTTTTTTTGAACCCCAAACATTTTATATATTTTTAAAGCAGATCACCTGCATCGCATGTTGGCACATTATGTTAAACTTGCCTTCAAAATGAAGCCCTTCCAGTGTGGAGATGTCAAAGCTGCAGGCACATTTTCACCTGTCTTCCTTCCAGGTTTGCGGACACCGGCTGTGTGTCTGGCTGGAGCCATGATGACGTCACGCACAGGAGACATATTTTGCAGCACATAGCTCCAAGGAGCGCATGTGCCAGTGTTGTCACTGACTGCATGTACAGTAAATGGTGCACGTTTGGGAAAAATTCACACTACCTATAGGTAAGCCTTATTGTAGGCTTTACCTATAGGTAAAAGTCAGAGATGGGAGTTTTTTTGGGCACTAATAGAGCATTATTTGCTCAATGTTGCGCCATCTTTTTTGTATAGTATGCCCTTTAAATATTATGCCTATGGCGCTGAACATCTGACACTGCAGTGGTTAACAGTTTTAGAACTGCAGACAGAACAGCAGTAAAGATGATCCATTGGGGACACTCTCCCTTCCTGCTCCTCCTCCATTGAGAAAAGCTATTTAATTTATTACACTGCTTGTAATATGATCTCTAAATGAGAGGGAATCCCTTTGACTCAGTTTAGAAGGTTTTTCCGCATTTATAGAGCATGATATTTTCGATGTTTGATATAATCATGTGTAATCGATGAAAGAACTTTTCTCAGTAGAGGAGGAGGAATGAAGGTGTGTGTCTCCATTGATCCATCTATACTGCTGTTCTGCCTGAAGACCTGAACCTGTAAACCTTTGCAGACAGGAGGAGGACAGGCATCTCTCCACTGGAGTTTTTTTGTAGATCCAGCTTTCTGCACAACCTGGGACATGCTTCATTACTGGCAAGTGCCGTGACTAAAGCTGTAGGGATTTTATTTAGCTAAGCTAAAGCTTTTATTTTCTTTCCTCCTCTGACATGCTAACAAGCAACACAAGCAGATTTTTTTTTTTAATTATATATATATATATATATAAAGTCTGTTCTGATACTAGAAATTGTGCTTAGTAGACAAAATACATACGTCTTGAGACCTATATGTTAATTAGTAATTCCAAATACATCCATGATGACTAAACAGAATCTTCATACTTATATCAAAATGTTTTGACATTTTCTTATTACCAGTTTGGAAAGTGGGCCTCAGATGTTGGACCTCAAGAAGTATTACAATGATCTCGCACTCAACAATGTACATCAAAACATTTGTACGTTTTGAAGGTTTAATAAACAGGTGTACAAAAAGTAGCATGCCTTAGGGCACTCTTTTATAAAGCACATCCTGTTTTGTTTCAGAATTGGTATTTACTAGAATATAAAACTCCATTGACAATACCATTTACATGGTATTGTGTTCAGTTGTTTACATTGTAGTATAAACAATGCCCTCTTTGTATGCCAAACTCCTGCACGAAATGCTGAGCATCTTCATGTTTCGATAAATATTAGTTTTCTAAGCAGTTTTTTTGTGAAATTAAAACGCGCCTATAAATTTTTTTAGGTTTATACCAAAGAGTCAACATTTGATTTTTTTAACCACTTGCCGACCGCGCTAAAGCAAAAATACTGCTACAGCGCGGCCGAGTTACTGTGACACAACGTCCCTGGGACGTCGTGCACTTCCGCGTTTGCGCGTCCCCTGGGACGCGCTCGCAGAAGTGTCCGTGCTCGCCGGGTCTAGAAGACCCGGCGCATCACGGATCACGGTAAATTGCCGCTAATAGCAGCCGTTTACCACGTGATCGCGCCGTCGAATGACGGCGCCATCACTTGTAAACAAACCGGCGTCATTTGATGACGCCGGTTCCTCCCTCTCCTCTCTGTACCGTTCGGTACAGTGTGAGAGGAGAGGGGGGGGAGCGGGTGGCAGTTGCAGCGCTGTGGCTGGATTTGTGACAAATGCAGTCACAGATCCAGCCATCCATCCCAGCTCAGCCATCCCTGCTACCCCAGTACTCTGCAATACCCCACTACTCTGCAATACCCCACTACTCTGCAATACCCCGATACTCTGCAATACCCTGCGTGATACTCTGCAATACCCCGCGCGATACTCTGCAATACCCCAATACTCTGCAATAACCCAATACCCTGCGCGATACTTTGCAATACTCTGCAATACCCTGCGCGATACTCTGCAATACCCCAATAGCCTGCGCGATACTCTGCAATACCCCAATACTCTGCAATACCCTGCGCGATACTCTGCAATACCCCAATACTCTGCAATACCCTGTGCGTTACTCTGCAATACCCCAATAGCCTGCGCGATACTCTGCAATACCCCAATGCTCTGCAATACCCTGCGCAATACTCTGCAATACTCTGCAATACCCTGCACGATACTCTGCAATACCCTGCGCGATACTTTGCAATACCCCAATACTCTGCAATACCCTGCGCGATACTCTGCAATACCCCAATACCCTGCGCGATACTCTGCAATACCCCAATACTCTGCAATACCCTGCGCGATACTCTGCAATACCCCAATACTCTGCAATACCCTGCGCGATACTCTGCAATACCCCAATAGCCTGCGCGATACTCTGCAATACCCCGCGCGATACTCTGCAATACCCCGCGCGATACACTGCAATACCCTGTGTGATACTTTGCAATACTCCAATACTCTGCAATACCCTGCGCGATACTCTGCAATACCCCAATACCCTGCGCGATACTCTGCAATACCCCAATACCCTGCGCGATACTTTGCAATACCCCAATACTCTGCAATACCCTGCGCGATACTCTGCAATACCCCAATACTCTGCAATACGTCCCCCCCCTCCTGCCACCCTCCGGTGCTTTTACAGACTCACCGCTACGATCGAAGCCAGGATATATTTTTCCCAGCCTAGAGGTGAGATGTGGGGTCTTATTGACCCCATATCTCACTGTAAAGAGGACCTGTCATGCTATATTCCTATTACAAGGGATGTTTACATTCCTTATAATAGGAATAAAAGTGATACAAAAATGTATTTTTGGGGAAAAAGTGTCAAAATAAAGTAAAATGAACAATAATTTTATTTTTATTTTTAAAGCACCCCTGTCCCCGTGTGCTCGCATGCAGAAGAGAACGCATACGTAAGTCCCGCCCACATATGAAAACAGTGTTCAAGCTACACATGTGAGGTATCTCTGCGAACGTTAGAGCGAGAGCAATCATTTTGGCCCTAGACCTCCTCTGTAACTAAAAAATCACTGATCGCCACCGTTCTAGTAAAAATAAAATTATTATAATAAAAATGCCATAAAACTATCCCCTATTTTGTAAACGCTATAACTTTTGCACAAACCAATCAATAAACGCTTTATTACGTTTTTATTATTTTTATTTTTTTTACCAAAAATATGTAGAATAATACGTATTGGCCTAAACTGAGGGAAAAAATAGTTTTTTTTGGGAGAGATATATTTCAAAATTGTCGCTCTATTTTTCTTTATAGCGCAAAAAAAAAATGCAGAGGTGATCAACTACCACCAAAAGAAAGCTCTATTTGTCAGTTAAAGCGATGCAGTGCCGAATCGCAAAAAGGGGCCTGGTCTTTGACCACCCAAATGGGGCTGAAGTGGGTAAAGAAAAAAGGAAGGTGATTTTGCCAGCGTTTTGCATTTTTACTTTTTTTTTGGGCCAGTTTTTGGCAAATAAAAAACACAAATTGCTGCAAAAACGCATTACATGCTTTTCTGCAGCTTCTCCATTGAGGTATATTAAACCAAAAAAGCACAGTTTTGCATTAAAAAAAAAAGTCCTTGCCCTTTCCAAATACGCAGCAGCTGAAAAAATCATGGATGTGAACGTGCCCCATAGGATACCATGTAAATGAACTGTGGTGTGTTTCTGCAAAAAGTACCAAAAAACAGAGGTTTGACCCAGGCCTGAGATGTTTAGTAACATAATGTGGGGTTAAAAGAACAAAAATTAGTACAAAAATAGAAAATCGCTACTGTAAGGGGTTAATATTTTACTGTTTTTCTTAACCTTTCTATTATCGCTCTGTCTTTATGTTTAGGGTCGTTGTCCTGTTGGAAGGTGAACCTCTGCCCCAGTCTCAAGTCTTTTGCAGACTCTAAAAGGTTTTCTTCTAAGAATCCCCTGTATTTGGCTCCATTCATTTTCCAATAAATTCTGTCCCTGCTAAAGAAAAGCATTCCCCACAACATGATGCTGCCACCACCATGGTTCACGATGTTTAGGGTGATATGCACTGTTAGTGTTCCACCACACAAAAAAAACACATTTTGCTTTTAGGCCAAGTTGTGACCAGAGCACTTTCTTCCAGATGTTTGCTGTGTCCCCCTCATGGCTTCTTGCAAACTGCAAATGGGACTTCTTATGGCTTTCTTTCAACAATGGCTTCTTGCAGATCTTCCATAAAGGCCAGATTTGTGGAGGAAACTAATAATAGTTGTCCTGTGGACAGATTATCCCACCTGAGCTGTGGATCTCTGCAGCTCCTCCAGAGTTGCCATGGGCCTCTTGAGTGATTCTCTAATGTTCTTCTTGCCTGTCATTTTAGGTGGATGTCCATGTCTTGGTAGGTTTGCAGTTGTGCCATACTCTTTGCATTTTCCGATGATGGATTGAACATTGCCATTCAATAGTTTTTAAACTATCGGCGCTCCCTGCTGGCACCACTGCTTGTGGAAGAGAATGCCACATCCTTACTGCTCTGAACGTAAAGAACCTTCTACACAGATTAAGGTTAAACCGCTTCTCTTCCAATTTTTCAGTGAATGGCCACGTGTCTTTTTAAACTCCCTTTAACTGATATGTTTTTTTTCCCCCTATGCTAGGGTCACCAGTAAGGTATTTTGTATATCGCTATCATTATCCCCTCTCAGTCCCTTTTTATTAGCTTTGTTGCCCTTCTCTGAACTCTTTCAAGTTCTAGCACATCCTTCCTGAGGACTGGTGCCCAGAACTGGATGGCATACTAAAGATGCGGCCAGATCAGAGTCTTGTAGAGTTTTATCTCAGGAGTAAATCTCCCTTGCATGCCATTGCCGAGTCCGTAATCTACCAGGACCCTCAGGTCCTTTTCCATTCTTTTCTTTTGCTTGTATATGCATTTTTACGTTATAATTTACCCATCCAGGTTTTATCTTGGCTCTTTTATATTTATTACCCAATGGATTACACTGGGATTTTTATTTATGTTCCTTTTTATTATGTTCCTAAAGCACAAATTTTTCCTCCAGTGTTCCTTGTTTGTAGGATTTTATCCCAGTTTAATTTCATGTAGCATGTAGCACTTCCATTTTGGCACCTCTCAGTGGGGGAAGGGGGAGCAGATACCCTTCTAATCTAGGTATTTGCTCCCACTTCTGGCAAAAGATCGCCGCAAAATCTGCGGCGATCTACGCCATGTCCGGCTTCTCCCCCCCGCTGTTTTTGGGAGACGCACAGGTCCCAGAAGACAGCAAGGACCAGTGAGGACGTGCAGCATGACTCACGCATGCGCAGTAGGGAGCCAGGCTGTGAAGCCGCAAGGCTTCACTTCCTGATTCCCTCACTGAAGTGCTGGCGCCTGCACCGGGGAGTCAAGGGACAGATAGGCTTCGGGTGAGGACATCGCGGGCGTCCTGGACAAGTACGTTTCCTAAAAAAAAGTCAGAAGCTGCAGTATTTGTAGCTGTTGACTTTCAATATTTTTTTTTATTTTTTTTAGGTGGAACTTAAGGAAGTTGGTTCTTTTGAAAATCTGTGTACTTGTAATTACCCTTATGCTTCTTCTTTCTGTGATTTATATTGAATGTAATTGATCTGTAATTTCTGTTTCCGAAGTTGCCCTGTATTTCCACATCCACGATCAGGTCTGTTGATGCATTATCTCTTGGTGCAACCAACCAACTGACCCATGAAATTGTCCTGAAAGACATTTAGGAAATGGCGAGCCTTTGATGATTGGGCAGTTCCTTCTGCCCAGCCGATATATATTGGTAGTTAAAATCCCCCATTATAATGACACTGCCCTGCCTTGCGGCCATTCCTAGCTGGAGCCCTACCCACAAGGATTCCACCTCCTCCCTGGCTTCATTAGTAATGTTGTTCCTCGTGTTCACTTACAAATAATTATTGATCCACAGGCATACCCCTTTTCTATCTTCCCTGTCCTTACGATATAGGGAATACCCCTGAATGGTAGAATTAATTATTCGGCCCCTGTGAACATAAATCATAATTTTTTTATAGGTTTGAAACTTTTTTATATTTATATGGTTCATGTGACTACAATTCATAATAAAGCACACCAATATTCAGGCTTGTGTCCCTATAGCTCTTTTACACCTCTGATTTCGGAACCCCTGATGGTGCAAACCGAGAGCTTGGAAGTGCAGAGTCGCACAAACGCCTGGCAGAAACACTGGTACCGGGCTGAGCTGAACTTCAGCTGACTCTGTACAGGTGCTAGTACAGCAGAAGAAGACTGGAACAGCAGGCAGGCTGGAGGCAGGAAGCTGTTCTATAGTTCAGAACACAAGCAGGTCCAGGCAGGCCGGGTCATACACAGGCAGGCAGATCAGGTACAGGTTCGGAAGCAGAGGCAAAGTCGTGGTTTAAGCCAGGTCAGCAACAGGTGGACGGCAGACAGTCCAGGGTGAAGAAGCAGAAGCGTAGTCAAAACAAGCCGGGGTCAAAAGGCAGGCGGGAACAAGCCGGGTCACAGGAACAGATTAACAGAACCCTTAAACAGGTAGAAGATGGCTCTCATGAACTCTGTAGACCAAACAGCAAGGAGCCCAGGCATCGGTCCCTTTTTAAATAGCCTTGTTTGGCGCCAAGAACTCTCATCGCAGCCGCGTGTGCTCCTGCGTGCCACCATCTTGGATACTGGATTACCCTTCTTAACACATACTCCTCCATGCATAGCCATCCATGCTCGGTCATCTCAGCCATACCCATCCATGCCTCTACAGTGCCTCACAAAAGTGTAATAGGTAGTCAAACTAGATTTGAAATCTATGCCCCTAGAACACCTGATGGGGCCCCATACATGATGGGCCTCTGTATGTGGCTAGGCTGTAGAAAAGTCTGGCGCTTGTGCTATTATACTTGGGAGGAGTAGGTGAATTTTTATTTTGGGGTGTAATTTTTGGTATGTACATGCTATGTGTTAGAAATATTGTCTACATGGACAACTTTTGTGTAAAAAAACATAAATAAATGTGTTTGTCATTTTTTTTTCTACAAGGTTATTGGAAAATGTGGGAAGTTTAAAAAGACTCATTATGCCTCACATTATACTTTGGGGTGCTTTCTTTCCAAAATGGGGTATTTTTGGGGGTGTTTCCATTGTCCTGGTGCTCCAGGGCCTTCGAAATGGCAAGAGGTCTTGAAGAAATGATATGTGTAATTTATGCTCCTAGGACGGCTGATGTTCCCTGCATGTTGGGCATATCTGTATGTGGCCATGCTGTGTAAAAGTCTCACACATGCGGTATCGCCATACTCACAAGGAGGAGCAGAATGTTTTCCTCCTGAGAGAAGTTTCATGTATGAGGGTTCTGGCACCCTGTTGTGGATGATTATGCTTTCATCTTGTTCAGGTCTGTGCTTTCCTCAGGTCATGGGCGGGGGGGTGGATGCAGGCCGTGGGTTATTGCATACTGTGTGCAACACGCATACATTCCGTTGTCGTCATCGGTTGACGACTCCGATCCACTGTCAGTCATTTCTTGTGATGCATGCAATTTGTCTCTGTGTTTTCTGTCTCTGCATTTTTCTTTCTACAGTTGGGGAGGGATGTATTGGCTATCCAGCTGATTTCACCGATGCTTTGAAGCTTTCTTTAGACCTGTCTGCTGCCAGGACAGGATTAGTAGCGCTAGTGTCGTTCACCGCTTGGGTCAAAAGCAGTCCTTGCTTTGACACCAACATCCCTTTGTCGGCCCACAAAATGGTAGGTCTGGGCCAATATCGTTATTTTGGGTTCCACTCTCGGTGCTAATCTCTTGTTTGTAAGGTTGCCTGGCCAACAGGTCAGGTTTGTCAGACTATTCTTCTTTTGTCCGATCCCCAGCCTATTTCAAGGGGGGCTTACAGTCCCTTGGGTATGCTGAATCATGCCATTAAATTCATTCCTCACAATGGAGTCCGGCCCTCCTTCCCATGTTCAGGACTCCGACTCTATTGTCTGGGTACAAGCATAAGCACGACCCGATTTTGAATTAATGCGGGTCTGGGTTTCTGTGGGTCATCAATGCTTTACCACAGTTGTTGGCCTCATCCGTCAACACCAGCTAACATCTATCAGGTATCCAGCACTTGGACCCTGCACTCCTGTCAGTTCGTCCTTTTTTTTTTTGCAGCTCACCCTCTCAAACTTCCCATACCAAGTATAGACAAGATAGGCCAGGAGTTTGCGGGTTTTACAGAGCTACTTGACAACATCCAGTTTTCAAGTGTTCGACCCTTACAATTATTTTGCAGGGCTCCGTGGGTCAGCTCCTGCTCCTTTTCCCCTACGTATCCTCTCGCTACAAGTAGTTTGTTCCATGCCTGTGTTTTCTTGGAAGTAGACCTAATACAATCAGTTACGGGACATTCATTTTGATTCTGGGCAGTTTCGCAGGTTCCAAATAGGGGGTTCCTTCTTATCGTCTCTTCATAGGGCTTTCCTGCTGTTGTAGCTGATACATACTGGATCCTTACACTGAGGCCATCCAGGCATGCGCTACTCTACTAGAAGAATGGCTACCTGCCCTTCATCAAGCTTTCTTATCGCACCTACTTTTGTGTTTGTAGGTGGAGTCTGAGGGCTATTTATCTCTCCTCTTTTCTGGCGTCGGCTCCTATTCCCACCCACCCTGTTTCCCCCTATTTTGTCATACTTATACTCTTCATACATTTCTTCATAGTCATACATTCAGGGTATGCCCTCTTTTAGGCGTACTGACCAGCTAGGCCAAGGCACACCTCAGGCCTTGGTAGTGAGGGTATCTCATTTCCAGGTGGGGACAAACTATTTTAACACGCTTGTTTGAACCTGTAAACAAAATGATAAAATTGTGAACAAACATAGTTTTAACATGACTTATGTTTATGTCTATGCTAGTTAAGTGTATACAGACTCTAAAAATCTACTTATTTACTCTCTTGGTCTGTCGGATACAGCAAAACTCTTTCAATGGTATAAGTGCAAAGAATTCTGGTATACAAATCGACAGGTATTTTTTTAACTTATACCATTGAAAAAGTACTCACTTCCTGTGTTGTCTCAAGGAGAATAATTTATTTGTGTACTAAAAAAAATTTGAAAATTTGCCAGTCCACAGTACTGTAGAAGCGGACTGAATTTCTGACAGATTAACTGATATTTGTCTGTACTTGCAAGGTCTGTAAACACAGCCTTCCATATTGTGAAATGACGGACGGGCAGGCAAACAGTGTCTTCCTCATTCTTGGACAATGTTACGACGGGGACGTGCAGCGTAGCAATTGATGGTTCGCTGTGTCCCTGGGACACCGCCCATCACTGATCTCGGTAAAGAGCAAATAACGAGGCTCTGTACCCATGTGATCAGCTGTATCCTATCCCTGCCAATCATATGTAAACCAGGAAATTCCAGTTATCTGCATTCCTCCCCTCATTTCCTCACAGGGGAGATCCGGGCACTGACAGTTCCTGGATTATCAGTGCAGCCCAAACAGTGCACAACAGTGATACCAGTCATTGCCCATCAGTGCAGCCTCATCCGTGAAGGAGAAAAAATTACCTATTTTAAACATTTTAGAACCGACACTAAGGAAAACATTCTTCCTTTTTTTTTTTTTTAAATAGGAAACCCAGTGGTGATTAAACACCACCAAAATAAAGCTCTACCTGTATCAAAGAAGTTAACTGTGTTCAAATCACACATGTGAGGTATCGCCACGATCATCAGAGCGAGAGAAATCATTCTAGCAAAAGGCTGCCTCTGTAACTCTAAACTGGTAACAGTTAATGTTTTAAGCGTCGCCTATAGAAATTTTTAAGTACCGTCATTTTGTCGCCATTCCACAAGTGTGCGCAATTTTAAACTGTAACATGTTGGGCATCTATTTACTTGGCGTAACATCATCTTTCACAATATACAAAAAAATCGGGGTAACTTCACTGAATATAAAAAAAGAAACCGTAAAGTGTATTTTTTCCAAAAATATTGCGTTTGAAAGACCGCTGCGCAAATGCTGTGTGACCTAAAATATTGAAATGTTATTCTCCAGAGTATTTGCTTGAAAAAAATAAATATATAGTTTTGAGGGTTAAAAATAATTTTCTTGCAAAAAACACAGATTTTCAACTTGTAAACACTGATCGTCAGAAATAGTCTTGATCCAGAAATAGTTAAAGTGATTAGACAAAACCTTCTTTTTTTTTTTTTTTTTTGTAGTTTTGAAAAGAACAGGGAAGGGTTAGAGTCTGTCAAGTTTTTAGTGCTGCCTATTCATCTATTGGGGAGATTCACCCTTTTATTTTTACTGGTGATAGTTTTCATAGAGAAAGCCAAAATGGCAATTTTTTTTTTATGTTACCAGATAGAGGTGAGAACAGATTTTTGCACTGTAATGTGTCAGACAGGAGAAGGATCAGTTTGGTCCTCTGTACTTTGTTCTGCAACTCCTTGGAGCCCACATGATTCCATTATGTGGGCTAGCTCTTATTTGTAATTTGGGCACTGCTTTGGATCTCTTTCCCTTTAAAAAAAAAAACAGCTAATGGTACAGCTGAATTATCCTGAGTTCTCAGACAACTGAAGTGTTACTACGGTCGATGAAGCAGGGCTGTGAAAGATTGGCTGCACGTTGCTTCAGAAAACATTTGTTGTAAAGGTAAATTTTTTATTTTTTTTCCTAAATAGCTTCCTTTACCTAATAGTCTTTTTTCGCTTACCCCATCCTTCAATTTTTGCTTTTAAATGTCCTTATTTCTTCTGAGAATTCCTCACTTCCTGTTCTTCTGTCTGTAACTCTATACAGTAATGCAAGGCTTTCTTCCTGGTGTGGAGTGTCGTGCTCGTCCCCTCACTCTACGTTGCAGATAGAGAAAGGATCTGTGTGTTAGTGGGCATCCTGACTCTCCTGTAGTCCAAGGGAGGGGGCGAGCATGACACTCCACACCAGGGAGAAAGGGAGAAAGCTTTGCATTACTGTGTGGAGTTAGACAGAACAGAAAGTGAGGATTTCTTAGACGAAATAAGGACATTTAAAAGCAAAATCGAAGGATGAGGCAAGTGAAGGCGGACTGCACTAACGTAAAGGAAGCTATTTAGGAAAAAAAATTGTACCTTTTACAACCCCTTTAACTGCTATGATTTAAAATGTACTCTGATATGTACATACAATCATTTTGCATACAACACAGAAAGCGTTCAAACGCTTGTTTTACATGGTAATTGTTGTTTTTATGTTGTTTTTTTTTTATAATAAATGTGTGTGTGTGTGTGTGTATGTGTGTGTATGTATATATATGTATGTATGTATATATATATATATATATATATATATATATATATATATATATATTTATTTATTATTAAATGATCCATCTTTTAAAATTTAGAATGAAATTTTTTTTTTTTTTTAAATGTGAAATTGAGTTGTATGTTTTGTTAAATGATTTTTTTTTCTTTTCTAGTATATGTTGTAGAGGAGAGAAGAGATAATTCTGGGGAAAGCGCCTGCCTTACAGCTTGTTGGACTGCCCTTTGTTGCTGCTGCCTTTGGGATATGTTGACATAAATATTTGAAGAAGCCAGAATGTAAAAAAAGCCAGAATGTGCAATGCCTGTATGCCATTTTTCAGTCTTTTTTTTTTTTTTCTCTCTCCTGTGTTCTTGTTTTAATTAAATCAGTTTACTGATTAGATCTTATCTTTAATACATTTATAATTTTGTTTTTCACATTTGTTGACTTATTTGTTCACAGAAGCTAAGTGCACACAAGTCTTCTTTTTTTTTCCTTTCTTTTTTTTTTTTTTTTTTGTGGCTACCCTAGTAAATTTTACAGTATGTGTCTTCTCCCTGTGTTGTTCACTTGCTTATGCCCTTTAAATGATCATTTTTAACAGGAATCGACTATCATTTTGCCTTTGCGTCTTTTAGCATTTAACAAACGCAACACTGCATGTACAGAAAGCCCACATGCTTGTGTGCATTTAGCTTTAGAAAGCATGTTTGCTTTACTACTTATAAATGAGTGATAGCTGAAATAAATTAGTTTGTCATCTGTCATTTTACCAAATGCAAATACATTTATGTGGCGTATATGGAATCGGATGTTTTCTTTTTTTTTTCTCTAATGGAAATTGTAATTGTTACTATGCAACTATTAAAGAAATAAAGCATGTATGAATCCTTTTTTTTATTTTTTTTGTTTGTTTTTCAATATTCTTGTAGTGTGTGTTTTTTCCCTATCATGGTGAAGTCTAAACATCACACAACTTCTTGCTGGTGTGTGTGTGTGTGTATATATATATATATATATATATATATATATATATATATATATATATATATATATATACACAGTCTTCCCCAAACCACTGACAAGTCTTCACCAAAGCAATGGCGGCATAACAAAGTAGGATACCCTAATCGTACAGGACTTATTTCATGACTTCATTCATATACCATGGTTTATTTGGTGCTCCCTTCAAGTGAATCGACACTATGCTGGGAAATTTTCCCAGTTCACTTTCATATAAACCCACCCATTATATGTGACTTCAGTATTGGTGTGTTTAGGTGATGGACATCTCCCATGGAGAGATTTTCTGAACTTTTCTTTCCTGTTTTCTCCTCACTGTTTTAAGTGTCACTTCCATCAAGGTTCACTACTACTCTTTTTTTTTTTTTGGATCAGTTACCGTGATTCTGCGTTCACCTTGGTAGTCACCTTGGTGGTCACCTTTGCACCTTCACGTGGTGCAAAAAGTGACTTTGCTGCAGGGTGCTATACAGGTCCAGGGTTGTAGTCTATTCCTTTGGCACCCAGACCCTCAAGACCCCTTTTGGGGGGTATGACCACTGTGATAGTGCCCTCCAAGGAAATCTGTAGCGTAGATAGGGTAGTAGACTATCCTATGTTTGTTTTTACATGTGGGGTGTTAGTCACACTTTTTTTTAAATATGGCGGTTTTCCCACCCAGCAAACATACCCCCTTTTATTCTGCATCCATTTGTAAGTACCCAACAGAGGAGCCCTTCATTTAGCAATTATGGAGCCATGGTGCAGAGGAGTTGAGAAAAAGAAGCCCAATAGCATTTGTTTTACAGACCGCATTGAGAAAAAAAAAGCAAAATAGTCAGTGATCGCTGTTCCGCGTTCTAGAGCAAGGTCCTAGTTTAATACAATGCCCTTTCTCCAACTCTACCTCCCTCTATAGTGCACAATAAAAGCAGATTTCAGTAAAAATTTTATTTATTTTTTTAGAAAAATAAATGGGCCAGAAACAACTAATGGGCATAAACTATTTTCATAATGCATCCAGTAGCCAACTAATTGATTATTTGTTTACATATCAGGAAACCGTGTAGCGCACATAAAGCTTGGTACACCGTTCATATATGTCAGTATACACATTGTAAAACGCATAGAGCTCAGTACATGGTTTATACATAGTTAGTCAGGTTGAAAAATGACACAAATCCATCAAGTTCAACCATAAGAAATTAAAATCATAATAATATAATAAAATAATAATCCTACAATCACATATACCCAATTCTATACCCACAGTTGAGGAAGGCAAAAAAAAACAGCAAAGCATGATATAACTTGCTACAGCAGGGGAAAAAGTTCCTTCCTGATCCCCCCATGAGGCAATCAGATGTTCCCCAGATTAACTTTACCTTTAAATGTCAGTACCCTGTTATAATATGTACATTTAGGAAAGTATCCAGGCCTTTCTTAACCACTTGCCTACTGTGCACCTACACCCCCTTCCTGCTCAGACAACATTTTACCTTCCGGCACTGCGTCGCTTTAACTGACAATTGCGCGGTCGTTCGATGTGGCTCCCAAAAAAAATTGGCCTTCTTTCCCCCCCCCCCCACAAATAGAGCTTTCTTTTGGTAGTATTTGATCGCCCGTGCGGTTTTTATTTTTTGTGCTATAAACAAAGAAAAGCGACAATTTTGAAAATTTTGCTTTTTGCTATAATAAATATGCCATTAAAAAAAAAATAAATGTATCTCAGTTTAGGCCGATACATATTCTTCTACATATTTTTGGTAAAAAATAAAAACGCAATAACCGTATAGTGACTGGTTTGTGCAACAGTTATATTGCCTACAAAATAGGGGACATAATTATGATTTTTTTTTTTTTTTTTTTTTTTTTTTTTTTACTAGGAATGGCGGCGACTGGGACATTATAGCAGACACATCGGACACTTTTGACACTGGGTTGGTGCTGAGGGGTTTTAGACAAACCATCACTGCCCTCTATTGGCTCTCTGGCTCTGTACATTAGAGAGACAGGAAATAACAGCAAAAACGAAACTAGAACTGTAGGTTGATTATATGATTGATTTTTATCTATTTTTAATAATTTTTAAAAGAAATTAGTTAAAGCGGTTGTAAACCCGCATTAAAATTTTAATTTTTTTTCTCCTGCAAGGCAAAACTCATAATGAGCTAATATGCACTGCATATTGGCTCCTTATGTAATAATTACCTTGGAACGAGGTGTGTAGAACTTACTTGGTCCACGCCGAGCGAGAGATCATCTTGACTCGGCGTGTCTTCCGGGTATCGCCGCTCCAGCGCTGTGATTGGCTGGAGCGGCGATGACGCCACTCCCGCGCATGCGCGCGGGAGATTTAAATTCGGCAAGGTCCGGCTGCGGCCAGTCTTTTCGCCGTAGATCCCCCCCCCCTGCGCATGCGCCGCTACAATCAGCGGCGCATTGCTAGGGGAATATCTCCTAAACCGTGCAGGTTTAGGAGATATTCTCCTTACCTAGAGGTAAGCCTTATTATAGAAACAGACTATTATTATAGGCTTACCTGTAGGTAAAAGTAAAAAAAGTGGTTTCCACTTAGGATTGGAGAAGAAGTGGTTTAACCTTAACCACTTAAAGACCAGCCGCTACTACAGCAGGTTGGCGCTCTTTGGTAAATCGCCATCATGGTACGTCGGCCACTTTAAGATTACTAGGGGGTGCCTGCGCCGAAAGTTGTGGCCGGCTGCTGCGATGCCTGCTGGCCACCTATGATTGTTTCTGAGAGAGACAGAATGGGGATCTGTTAATGTAAACAGATTCCCATTCTGTCAGGGGAGAATAGACAGATCGTTTGTTCCTAGTGATTAAGAACAGCGACCTGACGCCTCCTCCTACTCAAAACATTACCTTTACAGTTAGAAACACCTAACCCCTTGATTGCCCCCTAGTGTTAACCCCTTCCCTGCCAGTGACATTCATACAGTAATCAGTGGCTATTTTTTTTTTTTTTTAGCTCCGATCGCTATATAAATGTCAATGGTCCCAAAAAAAGTGTTCGATCTGTCCGCCGCAATGTTGCAGTCCTGCTAAAAATTACTGATCACCGCCATTACTAGTAAAAAAATAAATAATAATAAACAAAATGCCATAAATCTATCCCTTATTTTATAGAAGCTATTATTTTTTTACCAAAAATATGCAGACGAATACATACAGTGCCTTGCAAAAGTATTCACCCCCTTGGCTTTATACCTATTTTGTTACATTACAGCCTTTACTTCAATGTTTTTTTTTTTAATCTGAATTATATGTGATGAATCGAAACACAATAAAATTAGAAAAATATATACATAAAACTATTTTTCAGAAATAAAAAACTGATAATTGCCATGTGTGTATGTATTGCCACTTTTTTTTTATAAAGCCCATAAAAGCTATGGTGCAACCAATTACCTTCAGAAGTCACTTAATTTAGATTGTACACAGGTGGACATCATTTCACTAAGTGTCACATGATCTGTCATTACATATACACACCCTTTTGAAATACCCCAGAGGCTGCAACACCTGCAACGATTTTGCTTTTAAATGTCCTTATTTCTTCTGAGAAATCCTCACTTCCTGTTCTTCTGTCTGTAACTCCACACAGTAATGCAAGGCTTTCTCCCTGATGTGAAGAAAGCCTCTTGAGGGGGGAGGGGGCAAGCAGGAATGTCAGGACACTGTCCTCTTTGCAGATAGAGAAAGGAACTGTGTTGGTGGGCGTCCTGACACACTTGCTCACCCCCCACCCCCCTCAAGAGGCTTTCTCCACACAGGGAGAAAGCCTTGCATTACGGTGTGTAGTTACAGACAGAAGAACAGGAAGTGAGGATTTCTCAGAAGAAATAAGGATATTTAAAAGCAAAATCGAAGGATGAGGTAAGTGAAGGAGGACCGCACTAAGGTAAAGGAAGCTATTTAGGGATTTTTTATTTTTTTTACCTTTACAACCCCTTTAAGGTAACCATGGAGGAGTTCCACAGCAGAGACTGGAGTATCTGTACATAGGACGACAATATGCCATATGCTCCATAGAGTTGGGCTTTATGGCAGAGTGGCCAGAAGAAAGCCATTACTTTCATAAAAATAAATAAAAAGCCTGATGAGACTAAAATTTTACTTTATGGACATCAAAGAAAACGCTATGTCTGGTGCAAATTTAACACATCACATCACCCAAAAAAACACCATCCCCACAGTGAAACTGGGATATTCTTGAGCAAAACCTGTACCACTCTGTGTGATTTGAGGCTAGGACAGCCTTCCAGCAGGATAATGACCCCAAACACACTTCTAAAGAAACACTTGAGTGGTTTAACCACTTAACCCCTGGACCATATTTCTGGTCAAAGACCAGAGCATTTTTTGCGATTCGGCTCGGCGTCATTTTAACTGACAATTGCGCGGTCGTGCGACGTGGCTCCAAAACCAAATTGGCGTCCTTTTTTTCCCACAAATTGAGATTTCTTTTGGTGGTATTTGATCACCTCTGCGGTTTTTAGTTTTTGCGCTATAAACAAAAATAGAGCGACAATTTTGAAAAAAATATATATTTTTTAATTTGCTATAATAAATATCCCCCAAAAATATATAAAAAAAACTTTTTTTTTCCTCAGTTTAGGCCGATACGTATTCTTCTACATATTTTTCGTAAAAAAAAAAATCGCAATAAGCGTTCATTGAATGGTTTGTGCAAAAGTTATAGCGTTTACAAAATAGGGGGTAGTTTTATGGCATTTTTATTGATTTTTTTTTTTACTAGTAATGGCAGCGATCAGCAATTTTTTTCTTGGTACTGCGACATTATGGCGGACACTTCGGACACATTTTTGGGACCATTGGCATTTTTATAGCGATCAGTGCTATAAAAATGCATTGGATTACGTTAAAAATGCCACTGGCAGGGAAGGGGTTAACACTAGGGGGCAGGAAGGCGTTAAGTATGTTCCCTGGGTGTGTTCTAACTGTAGGGGGGTGGACTCACTAGGGGAAATGACTATTTGCTGTTCATACATTGTCAGGCATTTCTCCCCTGACAGGACCGGGAGCTGTGTGTTTACACACACAGCTCCTGGTCCTCGCTCTGTAACAAGCGATCGCAGGTGCCCGGCGGCGATTGGGCACGCACACGGGAGTTGGGGGTGAGCGGGGGGCGCGCGTGCCCCTATTGGCTGCTGGGCGAGGTGATGTTATATTACGTGCTCTCGCCCAGCAGAGCAGACCTGCTGTCCTATAACTGCGGCGGCTGGTCGGCAAGCAGTTAAGGTGAAACATGTAAATGTGTTGGAATGGCCTAGTCAAAGCTAGACCTCAATCCAATAAAAAATCTGTGGTCAGACATAAAGATTGCTGTTCGCAAGTGCAAACCATCCAACTTAAAGGCGCTGGAGCAGTTTTGCAAAAAGGAATGGGCAAAAATCCCAATAGTAAGATGTGGCAAGCTCATAGAGACTTATCTAAAGCGACTTGAAGCTGTGATAGACGCAAAAGGTGGCTCTACAAAGTATTGACTTTGGGGGGGGGTGAATCGATTTTCTGTTATTTTGTTCTATTTGTTGTTTGCTTCACAATAAAAAAAAAAAAAACATCTTCAAAGTTGTGGGCATGTTCTGTAAATGAAATTATGCAAATCCTCAAACAATTAAAAAAATGTTAATTCCAGGCTGTGAGACAACAAAACACCAACAAAAATACCTTTGCAAGGCACTGTATCGGCCTAAACTGCTGAAGGATTTTTTTTTTTTTTTAGGAATATGTATTATAGTAAAAAACTATAGTTTATCTTTTCAAAATTGTCTTTTTTGTTTATAGCTCCAAAAAAACGCACAGGTGATCAAATACCACCAAACGAAAGCTCCATTTGTGGGGGGGGGGGGGAGGACATGCATTTTGTTAGTTAGGACCAATGCTGCTGTTAAATGGATGTTCAGAGGCAGTTGGATGCTTCTTTCGTTCATTGACGGACACAGCACTTTACATTTTAACCTTAGAGTTATATCGCCACCTTCAGGAGAGGACTAGGCAGAACATGTAAAAACCAACAAAATTGCACAGTACCACCCAGGAGGCAGTCCCACTGGCTATAACCCCTCACCCTGCATTCAGCAGCTCAGTTTTTTTCTGCCTAGTGTAGGAGAAAGACCTAGCTCCCGGTGGGCACCATTGGTCCTGGAGATTTTTTTCCTGTTTTTCATTCCTGTGATCTACTATCAACAGCTGGGTGACAGACTGGATAATATAGATCCTGGTAGTCTTCCCCAGCCCGGCCATCGAGCGTAAGCAGGCCGTAGCTACGCGCTGGGTCGGCCACGACATGCCCCATTTAATCCAGGGGGTGGCTGGCGAGCTATATGCTCCGAGGCACACCTATGACTGGGCTACTGCTGTCCGTGTCACAGTGTACCGTGGCTGAACCATCAACCATCGGTTGATGGTTTTGTCCGTGGAATGCTGCCAGCATTCCCCGCAGGAGGAGTAAATATGGTTCCAACTGTTTTTGGCAGCCCCATTTAATCCAGGGGTGGACGGCGAGCTATATGCTCCTGTTTTTGGCAGGATGGAGTGGCTGGGCATTCCTTGGGAGGTCGACTAGGGGGTCCCTCACTCTATCTTTCTTCTCTCCCCATCCTTTCCCTTCTCCCCACGCTATGGGCTGCTGGGTGACTGAACCGGGCCTTGTTCTGAAGTCTCAAAGGATGCGGACCAGGACCATTCGGAGAGTGAGGATAACTCCGTGTCCGTGTCAGCGCAAGAAAGGACGCTAGTAGGAGCACTTATCACAGCAGTGCGGGATACCCTAAAGGATACGGCAGGGGCATCTACAGAGGTGTCGGTCCCCTTTTGGGTCCCACAAGCCGGCCCGCACGGCTAAGGTGTTTCCCTACCCAACTTACTTTGATACGTTTATCTACAAGGAAAGGAAACGCCCGCAGCGGGCCTTTTCAGTTTCGAAACGCATGGCTGTGCGTTATCCCTTTGAGGAAAGTTTCCTGAAAAAATTGACATTTCCCCCGACTGTGGACCTACCAGTATCCAGGTTGAATAAGTTAACCATGATTCCGGTGGAGGGGACCCCTGCTTTTAAGGACCCTCCTGACAGGAGGGCCGAGGCGGTTGCCAGGTCCATTTTTACGGTGGTGGGGTCAGCATTGCGGCTAGTGTTAGCCACGGCCCTGGTGTCCCAGACGCTTACAGAATGGGCTAAATTGTTGCACCGTAAGTTGGAGAAGCAATAGGCTTCCCCGGTCTGCATTGAACTGGCAGAACAGTTGGTGCATGGCCTTAAGTATGTCTGCGATGCAGCCTTAGATATGGCCCCTTGCTTTCTAGAGCCTCAGTATCTGCTGTGATGCTATGTCGCCTGATTTGGCTAAAATGTTGGTCTGCGGACCAGGCAGCAAAGAAGGCACTGGCGGATTTGCCCTTCCAGGGAGAGAGGCTATTTGGGGCCTCACTGGATGTAGCTGGCCAGCTAGAACCTGTCCTAGGTAGCTAATATAAACTACATGTATATACAGCTAGGCCTGCTAAGAACCTAATATAGAGCACATTTTTCTATGTGAGAGACAAAGGCAGAGTTATTTACTGTGATTTTGTGTTTGGATGTTATATAACAGTTGTATGTTGTGTTCACAGAAGCAAAAGAAAAAATATGCCTTTAAGAGTCATTTGTTTGTATGGGGCAGGAGGTAAGCAAAGTTATTCACGGTTTAATTCATACCAGCAAGCATAGAGTTAAGCTTTTGTGACTCATCACAGGCCTTGGCCCAATCACAGCCAATCTCACATTGAGCAGAGTCTTGACCAGTCACAGCCAGCTTTACATCCACTCTGTCTGGGAAGTTCCTAGTGCTGTACATGTGCTCTGCAAATTAGTTCATTCCACCACAGAGGACAGACAGAGACACACAGAGACATACGGAGATCAGTTCTTATGGGAGGGCAAAATTAGGTAATTATACAGTTATATATATGTTCTTATTGTAAATAGTGTGATTAGAGCTGTGTACTGATTTAGCTGTGTGTTCACTTGTAGTTCCACCAAACCTGAATCACTCATCACTCAGCAAACTAAGCTAACCCTGCAAACCTGAACCATATCAAACCCGAACTATATCAAACTTTCATACCTTCAAACCACAGTTATACCTTTCAGAGAAATCAGAGAATGCTTTGATAACTTACAGAGAGAGAGAGAGAGAGAGAGAGAGAGAGAGAGAGTGTAAATACTGAAGAAAGAACTATATCTACCATCTTATGTTAAATGTCAAGACTGAATATTTGAACCACCATTTTCTGTTATACTTTATTAATCACGTGTTTTTGTACATGGACTGTCTGCTGCAAAGCAGCAGTATTTTATGTGAAGTTATTAAAGAAGTTATTTTAAGCATTTGGTGTGCTCTTTAAACCTACTGCTTCCATAGAACGGCAATAGAGGAATTTCACAGTAATAGACAGTCTTGTTGGACTGAAAAGTCAGAGATATCACAATTCTTCTAATGCCACAGCGCATAAGGCACTTCATAGTGCTGCGCCTGCCACAGTGGAACTAATTATTCCCTTTGAGGGAAAAGCGATAGCGCTCCTCAACTTGCACAGTAAAGAGCGCATTTGAGCAGCGGAGCGCCAGCATATACCGCCGCGCAGCAACCGATCCCTGAGTTAAAAAGTAAAGACACCTCAGCGGAGCTACCATAGAGGCCATAAAAGTGTGTTTACTCAAACTGCAGCCGACTCTTAAAGTGGCAGAACGGCAAAGGCAAGATAGTCACGGAAATGCACCAATCCTCCTGCGACCCCTAGAGAGAGAAAAAGACGCATGGTGGGAGACCAAAGTCCAGACCTAGAGTGCCTGCACCGCCATCCATGAAGAGGCCACGTACTGCAGCCAGCTAGTTTCCCGCCACCAGGCCCAAAGTCATCACAGCTCATCACAGAGCATCGCAGCTCATCGCAAAGTCATTGCAGAGCATCGCAGGTCATCGCAAAGCATCGCAGCTTATCCCAAAGTCATCGCAGCTCATCGCAGGGCATCGCAGCTCATTGTAAAGCATCGCAAGCCAGCACAAGCTTTGCATCAAGAAAAGACAAGTCTCCTCTAAGACTGACATTTGTTCCAGCAACCTACAGATCACAGTATCCTCCTCTTCAGAAATAAGGTCAGAGCTTTCCTTTTATTACTTATCATTGCACATAGGCTTTGGCATAAAGAGACATTTTCGTGTTCAGGACTGTAAAGTAAACGAAGGACAGTTTGTAGTATACGGACTCTAAAGTATTTAAAGTGAAAGTAATTTATTGCCTGCATCTTTTACTATTGCATTTAAAGTGAAAGTAATTTATTGCCTGCATTTATTGTTATAGCAATTAAAGAAAAATGTCTAAGCCTAGTATTACCATGCCACTGTTAGAGGATACAAAGATAGATAGGATAGAGGGTGAAGAGCAAGTGAACCTGTCTGAGGTAGAAGAGTCTGATGCAGCGTTTGCCTTGCCCCAAACAAGTGAGCTAAGACGCTCAGAACGTATCAGAAAACCGACCCCAAAAAATGCAGGAAAATTTGGAGCAAGAAGCAGCATCTCACAGGTAAAACCTGCCTGTCCCCCCAGGATCAAGGGCGGCCATCCTTGTCAGGATAAGCTGCGTCGGTTCTAGCCCTGGGAATCAGCTCTCCTCACCCCAGACCACAACTGAGGCTCCCCCCCCTCCCCGCCGCTGGTTTCCCGGCTGTTTTTCGTTGGTCCGCGCCAGCCACGCTAGGTCCACGCCAGCCGCGGCTTAGGAAAGACCGCGGCCGCACCGCCACAGCACCCTGTATCGCCCCCTGTTTCACCCAGCACACCCCCCCTCACCCGTGGAAGTCCCCATCCACCTCCGATTCAGTCAACCACCCCCGCTTGGGCTTGGGCCCTGTGACAGACCGTCGGCCATCTTGGTACACCCCCCCCCCCAGCAGCAGCTACACCCTTCACCCCATCCCCGCACAATTCATCAGCATTTTGATCCAGGGTCTCAACCGATCGCCTCTTAGGGATCAGGAAGGATTTTTTTTCCCTGCCCAACATATTGGCACAGCTGGACCAGGGTTTTTTTGCCTTTCTCTGGACCAAAAAATAAATAAAGCTTGGAGAGAGGATTCAAGGAATCTGCTCCCCACCGCCACCTGACCAACAACCCCCCCCCCCCCCCCCCCCGGTGACGGGCCACTATGGCTAATCGGCAGTATTCTGCAGAAACCATCTGGGGCCTGAGGCAATTCGCCACAAAGCTGCCAGCCGTCACCAATAAGGCCCTAAGAATTGAGCAACTTTTGAGGATCGATCGACGATCAACAGTCAGAAAATTCAGCTACCCACCCCAACCCAAGCACATATCATGTGCTTTGATCAATACAAGATCGGCAGTAAGACACCGATTAGAAATCCACGATTTCATTCAACAACACAATTTAGACTGCCTCTTAATTACAGAAAGCTGGCTTACAGCCGGCTGTAACACCATTCTAGGAGAACTGGTGCCAGAAAACTACCGTATTATCTTTAAATTTTTCTTTATTATTTTGATCGTACCAAGTGACTTACAGATGGAAACCCATTCCTCTAACCGAGGAGCATTGGAGGAACATTATATACACATATATATATTTTAACAATGAAGTGAAGGAGAAACCCGATAATAAAAAAAATATATAATAAGGAGCACCCACACGAGTCCTGATCATATCTTAAACAGCAATAAAAGAAAAACGGAAATAGAGGACAGGAGGCACATCCCTGCCCCTCCCCTCCCTCCCCTCACGCTGGTCCCCATCTGGACCTCTAGTGGATCACGACTCCGTGGGTACATTGCCCTTCACCCCCTCACGCCGGCAAGTCCCCTCCTCCCCCCGGGGGGTCACTATGCCCCTCATAGGGAGGGGGGGGGAAACCGGCCCCTCAAATGTCCTCAATGCCCTAGCTTGCTACGCCAACTCCCTCCCTTCCCCCCCACCCCCCCGCCAGATTGACAAAAGAGAAAGAAGGCAAAAAAAAAAAAACCCCCACACTGACCCGTCTCTCTCACTCATCCCCCCCTCCCCGTCCCATCCCTGAATCCGGTCCCTCCTTATTGTGCATCCAGCAGAGCCCTCCCTTGTTCTGAGTATCTAAACTCGTTCCACTCAGCCCACGTTTCAGTATATACTTTACGTTTCTGTCTGGAGGTCCATACAAGGTCCTCCATTCTGTTCAAATCTTCGACTCTATTGAGCCACATCTTTACCGTTGGTGGTTGTTTATGTTTCCACATCCCTGGGATGCAGGCACGAGCAGCGTTTAAAAGGTGATTAACCAAAGAACTCCTGTATCTCTTTACCGTTAACTCCGAGTCCTGTAATAGGAAAAAGGGCCATTTGTCTGGTAGTTTGTCTTTACTAAATTTCTGCACTATACCCTGAACCTCCGTCCAAAAGTTCAGAATTCCTGGGCATAGCCAAAATATATGTAGCAAGGTTCCTTCTTCCTTGCCACACCTCCAGCATCTATCCGAAGTGTCTGGGTAGCACCTTTTTAATACTACCGGGGTACGATACCATTGAGATAGAATCTTGTAATTCATCTCTTGTGTTTTCGCACTGATTGACGATTCGAATATGTTCCGGAGTATTTTACTCTTTTGTTCTTCTGTAAAGGGTCTTCCCAGTTCCATCTCCCACCTGTTAAAAAAAGGAAGCTGAGAGTCCTCCGTCGGTGTGTTCAGTAGTTCGCTGATTCTTGAAAGGGTGTGCCGAAGCACTCCCTTACCACTACAGTACCCCTCAAATCTTGTTAGTTTACGTTCGTAACTTCTGGGGGGTTTTAGATTGTCCAAGAAATGCCGCAGTTGTAATGCTCTCCAGGTATCCAATCTATAAGGGAGCCCACCCTCCACCATTTCCCGCATACTATGCCATAGACCCTCCCTCGAAAAATGAGATGCTTGTATTAAACCCTGGTCTATTAGTCTATCAAAGGACCCCTTCTTCAGACCTGGTGTAAATTGTGGGTTCCCCAAAATTGGATAGAGTGGTGAGTCCAAAGTGGATAATACCCCTTTCCTAAATAGCCCATAGGCCACTTTCAATGTTGGGCCTATCAATGGATGTTTCTTAGTGAGTATCGGCAGGTCTCTATAGCACCACGCAGCCAGATAGAGTATGCTACTACATTGGGCCTGCTCCAAGCCCGGCCAAATTTTCTCCCCGCCATGTCTTCCCCAGTCTACCAGTCGGATTAACATAGCCGCCTGGTAGTATCTGAGGATATCTGGTGCCGATACGCCGCCCTCTCGAAAACTACCGTATTATAACGGAAAACAGAATAGGGCAAAGAGGAGGAGGGCTGGCGGTGATCCACAAGATTCACCTTGCGATTACTAAACCAGCCCTTCAGTACTCGCTTCTATTTATGGAAACCCTTACTCTGCAACTGCAAACAAACCCCCAGGAGACCTTCCACATTCTTCTCTGCTATAGGCCACCCGGGCCAAAATCGCAGTTTTTACCCTCTTTGATGGAGTTCATCTGCACTTACACCCTGAACAGCAAACACCTTTTGCTGCTTGGGGATTTCAATCTCTGGGCCAACTCCTCACAAGACCCCGTTGCCGACGCCTGTATCGACCACCTGGAAGGATTAGGCCTTCAGCAACTAGTATGTGGGCCCACACATGCTTCAGGTCACACGCTCGATCTTTTTTTCAGACTAAATCTGAAAATTAGTATTTTGGAAAATGAACCATTGCCATGGACAGATCACCATGCAATTAAATTCATAATTTCCAAAACTGCCCTATTAATAAAAACACCCAAGCCGGTGACAACACACTGGGCCAGATCTCAGAAGCTCCATTTGGAACTCTTCAAATCTACCTTGGGAAATAAAATTAAAACAATTCAACCATGTCAAACTGCCTCAGATACACTGAATGCCATAAATGCACCCCTACTACAGTCAGCCGACTTAGTAGCACCAGAACGCAAAGCCCTTACCCGGAAAAACAAGGCCGGCTGGTTCAAGGAGAACCTCTCCATCTACAAAGCAGCAACGAGAAAATACCACATAGAAATCTTCAAAGGCAAGAAAAAATATTTTTCCAAGGCTATCGTCAGCGCCCTAAATCGCCCCTGTGAACTCTTCAAGCTGGTCACGCAGACCATGAATCCAGGCTGTCTTGAAGCCCCCAACTCAGATACCCAAGAATTTTGCAATGAATTGTCGGATTTGTTTATAAATAAAATTGAGAGAATCAGGGAAAGCATTCCGCAAAACAATACCCCTGATCAACCACACAACACCCAGAGAAACTTTCTACAGCCAACAAAGTTCACTCTGGAACCTATCTCCATCGATGCCACAGAAAATATCATCGGCGCTTTGCGTAACAGCACATCGCCTAATGATGATATCCCCACTAAACTGCTGAAGGAATGTGCCGATATCCTGGCACCTCCCATCACGCAGCTTATAAACCAGTCATTTAAGGAAGGCATAGTGCCCTCCCTGCTGAAAAAGGGCACAATCCAGCCCATCTTGAAGAAACCTACCCTGGACCCCAAGGACCCAACGCACCGCCGTCCCATAACAATGCTAAACGTTTTCTCCAAGGTAATGGAGAAAGTAGTGGTATAACAGCTACAACAGCAACTAGATACCCACAACCTACTTGATCCATTGCAATCGGGATTCCGCCCCGGACACGGGACGGAAACAGCATTGCTCAAAATATGGGACGACGTTTTTGAGGCCGCAGACGAAGGAGAATCTTGTCTCCTGGTTCTGCTGGACCTAAGCGCAGCGTTTGACACGGTAGACCACAAACTGTTACTGACTCGGCTGGCTGAGGTAGCCAGAGTCACAGAAGGTGATTTACCATGGTTTTCCTCCTTTTTGGGAAACCGATCACAAACGGTGAAATTGGGACCGTTCACTTCTGAAAAACGCACGGTGTCATGTGGAGTCCCCCAAGGCTCACCCCTGTCACCGGTGCTCTTCAACATCTACCTTTGTCCTCTCTTTGAAATCATCAGTAGTCAACAACTACTTTATCACTTATACGCAGACGACACGCAACTGTATTTTCGCATTGTTAGATTTTGAATTTATTACTATTTTATGTGATAAACGTTTCTGAATCATTTGGGTTAAACATGGTAGCTTAGAGGACAGAAGAAGGTCAGTTGGTGTGTAGACTACATGTATTTTTGGAGTTCACGTCAAGATAATGGGAGGAGAAGAATTGCTTAATATACACAAGGGGGTGTTACATTTGAGGCAGAAACTTGTCACCTTTCTTGGAGCTATTCCAAAAAGAAATTGTGCTGAGCATGGCTTAAAAACAGTATAAGAACACATGTGATGTGCATAGCTAGGGAGGGAAGCTCTGGGGCCTTAGGGTCACCGGCCAGAGAGATGAGGGACCTCAGGGTCACCCGACCCGATGGGGGAAGGGGCTCTATCCAGCAGAGAAGATGTACCATCTAATTCCTGTTTCTGAAGTACCATCCTGCCATGTTTTACCAACTGCTAAGATGTAAGCATTTGACTGTTTGCTTGTCCTGTCTTGAAGAATTAAAACATCGTAATAATGAAGGAAACCTATGTCTGTATATTGGGAACTAAGCACCTGCGGGAGAAGGAGGTTTTTGACATATCGCATGACACGTGTTAGAGGACAGTCCTCTGTCTCTGTTATCAAAATATCTCTCCCCCACCAAATTTTACATTGTCGCGCCAGCCAGATTGATCAACTTTGTTCCTAAAGCCTTGAACAGGGGGAAATGGAAATGAAGACACAGAGATGTTTGTTCAAGTCTTGAAGAAAAAACGATCAAGCAACCTAGAAAAAGAGGTGTTTGTGTTCCATCAGACGATTGAAGGCTCAAAAACACATAAGGGTGAGTTTTTATGCTCTTTGTTTTCTCACCTGTTGATGGCTTGTAGCTTACAAGCAGAAGAATAAAAAACTAAGACTTACATGACAAGGCTGATGTGTCAGCTTTCTGGACAGAATGTTTCAAGATATCGTTCAAAATCCAGCGAGGACTTTCTGGTTATGGAGAAAAATCGTAAACGTTTACGTACGTGAAGATTCTGCCAAGAAGTTCCTAAAAAAGGTGAGAGTTCTCACAGAAGAAGTGTTGAAATAGGATCTAAAGCTTCACGTTATTTTTGAAGGCCACCATTGATGCACCAGGCAGATGTACTTTGGGTGAGCTATAATGAAGGTCGGATTTTTGATGATTTGGACAAGTCCAAGAGTACACTATACACTATACATTCCTTTCGCAAACACAAAAAGGAGAAAGACATTATTTATACGCACGCATCTTTACATTTGTTTACTTGAGGCCATTAATAGCCTAACTAAACATTTACACTTACAAGAGCCATAGGAAAAAGGCGAGCCAGAGAACTAGACAAGAACAACCAGAAAACTATTCTTCAAAGAAAAAGATAAGGACAATATTCTTCCAAGAAAAAGCAACGAACGAAGATAAAGCAACAAGAAGCAGCAACAAAGCCAAAGAAACGAACAAAAGAAACAGAAAAAGTTTAAAGGACATTGTTCATCTCTTGTTTTATTTTAAGTGTACACAGGAAAAATTATTCTAAACAAGGGGTAAATATGTTTTTTATATGAGTAGGTAACATGGGATGGTTAAAAATCTTAAAGTTCAGAAGTATATCCCTGTACTATCGGGAATTGGTGTATTACATATACATATATAGAATATAGCAGTAGTAGGGTAATTAATACCAGAGTGTAAAGAAGTTCTTTAAAGGAAACTAAGTTTAATGCTGCTTGTATATGTTTAGGAAAATTTTAGGCCTAAACAACAGAAATGTGTTATTACATGTCATTCAAAGCACAAACAAGAACAGAAGTTTAAAGGAAAAACTATTGATTAATGTAAAGAACTGTATACAATTCAGTTAATGGAAAACAGCAAGGTATTTAGTATTTAACAAAAATCCTACAGTTTTGGTTGCAGGATAAAATAATAAGTTAAGGATTGAGCATTTTTTACAAAAGATTCCAAACTTGGTTTTGGTTATTAAATTAAAAGTAGTAGATTGTTCTAATTTACTTACGTTTACCCAGGAAAAATATTAAAATATGAAAGTTTAGTTCAATCTAAAAGCAAATATTGTAGAGAAAACTATTGTTAAAAGTTTTTAATTGAGTAATAAGGGTAAGGACGATTGGTTGGTTGGAGTCATTTTCTCAGGGAAGCGCAGGTCGGTTCATGCGCAGGGACCAATCTGGGTTTTATGGGATTGTTCCGCTAAACAATTTTTTGTCATTGCTATAATCAAGAAACGTCATATTATAACGTTATGTACATGTTTTTTATCATATGTGCAAACCATATATGTTTAAAAAATGGTGAAAAAGGTTAAAAAGTTCCGAAAACGATAAAATGAGATTGTTAACAGATTGTATAGTGAATGGTAGCATGGTAGCTAAGACTGACTGTGACAGATCATTCTCTGGGAGTGTGACATGTAAAAGAATGTATCATTAACAGAGAAGCAGATGGTCAGTCATGCCATGACAGTTTTTTACTTCTATGGATCAGAACACATGTTAGTGTTTAAATCTTTTTTCAGAAATCTGAAATAAAGGTTCATGGATGTGAAAAATATGTTTAAAAAGGTATTACTAACTAAAGTAATTATTTTGAAATAAACACGTGGGTTTTGCACCATTTGTTTAGAAAAACTAAAAGGTGTTGTTTTAAGGAAAAGATTAGGTGTCAAAACAAGGCTTTGATGAAGCTTTGCCTAGTGACAGCTGGATGTTAAAAAGAAAGGTAGTTAAAGTATAAATACATTAAGGCTAAAATTATGCAGTGTAATAAAGCCACAGTTATGTAAGTAAATAATGCAAAAGTTACTTTATACATTTTTTTAGTGGATATTTATTGAGAGGGAATTTTGTGCTTTTAAAATGGATCCAGGAGGCACAGATGAAACTTTCTGGGTATCTGTCTACACTGAAAAATGATCTTAAGACATGTTTGTTTAGCAGTCAGAAGTGACAGAGCACATGTGGTTCAATCAATCATTGTATCATTGGTTCAGAAAAAGTACTTTAACATGATCAAGAGTCTTTTAGAAATAAGATATTTAGGAAAGCCCAACCTAAATGTTATTTTGCAAAATTAAAGCAATTATAAGTAAAGTATAGTAAAGAAAAATACAATAATATGGTAAAAATATTACTTTTACAAAATTTAAATTAGTCACACGATAAGCGGGGGACGATGAAAATTTTGTCTCAGTACAGACCGATAATGAAGATAAAATTCATTGTAAAGATAATTGATTCCAACAATAATGGATAGAGTTATTTTTAAATTAATATATTAATTTTTGTATACCCAGGTACCTGACAGATTGACTGACAAATTGATTAATTGATTTTTTGTTTAAACTAATGAAAGAAATTTTGAACTACTCATTATTAGAGCATTTTGTCATCAAACTTCTGAATATTGTTTTATTATGTTTATAGAGCAATTCAAAAGGGAAATAGTAACCTGATACTATTACAAAGTATTGAGAGATTTTGCAATCTATGTAGATTGATTATATTAGTTTTTTCACCTGCTAGAGGAGGATACAAGTATGTTTTTTCCTTTAGTTAATTTTTTTGATAAAATTAATTGAGGTAATTCTAGAAAAATTAATATATTTTTAATGAAAGCTAAGTTGTGAACTTTGTCATATTCCATTGAGTTGTTTTCAAACCATGGAATCAGATAATGATTTTTTTTTTCATTTTTATAGGACAGGTGATGAAGGACATGTATGCAATTTTAGTATTTGATAAAGTTTTTGTTTCTTATCATCTTTAGTACCCAGATATTATAGAACGCTACAATAGTTTTTTTAAGTCTAAATAGGGTAAGATGATTCAAGAAAAGGTAAATATTAGGTGACTTATTTACCTGTTATATTTTTTAGTTTAAAACTTTTTTTTAGACTAAGGGTTTGTTAATTTTTTGAGTTAATGACAGGATGAAGAATGTCTGTTCTTCTGTGTCTTTTGAGATTGGCATACATAGTTATTTCCAATCTGTTTCATAGGACAAAGTACAGGTGTAGGAATTTCAGAAGTTTGTTCAAAAAACATGGCTAGGCCTACTGAATAGAAATTATTTTTTTGTATAAGATTTCTACTTCTTATGAGTATGTTTCATAATTTATTCCAGTAGCTAAAGTTATGGTTATGAATTATAGATCTGAAGGTAACAGGGATACCTGCCAACTGAAATATCATTTGGAATTTCAACTTGGGAAGATTATTTTATTTTTTGGATTCTTCCATGACCATGAAACAAGCACAACTAAAATTCTATTTTGTTATTATTTCTAGTTTTTCAAAATTATTTTTTGATTATGTGATCAAGGATCATCATTTTTTGGTGAACTTAAATTATTATTGATATGGATTTAAAATCAAAAGTGACATATTGATCGGTCGATCATTATGTAAGGGGGAGTGGGAATGTAATTCTAATATAGGAATTTTTTTGAAATATGGAAAAATAGTTGTTCTATTTTGGTTTTAAAATCTTGTATAAGAATACATATTGATATACATAGAATTATTATTTCACATAGAATAATTAATTTTTTATTAATTTTTATAGAACACATAAGTGTAATGGATAGTTTGTTATTACAAGGATGTATAACAAAGTATACATTTGAAGTATTAATATTTTTAGAGTACATACAGTTGTGTATGGAAGATTTAAAGTGTCTAAACAAAATTATTGTTGAATTAAAAAAAATATGGAACGTTGAAAAAATAAATAAAATAAAGAGTTGCTTGCTGGTCATGGATGGATAGATAAATAAATTAAATGGATAGATAGATAAATAAATAGGAAAATAAATTAAAAGAAAGATAGAATATATAAAAATATGACAATCAAATAATGGGAAAGTTATGTTTTTATGTATCCACAGACAAGTAGATCACGTATTATGTTTATAATTGTTCAGTGTCAAGGATAATGTATAAAAAACTTATACTGTAGAAATTATTTGGTTATTTAAATTTCAAAAGAAATGCAAGACATTTTATTTATTAATTAATAATTTAATATTATACAGTAATATAATCTGATACAAAGATATTTATTTTTTCTTTATGATAAAATACTTATATGATATGGTTAAAGTTATAAAAACTAAAATTTATGGAGGTAAAGGAAGAAAATTTTAATAATTTAGATGGAGAATAAATTAAAATTAATTAATATTATAATAATTTATAGTTTCTTAATGGAATGAAATGGTTAAATATTTCACAGGAATATCTCAGAATTTTGGAAAAAGTTTATGTACAATATCTGAAATGTTAAATTGTATTGTTTGTATTGGAAACAAGAGAATCAGAAACATTTATTATTTAAGATGAATGCACTTATTTTGTTTGTTAATTACAGTGCATTAAGGGGGAATTGTTAGATTTTGAATTTATTACTATTTTATGTGATAAACGTTTCTGAATCATTTGGGTTAAACATGGTAGCTTAGAGGACAGAAGAAGGTCAGTTGGTGTGTAGACTACATGTATTTTTGGAGTTCACGTCAAGATAATGGGAGGAGAAGAATTGCTTAATATACACAAGGGGGTGTTACATTTGAGGCAGAAACTTGTCACCTTTCTTGGAGCTATTCCAAAAAGAAATTGTGCTGAGCATGGCTTAAAAACAGTATAAGAACACATGTGATGTGCATAGCTAGGGAGGGAAGCTCTGGGGCCTTAGGGTCACCGGCCAGAGAGATGAGGGACCTCAGGGTCACCCGACCCGATGGGGGAAGGGGCTCTATCCAGCAGAGAAGATGTACCATCTAATTCCTGTTTCTGAAGTACCATCCTGCCATGTTTTACCAACTGCTAAGATGTAAGCATTTGACTGTTTGCTTGTCCTGTCTTGAAGAATTAAAACATCGTAATAATGAAGGAAACCTATGTCTGTATATTGGGAACTAAGCACCTGCGGGAGAAGGAGGTTTTTGACATATCGCATGACACGTGTTAGAGGACAGTCCTCTGTCTCTGTTATCAAAATATCTCTCCCCCACCAACATTTAACACGCATCTGAGAGTTATCTCAAACTCAACAATTCCAAAACAGAACTTCTTCTGTTTCATGCCAGTCGCAAGAGTCAACTGGCAACAACCTGGACACCTCCGCCCATTCTGGGCCAGATCATCACCCCTAGCTCCAAAGTCAAAAGTCTCGGGGTCATCTTTGACTCCTACATGACCCTAACCCTACTACGCAGACTTATTCCATTTATTCCCAAAGAAGACATAGCAGTCGTGGTGGGAACAATTGTGAACTCCAGACTGGACTATGCAAATGCCCTTTATCTCGGGCTCCCTAAGTACCAAATCACTCGTCTGCAAGTCGTTCAAAATACGGCTGCCAGACTTGTGACTGGAAAAAAAACCTGGGAATCAATCTCACCTTCACTGAGATCTCTTCACTGGTTGCCAGTAAAAGACAAAATTGCTTTTAAAGCACTCTGTCTGACACATAAGTGCATCCATGGGAAGGCTCCGCAATATCTTTGCGATAAAAGAGAAGCCCACAATCCCAATCGCGTTCTGTAATCCGCCGACCAAAATTTGGTCAAGGTACCCAAAGCCAGATACAAGTTCAAAGGAGAAAGAAGGTTTGCTTTCCAAGGTCCCAGACTATGGAACGCTTTACCAACCAGCATTCAGTTGGAGGAAAACCACCTGACCTTCAGAAGACGGATAAAAACTCTGCTCTTTTGAGGTTATGAGATACAGGAACAACGAGCGCCCAGAGGCGATTTAGTTTGCATGTGTTGCGCTATATACGTTTTTTCATTCATTTATTCATTCAGCATTAAATGTAAAAAGGTTCATCAGAATATATGATAGGTGGAAAATATACATTACAGATGCTCGTAGAAAGCTAAAGCAAGATAGTATAAAAGAAAACTTGAGTGATCTGGTAGAGACGATAGAAGAATCTGAATCAGAGCTTATGGCAGTGTATGTCAATCTGCGGTCATCCACGACACCTACTCAGGATATTGTAAGGAACATGGACACATGTACTGCAGTCACTGAAGATTTAGTAAAGCTCATGGCAGAATTATCATCTGAAGCCAACTATGATGAAGTTAAGGCGAGAAAGAGAATGAACGAGCTCTTCACAAGAGACTATGCTAGGTCCTTAGGGGGAACCACAATCTCAAGTGGGACTTCCTTCACTAGCAGAAGTGCCAGTCACACATCAGAGTCCTCAAGTACTCTAGCCAAAAGAAAGGAACTTGCTGAACAACTTGCTGTCAAGAAAGCAGAAATCGAGATGGAATCTGCCATTGAAGCGTCTACAAATAGCCGAAAGGGAGGCACAGCGCCATCAAATGGAAGCTCAAATGGAGGCACAGCGCCATCAAATGGAAGCTCAAATGGAGGCACAGCGCCATCAAATGGAGGCACAGCGCCATCAAATGGAAGCTCAAATGGAGGCACAGCGCCATCAAATGGAGGCACAGCGCCATCAAATGGAAGCTCAAATGGAGGCACAGCGCCATCAAATGGAAAGTCTGGAAAGACTGAAAGAAGTTAAGATTATAGAAGCCAGACTAAGAGTACACGAAAAGGACATGAATGGTAGTCATAGGTCCAAATCTGTACATAGTGATGAAGCAGACTCCTACTCACCTCCATACATCCAGGAGAATGAAAAGAAACCTCCAGTATGTAGTGAAGGAAAAAGTCATTGCCATTCCATCCCTGCTCAGAAAGACGAAAAGAGAGACTCACTTAATTTAGAACTAAGTGAAAAGATAAAACAGGATAATTTTACTCCTAGATGTCACTACAATGATCAGGAGAATGTTGCAACTATTATCCCAGCAGGACGGCAGAGAACAGTCCCAGCAAGACTTCCCATTCCAGAACCTACTGTATTTTCAGGAGACATACTGAAGTTCATAGAGTGGAAGGCAAGTTTTGAAATGATCATTGAGCATCATTGTTCCAGACCAGTTGACAAGTTATTCTACCTTCAGAGATATGTTGGTGGAGAAGCAAAGAAAGCCCTTGAAGGCAACTTCTATAGAACAGACAAAGAAGCCTATAAGCAGGCCTGGGAAAAGTTAAATGCAAGATATGGTCATCCTTTCTTGGTACAATGAGCCTTTAGGGAGAAATTGAATAACTGGCCTAAAATAGGTCCCAAAGAACACTTCAAACAAAGAGTGTGGTGATTTCCTGCAAGCATGCAGCAATGCCATCCCACATGTACGAGGACTAGATATACTGAACGACTATCTAGAAAATCACAGGATGCTAGCCAAGCTACCTGAAGAAGTGGCTTCTAGATGGAATCGCTATGTGACTGAACAGTTAGATCTAAATAAGGACTTCAGAAGTTTTGAAAAGTTCTCTGAGTTCGTTAATAAGGAAGCACGAATGGCATGTAATCCAGTAACAGCATCTTATGCCTTAAAATCCTTAGAAGAAAGGCCTGCGAGAGATACAAAACGTGCAAGAGCAACTAGCTTTGCAATCAACACAGCAGCTAAAGGTCTAGATACCTGCGAAAGCAAGCTTAAAGTCACTACTGGGTTCAGTAAAGAGTCAGAACCGACAAATCCTCAGACTACCTTTAAGTGTATGTTCTGTGGAGAGAACCACTCCATACACAAGTGCCAACAATTGAAAGAGAAGTCCTCAAATGAAAAGAAAAAAATTGTACTTGATAACCAACTGTGTTTTGGATGCTTAAGAAAAGGCCATGTTACAAAGGAGTGTAAGAAAAAGGCTACATGCAGCGTCTGCAAAGGACGCCATCCTACACCACTACATGAAGAACGTCCAAAGAAGGATGAATCCTCAATACCTAAAGATGCTGAGGAAGAAAAGAAAGTATCAGTATTCTCTTGCAGAATAAGGGAAGGAGAAAGCAACGGCACATCAATGGTTGTACCAGTGTGCATTTCAAATCCTAAAAGGAGGAACAAGAAGGTATACGCCTATGCACTACTGGATGCCCAAAGCGACGTCACCTTCATTGATCAAGACATCTGCAAGAAATTACAAGTGGCTACAGAACCAGTGAAGCTTAAGCTCACCACAATGACAGGGATGGGCACATTAGTGAACAGTCAAAAGGTTAAAGGACTGAGAGTTAGAGGACTTCATTCAAACCTCACATTAAATCTACCTCCATCTTATACGAAAGACGACATACCTCTAGATCGAGATCGTATACCTACCTGTGAAACAGCCAATAAATGGGAGCACCTATCTATCATATCTCATGAGATGTCCCCGCTGAAGGAATTTGGTGTCGGACTGTTGATAGGCTACCTCTCGTGGTACCAAAGCTTCGGGACAATCGTAATCACAGGAGGTAAGGGTGAACCCTACGCTGTTCGAACTGATCTAGGATGGGGTGTTGTTGGAGGAAAACAGCAGATTGCAAACTCAAGACAGGTGACAGGATTGTGTCATCGAATATCTGTCCAAGAGCTACCAACTGTAAGTTCAGCAAAGGTAATCAAGATCCTTGAATCTGACTTTGCAGACATAAGTTCTGAAGAAAAGAGTGTATCCCAAGAAGACATAAAGTTCGTACACACTCTAGAAGTATTCAACAGAATCAACAAGGTTATCTTGAAATGCCCTTACCCTTCAGAGAACGACCTCGTCTGCCAAATAACAGAAATCTTGCCCTAGCAAGATTGAAATGCTTGAAGAAAAAGATGGGAAGAGATCTCAAATTCAAGCAGGATTATTTGAAATTCATGGAAGGCATCCTTGAAGAAGGACATGCAGAGAAGGTTAATAACCAACCTAAAGGAGGAGAAGTGTGGTACATCCCACATCAAGGTGTTTACCACTCAAAGAAACCGGATAAAATTAGAGTAGTATTTGATTGCTCAGCAAAGTATGGTGGTGTTGCATTGAATGATCATCTACGTGTGACGTTGAAAAAATGTTCCACCAGTTCCATGTGAAGAACGAAGATAGAGACTTCCTGAGGTACCTATGGTGGGAGGACGGAAATACAGATACAGAGCCAGCAGAATACAGAATGAAAGTACATTTGTTTGGAGCAGCATCGTCTCCAGGTTGCGCCAATTATGGTATGAAGTTCTCTGCTAATAAAAATGAAAAGGATTGTCCATCAGAAGCAAATTTTCTTAAGAAAAACTTCTATGTAGATGATGGTCTTATAAGTCTAGAATCCACAGAATCTGCAATCAAATTAGTAAAGGAAAGTCAAGAATTATGCTCAAAAGGAAACCTGCGCCTTCACAAATTCATCTCAAACAGAGAGGTACTGGAATCCATCAGTGACTCTGAACGTGCATCAACAATGAAGAATGTAGATCTCAATTATGATCATCTTCCAGTTCAGAATGTACTTGGCTTGGGATGGAATGTAGAGAACGATGAGTTCTTCTTCTTTGAAGTATCCTTTGAAGAGAAAGTTGCAACCAGACGTACCATTCTCTCTGCAGTGGCTTCTATATATGATCCACTGGGATTCTTGGCCCCAGTAATCTTCAAAGCAAAAAAACTACTACAAGGATTATGCAGACGGAAGTTGGGATGGGATGAACCCATACCTGAAGATTGAGGCCAAGGTGGGAGACTTGGATAAGAGACTTGCAAAATTTGAAAGAAGTTCGGATACCCAGATGTTTTGTACCTCATGATTTCGGAGAGTACAAGAAAATAGAACTTCATCACTTTTCAGACGCCAGTAGTTATGGCTATGGTCAGTGTTCCTACATCAGAGTGATAGGAGAAGGAAAAATACATTGTGCCCTGGTTATATATTTTTGGACACACTCACAAGTTGTCCTAGGATACATAAACAATGAAGCTCGAAGATTCCTTGTCTTTGTCGTCAACAGAGTTCAGAAAATTCGGGAAATGACAAACCCGGAACATTGGCATCACATTGATACAAAGCATAACCTGGCAGATCATGCTTCAAGAGGTCTGAATGTAACAGAATTGAAACATTCAAATTGGTTCACCGGTGCAGAGTTCCTTTGGGAAAAGGAGATCATACCCAGTGAAGGTTACACAGAATTGTCTATGGGTGATCCAGAAGTAAAGGTTGTACAAACATTAAGCACTGCTGCCAAATGTCAAGATGACATACTTAAAAGACTAGCCAGATGTTCAAAATGGAATACGGTCATAAACATAGTAGCTCGAATTCAACGTTTGGCAAAGGGAATCAGAAAGAAGGAATCATTGAACGTAGAGGAAAGAATGAAAGCTGAAGAAACAGTCATAAGACTCATTCAACAGAGATTCTATAGTGAAGAGTTGAAGAGACTTAGTCAAGAACCTAAAAGGCTTCCTAACAACCACCCACTGTACAAGCTCAATCTTGTTCTACAGGATGGTATACTGAAGGTGGGAGGGAGACTGGAAAATACATGGTTACCCAGCAGAGTGAAGCATCCAGCAATTCTACCCAAAAATTCTACTTTCATAAGATTGATTATTGATTACTACCACAACAAATCCTTGCATCAAGGAAGAAGTTTTACCCAGAACTGTTTGAGAGAAGGTGGTTACTGGATAGTGAAAGGAAGCAAAGTTATAGCAAAGTATATAAATAAATGCGTAATCTGTAGAAAGGCACGTAGACCTACCGAAGAACAAAGAATGGCAGATTTACCAGTAGATCGTGTAAACCCATCATCACCATTTCTTTATAGTGGAATGGATTGCTTCGTCCCATTCATCACCAAGCAAAACCGCAAGGAGTACAAGAGATATGGACTAATATTCACATGTCTAAGCTCCAGAGCAATTCACCTGGAAATGTTAGAAGATATGTCAACTGACGCATTCATCAACGCCTTGAGATGTTTCATAGCCATTAGAGGTACTGTCAGAGAGCTTAGATCTGACCAAGGATCTAATTTTGTCGGGGCAAAAAATGAGTTGAAGAAAGCTCTAAAGGAGATGGATAAAGGAAAGGTAACTGAGTACTTGTCACAGAATCAATGTGACTTCCATATGAATGCTCCACATGCAAGCCATACAGGAGGAGTTTGGGAAAGACAAATCAGAACTGTAAGAAATGTGTTAAGTTTCAATGTTGAAAAATAACTCTGGAAGAATGGATGATGCTTCACTTATTTTATTCTATGAAGTAATGTCTATTGTTAACAGTCGTCCACTTACAGTTGACAACATCAATGATCCAACAAGTTTGGAACCTTTAACTCCTAACCATCTACTTCACCTTAAGTCTGATTGCACACAATTACCGCCTGGCAAATTCACCAAAGAGGATTTATATGCCAAAAAGAGATGGCGAAGAGTTCAATATCTATCGGAACAGTTTTGGAATAGATGGAGGAAAGAGTACTTTGCCATTTACTTCTCAGCGTAAGATTGGCTAACACCAAGGAGAAATGTCCAAGTTGGTGACATACAGTAGTATTAGTGAAAGAAGAAGATTTACCTAGAAGTCAATGGAAATTGGCCAAAGTTCTAGAAGTTCAAAAAGATGAAGACAAACTAGTAAGAAGAGCGTTGTTATAAATAGGAGACTAAAAACTTGACAAAAAGGGACAACGTCTCACTACTCCACTCAAGTTGGAACGTCCTATACAGAAGTTAGTTGTTCTATTAGAGAGTGATAAAAGACACTTGGAAAGTTGAGAACCTGATAGAAAATTCTCCAAATTCATGTTCACATCCTACTATAGGGAACAAGAATTATAGGTAATTTTGGTGGGAGTGTAGCTGGCCAGCTAGAACCTGTTCTAGGTAGCTAATATATCCTACATGTATATACAGCTAGGCCTGCTAAGAACCTAATATAGAGCACATTTTTATATGTGAGAGACAAAGGCAGAGGACTGCGATATTGCGACGGACACTTTTGACACATTTTTGGGACCATTCACATTTATACAGCGCTCAGTGCTATAAAAACGCACTAATTACTGTATAAATGTGACTGGCAGTGAAGGGGTTAACACTAGGGGGTGAGGAAGGGGTTAAATGTGAGTCCTGGGTGTGTTCTAACTGTGTGGGGGGAGGGGGGTGACTGGGGGAGGTGACCGATGCTGTCTCCCTATGTACAAGAGAAACAGCATCTGTCACCTCTCCCTGACAGGACGTGGAGCTCTGTGTTTACACACAGAGCTTCACGTCCCTGCTCTAAAACTGCCGATCAGCGGGTACCTGGCGGACATCGCGACCGACAGGCACGCGCATCGGCATTTCGGGGACGCGCCGGGTGCGCGCGCGCGCCCCCCAGTGGCCGGAAAAACCGATGCCGTCAATTGACGGCAGCTTGGATATTCAGATCCCCTAAGCTGCCGTCAATTGAGCATATGCGGGGCCGCAAGTGGTTAAGGTAACTCTTTGTCATCCAGTTTTCTATCAAAGAGAGGCAGTTCTTTACACTGAGATGATGATCCTTTTTGTTGCAGATGCGAAAATACAATTGTGTGTCATCTGCATAAGAGTGATAAAGTAGTTTTTGGCTACTGATGATTTCGAAGAGAGGGCGGAGGTAGATGTTGAACAGCATGGCCAACAGAGGGGATCATGACACCGTGCGTTTTTCAGAAGTGAACGGTCCCAATTTTACTATTTGTGATCGGTTTTCCAGAAAAGAGGAGAACCATGATAGATCACCTTCTGCGACTCTGGCTACTTCAGCTAGCCGAGTCAGTAGCAGTTTGTGATCTACCGTGTCGAAAGCTGCACTTAGGTCCAACAGAACTAGAAGACAAGATTCTTCTTCGTCTGCGGCCTCGAGAGCATCATCCCATATTTTTAGTAGTGCTGTTTCCGTCCCGTGTCCGGGCCGGAAACCGGATTGAAAAGGATCGAGCAAGTTATGGGCTGTTGTACCACTACTTTCTCCATCACTTTAGAGAAGACATTTAGGCCTGTTATGGGACAACGGTGTTTTGGGTCTTTGGGGTCGAGGGTGGGTTTCTTTAAAATAGGTTTAATTATACCTTGTTTTAAGCTGGTGGGCACTATACCTTGGTTTATAGGGCGGGGTGATATTTGGTGGGCACTATACCTTGGTTTATAGGGCGGGGTGATATTTCGTAGGGTATCAATGATGTTTTTTGTGGCCTCGATGGAAATGGGTTTTAAAGTGAACTTTGTTGTTTGTGGGGAATTTGTGTGGGCATTAGGCGTATGACTAAAGGGGGGGTTGATGGGAGTTGTATTTTGCTGAATGCTTTCACAGATTCGCTCAATTTTGTTGATGAAATAATCTGATAATTCATTGCAAAATTCTTGGGTATCAGAATTGGGGGCTTCAAGACAGATGAGATTCATGGTCCCGGTAACTATCTTGAAGAGTTCGCGGGGACGGTTTAGGGCATTGGTGATATTGGAGAAATGATTTATTTTGGCTTTGAAGATTTCTTTATGGTATTTTTTTGTTATTAGCTTGTAGCTGGTATAGTTTTCCTCAGAAGAGCTTCTTTTCCAGGCTGCTTCCGCTCTTCTGCGCTCTTGTTTCAGCAACGACAGCTGGTCATTAAACCAGCTGGAGTTGTTTTTCCGGATGCAGGTTTTGCGTTTGGGCGCTACTAAGTCGGCTGACTGTAGTAGAGCCGTGCTTATGGTATCCAGTGTTTCTGTGGCTGTTTGATATGGTTGAATTGTTTTTATTTTATTGCCTAATGTGGTTTTGAAGAGCTCTTTTGCGATCTAGTCCAGTGTGTTGTCACCGGTTTTGACGTTTTTGTTAAGGGGGCGTTTACGGTGATTGTGAGTTTAATTGCATGGTGGTCTGTCCATGGCAACTGTTCATTTCTTAGAATGTTTATTTCCAGATCTTGTCTGAAAATAAGATCAAGCGTGTGACCGGAAGTATGTGTGGGCCCACATACTAGTTGCTGCAGACCTAATCTTTCCAGATGGTCAATGCAGGCATCGGCAACAGGATCCTGTGTGGAGTCCAGAGTGTGCAGTCAGACACCGAGAGAGCAGGACGCTCTCAAACGAGTCACTCTCTCAGGGATAGTGCAGGGTCCTCCCCACTGTGCGGTTCCAGGCCTCACAGACAGGCAGGCAGGATTTCCACCTCCCTGTCATCTATCCACCTGCCACTGGCCACTCGGACAAGCTCCTCTCCCCCCTCCAGGACTTCCACGGCTTTCCCCCGGTTCACCTGACCTGGTAAGCCACTCCTTGGGAGCTGCAGGCGGCCGTCCTTCTCAGGACAAGCCACAGTAGCTTCCCCCAATCCCCACGGCTCTTCCCCTCTCCTCACCCCCATACCCCTACCCCCGCTCGGGCGTCCTTTCCACCAGCCATCCCCACAAACCGCCGCTACCCTCGGGCGCGGTGTTTTTTTTTCCCTCCGCGCCGGTCGGTGGAGATTCGCGGCAGCCGCGACTCAGGAAAGGCCGCGGCTTCATCCGCGGCCTAGCGGCGCGCCGCTCCCCACCCCCCAACAGTCGGCACTATTTCACAAATCGGGCCAGAAAGCCCCCCCCCTACCCCAGCAGAGCCCCCTTGCCCTCCGATCATCTTTTTTTAGCCCCCCAGGCGCCACTCAGCCTGGTACCCCCCCAGCCTGGATCCTGCTACCAGGTCGGCGGCCATCTTGCTCCACCCAGCCCTATCTCCCCCCTCTCAAATTCATTAAAACTTGATCCAGGGCTTAACCCGATCGCCTCTCTAGGGGTCAGGAAGGAATTTTTTTCCCTACCACAGCATATTGGCGCAGCGTGGTCAGGGTTTTTTTGCCTTCCTCTGGACCAAGCCAGGATCAGAGGATTCAGTTATCCTTGTGAATCCACCCCCCCCATCCCTTGGTTCCACGGCGGCCATGGTTAATCGGCAATACTCGGCGGAGAACATTTGGGATCTGGGTCGATTTGCCGCAATTCTGCCGGCCGCCACCAAAAAAGCCCTAAGAAATCTGCGACTTTTGAGGATCGATCGACGATCGACTGCCAGAAATCGCAGCCATTTACCCCAGCCTAAGCACATATCATGTGCTCTGATCAACACTAGATCGGCAGTAAAACACCAATTAGAAATCCATGATTTCTTATTGCGACATGATTTAGACTGCCTCTTTATTATAGAGAGCTGGCTCACAGCCGACTAACACCATTCTAGGAGAATTGGTGCCAGAAAACTACCGTATTATAACGGAAAACAGAATAGGGCAAAGAGGAGGAGGACTGGCGGTGATCCATAAGACGCGTCTTGTGATCACAAAACCAAGCCTCCAAAACCCTCTTCCATTCATGGAAACCCTTACTCTTCAACTGCAAGTAAACGGCCAGGAGACCGTCCGGATTCTACTCTGCTATAGGCCACCCGGCCCCAAGTCGCAGCTGCTCCCATCTTTGACGGACTTTGTCGCCACTTATACCCTGAACAGCAAACACCTTTTGCTGCTCAGGGACTTCAACCTCTGGGCCAACTCCCCGCAAGACCCCATTGCCGACGCCTGCATCGACCACCTGGAAGGATTAGGGCTTCAGCAACTAGTATGTGGGCCCACACATGCTTCAGGTCACACGCTCGATCTTATTTTCAGACAAGATCTGGAAATAAAAATCTTGGAAAATGAACCATTGCCATGGACAGATCACCATGCAATTAAATTCATTATTTCCGAATTCCCCCCCTTAACAAAAACATCAAATCCAGTGACAACACACTGGACCAGATGTCAGAAGAAGCTCCACTCGGAACTCTTCAAAGCCACGTTAGGGGGAAAAAATAAACACAATTCAGCCGCATCAAACAGCGGAAGAAACACTGGAGGCCATAAACACAGCACTATTGCAGTCAGCTGACTTGATAGCGCCGAAACGAAAGACCCAGATCAGGAAAAATAACTCCAGCTGGTTCAACAACCAGCTGGCATACTGAAGCAAGAGCGCAGAAGGGCAGAAGCAGCCTGGAAAAGAAGCTCTTCAGATGAGAACCTCTCGATCTACAAGGCAATAACCAGAAAATACTACAAGCAAATCTTCGAAGCCAAGAAAAACTATTTTTCTGAGGCTATCAACGGTGCCCTAAACCGCCCCCGCGAACTTTTCAAGCTGGTCACTCAGACCATGAATCCAGGATGTCTTGAAGCCCCCAACTTGGATACACAAGAATTTTGCGATGAGTTATCGGATTGCTTCATTAACAAAATTGAGGCAATCCGGCAAAGCATTCAGCAAAACAATTGCTCTCCCAGCCCCCCCCCCCGTAGTTATTTACACAGCACCGGCAGTAATTCACCACAGTTAGGTGAGTTCACGCTGGAACCAATCTCCATTCAGACCACAAAAAATATCATCGGCACTCCGCGCAACAGCACTGCGCCAAATGATATTATCCCCACCAAACTGCTGAAGGAATGCGCCGACATCCTGGCACCTCCTGTCATGCAGCTTATCAACCAATCCTTCAGGGAGGGCATAATGCCCTCCCAGCTGAAGGAGGGCTTTATTCAACCCATCTTGAAGAAAGCCACCCTGGATCCTAAGGATCCACTCAACTGGCGCCCCATAACAGGCCTAAATGTTCTCTCCAAGGTAATGGAGAAAGCAGTGGTACAGCAGCTGCAACAGCATCTAGATACCCACAACTTACTCGACCCATTTCAATCAGGATTCCGTCCCGGACACGGGACGGAAACAGCATTGCTTAAGATATGGGACGACGTTCGAGGCCGCAGACGAAGGAGAATCTTCTCTTCTGGTTCTGCTGGACCTAAGCGCAGCCTTTGATACAGTAGATCACAAGCTATTATTGACTCGACTGGCCAAAATAGCCAAAGTCGCAGAAAGCGATCTATCCTGTTTCTCCTCTTTTTTGGAAAACCGATCGCAAATAGTGAAGCTAGGACCCTTCACTTCTGAACAACGCACATTATCGTGCGGGGTCCCTCCAGGATCTCCCCTATCGCCAATGTTATTCAACATCTATGTGCGTCCTTTTTTCAAAATCATCAGCAGCCAAAAACTTCTCTATCATTCATATGCAGACGACACGCAACTGTACTTCCGCATTTGCAATAAAAAGGATCACCACCTCAATCTAGAGACTTGTCTCTCTTTGATAGAGGACTGGATGACAAAGAGTTATCTCAAACTCAACGGAGCGAAAACAGAACTTCTTCTGTTTCACGCCAAGCGTAGGAATCAATCGGCAACAACCTGGATCCCCCCGCCCATTCTGGGCAAAATCATCACCCCTAGCGCCAAAGTTAAAAGTCTTGGGGTCATCTTTTACTCCGACATGACAATGAACGCACAAATAGGGTCAGTAGTCAGCGGATCTCACCATCTGCTGTGCCTACTACGCAGACTCACGCCTTTTATTCCCAAGAAAGACATAGCGGTCGTGGTGGGAGCAATTGTAAACTCCAGACTGGACTATGCAAATGCCCTTTACCTCGGACTCCCCAAGTACCAAATCGCTCGTCTTCAAGTCGTTCAAAATACGGCCGCCAGACTTGTGACTGGGAAAAAACCCTGGGAATCAATCTCACCTTCACTGAGATCCCTTCACTGGCTATCAGTTAAAGACAGAATCACCTTTAAAGCTCTCTGTCTAACGCATAGATGTATTCATGGGAATGCTCCCCATTATCTATGCGAAAAATTAAAAGTTCACAATCCCAATCGTATTCTACGATCCACCAATCAAAATCAGCTTCAGATACCGAAAGCCAGATACAAGTCCAAAGGAGACAGGAGATTCGCTGTCCAAGGTCCCAGACTATGGAACGCCTTACCAGCCAGCATTCGGCTGGAGGAGAACTACTTAGTCTTCAGGAGAAAGATTAAGACTCGTCTCTTTTGGTCTCAAAGGAGACAGGAACAACAAGCGCCCAGAGGCGATTTACTTCGCATGTGCTGCGCTATATACGTTTTTTCATTCATTCATTCAGTTGGCCCAGAGTTTGAAGTCCCCGAGTAGCAAAAGATGTTTGCTGTTTAGGGTGTAAGTGGACACGAACTCTGTCCAAGGTGAAAGAAGCTGCGATTTTGGACCGGGTGGTCTATAGCAAAGAAGAATATGGACGGTCTCCTGGGGATTTGTTTGGAGTTGCAGAGTGAGGGTTTCCATGAATGGAAGAGGGTTCTGAAGGGCTGGTTTAGTGATCGCGAGATGAGTCTTATGGATCGCCGCCAGGCCTCCACCTCTTTGCCCCACTCTGTTTTCTGTTATAATGTGATAGTTTTCAGGAACCAGTTCACCTAGAATGGTTTTACAGTTGGCTGTAAGCCAGCTTTCTGTGATAAAGAGGCAGTCTAAATCGTTTTGTAGAATGAAATCATGGATTTCTTGACGATGTTTTACGGCCGATCTTGTATTGGTCAAAGCGCATGATATGGGCTTAGGTCGGGGTAAATATGTGTAGTTTTTAGCTGTTGATCGTCTATTGATCAACAGTTGTTCATTCCTTAGGTTTTTTTTGGTGACGGCTGGTAATATAGAGGCGAATTGCTTTAGGCCCTAAATGAATTCTGCAGAGTATCTCAGGTTTGACATAATTGCAGATAGACGCCGGTGAGGTGATTTAGACAGGGGAGGGGGGTAGATCCTAATGGGATGGGAGATTTCCAAGTGGGTACCCCACTCTTCGACCTTCCCACCCCGATTGATCCAGAGGAAGGCGAAAAACCCTTAGCCGTGCTATGCCAATCTGCAATGGCCAGGGAAAAAAATTCCTTCCTGATCCCACACAGGCGATCAGCAAACCCCGGATCACTTCCTCATACTCCACTTTGTTCTCGGCCAACTACTATCCTCTGCTGCGCTCCCTGACCTCTCTTCTCCACTCTTAGCAATTTCCCTCCCTTTCTTGGATAGTATGAATCCGTGCGGCTAAAATGACGATTCTCCCCAAGGCCCTCTACTTCTTTCGGACCTTGCCCATACACGTCCCCTCCTTCTTCCTACATCTTTTACAGAATAGAATCCTTTGGTTTATATGGGCCCACAAACACCCCAGAGTTCCCAGATTGACGCTCTACACTCACAGATTACAAGGCGGCTTGAGAGTTCCTAATCTGGCCAAGTATTATTTGGCGGCTCAGATCTCTCAACTGTCCATGTTACATGCCACTTCTGACATCCCATTATGGGTGCTTTTGGAACTACCTAATTGTGCCCCGATTTCTTTAAAAGCGCTGCTCTGGCTTCCTCATAGATTACGTCCCACAATGCTATGCCCTCCATGGCCTGGGTTATAGTTTTTGTTGTTCTTTACACGTTCATGCGCTACTTCCTTATTTCATTGTTCAATGTCGCCCCTGCATGGGCAATCCACGGCTTGTTAAAATTTTTGAAATCCAAAAAAATATTGAAACAGAAAAATTTTACTGGGGTAAGAACATGTTGCTTCCACAATCCAGAAAAGGTAAGGAGGTCACGCTGTAGTCCAGGGCCCTCCTTTTCTGCTCAGAAGCATTTTTTTCATCCGCCCAGGTCAGCAGGTAAGCATCCCCAGGGCGACAAGGTGCCCGCTGAGGGACAAAAGTCCCTGGTTTCGCAAGTCAAACAAGCCTGCGAACAAATCTGGAGCAGCATGAAGGTGAGTCGGGTGGGAGGTCACCTTCGGGAGTTTGCAGCTCGATGGACCTCCCTACTCTCCGACCAGTGGGTCTGTGAACTGGTTTCATCAGGATACATGATAGAGTTTCTTTCTTGTCTGCCAAACTAATTTTTTTCCTCCAACCTTCCTCTTCTTCCGGCATGTCGGGAGGCCTTGCTTGGGGCGGTAAAGGACCTGCTACTGCGCAGGGTTATAGTGCCTGTGCTGTCGCTGGAAAGGTTTCAGGGATTCTTCTCCAATCTGTTTGTGGTTCCAAAGAAAACAGTGCGCTCCATCAAGGGGATTTTCTGGCATCCTTGGACATCATGGACACATATTTGCATATCCCTATATTCGTCAGGCATCAGAGGCTTCTGCGGTTTGCAGTCAGGGACGAGCACTACCAATTTGTAGCTCTTCCCTTTGACCTGGCATTGCACCAAGGTCCTCGCCCCGATTCTAGCTTTGCTGAGGCAACAAGGGATTGCAATCATGGGCTACCTGGACGACCTCCTTCTGAGAGCGGCTTCTGTCTCAGAATTAAGGGAGGATGTGGCAATCTCCAGTCAGACTTTTCGGGAGTTTGGGTGGGTACTGAACCTCCACAAGGCAGTGTTGGTGCCGAGTCAATGCCTAGAGTACGTGGGCTTGATCCTGGACTCCTCAGAGGCAAGGTTTTTTCTCCCTTCTGACAAGCTGCAGACTCTTCATGCTGCGGTGAAGCGGTTGGCATCCGGCAGGTGGTCATCGCTATAGTTTTGCCAGCTTGACCAGTTGGGAGGGAGATTGGGGCGTACAGTCGGCTCAGGGTCGCTGGACACAGGAAGAATCCTGCCAATCAGTGTGCTGGAACTTCGGGTGATCAGGCAGTGCCTCTCCACATCACGTCACGGAGGCTGCAGGGCCACCCAGTCAGGATCCAGTCAGACAATCAGTCGTATGTCAACTATCAAGGAGTAACAGGAGTTCTGCTGCAGCATTGGAGGTAGCTCACATCCTGTGGTGGGCAGAGCGGCCGTGTAAATTTCGGACGTAGAAAACTGGCAAGCGGACTACCTAAGTCGTCAGCTGCTAGACCAAGGGGAATGGTCGCTACATCCGGACGTATTTTGACTCCTTTGCCTGAGATGGGTCACGCCAGATGTAGACCTCCTGGCTTCTTGACTTAATCGGAAGGTACTAAGGTTTGTGGCCAGGTAGGCACGTTGGTGGCTCCATGGGGGCGTTATCGACTCATTTATGCATTCCCTACGCTAAAACTTCTCCCTCATCTGCTTCACAGAGTGGAGGCCCAGTGGTTTGCGGTGATTCTAATTGCGTCCCTTGTATGCCGACAGTGGCAGATGTTCCTTGGCTCCCGCCGATGCTAGAGGGCCTTCTGTCGCAGGGTCCTATCCTTCATCCTTGCTGGCTTTAACAGGATGGCTGTTGAAAGTCAGGTACTAAGGGACCGAAGTCTGTCGGATTCGGTAATCTCGGTACACAGCTTCCCCGTTCTTCACCGTGGCGCTGTCATTGATCGTGTGTTCCCTAATATAGGGAAACACGATCAATGACATCACATGTCCAGCCCCGCCCCATACAGTTAGAAACACATATAAGGTCACACTTAACCCCTTCAGCGCCCCCTAGTGGTTAACTCCCAAACTGCAACTGTCATTTCCACAGTAAACAATGCATTTATATAGCATTTTGTGCTGTGAAAATGACAATTGTCCCAAAAATGTGTCAAAATTGTCCGATGTGTCCGCCATAATTTCCGTGGTCATGAAAAAAAACGCTGATCGCCGCCATTAGTAGTAAAAAAAATATATTAATAAAAATGCAATAAAACTATCCCCTATTTTGTAAAGACTATAAATTTTGCGCAAACCAATCAATAAACGTTTATTGCGATTTATTTTTTTTTAACCACAAATAGGTAGAAGAATATGTATCGGCCTAAACTTAGGAAAAAAAAATATTTTTTTAATATTTTTGGGGGATATTTATTATAGCAAAAAGGAAAAAATATTTTTGTTTATAGCGCAAAAAATAAAAACCGCAGAGGTGATCAAATACCACCAAAAGAAAGCTGTATTTGTGGGAAAAAAGGACGCCAATTTTGTTTGGAAGCCACGACCGCGCAATTGTCAGTTAAAGCGACGCAGTGCCGAATCGCAAAATCTGGCCAGGTCCTATACCTGCATTGTGGTCCGGTTTTAAGTGGTTAAGGGGCAGATATCAGCCTTGGCTTTCTTTTTTCAGCAACCCCTGGCGGCTCATTCTTTGGCGAGTACGTTTGTGCAGGGGGTTTGACATGTGACATTGTGCTTCCATCCTTGTGTCCTCGGCCGTCGGCTACGGCTCAGTTTTGGAGGTCGGATTCACTGTTTGTGTCGGTATCTGGTCCAAAGAAGGGCCCGTCTGTCTCGTCGGCCACCATTTCTCCGTGAATTAGACAGATCGAGATCCAGGCTTATGTCTTGAAGGGACGGCGCCTCCCTTTCCCGTCACGGCACATTCGACCAGGGAAATTAGTGCCTCCTGGGCTTTCCGACATCAAGTGTCCGTTTCCCAGGTGTGTAAGGCAGTAACCTGGTCATCCGTTCACACTTTCACAACATTTTTCAAGGTTGATGTGAGTGCATCTGTGGATGCTTCTTTCGGCTGCAAGGTTTATAGGTGGCTGTTTAAGGTTTAAAATGAATTGCGCTAACTTGGTAAATATACGAATGAATTAACACTCATCTATCCCTATGTTATCAACAATTGGGTATGTAAATATTGTGAACTTTGCCCTCTGTGAATATGGTATCTACAATTACCAATTAAATTATGCGTGCCGTCAACAATTCTAATAACAATTGTCTTGCTACAATTTTCAAATATAATGTGCAAAAAAAACAACAAAAACAAGATTATGCTGCAAATACAACCAAAAATGCCAATAACCAAAAAATATCCAAAAAAGATATAACCAAATGAATATATATAGCCGCAAGTAAAAGAATGCACAAAAAGTCTTCTGTGAACAATTCCTTTCTAAAATAACTTGCTGCACTTCCACCTTCACCGTATGTGTGCCTACACTGCCACCAAATAGCGTCATCGGGAAGCTGCCTCATTGTTGTTTGTCCCCATATTTATACCTCCTTATGCATTATAATGCCCTATCCCCAGTTTAGGAAAATGAGGAACCACCTCTCCGTGCAACCGGAAGCGGTGGATTGGCCATCTTAGCTACTGGCGCTGCCCTGTTGCTTACAATATCCAGCCGGAAGCACCCATTCACTTTCATACACATTATAAAAACATTTATTATTCATTTTTTATTGATTTACCATTGATAGGCCATAGCATAAGCACATTTTGGCATATTTTAGGTACAGGGAATTAAAATACTCCTAAAAATAATAAAATATATTTGAGTTTTCTAAAAAAAAAAAAGGGGGTTAAAATATCCAACATTCAGGATAACGTTGAATTTTTTATGTAGGTGATGTTTTGATAAGCGTTTGCATACGCGATCGTTTAACCGCGTAAGACTCGAACCATTATGCAGATAAAGGACCTGGCCTCTTTTTGCGATTCGGCACTGCGTCACTTTAACTGACAATTGCGCAGTCCTACGACGTGGCTCCCATACAAAATTGGCGTCCTTTTTTTCCCACAAATAGAGCTTTCTTTTGGTGGTATTTTTTTATTTTTTGCACTATAAACAAAAATAAAGCGACAAATTAAAAAAAATATATATATTTTTTACTTTTTGCTATGATAAATATCCCCTAAAAATATATACAAAAAACATATTTTTCCTCAATTAAGGCCGATACGTATTCTTCTACAAAGTTATAGCGTTTACAAAATAGGGGATAATATATTTTTTTTTTACTAGTAATGGTGGCAATCAGCGATTTTTTTTTCGTGACTGTGACATTATGGCGGACACATCAGAGACTTTGACATATTTTTGGGACCATTGTAATTTTTACAGCAAAAAGTGCTATAAAAATCCACTGATTACTGTGAAAAGTACAATGGCAGTGAAGGGGTTAACCACTAGGGGTCGCTAAAGGGGTTAAGCTTGGCCTATTGAGTGTTTTTTACTGTAGGGGGGCGTGGCTGAATGTGTGATGTCACTGATCGTCGTTCCCTATGACAGGGAACAGACGATCAGTGACAAGCCGCAGAGAAGAACAGGGAAGGTTTGTTTACACTCGCCTCTCCCCATTCTTCAGCTCCTGTGACCCGATCGTGGGACACCAGCGGTGATTGGGTCCCGTGGGCGCAGTCACGGAGCTTCGGACAAGTTCGCGAGCGTCCCGTCGGCTGGGTTCTTAAAGGGGATGTACATGTACGCCCTTGTGCCAAGCCGTGCCATTCTGTCAACGTATATCATCGTGCGGTGGTCCTTAAGTGGTTATTAAATATGTTACTGACAGAAATGATGAACTGTAAAAGCGACACAGCTGTGTACAGGGGTGACCCGGCACTAATTTGGGGATAGCCTATGGCAAGGGTCTCCAAACTATGGCCCTCCAGCTGTTCAGGAACTACAATTCCCATCATGCCTAGTCATGTCTGTGAATGGCAGATTTTTACAATGCCTCATGGGAAGTGTAGTTCTGCAGCAGCTGGAGGGCCGTAGTTTGGAGATCCCTGGCCTATGGGAATAATATACCGAAAATATATTAAAACTCGAGCGGGATTGCTTGTGGGAGGTTCCAACAATGAGGACTGACCTTGCCAGTAGGTCCATATTAGTGTCAATGGACACTCGCCAATAGTTAAGATGGCGGCCAGCCAGTCCGGAAAAACTGAATGGGTGCTTCCGGCCAGATGTTGTAAGCAACAGGGCACCGCCAGTAGCTAAGATGGCGGATCCACCGCTTCCGGTAGCACGGCGCGATGGTTCCTCATTTTCCTAAACGGGGATAGGGCATTATAAAGCATAAGGAGTCATAAATAAGGGGACGAGCAACAACGAGGCAGCTTCCTGATGACGCACTTGATGCGAAATGCATAGAGGCTGCAGGGTTTAGCACCTGCTCGTCGCTTCTGGTCAGACAATAACGAGGCTTGAAACGCAAGCTGCTTGTGAGAAACCACAGGGGCACACGTGCGGACCAGGCATATCTCTGTACACGGCTGGAGTAGCTCAGTGCCGGTGAGTTGTCATATTATGCTGCCTATCGCAGAATGCTATGGAAGTCACGTTGCGGGCAGCAAAATCAAACTGTGCATGCGAGATGCGTTCCAACCGCAAGTGAGATGCGTTCCAAAAGATTTACGGCAGTACACACCAGTGAACCCATCAGAATAAGTCACGGTGACTTGTTGGTATCATTCCCCTATCGAGATGGTTCTCCAAACCTCGGGCGGCATCCAGGCTCATTCATTAACATCCCCGTGGATTGGAGGATGTTAAAAAAAGAGCCAGGAGGCCGAGCAAAGCGAGGACGTGAGGCCGACTGGCCACTTTTCTCAAATTTCACGTCGCCCTGGAGCTTTCCGTCGGCAAGGAACCATCTCGATAGGGGAATCATACCGACAAATCACAGAGGGTTCACTGCTGTGTACTGTCGTACATCTTTTGGAACGCAGCGCACTTGCGCTTGGAACGCATCGCGCATGCGCAGTTTGATTTTGCAGGCCGCAACGCCACTTCCGTAGCATTCTGCGATAGGCAGCAGAATATGGCAACACACAGGCTTCTAGGTACTTATACATGTGAGTGGATGACATTTTTTTTACTTCAATACATTTTTTATGATATACTACACCATGATAGTCCTTTATATGTTCTAAGAGCGGTCATAGAGCAAGATTTTTTGTCAGAACATTGGGAGGGACTGCTGACAAGTCCGAGAGATGCATAATCTAGCCTATCTGGTGAGTGGCCATTCTATTTGGTGGCGGTGTAGGACTGACTAGGGGAAATGACAGATCGCTGTTCATACATTGTATGAACATACGATCCGTCATTTCTCCCTCTGACAGGACCGGGAGCTATGTGTTTACACACACAGCTCCCGGGTCTCGCTCTGTAACGAGCGATTGCGCGTGCAAGGTGGTGATCGCGCCCACCAGCACCATGGAACTCATGTAAGCAATGCGAGTCCTCCCAGTGGCCACGAAAGCCAACAGGCAACTCCCAGCACTGGCTGAAATGGGTGGAACCGCACGCACCTTAATTTTAGGAAGCACTCCTGGTTAGCCAGAGCCCTCTAGAAAGCAGGGAGGCCAGAGCCCCTGAATGAGGCAAGATGGCAGTGAACCTGGAAGGAGAGCAGGTAGCTGATAAACAAGACAAACATTTTTTTTTAAAATCTTCGGGGGAAGCCTACTTTTACCACTCTATATGCATTCATTGGATGAAGCAAAGCACTAGTCAGTCTCCCTTAAAGGGTGAAGTAGAGCCTCCTGGCAACTTGACCCCACTGATCAACATCTAAGTCATAGGTGTCAGACACAAGGCCCGTGGGCTGTATCAGCCCTCCAGGCCATTTCATGTGGCCCTCGCACCTCTCCTGCAGCTGCAGGAGAGCTCCAGCCCTCCTCTGGTCCTCCTCCAGATCCTTACTTTCTGCTTTTAAGCAATGCATCCTGCTTCTTCCCAGCAGCAGTATAAGGAAAGGGGGGTGCACTGTGATGTAAGGGAGAGTGGGGGACTCAACTTCTGATGGTGAGGTGGCTCTTGACATCTAATGTAAGGGGAGGGGATGCACTGGACATCTATTCTTACAGATACAACCGGCCCGTTTGAGGGCAAGCATAATGGTAATGTGGCCCACGATTAAATTGAGTTTGACACCCCTGATCTAAGTCAAACTTCCTCTGCACCTGGGCTGACAAGAGGCTTACATGATGCAGCACAAGACAAGTGTCAAGAAAATATTTTTTTTCCTCTTTTTTTCAAAACATTTTAAAAACATACCTGTACGTTGCTGGCCCTTGTTGGGCATATATTGTAATCTTTTTTTTTTTTCATGCAGCCTGTGGGCTGAACAAAAAAAAATTGATCGGTGGGTATGCCCACCATTAGAATTTCTCCCTTCATCCACCCACTTCTAATGATGGGCATACATGCACCATTTTGTTTTTAACTGTGGTGGTGAAATCACCTCCTACAGCGCTGGAGTCGCTGATGTATCGTGGGAGCAAACTCTGTTACTGTCAAGATAAATAAATTGGTGCTGCAGCTGAATGGCGTACCTGCTAAGCAAATGATGGTTAACAATAAATCAAAGTAACATTACAGTAAAACAGTAAGACATACCATAACTTCAAAGCAAATACAAAAAAAATGTAAAAAATAAAAAAATGTAATGCAATCTGTGCATAAAATATATATGTCGAAGCATGGGGGCAATCCGCCCATAATGTTAGGAGCAAATCGCTCCTCCACCCCTGCCCCCATGCTTCGCATATATGCTCTTTTTTTTTAAACACCTCCCTTCATCCACCCACTTCTAATGATGGGCATACATACAGACAGTCTGTTATATGCATACCAGTGTCTGCTGCTTGCTGAGATGCTGCAGTCTGGTGTACTGGAAAGTATAAAGGCAAATTGTTTTGCGGTACCGTAGGTGCAGATAAGAGACTTTGATTGAGTGCTTGCTGTTGCTGAGACAGGGAGTTGGGGTTCTGGAGAGGCATGTGAAGATTCTGAGGCATGCGATACAACTGAGTGTCTGCAACTGTTGTCTCTTTGGCTTTCACTAGCGGCTTGTTTTAAGACCCTTAACCTTGCTGTGGCATGCTCATTGTTTTTCCAAAACATCCAATTTCTGCTTTCTGGCATGCGGCTTCGGCATCTTTCTCTGCTTTCTGGCATGCGGCTTTGGCATCTTTCTCTGCTTTCTGGCATGCGGCTTCGCCTTCTTTCTCTGCTTTCTGGCATATGGCTTCGGCATCTTTCTCTGCTTTCTGGCATGCGGCTTTGGCTTCTTTCTCTGCTTTCTGGCATGCGGCTTCGGCTTCTTTCTCTGCTTTCTGGTGTGCAGCTTTGGCTTCCAATTTTGCTTTCTTTTAGGGAAAAGCTGCCTGAATTTTAGAGCTGAACGACTCCTGAAAAAACTACAGTTTTTAAAACTTTTTTTCCATTGATACAAGACCCGGGTTCTTAAAGATGTTTTCACAGGCATACTATAGACACCCAGCAGGTACAATATTTAAAGGAATTTTTCTTCTTTTTTTATTTTTTTATTTGAGCAGTGATTTTAATGATGCTTAAATAAAAAAAATGAAAAATTCCTTTTAAATATTGTACCTGCTGGGTGTCTATAGTTTGCCTGTGAAAACGTCTTTAACCACTTAAGACCCGGACCTTTAGGCAGCTAAAGGACCCGGGCAGTTTTTGCAGTTTTTTCGACACTGCGTTGCTTTAACTGACAATCGCGCGGTCGTGCAACGTGGCTCCCAAACAAAATTGGCGTCCTTTTTTCTCCACAAATAGAGCTTTCTTTTGGTGGTATTTGATCACCTCTGCGGTTTTTACTTTTTGCGCTATAAACAAAAATAAAGGGACAATTTAAAAAAGACTGCAATATTTTTTACTTTTTGCTATAATACAGTGCCTTGCGAAAGTATTCGGCCCCCTTGAACTTTGCGACCTTTTGCCACATTTCAGACTTCAAACATAAAGATATAAAACTGTATTTTTCTGTGAAGAATCAACAACAAGTGGGACACAATCATGAAGTGGAACGAAATGTATTGGATATTTCAAACTTTTTTAACAAATAAAAAACTGAAAAATTGGGCGTGCAAAATTATTCAGCCCCTTTACTTTCAGTGCAGCAAACTCTCTCCAGAAGTTCAGTGAGGATCTCTGAATGATCCAATGTTGACCTAAATGACTAATGATGATAAATAGAATCCACCTGTGTGTAATCAAGTCTCCGTATAAATGCACCTGAACTGTAATAGTCTCAAAGGTCCATTTAAAGCGCAGAGAGCATCATGAAGAACAAGGAACACACCAGGCAGGTCCGAGATACTGTTGTGGAGAAGTTTAAAGCCGGATTTGGATACAAAAAGATTTCCCAAGCTTTAAACATCCCAAGGAGCACTGTGCAAGCGATAATATTAAAATGGAAGGAGTATCAGACCACTGAAAATCTACGAAGACCTGGCCGTCCCTCTAAACTTTCAGCTCATACAAGGAGAAGACTGATCAGAGATGCAGCCAAGAGGCCCATGATCACTCTGGATGAACTGCAGAGATCTACAGCTGAGGTGGGAGACTCTGTCCAAAGGACAACAATCAGTCGTGTACTGCACAAATCTGACCTTTATGGAAGAGTGGAAAGAAGAAAGCCATTTCTTAACTACTAGAGGTCCGCGCTATTGACAGAATACGTCAACAGCGTGGACCTGAGGCGCCGGGGTCACGTCTTTGGACGTGATGTATTTGTAATTCCCCGCTGTGAAAAACAGTCCCGTCGCATCACCGAGGATTCGATGCGTGTACCCGGCGGCGGCGATGTCCGTCAGGTACACGCGATCGGCGGTGACAGAGCAGGGACGTGGAGCTGTGTGTGTAAACGCACAGCTCCATGTCCTGTCAGGGAAAGAGAACGATCTGTGTCCCTTGTACATAGGGACACAGCATCGGTCACCTCCCCCAGTCACCCCCCTCCCCCCACACAGAACACACCCAGGCAATACATTTAACCCCTTCCTCACCCCCTAGTGTTAACCCCTTCAATGCCAGTCACATTTATACAGTAATTAGTGCATATTTATAGCACTTGTCACTGTATAAATGTGAATGGCGCCAAAAATGTGTCAAAAGTGTCCGATGTGTCCGCCGCAATATCGCAGTCCCAATAAAAATCGCAGATCGCCGCCATTACTAGTAAAAAAAAAAATATAAAAAAAAAATCATAATTCTGTCCCCTATTTTGTAGGCGCTATAACTTTTGCGCAAAGCAGTCACTTATTGTGATTTTTTTTTTTTTTTTTTTTTTTACAAAAATACGTAGAAGAATACGTATCGCTCTAAACTGAGAAAAAATAATATTTAAAAAAAAAAAAATTGGGATATTTATTATAGCAACAAGTAAATAATATATATATATTTTTAAATTGTCGCTCTTATTTTGTTTATAACGCAAAAAATAAGAACCGCACGGGCGATCAAATACCACCAAAAGAAAGCTCTATTTGTGGGGAAAAAAAGGACGCCAATTTTGTTTGGGAGCCACGTCGCACGACCGCGCAATTGTCAGTTAAAGCGACGCAGTGCCGGAAGCTGAAATTTCGCCTGGGCACAAAGAGGGTTTATGTGCCCAGTAAGCAAGTGGTTAAAGATATCCATAAAAAGTGTTGTTTAAAGTTTGCCACAAGCCACCTGGGAGACACACCAAACATGTGGAAGAAGGTGCTCTGGTCAGATGAAACCAAAATCTAACTTTTTGACAACAATGCAAAAACCTTATGTTTGGCGTAAAAGCAACACAGCTCATCACCCTGAACACACCCATCCCCACTGTCAAACATGGTGGTGGCAGCATCATGGTTTGGGCCTGCTTTTCTTCAGCAGGGACAGGGAAGATGGTTAAAATTGATGGGAAGATGGATGGAACCAAATACAGGACCATTCTGTAGATGGATGGAGTCTGCAAAAGACCTGAGACTGGGACGGAGATTTGTCTTCCAACAAGACAGTGATCCAAAACATAAAGCAAAATCTTCAATGGAATGGTTCACAAATAAACATATCCAGGTGTTAGAATGGCCAAGTCAAAGTCCAGACCTGAATCCAAACGAGAATCTGTGGAAAGAACTTGAAACTGCTGTTCACAAACGCTCTAATTGTTTTGCAAGTAGAAATGAGCAAAAATTTCAGTCTCTCGATGTGCAAAACTGATAGAGACATACCCCAAGCGACTTACAGCTGTAATCGCAGCAAAAGGTGGCGCTACAAAGTATTAACTTAAGGGGGCTGAATAATTTTGCACGCCCAATTTTTCAGTTTTTCATTTGTTAAAAAAGTTTGAAATATCCAATAAATTTCGTTCCACTTCATGATTGTGGCCCACTTGTTGTTGATTCTTCACAAAAAATTACAGTTTTATATCTTTATGTTTGAAGCCTGAAATGTGGCAAAAGGTCGCAAAGTTAAAGGGGGCCAAATACTTTCGCAAGGCACTGTAAATATCCCCCAAAAATATATAAAAAAAAAATTTCCTCAGTTTAGGCCGATACGTATTATTCTACCTATTTCTGGTAAAAAAAAATCGTAATAAGCGTTTATCGGTTGGTTTGCGCAACATTTATAGCGTTTACAAAATAGGGGATAGTTTTATTGCATTTATATAAAAAAAAATTTTTACTACTAATGGCGTTGATCAGCGATTTTTTTTTTTTCATGACTGCGACATTATTTCGGACAATTTTGACACATTTTTGGGACCATTGTCATTTTCACAGCAAAAAATGCATTAAAAATGCATTGTTAACTGTGAAAATGACAATTGCAGTTTGGGAGTTAACCACAAGGGGGCGCTTAAGGGGTTATGTGTGACCTCATGTCTGTTTACAACTGTAGGGGGGTGTGGCTGTAGGTGTGTCCCTATAAAAGGGATCACACGATCGATGACGGCGCCACAGTGAAGAACGGGGAAGCTGTGTTTACACACAGCTCTCCCCGTTCTTCCGCTTCGGGAACCGATCGCGGGACTCCAGCGGCGATCGGGTCCGCGTGCGCGACCCCACGGCTGGGCTTAAAGAGCCACGTACATGTACGTGGATGTGCCCAGCCGTGCCATTCTGCCGACGTATATCAGCATGAACTGATCTACCTAAACTATACAGTGTATAAATATATGTACAACACCTGGGATGTATATATCTCCTCTACACACTGTAACATTAAATGACTAGCCTGCCTGCCTGCTCTATCTACCTGCAAAAATGACACTCTCTCTCTCTCTCTCTCTCTCTCTCTCTCTCTCTCCTCTCTAACCACCGCCACAACACACTACACAAGGCCGACCTGCAGGCGGCCTTTTATAGTGTGGAGCGTGTACTAAACCCCCTGAGCCATAATTGGCCAAAGCCACCTTGGCTTTGGCCAATTATGGCTCTCCGTTTTTTGCGCGCTGTGATTGGCCAAGCATGTGGGTCATAGTGCATGCTTGGCCAATCATCAGCCAGTGATGCCGCAGTGAATTATGGTCTGTGAAACGTAACTCGAATTTGACGCGAACGACCCGTTTTGTTCGTATTTCGACGAACGATCGAACATACGATGTTCGAGTCGAACATGGGTTCGACTTGAATACGAAGCTCATCCCTAGTTGAGATGTTGATAACCCCAATCTTAGTAGGATAAACAGACGGTGACTCGATTCAGACGACACTTTGTTGATCTTGTGAAGTTTAATCCATAAACTGTGAGGATCTTACAACAATGAACATCGGATAGGTCAAAAGATCATAATGTGATCCAGTCTATACGTGTGCTGATGCATTACTGGGAGAAATGAGCAAAAAGTGGGGCTAACTATTCAGGATAAGCTGAGATACAGGAAGGGGAGGAACAGGGACAGAATAATGCATATATAATTTAAAGGCATATCACAAAGCATGTGAAACATGACATACATGCTTACATTAAATACAAGTGATCTAAAAAAACATTTTTTTTAAAGTATAATAAAAGAGAAAAAAAAAAAAAAAGTAAAGCGCCCTGTCCCTCTGAGCTTGCGTGCAAAAGTGAAAGCTTACGCAAGTCATGCCCACATGAAAACGGTGTTCAAAACACATATGTGAGGTATCACTGCGATCATTAGAGGACCGTCTCTGTTATTTAAAACTGGTAACCTGTAGACATTTTTTAACGTTGCCTATAGAGCTTTTTAAATGCCAACGTTTGCCACCATTCCACGAGCGGGCACAATTTTGAAGCATGACATGTTGGGTATCAATTTACTTGGCGTAACATCATCTTTCACAATATAGAAAAAAATTGAACTAACTTTATGGTGTTCTTACTTACTTTTTAATTCAAAAACGTTTTTAAGACCGCTGCGCAAAGTATTGCAAAGACCGCCATTTTATTCTCTATGGTGTCTGAAAAAATAATATATAAATGTTTTTTCTTTTCTTTACATAAAACCGCGTATGGAAAGGTACAGGGCAAATACACTGCCAAAAACAAACATGAATACAATCCTCTTGACAAAAAAAATACATACATATTCGCTCTGGACCCTCCCATATACTCCCTCACTAAACCTTCCCACTCTAACCCTTTTCTTAATCCTCACTTTCTCTCACAGAGAGACAAGTGATGCATCCGCCCTTTCCCTGCCCCCCCCCCCCCCCAAAAGAAGGGAGAATAAAAAAAAAAAAGGAGAAAAAAATGAATAAAAGAAAAAAAGATTTAAAAAAAAGGGGGAGAGAGAAGGGAGACCCCATCCTCTCCCTCCCTAAAACCACAAATCATAACAGGAAAGTCAGTTTATCCTTCATATTATATTTTACATTATAATTCTCTGTGCGTATCCGATTTTTCGTTAATCAGGTTCAGTCATTAATCTTTTCCCCTCGTCTGAATTTTTAAATAAATTCCAGCTCTTCCACGTTTCTTTGTATTGTTTATTTTTACCCTTAGATGAGAGAACTAGGTCTTCCATAGCTTCTATATCTCTAACTCTATTTATCCACTCTAAAACTGTAGGTGACGTAGTATCCCTCCACTGTAGGGGTATACCTGCTTTAGCTGCATTCACCAAATGGCACAGTACTGAGTTCCGATAAGTCTGAACTGGGATCTCGGATAGGTGAAGTAGGAAAAAAGCGGGATCATTGGGTATTTTTAACTCAGAATTTTTTTTGCAAAATTCTCATAATTGACAACCAATAAACTCTTATTTTTTTACAAAACCAAAAAATATGAATTAATGTCCCGCTTTCTTCTCCACATCTCCAACATCTGTCAGAATTTTCATTGCAGAATTTTTTGAGTCGTACTGAAGTATGGTACCACTGCATTAATATTTTATAGTTTAATTCTTGAGTTTGTGTACAGATTAAAGAGTTTAGAGTTAAAAAGATAATCTGTTTACGTTGTAATGCAGAGAAGGTCCTATCTAGGTCCTTCTCCCATTTGTTAAGGCCTAGTATCTCCTGATCCTCCCTAAGTTTATTTAAAAGTCCATACATTTTAGAGATCCCTCGGGCTAGTGTTTCTAAATCATTACAGTACGACTCAAAGATTGTTAACTGACGATGAAAATTACTTCCCGGGCCTAATGATCTAAAAAAGTGACTTAATTGCAACGCCTGCCAGATATTGACTTCAAAAGGACCTCCTATTTGTATCAATGTTTTAATCGATAGCCAGTTTTCTGATATAATAATATGTGAGGCCTGATATACTCCTTTCTCTATTAATAACCGGAAAGATCCTCTTTCATTTCCCGGGCTAAAACTTGGGTTCCCCAATATGGGAAACAAAGGTGATTGCGCTGTAGAAAAGTTCCCGTTTTGACATATACGTGCAGTAATTTTTAGTGTTGTGCCAATTATAGGGTGATTTTTAAGAGGAGCCGGTAATACTGTATAGCACCAAGGTGCTCTACCTAATAGAACTGTACTTAACTGCTGTTCTATATTAACTCACCTCTTAGATCTAGTATGTCTACACCAGTCCACTAATCTAGATAGATGTACTGCATAATAATACTTAAATATATCTGGGACCCCCATTCCACCAAGATTCTTGGGCATGGTCAACCGATCTCTTTTAATCCTAGGACGTTTTCCCGGCCCAGATAAAATTCATAAATAAACTACGTATCCGACGCAAAAAAGTCACTGGAATCCTAATTGGTAGCGCCTGAAGTAAATACAACATTTTCGGAAGAACGGACATTTTCATTATACTAATGCGACCAAACCAAGAATGGGAACCAAGTCGCCATTTGTCAAGTAGGGCTCGTAATAGATTATACATTGGTAAAAAATTCATTTTAAAAATGTCCTTTTCTTTTGATGGGATATTTTCTAAGCATTGGACTCCATTTAAAACAAAAATTTGCCCAAATGGAGTCCCGAGAGAGAGGTGATAGTGACATGCTCATGGCCTCAGATTTAGTCTCATTAATTTTTAAATAAGAGAGAGTGCCATATTTCTCAATCTCACCCAGCAAAGTAGGGAGAGAAATATGAGGCTCAGTTACTGAAAAAAGCAGATCATCCGCATAAGCAGAAACCTTGTGGATTCCTTCCCCAACCCTAATACCCTGTATATTCGGATTCAGGCGAATTCTGTTCAACAGTGGTTCCAAAGAGATAACGAAGAGAAGGGGTGAGAGGGGGCAGCCCTGGCGAGTACCATTCGAGATGCCGAAGGGTTCAGAAAGGACCCCATTTGCCTTTACAACCGCCTGAGGGTTCATATAAACACTTTTAATCCAGCTAATCATTCGTTCTCCCATTCCTATTTGTTTCGGCACCTCAAATAAGAACCGCCAGTCTACCCTATCAAACGCCTTCTCCGCGTCTGTATTCAAAAATACACAGGTATTTTTTTATCGTTTACCTGATTAATCAAATTAAGAACTTTTGTTGTGTTATCTCTACCTTCTCTCGTGGGGACGAACCCTACTTGGTCTAAATCTATTGTTTGGGGGATCCATGATTGTATTCTGGTTGCTATTATTTTCGTAAATATTTTTAAATCTGTGTTCAGTAACGAGATGGGTCTGTAACCTCCACAATCCGCCGGGTCCTTCCCCTCTTTTGGAATTAACGTAATATGTGCTCTCAGGGTATCCATAGGGAATGTGGAAGTCAGACCCACTGCATTAAAGACTTTTGTCATTTGTTTATTTAGCAACTCAAAAAATTCTCTGTAGTAACTTATAGTAAAGCCATCCGGACCAGGAGATTTTCCAGATTTTAATGATTTTAATATTTCAGTCACTTCTTTTACCGTAATAGGAGTGTCCAGACTATAACGGGCTGGTGAGGGTAATCTCGTCATACCTGTCGAGGATAGATATTCTGCTATCCTGGACTGAGGGGAAGTAGCGTGAGGCAAATTATACAAAGTAGCATAATACTTCCCGAATGTCTGGGCAATATCTTTAGGTATCTGTTTTAAATGTCCCTCTTTATCTTTTATTTGTGATATATAAGTTGACCTATTCTTTTCTTTAATTTTCCCTGCTAACAATCTGCCACATTTATCTCCTATTTCATAATCTATTAGTTTCCCCCGTTGGATTAGGGCTTTTGCTTTAAACCGTAAAATCTCCGACAGTTGTCTTCGCAGATGTCCCAGCTCCCTACCTACTGATGCTGTCTGTCTCTTTTTATGCTGTGTTTCTAAGGCCTGGATCTCATCTAATAATTCTTTAGTCTGTTTTTCCCTTTTCTTTTTCAAAATTGCTCCATGTTTAATTAAAATTCCTCTGATCACGGCCTTGTGTGCCTCCCAAATCATACCTGGGTCACTCTCAGGAATGTCGTTTATCTGAAAATATGCTATCATTTCTTTCGATAAATCGTCTCTTACTTTAGGATTTTGAAGAAGGCTTTCATTCAATCGCCAGCATCCCTTACGTTGAGTGGCCAGGTTAGACAGGGAGAGACACAACGAAACCAGAGCATGGTCCGACCATGTTATATTTCTGATGAGGATTTCTGTAACATCTGAAATTAAATAGTGTGGAATCAAAAACATGTCAATATGCGAGTACACTTGATGTGGGTTGGAAAAAAAAGTATAATATCGTTCTTCTGTATGTAAGGTCCTCCATGCATCTACCACTTGCATTTCATGCATTTTTTGTAATATACTTCTTCTGACCCGACAGGGGACAGCTGAAGTTCCTGAAGAGGTATCGATTCTAGGATCTAGGGGGATGTTAAAGTCCCCTCCCAGAATCAATCTCCCCTCTATAAAATCCCTTAGTTCTGAAAGAATTTTTTTAACAAACTGGTCCTGCTGTTTATTGGGTACATAGATTGTTGCTAATGTTACCTTAATATTTCCAATTCTTCCTTTAACCACTTGTCCACCGCCCACTGTATAAATGTAAATGGTCCCAAAAATGTCAGAAAAGTGTCCGAAGTGTCCGCCATAACGTCGCAGTCCCAATAAAAAAAAATCGCAGATCGCCGCCATTAATAGTAAAAAAAAAAAATTAAAAAAATGCCATAAACTATCCCCTATTTTGTAAACGCAATAAATTTTGCGCAAACCAATCGATAAACGCTTATTGCATTTTTTTTTTACCAAAAATATGTAGAAGAATACGTATCGGTCTAAACTGAGGAAAAAAATATTTTTTTATATATTTTTTGGGGATATTTATTATAGCAAAAAGTAAAAAATATTGCATTTTTTTCAAAATTGACGCTCTATTTTTGTTTATAGCGCAAAAAATAAAAACCGCAGACGCGATCAAATACCACCAAAAGAAAGCTCTATTTGTGGGAAAAAAAGGACGCCAATTTTGTTTGGGAGCCACGCCGCACGACCGCGCAATTGTCAGTTAAAGCGACGCAGTGCCGGAAGCTTAAATTTTGTCTGGGCAGGAAGGGGGTGTAGGTGCACAGTAGGCAAGTGGTTAAGGAAAATAAATCTCCCATTAGGGTCTACCCGTTTGTCCACTAAGCACCATGGCACTCGATTAGATATTAATATTGAGACCCCCTTAGATTTAGCCTGTTGTTTTGGAGCATGATACACACAAGGGAAAAATCTATTTTGAAGAAGAGGGAGTCTACCTGCCTTAAAGTATGTTTCCTGAACATAGGCTACATCTGTCCCGGATCGCCTCAAATCGTTCAGCAACATTTTCCTTTTCTCTGGGACATTAAGACCCCTAACATTCAAGGAGGTAATCTTCACCTCTTCCATTTTTCAGACAACACTTAGGCCTTGTACACACGAGGGGATATTTCCGCTGAACATGGTCCGACGGACCATTTCAGCCGAAAAATCCCCTCGTCTGTATGGGCAAACGGACGCTTTTTGCCGGATTCATCCGGCGGAAAAATTTCAAAGCATGCTTTGAAATAATTCCGCCGGATAGCTGGCCGTCAGATATGTCCGCTGGTTAGTACGGCAAACCAGCGGACATATCTTGCCGCACATGCGTCGTATCCTGTGAATGGATCCGACGCATGCGCGCGGAAGTGTTTACTTCCTGGTGCGGTGACGTGGCGGCGTCAACGTCACCGCCGCGTCACCGCGCTGTCCGCCGGCGGGGAATTTGATCCGATGGTGTGTACAGCCATCGGATCAAAACACCCCGGCGTAAATATACGCTGTAAACGGTCCGGGGACCGTTCACAGCGGATATATTCAGCCGTGTGTACAAGGCCTAACAACAACAACAAAAAAAAAAAGAGAGAAAAAAAAAATTACAAAAATAAAATAAAAGGAGGGGAGCACCCCACCCAAACCTACCTATACACCCCTTCCTAACCCCTTCTAATCCCTCCCTCCCCTCTAGGCCCAATCGGGTGCGCACCCAAAGCTGAGCCAGCTAATTGTGACTTCAGTGGGTAAAACCTAATTGGGGGTATTGGCACAAGATGACCGAGGGGCTCAGACCTAACCTCTTATCCACCCCGGCTCTGAGTTTACTATATTTACCATCTGTAATCAATCTTCTATAACGTATATATCCACTTTATATTTAAGCCAATCGCCTTATTACTTTATTTATATCCAAAAACAAAACAAACAAAAACAAAAAAAAAAGGACGCTCATCAATACCATCCTATATCCTTCTTCCTACTCCATCTTTCGTAGGATCCGGGCAATCCACTAAAACTCTAACAAAACATATATCTATATTCTAATCATTGCACATTCATGTTCCTCCGCTCTCTCCCCGGCGGTCACATCTTCCTCCTTCTTCAATTCCCAAAAACTAATCTTTAACGTTTAAAGCAAAGATTCTCTATCAAAATATAAATTTTATTCCGCAAGTATATCTCATATGGCCCCCCATAAAGAGCGGGCCAAAATACCAGATGGTTTTTGAAAATTAGATTTAAACTGAGTACCGCCAAAAGCGTGTTTTGATGTATAATAGTTAGGTAGAGGAACACAAATCTGCCCATCAGTAAATCTATACAATATCAACAAAATAACAATTCTCCGATCCCCTATAAACATAGCACACTTCCTTAATCAAAATATTATGCCCCACATTCCCCCCCAAAAACAAAGGGGGGAGGGGGGGCCAGAAACCGCCAAAATGATATCCAGTTATCATTCACCTAAATTCATTGCCACTTAATATTACTGTTCCCTCCCTTTCTTTTCCAATTTCTTCCATTTCCCTTCCTCTTTTTCTCTTTCCTTTGCCCCATTTTTTCCCACAAATAGAGGGATTGGGAAGGGACATATAAATCTACCTTTTATTTAAATGTTTAAATAAGTAAAAACAAAATTAAAAACATCGAGAATTTATTTATTTTTTTTCAAAAAATCCCGCCTGAAAAAAGTTGGGACATGCTTTTTTCTCTTTCTTTTTTCCCTTTTTTCTCTTCTCTCCCTTTCCCTTTCCCCTCTTTTCTCTCTCTAAAAAATAAAAAAAAATAAAAAAAAATCCCTCCTGGAAAAAAAAGTTGGGATATAAAAAAAAAGGGTTGGGACATGCTTTTTTTTCTCTTTTTTTCTCTTCTTTCCCTTTCCCTTCCCCCCTCTTTTCTCTCTTTATCCAAAAAAAAAATCGAAAAATCCCTCCTGAAAAAAAGTTGGGACATAAAAAAAAGTTGGGACATGTTTTTTTTCTCTTTCTTACCTTTTGTTCTCTTCTTTCCCTTCCCCCCTCTTTTCTCTCTCTTTTCTCCAAAAAAATCGAAAAATCCCTCCTGAAAAAAAGTTGGGACATAAAAAAAAAAAAAAAAAGACGACGACCTATTTTATATCAGGGGTATTCTTCATATTCTCTATCTCACTTCAGATGGACCCAGGTATCTCCCCCCCCTTCTTTTTTCTGGGTTGGCGTTATTTTATTTATAGCCACATTTTTTATTCGTTTAGAAAAATTAGGAATAAACTGGAGCCAGTCTGGCACTTCCACAGAATCTACTTCCAAATATTTAAACAATTCTGGTAAGTCTGTGGATTGTTTAAGAGGGAAGGATTGCTGATTTTTCTTAATTGCTAAAGAAAACGGGTATCCTCAGCGGTATGTCCCACCACATTTTTTAATGATATCTAATAGGGGGCGTAGTATTGCTCTCCTCTGAAGGGTAGCCCGTGAGAGATCAGGCATCATTTTTATTTGAGATCCCTCATTACTTATCTCTCCCGCCTCCCAGGATGCCCGGGAGGCGGAAGAGATAAACATATAAAGTACAAAAAAAAATAATATATAAATGTATGCTATACATTTACATGGTTGTAAGCAATCGACCTGTCCCACTGGATTTCGTTTTGCAAGGTCCTCTTGTGGAACCGAGCATATGGGACCACTTTGAAGGTAGCCACCATTAGACCTATAATAAAAAAAAGGATAAAAAGACCCTGAATCCTTACACTGAGTGGGGGAATTAAGATAACAAGCAATAGGAAGCTTATCTCAGTGGTGTCAACCACATCCTCTGATCAACAACATTTAAAAACTGTAGTTGTATCTGGTGCAGTCCACGTGACTCGGGCATACACAAGTGAAGACAAAAGGTCTACAAAGGATAGTCACATAAAGGATTCACTCAGTTGAAAATGACATCTTGAACTTTTGAACCCCCACAAAAGGCATTCAAGGCTTTGAGATCCAGGATCAGGTGAACCATGTCCTTCTTGGGAACTGTGAACACATTGGAATAAAATCCCTGGAACCACTCCACTTCAGGTACTTGGACAATCACTACCCAACAGAGAAGATCATGTACGGCCCTGTACAGGGCCTGAAGACACTCCAGCATAAGCCAAAGATTGGACGGAAAGATACTGTTCAGTGGAAAGGAATGAAAGATGAGATTGCAGACCCAGAAGGAAGAAAGGAGGTCCATGGACCCGCAACCATCGAAAGCAAGCCTCACCCTGGAGTCAGGTCAAAGCAAACCTTCGGACTAATAAAGTGGACTTTTGGCGGTACAAGTAGTAAATGTAAAAAATCTATAAATATTTATTTATAAAAAGCATATGTGAAGAAAATTGTATACACAACTTTAGTAAGACAGTATAATGTTAACATATGATCTCAGTATATATAACACAAGGTATTTCAAAAAGCTTATACTTATGCAGATACACTCATGACATGAGGACGTATAGCATCAGAGGGTGTATATCAACTTTTTAGTTCTTGAGACTGAGTTCAATATGCTAAATGGTAAATCTTGCTTTTTCTCTTGACATGTTTCGCGTGCAGGTTGCTTCATCAGGAGCATAAAGGTGAATCAAACGAATTTCTGAAAAAACATTGATCTGAACGTTAGTAGTAGAATGTGGTATATACAACAATATTACCTAACCAGTCTTGTATGTAGTGGTAAAAAAGGTTGGACTATGACACAAACTGTTGGTAAACAGTAATAGATGAGCGACGAAAGCCACATCCAAAGTCACTCTAACTTGCCCTTGGCTTCGTAGAGCTCCAAATATCAAATTGCTTGGGAGCTGGGCACCGGGGGGGGGGGTAACCACTTGGCGCAGGAAAGCAGTGATCCTTTTCAAAAGCGTGGTGTTATCTTAACATCCGCAGCGTGAATCGCCAAGGGGAGAGAGGTAGAGAGTGTGGAGGGGGTCATGCGTCAGTGCGTACATACTATCGGGACGTTGGTACACTAAAACAGTTGAATTCACAGTAATTAGTCGTCCTGTGTTTTATGCACATTTTGGCAGGGCTCGTCTAAACAAAGCAAACCTTCATTGCTGAAGAGGAGTTATTTATGGGAGTGAAAATATTCTGGGGCCAAGGGTGCTTGGCACTGCCCATGGAAGTCCTGAATGGCTTGGAGCACTTGTCGAAGGAACTAGCATTATGAAAATGCTGCTTATATGACATGAAGGCAGGCCCAGACTTTCAACAAGTTATTTTCCCTTTTTTGCCTTGGAGAGAAAGGTACTTTGGCAACCGATAGTTCCTAATATCGACCAAATTAACCACCTCGGAAAGGTAAAGAATCCGTCGAGGTCTGATTAGCACTTGAGCTAAAGCACTTAAAGTATCACTGTCGAAACAGTTGAGAGGAGGTCTCCAAAGAAATACAAAAAATCCAGAAAATAATGACCAGTGACCTAACACTGCCACTCCATGCCATGATATAAATCTGCTCACCACTGAAATTACCTCTTAATCACAGGATGTCAAAACGAGCCTGATTGCACACAACAAGGCAAATACATCAGAGTATCAAAATACGGGGCATAGCCTGGACATGGGGTAGAGACGTCTTTGAGCTGAGCTCCCAGCGGTCTCCTACCTACCCCAACCTATCCAGCTCTTTTACCACACAATGCTCCCATCTAAGAAGCACTTAGAAAGACTGCCAAACCGGCACCAGCTACATCTTCACCGGGTGAAATTCAAGGATTTTTCCAACTTCTACAGTCAAGCTCCCCAGAATTAAAGATGGTGGAGGCACATGTTTTGCAATCCTCAGGCCTAGACCTCCACGCTCGGCCTGCTACCCGTAATAGATCACAGAGCCCTGAAATCTTCCCCAGCTTCCCGCCAGCCTTGTCATCTGATCCTCGGCATTCACTGCACCTACCCCTGACCTACAGAGCAAACAAGAAACTAAAAGCCATATTCCAGGCTCTGCCGACAAAGACCGACAGAGGCCTTCATGGGGCGTGTGGAGGCAGCCCACACGAAGGAACTTCGAATAGTCAAGCAAGACATCCATTCCCACTCCGCCAGACTTAAAGCGAGTGAAGCGTCCCTCTCAACGCTCGACCAGAGGGTAGCAGCTCTGGATGCTTCTCAAAGATCACAGACTGAGACATCAGTGGGCCTACAGCTCCATATGGAAGAGTTGGAGGAATGCAGGAATAATTTGCGGCTCTGAGGCCTATCGGAAGCTACAGGACTGGCGGATCTCGTGGACATGGTCACGGATGTCTAAGAGAGCGGCGGGCGAACAAATAATGGGCTGACTGAAGTCTGACCGCATACACAAAGCCTTGGGCCCCAGATCAGAGGACCCCCGACCTCGTGATGTAATCTGCCAACTGCATCACTATGCCCACAAAGACATCATCGCCCGCAAAGTCAGGAGCTAGAGCTCAATGGAGCGGCGCTCAAAATCCTGCCGGAGATCTCTAGGGCAACTCTACAACGCCGGACTCTTCTGAAACCCCTGCAGGATTTGGCCAGGAGAAGAAATGTCAAGGCCTCCATCTAGGCAGCAACGGAGCCAGTGGAGATCACAGGCGGCGTGTCAAGGGATGTCTACACAGGCATCCAATATTAGCTAACAGGTCAGTGGGCTGCACTACGGAAGATAGGCAGAGAGGGAAGTAAAACAATATGGATTTATTGAAAATAAGGCACACGTGCAAAACAGAAAACCTACAAGACAAACAGCAAACTACAAACACAGCAATAGTCAAGCCACCAAAACTAGTGAAGAGTATATATACCAAAGACAGAGCGTATATAGCAGGTCCAAGTTTCAAGCCGGGGTCAAGGATAGGAGAAATCAGAAAGGTCCAAGGTTCAGGCCGGGGTCAATAGGAGCAAATCAGGAACTGAGCTAGCAACAGGTATCTTGAGCAAACAGGAACAGGGCTGACAGGCAAACTACTGAAGCACTGGATTGTAGTGCAGGGCAGGCTTATATACCTGTAGCAGTTCAGTCCAATTAGAGATGAGTTCATCCCATGGGAGACACCCGCTGGTGGACACCAGCACTGCACCCCTATTGCTGGGAGAAGCAGTGCCACCAGCAGGTGACCAAAGCCATGACATAGATCATGACACGGCGTCCCCGGAGGACACTCGGGAAGCGTGAGTAACCACCTGCTGCACACAACACCTCACAGATGTCAGTTTATGTTCCCATTCCAGTGCCCGTAACTTGCACAGCCCACCCATGCACATTAAACTTGGGCTTGGCTCTGTCACCCTTCCCCCCAATGTGAACAACAGCAGCTCTTCCCTAGAAAGCCCCCTCCTCTACCCTGTGGCCTGGAGGCAGCTGTCTCACCGGGTCCCTCTCCCTATATGGGGGAACACAAATGATGGCCATCACTGCATCCAGTGGTCAGGACACTTTACCAGTGACAGCTATCGAACTACCACACGGAGCTTTAGCCCTGGTGCAGTACATGTTCGCATGCCATGCACCCTCTCCCCCATTACACCCTCCATCTTGATGACACACCACGGACACCAAACCCAGATGTATTTGCTATTTTCCTACAGACTCCAAATACCTCCTACCCAGACATTAGCTCCTCTCTCTGGGGTATGGAAGGAACTCCATGGGGCCCGAAGGTGTCCATTGGATCTGCCTGTAAACTAGGATAGGTACTTTGGCGGGGGGAGAGATACTGGTGTGGAGACCTCAGTGGAAGCGCTCTAATGCCTGCTGAAGGTCACTTATAAGATGGAGACACAGCAGGGTAAGCTTTCATAGTGTAGGGCAGGGGGAGGGGCAGTTAACAGTTCCCTACCTGTGTGGGCACACACTCATCTTAGCTGGAGGCTCTCCCCCTCGCATTTTAGTGGGCACCCGCATTTCCTAGCCGAATAGCGGGTTCCCTGGGAGTAGCGACCGGCGGGGGTGGGGCCTGCGCCGGTGGGGCTACCCGGCCACGGCTGGACCCAGGTAACTGTCACAGGGTGTTGAGAGTCATCCTGAACCTGGGGAGCATGCACACACAATGGGGACGCCTGTCTATCTTGAGGCACAGATGCACATCAAAGTTAGTCCCTTTCAGAGACACCCCCACCAGGGCAGAATTACCTGTGTGCGCGTGGTTATGGCGCACCATATCAGGCTGCGGGAGCACGATCCCCCAATTAGGGGACATGGCAGAGCAGTCCTCAAGTGTCACCGAATAACGGGGATACAAACCGCCGGGTGTGAGTGGGAATATATGTCCTATGTTTATAGTTGTGTTTATGCTGTTAACTGCATCCTGCTTGAGATAATGTATGTCTTACATCAGAGGCGGCCGCCTAAGGCCTCACACTCACAGGGGCCTTGCGGCCGCCTAACTTGCCCAATGCATTATCCCAGTTTTGAGGGACAGGGGAACCTTAACGCTGCTGTGCTCAGGCAGAGTTAGGAGCCCTGATTTAGGAGAGGGGCCATAAGCATCCCTAACAACCAGTGAATATTGGTGACACCTCCCTTGTGACGTCAATGACACAGCATGCCCTCAGTCAATGACGTCACAAGGGGGTGGGTTCACCAGGTGACATCACTGGGTGGCCCCCGCCCCTTAGTTTTTAAAGAGCGGGATCTGGGGGCCGCCTTGTTAAAGGGGGCTTCCAGATTCCAATAAGCCCCCTGCCCGCAGACCTCCACAACCACTGGCTAGGGTTGTGTGGAAGAGGCTCTTGTCTTTGAATTATTTTTCCCATCATAGGCGAGAGTGGGGCCCCATGTCAAATTTTGCCTAAGGCCTCACAAAGCCTAGAGCCGCCTCTGTCTTACATGCTGTTAATTTGCTTCTAGATATACCTAAAACCTTATTGTGGTGGGTGGGAGAGCTGGGACCTCTCTTTCCCGTTCATTGTTTAACTACTACCCCAAATAGGCTGACGCACACCCTTGGATTTCCGGTGGTGTTACGTCATTTCAAGTCATTACTTGTAATTTTAGCTTTTTCAGGTTTTCCTTCTCTGTTTGGACCTGAACGCATGTTTAATTCTTTCCCTCCGGGAGGGGCCCCTTCCCAGCTTCCTAGACCTGACCCGTCTACCTGCCTGAATCCCTGTCCCCTTACACTGATCTGTTCCTTGTCCTTCCTCTTTCCTTCATTTTAATCTTTTGGGCGGATCTATCACCCTCTGATCTGTCCACCACTAGCCTCCCCTCTTCTCTTTTGTACTCTCTCCATACCCTTTCAATCCAGAGAGATGAGCTCTATCAAAATAGTATCAATCAATGCAAAGTGCCTGAATATTCTAGAGAAGAGACGTATGCTTCTGAATGATCTTAAAAGTTCTCACGCTGATGTTACCTTTATACAGGAAACTCATTTTAAACATGACAACCTCCCAATCCTTAAAAACTGATTTTTTCCAGTGACCTACCACTCCATTAACCCCACAGCCAAGACCATAGTGGTATCTCCATACTGCTTTCCAGTAAACTTCCCTGGCACCGTCAAGCTGAACTCAGGGACCCTGAGGGACGCTTTGGGGCTGATTTACCAAGCCTGTGCGCCATGACTCATGGTGCACAAGCAGGAGTAAAACAGTTTTTGACATTTACAAAAGAGATACACTGCCAGTGCAGTGTATTTCTTCATTTACTAAACTGCCTAATGCGCCCAGGAGAGGGCGCACAGCACGCCAGTACAGAGCTGGTGTACGGCATTTAGTTATGTAAACATCGGGGATTCGGGCGGGAGTTTATGAGGGGAGGGAGGGGGGTGATGCAGGGGAAGTGTAGTGACATGTGTTTGAACGTGTGTGGCGGGCCGAATTGAAAGCGAAAGTGTCTTTTGAGAAACGATCCCCGTGCGCTTGCAAAGTACGCCAGAACCACGGAAGGTTCATTTGCATACTGGGCATGCGCAGAGGGAGATTTCAGGGAATGCCATGTACCGCGTCAGTACACCGAGAAAATCTTGGTAAATACCAAGCGGCGTAGCAGTGTTTGCACTGCGTGAATTGGCGCACGGCAATCTCCGAGCTGTTCTCGGGCTGCGCCGACACTGAAGGGGAACTCCGTGCCAAAATCCGGAACGTGAGGGGTTAACCCACGCCAAAAACGGCGTGGGGTTCCCCCCCAAGATCCGTACCAAGCCTTATCCCAGGCACGCAGTCTGGCCGGACAGGAATGGGGGTGGGGACGAGCGAGCGCCCCCCCCTCCTGAGCCGTACCAGACCACATGCCCTCGACATGGGGGGGTGTGTGCTTTGGGGGAGGGGGGCACTGCCCCCCCACCCCAAAGCACTCTTGTCCCCATGTCGATAGGGACAATAGCCTCTTCCCGACAACCCTGGCCATTGGCCATGCGGGCGGGAACCAATCAGAATCTGGGAGCCCCTTTTATACGGCGGCCCCCAGATTCCGGCCTCCCACCCTATGTGAATGAGTATGGGGTACATGGTACCCCTACCCATTCACCTGGTGGAAAAAGTGTAAACACAAATAAACCACACAAGAATAAAATAATTTATTAGCCAGCTCCGGGGGTCTTCCGCCAACCCACCCCGGTCTTCGCCGCCGCAGTCTTCCGCCGCCGCCCCCTTCACCACGAAGCTCCGTGCTTGTGGGGGAGGGCAGCGGGCTTTCGAAGTTTTCGCCGGGGTGGGGGTCGCACATGCCACCCCGGTTTTCTAGTCGTCTTCAGCTGCGGCCCCCTTCACCATGAAGCTTCCTGCCTATGGGGGAGGGCCGCGGGCTTCGTAGTTTTCTGCCGGGGGGGCTCTCGATAGCCTCTTCTGCCTGGCTCTTCCGTGGGGGCCAGAGCTTCTCGTCGCTGTGTCACCGTCTTCCGCCGCCACCCCCTTCACCACAAAGCTCCGTGCTTGTGTGGGAGGGCAGCGGGCTTCGAAGTTTTCGGCCGGAGTGAGGGTCGCACATCCCACTCCGGACTTCTAGTCATTTTCGCCGCCGCCCCCTTCACCATGAAGCTTCCTGCTTATGGGGGAGGGCGGCGGGCTTCTCGTCGCTGTCTTCCGCCACGGGGTGACACTCGCGGGTGTCGTCCCCCCCCGGCAGAAAACGGCGAAGCCCGGGGCCCAATGGGCTGGTGGTGGGGGGTCCCGGCAGAAGACCCCCAGAGCTGACTAATAAATTATTTTATTCTGTGTGGTTTATTTGTGTTTACACTTTTCCACCCGGTGAATGGGTAGGTGTACGATGTACCCCATACTCATTCACATAGGGTGGGGGGTACATCGTACACCTACCCATTCACCGGGTGGAAATTTTTATTTTTATGACATTTTTATAGTAAGCAATGCATTTGTATACCATTGGTCGCTAGAAAAATGCCAAAGCTCACAAAAATGTGTCCACCACAATGTCGCAGTAGCCAGAAAAATCAATGATCACCACCATTACTAGTAAAACAAAAATATATTCCTAAAAAACCCATAAGACCAACCCCTACTTATAACTTTTGCCCAAACCAATCAAACGCTTATTGCGATTTTTTGGAACCAAAAATATGTCGAAGAATACGTATTGGCCTAAACTGAGGGCAAAAAGTTTTTGAATATATTTTGGGGGAGATTTATTATAGCAAACAGTAAAAAAGTTGTCTTTTTATTTACAAAATTGTCGCTATATTTTTGGTTCAAGCAAAAATAAGAAAATACCACCAAAAAAACAAAAAAAAAAAATTTGTTGGGGGAAAAAAGAGGACGCCAAATTTGTTTGGGGGCCACGTCGCACAACCACGCAATTGTCAGTTAAAATGACGCAGTGTTTAAATGCAAAAACTGGCCCCGTCAGTGACCAGTAATATGGTCTGGGGCTCAAGTGGTTACAAATTAAGAAAACACTAAAGTTATCCCAATTTATGGCCATAATGTGAAAGATGATGTTACACCGAGTAAATAGATACCCAACATGTTACGCTTTAATATTGCACACACACATGGAATGGCGCCAAACTTCAGTACTTGAAAATAACCATAGGCAACACTTTTTTATTTATTTTCAGCTTACCAGTTTAGATTTACAGAGGAGGTCTAGTGCTAAAAGTATTGCTCTCGCTCTAACGTACGCTATGATACCTCACATGTGGGGTTTGAACGGAGGTTAAATATGTGGGCGGGACTTACACATTTTAGGCCCACCCACATATGGAAACATCCTTCAAACCACACATGTGAGGTATCATAGCGTGCGTAAGAGCGAGAGGAATACTTTTAGCACTAGACCTCATCTGTACATCTAAACTGGTAACCGGAAGAAAAAAAAATGTTCGCTTCTGCGACTGCGAGCTACTAGGGACAGGGGCGTTTTAATTATTATTATTTATGTTTGTTACGTAAAAATTCTATAAGACCTCCCCTTCAGGTTGTAAAGCATCAGTTCAGGGGGACCAAAAAATATATAACACCTCTAATGCTTTCATCCGCCATTGCAGATTTGATTCTGGTAATGCATTTCGAGTGAACTGGGCATGCTCGAACACTTAGAAAAATAAGCTGGGTGTTTGTCCCTGAAAATGACATGCATCTTTCTGAGCATGCTCAGAAAGCTTGTTTTTTGGCTTAGTAATTTAAGGACATCCTTAACAGGTGTAAGCAGTTACAAGTGCACACAAACTAGAGGCTGACATTTCTTCATGTGTTTCCAATTGGTTCATTAGCACACATGTTATAAAAAGCGTGGATAGAGCACGTGTCAGCTGCCCTCAGAGGGGGCAGATTTGCTGGCTGGAAGTAATGGCGGAGCGAAACAGAGATGTTTTGGAGCAAGTTTTGTTTTTTTGATGTTTTGTCTGCTGCATAATTTTGCTAAATGTTTCTCAAGATGTTAACCACTTGACCACTGGGCACTTAAACACCCTTCCTAACCAGACCAATTTTCAGCTTTCGGTGCTCTCACAATTTGAATGACAATTACTCAGTCATACAACATTCTACCCATTTGAAATTTGTGTCCTTTTTTTTAACACAAATAGAGCTTTCTTTTGGTGGTATTTGATCACCTCTGGGTTTTTTATTTTTTGCGCTATAAAAGAAAAACGACTGAAAATTCTGTAAAAAAAAAAAAAAAATCTTGTTTCTGTCATATTAGCAGGTTATTTCTCACACACAGCATATGCATACCACAAATTACACCCCAAAACACATTCTGCTATTCCTCCTGAGTATGGCGATACCCCATGTGTGGGACTTTTACACAGCGTGGCCACATACAGAGGCCCAACATGCAGGGAACGCCATCAGGCGTTCTGGAACACCCACACCAATTCTGACATTTCTCTCCTACATGGAAAAATCATCATTTATTTGCTAGAAAGTTACATAGAACCCCAAAACATTATATATGTTTTTTTAGCAAAGACCCTAGAGAATATAATGGCGGCCGTTACAACTTTTTATCTCGCACGGTATTTTCGTAGAAATTTTTTGAACGCGTGTTTTTAAAAAAAAACAGTTTTGTGCTAAAAAAAAAAAACAGTAAAGTTAGCCCAATTTTTTTTCATAATGTGAAAGATGACGTTACGCCGAGTAAATAGATACCCAACATGTCACACTTCAAAATTGCGCACGCTCATGGAATGGCGCCAAACTTCGCTACCTAAAAATCCCCATAGGCGATAGTATTTGGGTATTGCAGAATATTTGGGTATTGCAGAGTATTTGGGTATTTCAGGGTATCGCACAGGGTATTGCGGTATTGGGGTACTGAGGTATTGGTGTACTGGAGTATTGGGGCACTGGAGTACTGCAGAGTATTGGGGTACTGGAGTACTGCAGAGTATTGGGGTACTGGAGTACTGCAGAGTATTGGGGTACTGGAGTACTGCAGAGTATTGGGGTACTGGAGTACTGCAGAGTATTGGGGTACTGGGGTACTGCAGAGTATTGGGGTACTGGGGTATTGCAGAGTATTGGGGTACTGCAGAGTATTGGGGTACTGGGGTATTGCAGAGTATTGGGGTACTGGGGTATTGCAGAGTATTGGGGTACTGGGGTATTGCAGCGTATTGGGGTACTGGGGCATTGCAGAGTACTGGGGTACTGGGGTATTGTGGGGTACTGGGGTAATGCAGGGTACTGGGGGTAATGCAGGGTACTGGGGTATTGTTGAGTACTGGGGTATTGTGGGGTACTGGGGTATTGTGGTAATGCAGGGTACTGGGGTAATGCAGGGTACTGGGGTAATGCTGGGTACTGGGGGGATTGCTGTGTACTGGGGATTGCAGAGCTGGGATGTTTTGAGGGATGGCTGGATCTGTGACTGCATTTGTCACAGATCCAGCCACAGCTCAGCTGCTGACACCCCGCTCCCCCCCCTCTCCTCGCACACTGTACCGAACGGTACAGAGAGCAGAGGGAGGAGAGGGAGGAACCGGCGTCATTTGTTTACAAGTGATCGCGCCGTCATTTGACGGCGCGATCACGTGGTAAACGGCCGCTATCAGCGGCAATTTACCGTGATCCGTGATGCGCCGGGTCTTCTAGACCCGGCGATCACGGACACTTTCGCGAGCGCGTCCCAGGGGACGCGCAATCGCGAAAGTGAAGGACGACGTCCCAGGGACGTCGTGTCAAAACTACTCGACCGCGCCGTAGCAGTATTTTCGCTATAGCGCGGTCGGCAAGTGGTTAATGACTAATGTTTTAATCCTGTGGGTCTATCCTGTTATTTCAAAAGCATGATTTATTTTCCAATGACTGTGTGAAATAAACGTTGGTCTATTTTTTGTTTTTAGGTTTTTTTATATTTTTTTGTGTGTTTATTTTTAATATTTTGTTTTGCTTTCCTTGTTTTGTGGACCAATAAAATTACTTTCAAATTTTGAAGTTTGTTTTGTGATATTTTTTTCATGCTATGGATTTCAACCGCTGCAGCTGAAATAGTTTGGGCCTAAACCATCAAGTGTGATTTGTCTCTAAGCTCTTTCCTGGTGTGTATGCATGAAATGTTTAGTCACCAGAAAAGGAAGGACAAAGCGGTAAGTATTGTTTCCTAGAATTGATGTCCAGACTGACTTTTTAAAGCACATGTGCAAGAAGGAAAACCTGCAAACAGGGCCTGTTTGGAGGGGGGGGGGGGGCAGGGTGGTGTATTGGTGGAAATTTTTTGTTTATTCAGACACGACATTAGGTACCAAATTTACAAATAACGGGGAAACATCAAGAAAATCTCACACTGCTTACAAACATTTACATATACAAGATAGTCATTTAAACAACTATAACACTCCTATAAAACCAACATTGAATTTACAAACCTTGAAAACACAGACTAATAACACGCAACCAATTCACCAGTGCTAACCTCTATCAGGTTGGGCAAACTTTTATCACCCTCCATTATCTGGCTCATTGCACTTTGGGTCACTATTGGTGCATACCCATAATTAAGGTCCATAAGAAACAAAAGAAAGAATAACAAAATACTATATATGGCATATTTTACGCGGATTAGCCAACTACCTGCGCAAGCCTATTGGCATCAACTGCAGAAACCTACAGCCTCTGCCCCATCTGGCCACTGCACCAGGTCATAGCTAGCCAAATCCATCAACAGACCACATATCTATACATCATAAACATCGAACAAAATCCCGCTATATTAACCGTTTAGTAAAATAACAAATTACTCTGCGGCACCCGCACCCTCATCCTGCTTAAAACAGGGCACAGAACCCACTCCCGCATCACTCATTAACACCTTTTTTACTTTTTTTCTTTTTCTTCTTATTCTTCCTAAGCACTACCTAACCAGTATCACCGGCTGCTGGGCCCACCCCACTCATACCCTCTGAGGGCTCTTCACTTGACCCGGCCTGAGGTCTTTTCTGTGACCCAAGGGCCACCTCCATATCCTCCTGGGTTACTGCACCACCCAACGCATGAGAATCCACCCGGGGGGGGGAGAGCGGGGCAAAACGGGAAGAAAGCGGGAGGGGAACAGAACAAGAATGAGAGGAGGGGGCAACAGGAAGAGAAAGGGAAGGGGGGGGACGGATAGCACAGACTGGCCCCAACACCCCCCCCCAGGGGGAACCACCAAACCCTCCTCACTCCCCTCTACTTCAGAATCGGTGTCTAAGGCAGAGGAGTCCAGCAAAAACTCAGGAGGCCCCCCCAAGGAAAACTCCACCACCTCCTGACACTCCACTCCGACCCGGAGGGTCAGGGGCTACTGCACTAACCCCCGCCCTCCTCCTGATGAGACCCTGCCTTTGAGGCTCCTCACCCCCCTCTACCTCAGAATCAATGTCCACTCCACTCTGACCTGGAGGATCAGGGGCAGCTGCACCAACCCCCGCCCTCCTCCTGACAGAAACTTGCCTCTGGGGCATAGGGGCAGCCCGACCACCAGATCTAGAAGCACCCGCGGCCTGCCCCCCCCCACCCCCCTCCATCTCAGAATCAGTGTCCGAGGTGAAACCCTCCGACACCCCAGATTCCTCTTGCACATTACCCCTATAAGCCTGCGGACATCGACTGAAAGGGTGACCTAACTCGTTACAAAGATTACATCTAATATGGGCACACCCGTCCGCCAGGTGACCCCTCCCACCACAGCGCGTGCACTTCACAACCGTGCATTCAGCGCTCAAGTGAGTGGGGGACCCGCACTTAAAACACCTTTTAGGCTGTCCAGGATAAAAAACCAAAATTCTGTCTCTCCCAATGAAAGCACTCCCAGGGATATGAGCCATGCTATTTCCCTGCCTTTTCAACTTAATCTTAACCCCCCAGGCCCCTGTCCAGATCCCCCTTTCATCCACCTTCTTCCAAAGGGGGCACTGGAGCTGGCCATGACGGGTCAACCAGGTCGCAATGTCTTCCGGAGGAAGGGATTCATTGCGTACCAGGATGGTTACATTTTTGACCTCCTCCTGCCTAGATAGGGGGGTCAAACAGAACTTGGACCATGGGTCCTGTCTTTTAACTAGTTCATAATTCAACAAAAACATTTCCATAACGATGACTGACATAAAACTAAAATCAAACTCTACTGAACCTCCCGGATGGATAACCGCAAAGAGGTCAGACGCCCTTACTCCCAGAGAGAGGACCATATCGATGACCTCTCCTCGGGACGGGCACTGACCTTCACCAATAAACTTTAGTTGCACCACATTCCTCCTCCTGCGTTCTGTACCACCACCTCCCCTGGACCATGCCCCCTCACCCCGCTGCTCTTGCGCAGGGGGAACCCTGAAATTGCGGGCACCGAACTTGCTGTAAATATGATCCAAGGGAGCACTTAACCCAGCCACTTGGGCATAAGACCTGCCCTCCCTCAAAGCATTGAGCAAGCTCTCTTCCTGAGAGGTTGTGATAACTCCCGCAGGTTGGGGTGCATCAAATGGACCAACCCCCCTCAGGACCTCCATTTACGCAACCTGGGCAGTCTCCTCATGACTCGCTGCCCTCCCCCTCACTACTGAAGGACCCGAAAGGGGGCCCGACCCCAACACAACTTCCTGTACCTGAGCCAATTGAGTATCATCCATATTAAAACCAGAGTCCCCCATCTCTTCACAGGCTCCATAGGAACCTACATGGACTTCTGTCACAGCTGCAGACTGGGAACCTTCTAACTTTCTAATAAAATCCATTGCCAAACATTCATCATCTAAATGTCCCGCAGGGTGATCCCCCCAAACTAGAGCCTGTTCAGAAGGGAGACCCGCAGATGGGGAAGTACTCACAAGTCCCTGGGTATTCTGTTCCAAAGCTGAGAACCGGACCTGGCCGGGAAATGGAGCTCCGGGTGTCACCACAGCCACTTCCGGTTCACCCGCTGATGTCACTTCCGGTTCCGGGTCACGTGCTGACGTCACTTCCGGTTCCGGGTCACGTGCTGACGTCACTTCCGGTCGCGGCTCCGTCCCAATCACGGGAGATTCCCGCACAGCGGAAATGCCCTCCAAGTCACTGCTGATTGGTCGTCCAGAAGCAGGAGGCTCCACATGGCGTGGCGTGCCCTCTCCCTCGGCAGCCATTGCTATCCTAGCCATAGCTTCTTCCATACTAGATGTCATACAGTCCATCTCAACTGGATCCGCGGTAGATGCCTGCCCCTCACCCTGTAAACCCGCAGCGGTCGCCACCACAACGGCCGGCTGACCCTGCTGTAGGCTACTTGCTGGGTTCACAGAGGCCAAAGCACCCCCGCTTCCAGGAGCAGGCTTATCACCCTGATCTTGCTGGGAACCAGACACACTCTTCACGGTGACCAAAAGACCAGGCGGAAGACGAGGAAGACTCACCACGGGGTTGAGACCTCTCTCACTCACGCAAGTACCTCCTGCTTCGTGGGACAACCTCTCACTTGATGTTGTACCCCCTTTCTTCACAGGTTGGGGTCCGGCAGGTGCCTGGGCGCCCTCAGCGGTACTCTCCGAGATAGTCCCTGAGGTCTGAGGTTCCACTAACAGAGAACCCTCAGCCCCCTCAGCTACTAATGCTGACTTGCCTCTCCTTGCTGCCTGCTTGCTCTCCTCAGAGGCACGTTGGAGCTCCCTCCTGATTGGAAGGAGGAAAGCCTTCTCTGCAGTCCCTCTGGAACAGAGACACATAAGACCCCATAACTGGCCATTCTGCTCTTTCAACAGGTCTATTGCTTCCTTGAATTCAAATCTTTTTGAGCTACTAGCCCGATCTCTTCTGTTCCTTAAACTGGCCAGCACTGTAATCCTGGAATGGAGAGCTTGTGCCGCCTTCTGAATCAAACCTTTGGTTTTGCTGCGTCTTCTCAGCATTCGCTGATCATCCTCCCCTTGCTGGGGAAAAGTCCAATCTGCCAGCTTGGACTGGACCGACAAAAATTGCTTCTCTTCTTTATTTAAATCCCCAAAACTCGGGAGATCCACGGTCCTCGGAGGTACCGGGCGGGAGGTGAACTCCCCTTGCCCAGGAACAAGCCCCTGGCCTGGGCTTGATGAGGCCATAGCCTCCCCTCTCCTCCAGGGTCTGGTTATTCACAGGAGCTGCTTCAAAGACACAACCTTCCTTCAAGGCATTGGTGGACAGGCTTGAAGTGCTGATTTACAGCGCTGTGCTTGAAACTAGCACAAGACAATCCTATTCTAATTGTGGGTTGTTTGAGGGAAGCCAATTGAGTGTTAGAACCCCTGCTAGTGTTTTTAGGTTGGGCTTTGTGTCCCTTTTCTTAAAATTGGCTTCACTTCCTGTCACACAGCTGAACAGGAAGTGAGGTTAAAACCCTACCAATGGTCTTTTCTTCGGGACACAGGTCAATCTAACTAGTGTCCCCATTAAGCAAATTGCACTGCTGTGTACACCCCAAATGATTAGTTACTTTGGGGTTTAGTAAAGGCAAAGCCGCTCTGCAGTAGAAGCGTAGGCAATGAAAATCAGAAGGAAAGCACTGATGGTTTTAACTTCCAATCCCGCCAAGTTTTTATTTTTCTTCCTTCCTTGCTTGTTCACTTGTAGTGCAAAGTGGATTTGCCTTTAGTAAATGGACCCCAAAGTCCAAGATTCATACTAATTTGGGGTGTACACAGCAAAATGCAATTTCCAAAATGGGAAACTATTTAGATTGATCTGTGTGTCCCCAACAAGACATTACTCAGGTTTTTCCCTCACTTCCTGTTTTGCTATGTGGCAGGAAGTGAATGAATTAAGTAGAAAGTGACAACAAGAAAATTGTTGATTTAACATTGGGTGGTGTTTGTGGGGGTCCCTAACACACATTCATACATATTAGCAACTCTGGATCCTGGCCTATTGGCATGGTTATATTTTCTTAAGCCTCTCAATAAAATGATCTGCAATTTGGGGTTAAACTGGAACTATAATCATCACTTTTATTTTTTTGTTTTCTTTCATTTTGGATAGAGTTGGAATAAAGGACTTGTCAAAAACCGGCTCTTGTCGTTTTTAACCCTTTACATTTTTTTTGGGTGAAATGGTAGAGGTACAATGTACCCCATTACCATTTCACACAGGGGGGGGGCGGGATCTGGGGGGCCCCTTTGTTAAAGGGGTCTTCCAGATTTCGATAAGCCTCCTGCCCGCAGACCCCCACAACCACCGGGCAAGGGTTATGGGGAAGAGACCCTTGTCCTCATCAACATGGGGACAAGGTGTTTTGGGGGGTACCCCAAAACACCCTCCCAATGTTGAGGGCATGTGGCCTGGTGCGGTTCAGGAGAGGGGGGGGGGCGCGCTCTGTCCCGCGGCCGGCCAGGTCAATGTGCTCGGATAAGGGGTCTGGTGTGGATTTTAGGGGGGACTCCACGCCATTTTTTTTTAAATTTGGGGTGGAGTTCCCCTTAAATTCCACACCAGACCTGAAGGGTCTGGTTATGGATATTTGGGGGGAACCCCACGTCATTTTTTTTTTAAATTGACGGCGGGGTTCCCCTTAATATCCATACCAGACCTAAAGGGTCTGGTTATTGAATTTGGGGGGACCCCCACTCTTTTTTTTTCGTTTTTTTTAATGAATGAATTCTCCTGCAATTGCCGGGAGCCGACAATTCATTATTGCCGCGATTCAGTTTTTTTTTTACAAAGGAAAACAGTGCTTTATTGTGCAGAGAGCAAATATACAGGATGTACAAAAAGAGATCCAGATCAAAAATGTGGTACAGAGACAATGAATGGTCATACAAAAATAGAGCATATCTACATTTCAAAGGGGGTGGAAAACACTGGTAGAGCGGGGTCAAATATATGCAATTGTCACATAGGTATAGGCCTGGAATGACAGGGGACCAATTTACCGTCCAGGGATGCCTGGGAGACCACACAGAGTCATGACCAGAGCACGACAACAGCTGCAGAAGAGGGAAGGTGAAAACAGAGGGGAGCAAACTCAAGCAGGGATATCATCACATGTATCAGCGGTACCCAGCCATGCATCCCATATCTTACCATACTTGGCGTGGCAACCCCTATGAGTGTATATTTATTTTTTATACGGCAATACGCCATTCACTGCAGAGATCCACTCCCAGAGAGAAGGCGGCTCGACCCGGAGCCACTTCTGCGCCACGAGAAGCCTGGCAATGAACAACGACTCCTGAAGAAAGATCTTGTGGTACTTATCCGAGTCAGGGTCCGGAAATATTCCCAGCAGACATTGCTTAGGGCATAGCATCAGAGGGGACCCCATCTCATCATGTATAAACTGTATTACATGCGTCCAGTAGTCCTGTATGACTGGGCAGGACCAGAGGAGGTGGAAAAAAGTGCTGGTGGGGCTATCACATCTAGGGCACAATGGGTTTTGATCAGGTTTGTATTTGGCAAGGCGAGTGGGGGTCAGATATGTCCTGTGCAACATATAGAGGTGCGTAAGGCGATCAGAAAGCTTGACTGAGACTTTCTTGCTGGTTTCCAGAGCGTCCTCCCATTCGTCCTCCTCCAGCTCCCCCATATCTACTTCCCAACGGTCCTTAAGTCTGTAGGCCAAAGTAACAGCCGTAGGCTGAAGGAGCGTTGCATAAAACTCCGAGATAAGTTTCCGGGAGTCCATCCCCTGCATGGTACGCACGATATCTAGTTTGTCTACACTGGGAGATGCTTCGCCAAATTGTGCCCGAAGAGCGTGGCAGAGCTGGAGATAGCGAAAATGCATAGAATTGGGGAGGCCGAACCCATCTTTAAGTTGTTGGAATGATTTGAGGACGGGGCCGTGGTAAACATCAGAAAGGTATCGCACCCCCCACCGAAGCCACAGGACCTGATCCGGGACAGTCAACAGTTCGCGTAGACCAGGGTTGTCCCACAGGGGGGTAAGAGAGTGGGTGGGCAAGACTTTGAGCCTGTGCCTCACCACCTCCCAAATTTTGCAGTGATGGTAGAGCAAGCCTTTGTTAGTCCCCGGGGACTGAGCACCCCCCATGTCTCTGAAGAGAACCTGAAAATGGTGAGTGATCCCAGGAGCAGAGGGGGGGCACACAAGTGATAGGTAGCGATCCCTGTCAGTCTTGTCAATGTAGAAGAAATGAGACAACTGCGCCGCCAGGTAATATAAGGTAAAGTCGGGTAGAGCTGCCCCCCCGAGGTCAGTGGGGTTTTTCAGCGCCTGCCAGGATAATTTGTGGCGAGCCGAGCCCCACACAAAGGAATTAAGGATTGCTTCAATGGACTAAGGGGGAGATAGGCAGGGGCATGCCAGAGTACGTATAAAAACTTAGGGAGGAGGATCATTTTAATGAGATTTACTCGGCCCATCACCCCCAGTGGTAGCTTGGCCCACGTCTGCGTCTTGGCCTTCAAAAACCACACCAGCGGCTCAAGGTTGAGAGCAACGTAATCTTCGGGAGATCTAGAGATCCGAATCCCCAAGTACTTCAATGAACTAACCCTAAGGAGAGGAAAAGAGGCCTGGAGTTCCGTGGGGACGCTGACATTTATAGGGAGAATCTGGGACTTGTCCCAATTGATACGAAGCCCGGAATATCGACCGAAGGTCCGGATAACATCAAGAGCGGTCTGCAGGGATGGGCCAGCATCTGCCAAGTAGAGGAGCATATCATCAGCTTAAAGGCGGACCGTCTCCTCTAGCCCCCCGCAACAGAGGCCATGAATGCCCGGATGCCTTCTAAGGGAGCACGCCATGGGCTCCACCGCCAGGGCGTATAAAGGTGGGGACAAAGGGCACCCCTGTCTGGTTCCCCTTTGCAGGGGGAAGGGGGCCGATACCCGACCGTTCACCAAGATCCTGGCACATGGGTCCTGATACAGAAGACGGATCCACTTTATAAATTTGGGCCCAAAGCCAAATCGCGCTAGGCATTCCCAGAGGTAGTCCCACTCGACAGAATCGAATGCCTTAGTGGCGTCAAGAGACACCACCACCCGGGACCCCACCCGATCATGCCGCGCTTGCAAATTCATATGCAGCCTTCTCAGATTGTGTGCCGTGTTTTTAGCGGGCATGAATCCGGTCTGATCAGGGTGGATTAACTTGAGGATCACGCCATTGAGCCGCAGCGCCAGGATCTTGGCAAGGATCTTAATGTCAAGCTGTAGCAGGGATATTGGGCGGTAGGATTCAGGGAGTTCTAAGTCTTATAGTATAAGGGGCCTGATAGACCCACCCCACCCACGGCTTCTTCAGTGTCATCATGAGCTGACCAGTTAAGTGAGTCTCCACTAATACCATGATGTCGGCCCTTTGCATTTTTAAAAAGGACAGTACTGTGTTGCTTTTCGGGCGAGCCCTTATCCCCCGCACATTCCAGGTCATAAATTTTATGTTAGGCATGATGAATAATATCGACAGTGAATGGCCCGGAAACCCCGGATCCGCGCGCAAGCAGCCAGACCACCTCCCAAACAAGAGAGGGGCCCAGCCACCGCCCGCGAACCGCAGAGCGCCAGGGACAGGATCCCAACAGCCATACCATTGTACAGTAATTTAGCATCAATAGCACTACTCCATATAGTATCCCCCAAAAAGCAAAACCACATTCCCTCCCGCACAGCACATTGAATCATAGCAAAAGTCCAACAATTAACCACATATAACAGAAGAGAACAAAACGAAAAGAAATAATGAACAAACACTCCGGATTGTCCGGGCCAGTAGGGCGCCAGGAAAACAGCCAAGACACCCCCACAGGTCCGACCAGACCAGGGAAACCAGGCATAGACATAATAGCACACAATGTTACAGGTATTGAAAAATACAGCAGGGTCCAAGGGGACACCCACAGCTAGTGGGACGATTATCTGCTGTAAAACTAGCAACAGTACAAAGAGTGAGGCACCCGAGCTAGAGTCCCCAGGATGAAATGCAGGGGGGGAGTTCCAGGATACGGAAACACGAGACCAAGTCACAGGTGCCATGACGGGTAGCCACTCGCCGTCGTGAACTATCGTATGGGGCCGCGGTACATGCATCCCATCACACAGGGCAGGGAGTGCAGGGGTGGGGGGGAAGCAGACAAAGGAGTACATACCGAGCTCCGCGGTAGGCAGGGATAGGTGTACACGGAGTGAGGGGCAGTAATGGATATGAAAAAATGGGGGGGGGCAAGACCAATCCACGGACCAGATATGACAGGGGAATTCCATCAATAGGACAGCTGAGAAAGCGGAGGATACGGGCCACAACCCAGTTAGGACAGTACCTGGTCATAGCAAGTCACAGTTCCACGAGGGATCAGGAGCCAATAAGAAGCATAATACGGTCAGCGGCCTACTCCAGGATGTCAGGGCGGGGATGTCAAACGGGTCACCGATCCGGTGGCGCCTCTCTGTCGAGCCAGGAGAAGACCGCCTCTGGCGTATCAAAGAAGTATGCTCTGTCTTCACCAGCGTCCCGGAGCCGGGCCGGGAATAGCATGGCGTAAGAGTAGCGGCGAATCCGCAGCTGGCGTTTAGCTTCTGAAAACTGGGCTCTCCTCTTTTGGACATCCGCCGAAAAATCAGGGAAAACTCTGACCTCAGTATTGTGGAAAGGGATGTTACCCTTCAGCCTAGCCAGGCGTAGCACAGCATCCCGGTCTCGGAAATTAAGTAGCTTAGCAATAAATGTCCGCGGCGCCCTGAGGGGAAGGCTTGGCAGCCAGCCTATGGGCCCTCTCCACCACAAATGAATCTGAGAATTCAGCGCGCCCAAAGGTGGTAGTCAGCAGGTTTTCCAGGAATGAGGGGGGGTCCTGACCCTCCGCTCCCTCTGGCAGACCCACGAACCGCAAATTACACCTCCTCAAACGGTTCTCCATATCGTCCTGCTTCGCCAGGACCATATTAAGTTGGTGTTGCATACGTTCTGCCGCAACCTGTAGCGGCGGCATGTCATCCTCCACGCGGCTAATCCTGGTCTCTGCCTCAGTCACGCGGTCTCAGATTCTGCAAGTCCTGACGAACAAGTGAGACATCCACCTTTACCTCTTCAATTTTACCCGTCAGAGCTTTTGCAATCAGAGATTGCCTCCAACACACGTGCCGTGTTCTCGGCTGCCGAGTCTGCAGGAGTCGAGGAGCCGGCGCCATCTTCCCCCCCAGCCTCCTTCTCCGTGAGCCGGTACTTGGCGAGTTTTGCAGCCGCGCTGGAGGTCTGCTTCGGCGGCTACATGTTCCCTGCACGGTGGGGTGTACACTCGCACGATCGGTGGCAGGGTGAAAGTCAATTACAGCCCCAGGATAGTAAGGTAAGGATCTTTGGCAAGCGGAGCTCCCGTTCTACACTCCTCACACCATGCCGTCCAGGCCACGCCCCCGCCGCGAGTCAGTTTTAAACGGCTTTTTTGCTTTGGAGAATGTCATTTTGTGCAGAGACAGTTCTAACCACGGGAAAGATGCGCTTTTTCACATGCTGACATTAGAGCCCCCCATAGTACGAAATTTAAAGAAAAATTACACTTTTATTGTTGCACTTTTAGCATTATTAAAATCACTGCTCCCGAAAAAACGGCCGTTTTAAAAAATTAAAAAAGCATTGATACATGTCCCCTGGGGCAGGACTGAGGTCCCCAAACACTTTTTAGGACAAAACTTGCAGATTAGCCTTTAAAATTCACAATTAAGATTTCCCCCATAGACTTTAACAGGGAGTTCGGCGGCGGCTTTACTTATCAATTGCATCGCGCTGCTGCTGCGGCCGGTTCATGCGCCTAATTAAGACTTCATCCAGCGCACTAATTAAGGCATGAACCGGCGCAGCGCAGCTTAAATAGTAAATCACCCCCAGTGTGTTCCTTAAGGGACTAGTAGGCGTTGTACAACTGACATTGGCGACTCTGTCCTCCCCCAATGAGCACCAGGACAATTTTATCAAAATCACCTTAAATAAGCTCATGACATTTGCGGAAGGCCAGCTAAATCTAGGAGGTGACTTCAATGTCCCCTTGATCCCCTCCGACACATCTTCCGGTCACAGAAAACACATAACTAACTCCCTGCATAAAGCTCAACCGATTGACATATGGCGTTTACAGCACTCGGGAGAGCGTGATTATATGTTCTACTCCACACTTCACAAACTTTACACTAGACTTTTTCCTGATTCACCATAACCAACTACAATCTGTATCAGACTCCTCTATCGTCCACATCACCTGGTTAAACCACTCCCCTATCTCTCACGTATTCTCTCTCTGGGGGACTCTCGGTCAGATCCCGTATTTGGCGTCCGAACGAGAGTCTCCTACAGGTCCCAGAAGTACTAGCGGAGGGGACTAGAAAACTAACCTTATACTTTCAGTAGAATGATAATCAGGATTGTGACCCCGACTCCCTATGGGAAGCCCTTAAAACAATCCTCCGGGGGATACTTATTAAACATGGGGCGCACATTAAGAGAGTCAGAAATTAACAACTCGCCAAACTTCTTGCCAAGCTGGCCTCTGTGTAATCTCGTCACAAACATGCCCCCTCTCGTGCCCTAAAGACGAAGCTTGGGTTAATACGTAAGGAGATTACAGAAGTATTGCATTACAGGGCCAAGGCAGCATTGCAATGTTGTCTCAAAGCCACCTACGAGTCAGGTGACAAATGCGGGAAGACACTGGCTAGATTGGTAAGAGAACAAAGACTTGCAGTTTTTACAACATTCAGTGCCCAGACGGCCAAAAGGCCACACTGCCGCTGCAAATTTCAGAAGGGTTCCGTGACTTTTATTCTACCCTATATAATTTACCGGACAGTACACTCCATCAAGCTGCTATTGAGGAATATATTGAGACTTCTCAAATCCCATCCCTTCCCACGACTATTCGGGAAGAACTAGACTCACCTATCAATTAAGAAGAGAGCCAAATTTCAGCGAGTGCCATGAAACCAGGGAAAGCACCGGGCCTGGATGGATGCACTATCCAATATTACAAAACTTTCCTCCCAATAACTGTTCCACATATGGTGGCATTTTTCAATGCGGTGGGTGCTGACGCCATTTTTCCCAGAGACACGCTGAAGGCCCACATTTCCCTAATCCACAAAGAGGGCAAGGATCTGACCTCTTGTGGGAGCTATAGACCCATCTCCCTCTTAAACATCGACCTAAAATTATTCTCTAAAATTATTCTCAAAATGCAGCGAAAAGAAAATCCTCTGCAGTCTCATTAGGGTCCCCTGTACACTCCATTATAATATCTTAAAAGGAAAGGGAGGTTCCACTTTCAGAATGCTGAACAGGATTAAGAGGAATAGCATTGGTCGAAGGGTTTCTGCATGCTATTTGGCCCTTTTGTCCTAGCTTCTTTGCACCTGTGATTTGCCTTTGCTATGTATTGGGACCCCTATTGGGGGACTAGGGCCACCATCAGGGGGGTACAGCCAGTACACAAGGGGCCCTGGCATCTGAGGGGCCTGGACCACGGATCACAACCCGGGCCTCTTTAACAGGAGGCAGCTGCCGTCAGAGCGGAACAGCTGCCAAGACATAGGGGAGGGTGGAGAGGTGGGCGGATCCCATGTGTGTTTGTGCGGGTTGGGGCCTGCTGTCAAGTGCTGTGTGTGCCTTTCCTGCTGCCCCCCTTCCATGACACTTCCCCCTCCTGCCCCACTTTCCTCCTCCTATGACACCTCCCCACCAGTTCCACTGCCCCCGCCTGTCCTGCTGCTCTTGGCCCGTGACACTCCCCCCTCCTAAACACACTCCCCCCTGCTCCCTTCCTGTCCCACTCCCCCCCCCCTCTGTGGTCAGAGAAGATGGGACTGGAGGAGGAAATTGGATAGAGGAAATGGGGACTCGAGGAGGATGACAACATAGGATTGCAGGAGGACGAAGAGGACATGGGATAGAAAACATTGGATGGAGAAATAGGAGAACATGGGATGGCCAGAGGGTGGATTCAGTGGGACAGCCAGTGGTAAGGACCTGGGGAATGCTGGCGGTCAGGCCTGGGCCTATAGCTGTGTAAGGGGCCTCACAATTTCTGATGGCTGCCCTGTGGGGGACTAAGGGAACAGAAGACAGAGGACAGGGTATTGCATTTTCAGATAAAGGAGACGCTATAACTCAGGAACTGACCATGTGTTCCTGTGGCTGTGACCCCGTAGAAGTTGGCCAAAGGAGTGCAGCAAAATGTGTGCTCCTGGTGGCAAAGACAGATGGGCAAGTGTCATCTGGGAGGAGTGATGCAGTAACCTCATCCTCCTGAAACCAAGCCTAGCCACTCAGAGGCGACTCTAGGGGGGGCCAGAGGGGGCCCTGACCCCCCCAACATTATGCTGTGCCCCACCATGTGCCCCCCCAAAAAAAGCCACCCGATCTGCTCCTTCCCCTGCATCCTCATTGGCACGGAGAAGAGTGAGTTGCAGAAAGGACTCCATGAGCACTGTGGGGGAGGGGGGCCCAAGCCTTCATCTCAGTTACTGAAAAAATAGACTGATTTCTCCCGTCCTTAGGACAGGAGAACCAGCCTGTAAATTCCGAGAGTGGTGACTGCAAGCTGAGCCGAGTGTCAGTCTATGACACTCTTTTACAGCCCAGCGAGTCCAGCCACCTCCCCCCCACTCTCCTCACATACGATACGAGCAGGGAGGAATACAGCTCCTCCTCCTCCTTTCAGTCCCGCCCACACTATCTCGGTGTGCTGTATCTGAAGAGAGGTAATGTGTGTTCAGGAAATATGAAAATCAGCAGCATGTGTGTGAATGATGCCTGAGATTCTAGCCTGGACCGTGGGTAAGTGTGTGCACTGCAGACTGCAGTACACTGTAATCACTGAACTGCATTATCTCCATCCCTTCTCTCCCCCATCTGTCTCCCTCCCCTCTCCTGTTCTTTCAAGACATTCACAATTTTCTTTCTGTAACGGTCACCACCGTTTACGATATTCCATTCCATCGCCCCGCGACAGCTTATCTGACAGTCCGACAGACATCAGACACGACCCAATTTATTTCCCAGAATAACCGAGACAACACAAGCTCTGGTACTGGTTCCAAAATGAATAAATGAATCCTTTAATGGTAACTTAGCTTTCTTATATACAGTACAGTTAATCACAGGGACAAAGACACACTCCACCCACACATCACACAATGGGGGCTTCATACACATTATTTTAGACAATGACATTCTGATGAGTTAATTACTACTCATTACCCAGACGGTCTGGCTCCACATTTAGAGGGGTTAATTACTACAGCTTGACAAGTCACATTCCACATCTTAACAGTGTCATTAGCATACACAATAAACAGGTCTTAGAAGCAGACCTAATTAGCACAATGGACACAAAACAGTATTAGCGTCACACAATGGAATGTCTAGGAGCAGACTCAATTAACACCTCAAAAGCATGTGTCCCCACATTGAATGAAAACACTCTATTGACCTGTCGGAGTCAGACTTTAACAACTTGTAATATTTAAAGATATCCTGCAAAACATGAATTATCAGTAATGTCCCATCCCATGTAATTTATCATTTCTCAGTCACCCTATGCCCAAAAGGGGCACAGGATGACACTAGACCCAAGAGTCATTAGTGATGCTGGCACAGGAGTACCCCCCATCCTTCAAAAGTCTCTGGGTGTCACGGGCCATTCTGTTACACTTTCACTTTCAGTTAGGCAGATAATATACAGTGCAAATTTCTTTCCTACATCCACAGATTGCAGGAAAGAAACTTGCATGATTCCCCCATCAACACAGACAGTGCTGACGGGAATATCCCTCCTGCCCAGCAATTGTATTCTGCAGACAAACAGTGATTCTCACTAGTGGCTATAGCAACCACTAGTGATAATCATAAGAGAATCTGCTCATTAATGGTTCAAATCTCAGCCAGTTCCTGCTGAACCAGCTGTGGCTGGTCTTACAGTAGCTCTTAGGCAGCCCATACATTGATCACTTGTTTTCATTCAACTATTAGGTTGAATAAAAAAAAAAAAAAAGAAATGATCCAATTCCCCCATCTACACATTATAGGTGGATGGGGGAATCCTCCCAGTGTGGACCAGTGCTGGAATAACCAGAGTTGCTGTCCTGTCCCGGCTATTCACAGCGCTGGTCTCTGTCTCCTTGGCAGCGGAAGCAGCACATTGGAACCCAGCGCTGGTTATTTTATGGGGCTGATGTACAGGAGGGCCAACACAATTTGTTGTTAGAGATGGGCTGGGCATGTTCAAAAATCCACATGCCAGAGCCTGCCAGGAAGTCCACACTGCACAGCACTAATCACAGGCAGTGAGAGATTTCCCGGTCCGCAGCTCTGCACAGATCAGGAAATGTCTCACTGCCTGTGATTAGCACTGTGAAGTGTTGGCTTCCTGGCGGGATTGGGCATGTGGGATTTCAAACACACCTGAGCCCATCTCTATTGGTTGTAGACAGTTGAGCTCCCTGCAGGTTGCTTAGCAGCAGTGGAGCCTTCTCTGACATGCTGATCGTGATGCAATCCAGGTGATGCTCCCAGTCAAATCCTAGTGTTAAATATCAGAGATTTTATTGATCAAAGCCCACACTTTACAGGCATAGAGCCCACATTTTACAGGCATAGAGCCCACACTTTACAGGCATAGAGCCCACACGGCTGCGGAACATACGTTTGATATTATATATATATATATATATATATATATATATATATGTGTGTGTGTGTGGTTGTACTCTTGATGCTAATAAATACTGTATTTATTAGATCTGACTGGGAGCATTACCTGGATCACATCCCGATCAGCATGTCAACAGAGAAGGTTATAGAGCATTACTGCTGCTAGGTGACCAGCTGGGGGCTCAGCTCTCTATAACCAATAGTGCCAGCCTTCCCCTGCATGCACCTATATTGTCACCAGCACTAGGTCCTAATAGACTGCCGCCGCTGCCAAGGAGACAGATGCCAGACCAGCGCTGTTAATAGCAGGGACAGGACAGCTGGGGAACCCCACAGTGGCAGAACACCAGTGCTCGGTGGCAAGACAACCTTTGCAACCCTGAAAGTTCTCCCACTGCTTTGGACCCTTATATTTTCTTGGTGTGCTGGTGACATATATCTCTTGTTTTCTGCCACCCTGGGGGGCCCCAGTATAGGAGGAAGGGAGCTCACTGCAGAACATGTAAAAGGGCCCTTTGTGGGATCGTAGTAAAGGGCCCCAGGAGATATATATATATATATATATATATATATATATATATACATATATGTATATAATTGCATTTTATAGTTGGCCCCCCTACTTTTGTCGCTGTCCCCCCATGTGCCCCACCTAAATATGAAAGCTGGAGACGCCACTGTAGTCACTTAAAACAGGATTCCACCCGCGATTTTTTTTTAAAAGCCAGCAGCTACTAACAGTGTAGTATGCATCGCTGTGACCGGCGACATGTCTCCCAGAGTTATTTCCGGGTTCGCTGGATTGGCCGAAGGCGCAATGACGTCACTCCCATGCCTGCTGAAGAAATGGCACGAGCGAGTCGTCAGCGCAAGCATATGTGGTAAATATCTCCTAAACCATGCAGGTTTAGGAGATATTATTTCAGGTACTTATAAAGTGCTGTAAATTTACGCAGCACTTTACATATACATTGTACATTCCCATCAGTCCCTACCCTCAAGGATCTTTCAATCTAAGGTCCCTAAGATCTCTCACCCTACAACCACCGGGAGTGAGCCAGCTGAACCAAGATCTTTACTACAGGCACTCCCTACAAGAATGCACATTGAAGCCCTGATCCTTCGACTGGAGGAAACCCACCAACGACACATCCAGGAGGTACGGGAAGACGTGACCGCACTCACTGACAGAGTGGCTACAGGGGGAAGCGTCCTTCTGTATCCTGACAAGTGGAGTGTCAGCTCTAGAGCAGACCCGAAACACTCGATGGGACATGACCATTGCCCTCCAGCTCCATCTCGAGGACCGGAGATGCCGAAACAACCTTCAGCTCCGGGGTCTCCCGGAGGCCACAGGGACTGAGACGCTGGAAATCTACAGAATACACAGTGGCCTGGGCCCCAGGTCTCTAGATCCTGCCAGACCGCAAAATGTGGTGTGCAGATTGCATCACTACACTCAGAAGCAAGGCATACTGCGTAAAGCATGGAAACAGGGAGACATGGAGCTCCCATCCAGACCTTACCCGATCTCTACCGGGCGACCTTAAATTGCAGAGCTCTCCACCAGCCCCATCCTGGAGCTGGCAAAACAATGTGGATGTACCCAACGCTGGGGCTACCCGCTGGCTGTTATCTTCAGGAAAGAAGCATTATTTTATTTTATTTCAGGTTTACACCTAATATGATTTCACATATTAATCACATTATTGCACTTATCTACAAGCTATTATGCTATAGGAGTCCATTTATGCATGTCCACGTTATTTTGCATTGTGATGGATTTAATATATAAATGTATATTTGTTTACTACATATAGCTATTTATATACACCTACACTTCTTGCTTCCGTTTAAAAATTACATTTATTGTCAGCATCTATTATAATCTGGTGTATATCATAGGTCATAGAGTTATTTCACATTGCGTCTGTTCAACATTATAGGGGAGTCTGGCCCGATATTAGACATCAGTCTGCATAAACCCACACAAATATGGCGCTAGACAATAGGACTCCAAGTGTTAGGACTTCTGTCCTTATAAGCACTGGTAAGATGGCGACCGTTACGACTCAATGTGAGGTAATTACAATATATAGGGGAGGTGTTTGTGATGGCCTGCATGCTCCAGATGACATCATTACAACGAAACCGGTCGAGCGCACGCTGTTTACAACACTTCCACGATACTATACAACGCCTGTTTTGCGATTTTTAAATGTGAGTACCTAGTGTTTTAATAATAAACGTTGGTTTTAAAACAGTATCACACTATTGAGACCCTCTTTTCTCTTTGAGCGGATACTGGACAGAGCCATATAGAGGGGAAAGAAAGATTTGTCACACGCAGCACTTCGGCACGAATTATCAGCACTTTATATTGCAGCATGAAGCATACAAGCAACAATTTAGCACTTTGAAGTTTATGGACTATCAATTTATTTACTATATCTTTGGTTGATGAATATATTATCCATTTATATTTAGCACTTTGAAGTTTATGGACTATTCATTTATTTATTTATTATTTTTTGTTTGATGAATTGATTATTTACTAATCTATAGCGGATATATATGTACTTATTTTTCTTATTGGATTTTTTCATTTACATTAGCACCACATGGGAGCACTTTATAGTGGGGATATACTACTTCTTATTCACATTTTTTCCTACAGTAGGTGCCAACACCTACTAACTCTCTCTTTTCAACCTATATCCTACTTTGGTGGGCTACACATGTAGGGGCAGCCACTGTGACTTTTATTCATTTTATTATATCTGTAGTCTTCCTAGTACACATACACACTGTTCTATTCACAGCATTTTAAACTTAACGTAGTACGGTTTACACTATTTCACCATCCCTCCTGCAGTATACATTTCAGATAAACTATTTCCGTAGCGCGGACTCATCCCTACTTTTTGAGATAGGAGGGAACCTTCGCTACTACTTCCATCCCCCTTCCCCCTCTTGTTCTATCCCATGAACATGGACGTATTAAGAATAGTTTTACTTAACGCAAAAAAGCTCAATTTCCCTGAAAAAAGACAGATACTCTTGCAGGACATGCACCATCTGCAAGCAGACATCATGTTTGTATAGGAAATGCATTTTAGAGTCGACAAACTACCAATACTAAAGAAGAAAATTCTTTCCTATGACATTCCACTCTACATTCCCGACAGCGAAAGCTAGAGGAGTATCCATCCTACTATATGCGCGAGTACCCTGGATACACTTTGACACAAGGATGGACCCAGAGGGACACTTTCTATTCTTGAAAGTCATGGTTGGTAGCGTCAAGGTGAAACTAGCAAATTTTCTTGATCATACATCACGGGACACAGCCTTCATTACTTAATGGGTTATGTAGTCACCACAGGTTATTGGACACTGGCAAACCCAATTAAAATTGAGTTCCTCCCCTATATAACCCCTCCTAAATAGAGAGTACCTCAGTGTTTTTGCCAGTGTTAAGGTGGTTGGTCACGTTCAACATGTGCTAAGAAGAAAAATGCACTTTTGATGGTCTGGCTGCGGAGACCTAGGAGCTATAACCGGATCCATTCCTTGGGCTGATATTAAAGGCCTAAGATGTTGGTACACGGGCTTTGTGTTGAGAAGAAACAAGGATTGCCTGTAATGTCTCTCTGCAAAAGTCTGGGCTCTGGAATCCAAACTTTGGTGTACTAATACATACGTGGCACAAAAAGTTTCTGGCAGGGTCTTCTACAGGTCCAGGTATGAGGTTTTCTCGAATAAAACCCTATGTAAACCTAAAGGTTGGCACAACTTGTCCGCCGTGATGGGTGAAAGCTGGAACTACTTTGGTAGCTTTCCTGCAGCGTGGATCAGGTAAGAGGAAGATCATTATTTATATTTATGTATTATCTTCCTGGAGTAGGATGTCTTTCGTGGTTTTCACCACTGGAGGGAGTAAGTGCAACCTGGGGTTTTCTTACATAGCCTTCCAGGATAAACATGCTCAGTGAAGTCGGTCATAATTACACCACTCATCTCCTTCTGCTGCAGGCTCTGCTACGATACGCATGCAGGGGTCCCCAAATGCCCCCCGGTAACTCTCCCCTGCTTCGTCTCCTAGGGGCCGCCATGCGCACGCCGGAAACGATCGTTCGCGCCAGAAACGATCGTTTGCGGTACAACCTGCTGTTGCAGCCATTGGCGCATTCGTCCACGTAAAACTGCGCTAGACACACCATTGATTTGCTATTCAAATATGCTAATGAGGGAGTTACGGGGATCCACAAAAGAATGTTGGTGCAGCGCAGGCTACGCGCTGTGCGCAACAGCTGCACGGCCTGTCTAAAATTAGACCATATAAAAGGTGGTATAAAATTAGACAATTCGTCTACATGTCAGAGAAAGCAACACTGTTAGTGAGGAGCTGAGCAGTCACACGTGTTGCACAACAATCTGTATGCCAACATGCCAGTGGCATCCATGCTTATAGCTATACTACTGACTTTAGATGAGCAAAGAAGGACGAGGGCACGGAGGAGGGCACGGGAGAGGATTTTTTTTTTTTTTACAAAATTTTTTTCTTTGCTTGAAGAAACATTTTTACAAAAAATATACATACATATATACATCAATACATAACATACACACAAATTACAAACACGGTCTCACTATCTTTCAATAGCCCTTTAAAACCTTGATGGATATAATAATCTAATCTGATACAAGCCCCTCACTCTTCACTTGATATATCACACACGCATAGACATCTTTGGCATGAGTGATTCTGAGGTGTCTCGCATCTTCAGATTCACCCCTCATGCCATCCTGCAATTATCCACAACCCTGCAGGAGCCCAACACCAGCCCAACACATGACACCACCCATGACACCCATGACAGCTACATATACAATCATAGCCTCATCCCCACAGATTTCGAACAGAACATGTATGGGGACAGCTGGCTGGTTGGTGAGTGACATGGGTGACAGGCATGACTGTCACCCCCATGATGCTGAAATCACAAGGGGCACATGCACTACTAACATCCTCCTGTCTTAACCCTTCAGGGTGACTCTGCATATGCACTGGGACCCCATCCCATGACTCCTATACGGAACCCCCCTAACCAAGGCTACCCCGTCTTCTGAGGGAAGAGCAGCCAGGAGCCAGCTCACATTAGGCATCTTTGCACGTTAAACACACACATTAATCATGGCACAATGAGAATGCATGCATGCACACCACTGTGGTCCCTAGCACAGACACATCACATCCTCATCACATTGGATTGGCACAAGCCCACCATGCAGGACTTGTGAGCAGCAACGCAATGCCACGGCTCCAATTATGTCACTGTACATTCATACACCATTTACACGGACCTGGGGATCACTTCTCCACCACAAATGAGGGTGACACCCCTTTTCCGGCAGGAATGTCACCCCCACATTCCCAAATCATACACAAACAGAACCAAAAAAAAAAAAATTGACCAGCAAAAATATAATTTAAACAAAATAACAACAAAGAAAACACATAAAAGACAAAAATCACTCTGCAAAACAGTCCCCAAATATCTCAAAGACACGTCACAAACAAACAAACAAACGCTAATAAACAACAGAACAAAAGCACCTTGCTGTATAGGAAGGGATACAAAGGGATGTACTTTTGCAAAGGAAGTGCATTTGTGTCTGTCTATTTATGCTGTCTGCATAGTTCACTAAGTTGCCCTAGTCCACTTCCAATTTCACTGATTGCGCCGTTCACGAGTTGTGAGCATGCGCACAGAGGTGCTGACCATGGTCTGCGTCATGTGCGCAGGCACGAGCCGGCCGGCCCTTCATTTGCATGGGGTCACGGCTCATTTCAATGTAACACGCCCACGTCCTTCCCAATTTGAATCACTCCGCCTTACGCCTCTGAAATTACGTTGCACAGGCGCTATTTTCTGCGCAAATCAATCGAGAATACGGTGATTGCGCCACTACATTGCGGCAGTCTAACGTAAAGGAGGTGCGCTACGCCAGTCAAAAAATGCGCCGATGTACGTGAATCTGGCCCTAGGTGCTTTTTATCTATTATATTTTTTATTTTTGCTACACCTTGGTGATCCAGCAGTGTTGGGCCAAATAAAACAATACTTTTTACTACACTATAGAAGGCGTTTTTTCTCTTTTCTGAGAAACACTATACCATACTGGAGATCCTCCATCTGGACGGCAAAGGGAGCTAGCTGGGAGTGAGCAGTCTTGGGAAGCCTGTGATATATGCGATACACCCCCGGAGGGGTAGTAGGAGCTGGTAAGTGGGGACCCTTGAGGGCAAGCACCGGGATCACCTGCGTATTCACCACCTGTGACCTAGAAGCACCTTCCCCTCCCCACATTGAAAGCCTGCACTCCCAAACCCTGGCTGGATCTATGGAACTTTGAATACAGATATTTTTATCTATAATCTGTGATGGACCTATGGCACTTTATTTAGTGCATTGTATATATTAATATACACCCTTTACAGTTTCGGATTTACATATCCAATATCCCTCTACACCATTTACCAAAGTAAAGCTGCGATTCAAAAATGTTATACATGTGAGACGTTCCGACGTCACCGCAACTACACGAGAGGACGTACGCGTTCTACTAGCCGGCCGGCGCTTTTTGTTTTATGCTCCAAACCTGCATTTGTCTGTAAGTGCAACTTGGTTTTTATACATATTAAATACATTCAGGTTTACACTATATGAGTTTCCTTTGATTTCATGTCACTACACCGTCCGTGGCGAGCTACTGAGGATTCATTTTTGGCTATACATTGTGGTGTGTGGTGAAACCTGAACAACTTCATCCCCAGTGCCTGCTTTGATCCAGAGGGGGTCTTGCTGTCCGGTAAGGGTCAGTGTGTACTTCGGTGGTGGGTTTGGCACTGTCCCCTCCTTGCTGTACGGTTGTCCCCCGCGGGTGGTTAACATACATATCTATGCAGTTTTACACTATGCAAGTCTCCCTGTTTTTGTCTTTGTGATTTACTGAGGATTCGTTTCTGGCTATACATTGTGGTGGGTGGTGGAACCTGAACTACTCCATTCCTAGTGCCTGTATCGATCCTGAGGGGGTCTTGCCATCTGGTAAGGGTCAGTGTGTACTTCGGTGGTGGGTTTTGCACTGTCCCCTCCCTATTACACGGCTGTCCCCCACGGGTAGTTAACACGTATATCCATACAGTTTCACACTATGCAAGTCTCCTTTGTTTTTGTCTTTTCCGGTGCTATGAATCCACGCTGAAATCTTCCACTAAGTATAAGTGTGACTGGAAACGTGGAGTCGTTACATCAGAACCATCTGGATATTTTGCTTCTTCCGATCCTATACGGATCCTAGACTTTGGAGTGTGCTTCTCTGTGGCTAACACGTATGACTTGTTTACAAATATTTTTGGACTGAAATTTGAAATACTCCTTCAGTACGAATTTTAGTGTCTGTTCTGGCAGCACGCCATATTGACTGTTCACATTGTTCACACTATATTTCTGTGCCCTTACGAGGTCACAGCCTCACACTTAACGCGATTCCCCTCCCTCTTGCAATATTACACGGTGATAGCACGGTTGGTATGTGAGGCCAACACAAATTTCTCAGGGATTGCACTAATCCCTTATTTACATTTATTTTTGGAGTATGTCTTGGGATTAATATAGGCACTGTATTTGGCATGCTTATTTGCCCTCTAATGCACATCTGACACTTTTTATATTAGACCTCTTTGCAGAGGTTGACCCTAACACACACTTGTGGTTTATATAGGGTAGGTAGCGCCATCACCCCTTCTGTGTCACTTTTTCATTATTTACTTACCTCTTTGGGGGATTATATAGGGGGGCAGCAACCTTAGTGTATCATTTTTATAAGCGCAGGTTTATTTATTACTACATAGTGTATAAATATATGTACAACACCTGGGATGCATATATCTCTACACACTGTAACTTTACCTGAATAGCCTGCCTGCTCTATCTACCTAGAAAAAATTACACTCTCTCTCTCGCTCTCTCTCTCTCTAATCACTGTCGCAACACACTACACAAGGCCGACCTGCAGGTAGCCTTTTATAGTGTGGGGCGTGTACTAAACCCCCTGAGCCATAATTGGCCACCCTGGCTTTGGCCAATTATTGCTCTCCGTTATTTGCGTTCTGTGATTGGTCATAGTGCATGCTTGGCCAATCAATAGCCAGCAATGCTGCAGTGAATTATGGGCCGTGACACGCCACTCGAATTTGGCGCGAACGGTCCGTAACTTTTGTTTTTTGTCGAACATACGATGTTCGAGTCGAACATGGGTTCGACTCGAACACGAAGCTCATCCCTATCCTGTAGGTGACCGAGACGTTTAGAGGCTTCAGGTTCAGGATGAGCCTAAATTTTCCCGAAGGTTTGCGGACCACAAAGATGTGGGAATAGAAGCCTCTGCCCATCTCTAGAGTTGGGAACCGGACCACCACCTCCTGTTCTTTCAGCTCCTGCAAGGAGGAAAGAAGACTTTTATACACACCTTGGTAGGTCTGTGACTAAGAGTGTGAGTGGGGGAGGATCTGAAAACTCCAAATGATATCCTCTTCTGATGATCCCCAAAACAAACTGATTGGAGGTAATCATCTCCCACTGTGGGAGGAAGGCCCCCAATCTACCTCCCACCGTGACCCTGTCACTGGGTCTTTTTGGGCTGTTCAGGAGGGTGAAAAATCGCCCCCCCCTTTCCCCTTTCCCTTTTGTTCCCAAACCTTCTTTTGGTGATCGGTTTTAGGGCCTTCTGACTTCCTTTGAGGTCAAAACCTTCTTTTTTTTTTTTTTTTTTTAATTTTTATTGAGTTTTCAACAAAGAAAAAATAACATAGTAGCACATAATATCACAACGTAGAGTACAGAAAGAAATACATAGTATGGCGAAAGGTATCTCGAACAGTGAACAACAATTCTGTTGGACGGGGCAATATACCGTAGCCATGGGATCCACTGTATTCATGTAATGTAAAAGTCATTAGTGGAGAAAGTATAAAGGGGTGTCCCCTCCGATCCCGAACCCCAGTCAGACAGCGGTAACGGATGGGTAGGTGTATAGCAAGATTGGGGTACCTGGTGAGTGCCCTCCCACGGCCCATACACCCCTAGTGGGCACAATCTGTGGACGGGGGGAGGGGAACAACACACTATCCATCATAGCAGGGTAAGTTGCATCGTATGGGGTATACACCAACTGTTGTCAGTGGGACATGGGAAGCAGAGTCATATCAGACGGGGGTGTGCGGGTGACTCTCCCCTATGCAAACTTGCGTGTAGTACGGTGCGAGTGACATAAGGATGGTCAAGGGGCATAGTATACTGTAGCCTTGAACGTAATAGGGGAGTAAGGGGTCGTGGAGGGAAAGCAATGTGGTCGGAAAAGGATGGGAACGGACGGGGGAAGCAGAGGGTAACAAGTAGGGGTGACACCTTATCAATGTTCGGGTGCTGGGTCGGGTCCCGTAGGGGAGACAGGAGGGACACGTGGGATCAGGGGGGTAAGTGATTCTCTATAGTGAGACCAACAAGCCCATGTGAACCTGAATTTATCATGGGTATCTTTGGCCTGGTGAATGAGACGTTCCATCTCTTCAATTTTGTTAACTCGGGAGTGCCAATCTGCGATCGTAGGTGGGGTTGTGGACTTCCAACATATTGGAATGCACTGGGTGGCTGCATTAATAAGTGTCGCGCAAGCGATTTGCGGTACTGCGATTGTGGCAGGGCAGTGTGATGTAGTAGGTACTGTGCAGGGGAGAATTCTATATGACAGATGATGATTTCAACAATACGCTCATGTACCTCCTTCCAGAATGATTGCAGGGAAGGGCAGTCCCACCAAATATGGAGGAACGTGCCTAAATCAGTGCCACACCGCCAGCACTCCGATGGGACGGTCGGGAAGATTTTGTGAAGTGTGTCGGGAGTCCTGTACCACCTCATACTAAGCTTATATCTATTCTCTTGCGCTGAGACATTTATAGACCCTTTGTGTACATGTTCCCATATATAGTCCCACTCATTGTCTGACAGGGCGAGGGATAGATCCGTGTCCCAGCTCGCGCGGATATTGGTTACAGGGGTCATTCCCGAACTCAGCATGGAGTATAGGGAGGAGATCAGATGTCGTTGGGGCTCTCGAGAGGTACACACCCGTTCCGGGGGGGGGGGTGAGATCCCTGAGCCATAGTGAGGGTGGCTGAGCCCCGTCGAAAAAATGCTTTAGTTGTAAAAAATTTAAAATTGTGAGGTTCAGATGAGGGAGCGCGGCGACCATCTCATGATACCGGAGGAGTGTACCGTCGCGGAAGTAGTAAGGGGCCCGCAACTGTAGTATCACTGAAGGAGATGCCAGGTGAGAAATCGGGGTTACGGTGTAAGGGCGTCATAGGTCCGGGTGAAGGTACCAAATTGAGAGTGCAGCAGGATGCTCTAAAATTGCAGAGGGTGGGGCCAATAAACGGGTGGTCTAAACATGGCTTCGGGATCGAATTTGGCTCTATCCAAGGAAGGTGGGAAATCAGGAAGTCGAGGAATGTATTCTCTATCCTGACCCACTCCTTGTTGCGAGCATGTAGATGCCGCGCCAGGTGGCAAGCTTTGTGATATAGGGCGACGTCTGGCAGACCTAGGCCTCCCTTTTGTTTTGGCAAGACCAATTTGTTCCAACTAAGTCTGGGTGAGCGTCCTGCCCAAAGGAAAGTTCTACAACATCTCTTAAATAGATTGAAGAAGGACTGTGGCAGCGCAATCGGTATGGCCTGTAATAGGTATAAGATCCTGGGAAGGACGTTCATTTTGAGGATCGCTGCCCTACCAAACCAAGAGAACCAACCTTTGGTCCAATCTGCCAGATCATCTTTGATGGCCTGGAGTACTGGTAGGAAGTTGAGGGAATACAAATTTTTAAGGTCGGTTGGGATTTTGACGCCTAGGTAAGTGAAATTGTCGGTTGCCCATTTAAAAGGGAAGTTGTGTTTGCAGGTGGAGACTACTGAATCTGGTAGGTTGGAAAGGGAATTGAAGAGCTGGAAATCCTGAAGCAGGTTGGGGATTGTGGTAAGTGGGTCTGAAAGGAACAGTAGAATATCGTCCGCATATGCGGCTATTTTGCAGTGTTTCCGAGGGACATCAATACCCCTAATAGTTGGGTTGGCACTTAATCTGCGAAGGATTTTGCGTACAATTTCACGTCGACATTGAGTAGGGAAATTGGTCGGTAGTTCGAAACAATTGTGGTGTCCTTTCCAGGTTTGGGAAGTAGGGTAATATGGGCCTCTAGCAGTTCTTTGGTGTGGGGTCGAGTCGGGGAGAGTGTTGTAGGCTGAAAGAAAATGTGTGATTAATAAGGGGGCGAAAGCCTTGTAGTAGCTGGCCGGTAAGCCATCTGGGCCAGGGCTTTTCCCTGCCTTTAGTTGTTTAAGAGCCCGGAGGGCTTCTTCTAAAGGTGATTGGCAAGCCCAGGTGGGCTATGTCACCAAGGGATTCAGAGGTGGGGCAATAGGTCCGAAGAAATTCCTCAATAAGGGCCGTCCTATTAGGGGCGTGTTGGGAGCTTGCTGGTGTGGGTAGATTGTAGAGGCCCGAGAAGTATTGTACGAAACGATCGGCGATATCGTAATTTTTAGTGATCGTGTCACCCGACTGGGATTTTATTGCGTCAATAGTGTAAGATGATTTCTTCTTCCGAAGGGCCTTAGCAAGGAGTTTCCCTGACTTGTTGGCGAACTCGTAAAATAGCTTGTTCGATAGGCCGTATTTACGGGTCAATGTTTTCTGGAGCTCCCCCAGGAGTCCCTCTCGGGCTTTTAGAAGTTCGTCATGCGTGCTTGTAGCTAACGTGAGTTTATGTGCGCGTTCAAGAGTTTTGACCCTCTCTGATAACTCTCTTAGGCGTGCCTTTCTTAGTTTTGTGCGTTTGGCCATCAGAGACAGGAATTCCCCCCTCACCACGCATTTGTGGGCAGCCCACAGTAAAGTAGAGGAAGGATAATCCGTTATGTTTTCAGCGAAATAGTTGGACAGGGTGTCTGAGACGCATTGTACGTTTGCATCATCAAGCAAGAGTGAGTCGTCCAGCCTCCAGATCGGTGATCTAGGGCGGTGAGAAGGGATTGTCAGTGTCATTGTAATCGGATGGTGATCCGAGAGAATCATGGGTTCAATAGTGGCTTCTACCAAAGACGTGAGGTCATTTTGTGTGAGGAAAAAGTGATCTATTCTGGAATATTTCTTATGTAGAGGGGAGAATTATGTCAAGTCTTTTACATTGGGATGGAGTGTACGCCATGTATCATGGAGGGTTAATGTAGACTGGTGTGTTTTAATCGCTCACAGGGCCCTGTACGTTAGGCATGTGGAGCCGTTGGAAGTATCGAGGGAGGGCGTTAACGGAACATTGAAATCACCGCCCAGTATGAGCGAACCAGCTTGGAAAGCAGTTAGCTGATACAGTGCATTGCGGAAAAAGGTACCTGTTTCGTGTTTGGAGCGTAAATATTAGCTACTGTGTACACCATATTGTGGAGAGTACCCTCTCCGTGGTCTTGTACGTACAGGCCAACCCCCAGCACTTCGGGGGGAACGCCCACGGAGGGCGGATCACGTACAGTGAGTGGGACCACCTACTTGGGGAGGGAAAAGCGTCAGATGAAAACCAGCCAACCGGGAGACAGGAGAGCAAGGGCACGCCGGGCTCCACAGTGATGCAGATGCTCAATGCATTGTGGAGTTTGTAGTGCGGGCGGGAAGTCTGTAAACGATACCAAACCAACAAACAAAAGGCGCCAAAACTGCCGTACGTTAACCCATGAGGGAGCAAAAGTTCAGCTAGCCAATACATCGATCAGTCATTGGGTTCAGTAATCCAAGGCGTCTAAACTTATTTTGTTGTCCAATTAACATCTGGGACATAACGATGAACAAGTAACAAAACCTGGCGTAACAAAAAAATAAAAAAGGGACCCCGCTAAGTGCTGAGGCAGGCAGCCATGATCAGTAATCTCTCCTCGCTCGCCTGGCCCCCGAGGAGGTTGCTTGGTCGCGTCCGTTACTGGTACCAGGAGGGCCCGATGGGAGCCTGGAGCCGGAGGGGGACCTCCTCCTTCGGAGACCGGTAGACTGGGTCTCCATGGGTACGTCTTGCGGCTTGCCCCATCTGCCGACTGAACGGCGGTAGGGCGCATACCAGTCGGGCACTGAGACCAGTGGCAAGCCCAATGTTTCACAAAAGCGGGGCAGATCCTCCAGGACCCTAAGCAGTGCATTGCGACCCTGGTGCGAGGCAGCCAAGCAAAAGGGGAATTTCCATTTGTAACGTATGTCTCGTGATCTGAGGGCATCCAACAGGGGCCTAAGATCACGGCGGTGTTGCAGGGTAATCCCCGACAAATCTTGGTATAGTTGGATGGGGGCATCTGCGAATCTGAGCCTCTGGCCCCTGGCCCGGTTCAATATCTCCTCCTTAAGTTTAAAATCCACCAGGCAGCATACTACATCCCGGGGGGGGGGGGGGGGGTCCGTGTCTCTGCCCCTGGGACGGAGTGCGCGGTGAATCCTTTCCATTTCTATTGGAGATTGCAGAGGCTTACCGAGTACATTGTTGAGAATGGCCATAACCTCCCTTGGGACATGTTCTCCTTTGACCGACTCAGGCAATCCCCTCATGCGCAGGTTACGGCGGCGGCCACTATTGTCCAAATCTTCCAGCTGACGGTTTACCTCCCGTAGCTGGAGGGTATGATCATCAATTTTTCTGGTAGAATGTTGAAGGACAAGGTCGTGATTTTCCACCGCCTGTTCGTTGCGGGAGACTCTGTCCGATAGGGAGCGGATGTCGATTCGAAGCTCCGCAATGGCCGCCGACAGGGTGTCTTTGATATCGGTAGCAATAGCGCATAGGTCAGCGGAGGTAAATTAACTGCAGAAGGTGCCGTCAGGATTATGTCGGACGGACCCTGGGAAGATGACAGTGCTGAGTCGTGAGGAGCCCCTTGACGGGCCGGCGCCATGTTTCCTCGCGCCGAGCGGAACATCTCCGGGATGTTCTGTCCCTGTGACCCTGTGTTTTCTCTCGGGGAGCGGGAGGCAGACGAGTTCCTGGAAGCAGTTCCCATGATCGTCAGTTAAAGTGGGGATGAAATCCGTCGCGTATGAAAGCGAACCGCTCTGAGGTGGCAGGAGCTACAGGCTTAAGCGTCCATCTTCCTGCTCAGTCCGGCCACCGAAACCTTTTCTTAGACGGTTCCCCAAACTACTTTTTGATGGGAAGCGCCTTCTTGTCGGCCGTCCTATCCAAGACGGCCTCCAGACTAGTGATGAGCGGAATACGCCATATTCGATTTCGCGATATTTCACGAATATATAGAAGAATATTCGCGAAATATTCGTTAATATCGAATATTCGTGATATTTTATAAAAAAAAAAAATAGCGAAATTTCGCTAATGCGAATGCGAAATTGATTGCGAAATTCTCGTCAACACGCGAAAACGGAGATCATTTCCTGGATTACTAAACTAATATGCACTAAACACTAACTCTACTTACACAAACTTATATGACTAAACTAAAGCTAATTTTTTTTTTTTTTTTTGTTTTTTTATACACAAAACACAGAAGGGCAGAGAAAGTATTCGCGAATATTCGTAATACGAATATTCGCGTCGCGAATATTCGGCAACATAAAAGGATCGCCTCAGCTACTCGGCCCAGGGTCTCTAATCATACCAGCAATGCTTTTAGACGTTGATGGAGATCACTAGGATGTGATCTGTTTTAAAAATAAATTTGAAAAAATACGAATATTCGCAATAGCGAATATTCACAGCGATATTCGATTTATTTGCGAATACTCGTATATGCAATATTCGTAACGAATATTCGCAATGCGAATATTCGTGAGCAACACTACTCCAGACCAAGTCCAAACAGCAAATCCCCTGTGAGAGGAATACCACAGAGCTTTACTTTGGACGCACTGTCCCCCTGCCATGTTTTAGGCCACAAAGCTCTCTTTGCTGAATTAGTCAGGGCTGTGGACCTCGCAGACATGAGTACAGATTCAGCAGATGAGTAAGCCAGTACTCCATATTGCAGGCCACCACAGGGGCTGCCATAGCAGGTTTAAGGTTACCCTGAGATGAATCCCAGGCCTTTTTAAGGAGTGAATCCATCCTTTTGTCCATAGGGTCAGAAAGTACCCCCACGTCCTCAAAAGCCAGGTCCGTATGTCTGGAAACCTGGGAAAAGGCTGCATCTAGTGTAGGCGACTTATTCCAGACTAGAGTCTCCTCCTCCGCAAAGGGAAACCTTCTCTTCAATGCTTTTGAGAAGAAAGGTTTCCTTTCCGGATCTTGCCATTTCCTCTTGATGGCATCGATTAAGACATCATGGATCGGGAACACCCTCTTTTTCTGTTCCCCCAATCCCTTGGGGGATCATGCAGTGATAACGCCTTTCTTTCTTCCTGGATTCCTAAAGTGGTGTGGATAGCTCCTAAGAGATCCACCACCTCCTCCAGGGAAAGTTTGCATCGTGAGGTTTTTGTGGACTCCCCATCCACCCCCTCCATATCCGATTCTCCCTGAGAATCTGAAACGGCGCTCTCTGCTTCTGCCTCAATTTCTTCTCTAGAACCCTTCGGTTTCTCACCCTCACCCTCACCAGGAAGAACCTCCGTTAAGTTAGGTGTAACAACCTGCTGCACTGGTGGAGTGTTGCTCTGGGGCTGGGGCAACTGGAAACTAGAAAACAGTGCCTGAAAAGATTGGAAGGTGCTTGAAAGCTCTCTAACTGACGCTGCCAGATCCACACCCTGCTCTGCTGTCTGCTCTCTCACTAGCCCCTCAATACACTCCCTACAGAGTGCATTGGTCCAGGAATCATCCAAAGTGGTTCTGGAAATGGGACACTTCTACCTAAACCCATGGGGCAATTTACTTGTGGCTTTCTGAAATATAAAGAGAGAGAGAGACCACCAGTGCTAAAGTCAAAGGGTCACGAGGAGTGCCACCCCCCAGGACCAACCACCACCAGGGTCCCAGACGCGCTCCTCTCACCCCCGACCACCAGGAAGGGAACAAAAACACATGTAGCCAACAGGGAACAGGTAAGGGAACACCACCCCAGGATTCCACTTACCTTAGAGTGGCTGGCGCTGTTATTCCCAGGCCTTGCCCGCGAGGCCTCTGCCTCCGACATTCCTGTTGAGGAAGCGTTGATAACAGGCCTCTGACTGCTGTCTGTACAGAGAAAAGGAGGACCGCACGAACCCCACACTTGGTCTGTCTTCTAGGCCGCGTCCGGAACCGGAAGACGCGGCCTCGGGTGAAGCACGAGCCCCCAACCGGAACTGACGTCACCCGTCATCCGGTCCGGCCTTCAGAACTCCTATGCTGGCTGTAAATGCAGGGGGGCCTGGTATGCTTCCCACAGCGCCCCTCTAGGCAGAAGAAACACGGACCTCCCAGTCTGCATCTTCCCCAAGAGAAGCTGGGATGTGCGACATGCGACTACACAGGTAACCCGGCTCCCTAGCCAACCCGGCCACAATACAAGGACAGGGAGAGAGAGAGATTCCCAGAGCTCCTCCTGGACCCCCTCTCAGTAATATTCGGCCTCAGCCTCCCCAGCTGTGTGGCCCCGGCTCCATAGTGGTGTCTCCCTGACGGAGGAAACACCATAACTGAGGGGCCGGCGGGAGGATGAGGCTTAAATCTTGGCTGAAGGCGGTGTTTCCTGAGAGGGGAGGAGCCGGGATCTCTCTAAGGTGGCTGTCCTGAAAGACGGCCTAGGGAAAAATCCTATTTTTACGTCCCTAACAGTCAACAGCTTAGATCATTCCTCAAACAGACAAATTTCTCACCGCTCCAGGTGAGCCCCGTGTGCAATCAAGGGTTGTTGAACCACCAAGGTGCTGGCAATGCTAATGATAGCAAATTGAAGGACGAAAACTGGACAGCCGCACTCCGAAATCACTTAAAATAAGTTGTCTTTTATTTTTCAACTGTACACACAGTCACTGCAACCAACAAAATACAGTATGATCTAAGCAAATTGAAGGACGAAAACTGGACAGCCGCACTCCGAAATCACTTAAAATAAGTTGTCTTTTATTTTTCAACTGTACACACAGTCACTGCAACCAACAAAATACAGTATGATCTAAGCAAATTGAAGGACGAAAACTGGACAGCCGCACTCCGAAATCACTTAAAATAAGTTGTCTTTTATTTTTCAACTGTACACACAGTCACTGCAACCAACAAAATACAGTATGATCTAAGCAAATTGAAGGACGAAAACTGGACAGCCGCACTCCGAAATCACTTAAAATAAGTTGTCTTTTATTTTTCAACTGTACACACGGTCACTGCAACCAACAAAATACAGTATGGCCGACGCGTTTCGCACTTACAATCAGCACTTACAATCAGTGCTTACAATCAGTGCTTACAATCAGTGAGCCATGACTAAGCACTGATTGTAAGTGCGAAACGCGTCGGCCATACTGTATTTTGTTGGTTGCAGTGACTGTGTGTACAGTTGAAAAATAAAAGACAACTTATTTTAAGTGATTTCGGAGTGCGGCTGTCCAGTTTTCGTCCTTCAATTTGCTTAGATCATTCCTCGAGTTCACAGAGGGACACTTAATCCTTGGAGGTGATTTTAACATTCCATTGATTCCTACAGAGGATACCTCATCAGAGTCTTCCTCAGTCCCGCCAGGCACCCGGGAGCGTATTGAAAAAATCCCTCCATAACGCACAACTGGTAGATGTCTGGCGCCTATTCCACCCCGGCCAATGAGACTATGCTTTTTTTCTCCACACCACACCAAGTATACACCTGTATTGATTATTTCTTGATCACACACAACCAGTTACATGTGATCCGAGACACCTCCATAATTTTTATTACATGGATGGACCACGCTACAGTGATTCTAGCCTATGCCCTATCTGACAGTCCCGTGGTTCGACGTAGGACATGGAGGCTGAATTAGAGCCTCCTATAAGAACAAGACATGCTGACAGATGAAGTCAAAGAAATTGAGCACTATTTCCAAACCAATGACACAACCGACGACATGGGCACGGTCTGGGAAGCTCACAAGGCAGTAATAAGGGGAGCACTCATTAAACACGGAGCTAGGATAAAATATCAACGTACCATTCAACTGACTTGCCCTTCTACGTGAGCTACAGGCAGTGGAAGCCTGACAAACATGCCCTGTCAAAATCTTTGGAAAGAGAACTTAATGTTCTACATGCACAAATTACCAACTCCTACACTTCAGAGCCAAGACGGCGATCTAGGTTTGCCGCAAAAGAACATACGAGTCGGGCAACAAATGTGGTAGACTGTAATGAAAAGGTATTCCCGCGCTGGCCAAGTCTAAAAGGTGGGGTACTGCAGCAAGCACTAAAGGTAGTATCAAGACCCAGGTGAGTATAAATGTAGAAGTAGTGCTGCACTGTGCATAAATAGGTGATAAAGTGCAAATGTGCTCACGTGACAGGTACACTTGAAAGGCAATAAATGAATGGTCAAAATAGCAACAATAAAATATAAATAATCAGCTGCGACAGTATAAACAATGGACTGATAAAAAGTGTCCAAATACTGTGAAAAGTGTACCACAAAATAGATGTGAGAATAAACTCATAAAATCTTTAAAATGACATCATCATGTGACACGTGCAACCATAAATAAATATATTCACACTAAAATTCCATAAAATGAAAAATAAATAAAAACAAAATAAAAACAAAAAAAGAATGTCAAAAAAATAGATGTCCCCACATTGGGGCACGGGGGGATGTAAAGAGAGATGCTCGATAGTGTAGTATTTAAAACATTTATTGGAGTCAGCAGCAATAATAAAAACAGGTACTCACAATGTGAAGTATCAGACAGGCATATCAAAAACGAGTTCCGTAGGATCCCCTGATGAAGTTACGTGACTGTAACGAACATGTGCGGGAACGCAGGGCACCGGAAGTGACATTGGACGAGTTCGCTACTCGATTTTGATATGCCTGTCTGATACTTCACATTGTGAGTACCTGTTTTTATTATTGCTGCTGACTCCAATAAATGTTTTAAATACTACATTATCGAGCATCCCTCTTTACATCCCCCCAATGTGAGGCTATTTGATACAGATACACCAGGAACACTTAAAAGAGACTTTGATGCCAAAGTAAAGATACATATCAGCAGAGACTGAGACATCAGGAGCTACCAGGCGATTGAAAGACATACTCATACGGTGTTACCTTACAGCGGTAGGGTAAGGGGACATCTATACCCTAAGTTACACGGAGAACCAGTAACCACCTATCGGTAGCACTCCATACCAGAGATTGATTACTAGCACCAGCACCTTTACCCTGATCACTGTGCACACACAGCCATCCAGCTTGCACCTTATGGACATTATCTGCACTGCGTTTTTTTGACATTCATTTATTTATTTTTTCATTTTATGGAATTTTAGTGTGAATATATTTATTTATGGTTGCCAGTGGCGGCCCGTCCATAGGGGGCGCTCGGGCGCCGCCCCCTGAAGCTGTAAAAAAAAAATGTCACTTTAACCACTTAGTCACGCCCTATAGACGAAATATGTCTATAAGGCGGTTCCTGTACTCTAACAGGACGTCCAGGACGTTAGGTGTGCGCGCCCGACCGAGCGCGCACACGCGATCACCGGTGCTCACCGGGTCCACGGGACCCGCAGCATCGATGATCGCGGTAAGGAGCCAATGGCGGCGGCTCCTTACCACGTGATCGCGCCGTCCAATGATGGCACAATCACGTGTGTAAACAAACCCGGCGTGCGCCAGATCCGCGCACACGCGGTCACGGCACTCGGCGGGTCCACGGGACCCGCAGCGTCAATGATCTCGGTTAGGAGCCAATGGCAACGGCTCCTTACCACGTGATCGCGCCGTCCAATGACGGCGCGATCACAAATGTAAACATTGCAGGTCATCTCTCTCCTCACACCATTGCAACGTGAGAGAAGAGGAGAGAGATTAGTGCCCAGCAGTGGCGTATCTAGGGTATGGCAGCCATGGCAAGTGCCATGGGCGCCATTTGAAAGGGGCACTGTTGAGTGGCTGGGCAGCAAGGCATTTACCAGGGTCTCTTCCTCCCTCCTCCCATGCATAGGCAGGATCTCCTTTTCAGCACCTTTGCTAATGGACAATGGCAGCGATACCGATTGTTGCGTTTAGCCACAGTCCTCCCCGGTTCTCCCATTTTAACTGGTCAGATTGGCAGAGCACAAAGAAGAAGGAACATCAGATTCTCCCTCTCCCCTGTGAAAACCGAGGCCTTGAGTGATGGAGATTTCATCACTCCCAGTATTGGTTCTGCATTTACCTGGCCTTGGAGGGCAGAGGAGGGATCAGGGGTCTAATAAACTCCAGATTTCTCCATAAAGAGGATATGTCACTACCCAAGGTATCACAAGGGATGATAAATATCACTAGTTTTTTTTGCTGTTTTTTCTTGTTAAGGTTATCTGAAAGATGGGTTTCAAATGTTTCGACAGGGGGCGCAGTTTCAGTGCTTGCCATAGGCGCCATTTTCACTAGATACGCCTCTGCCCACCAGTGCCACCTGTGCCCCACCTGTGCCCATCAGTGCCGCCTGTGCCCACGAGTGCCGCCTGTGCCCACGAGTGCCGCCTGTGCCACACCAGTGCCGCCTGTGCCACACCAGTGCCACCTGTGCCCATCAGTGCCGCCTGTGCCCATCAGTGCCACCTGTGCCTATCAGTGCCACCTGTGCCCATCAGTGCCAATCAGTGCTCACCTGCACCCCACCAGTGCTGCCTGTGCCCCACCAGTGCCATATGTGCCCACCAGTGCCATCTGTGCCCACCAGTGCCACACCAGTTCCACCTACACCACTGCAGTGCCGCCTGTTGGCTTGTTAGGGTCTCAAGAAATGAGAGAAGCTGTCAGTACTTCAGGTGTGATCAAATTGATCAATTTTCAGAAATTGGTACCATAGCTTGTAGACCCTATAACTTACACCCAGACTAAATAATATCCATTTTTTTTTTTTTTACCAAAAATATGTAGCAGTATACATTTTAGCCCAAATTTATGAGGAAAAATTACTTTTTTTACAAAATGTTATGATAGAAATGAAGAAAAATTCATATTTTTACTAAATTCTTGTTCTTTTTTCATTAATAGCGAAAAAAATAAAATTTGCAGAGGTGATCAAATACCACCAAAAGAAAGCTCTATTTGTGGATAAAAAAGGACAAAAATTCCATTTGGCTACAGTGTTGTATGAAGAAGTTATTGTCATTCAAAATGTGAGAGGACCGAAAGCTGAAAATTGGTCTGGTTATTAAGGGGGTTTAAGTGCCCAGTGGTCAAGTGGTTAAGAGTGTCCAGGAGCCGGACATGCGGCGGTCTATGGGAAGCTTCCCAGCCTGCAATCAGCTGACTGCAGGCAGGGAAGCTGATTTGTCCGTGTGCAGGGCGCAAGCTATGCGCCCGCACACACTCCCACTGCCCTTTCATTTGCTAAAATGTCCTAGTGGTCTAATGTGATTGGCCAGCGGGGACTGGAGTAGAGGTCAGTGGGAAGTGCCATTTAAATCACTTCCGGTTTCTGGAGAGCTTGTGGGGGCGTCAGAGGAGCGGTGTATCCTCATACTCCGCTCCCCATCACAGACTGCTCTGGAAGTGCTGGGCGGCCAACTGCACATGCGCGATGCGTTCTATCTATCTGTATATCTATCTATCTATTTGTATATCTATCTATCTATCTATGTATGTATGTATCTATCTATCGATCTGTATATCTATCTATCTATGTATGTATCTATCTATCTATTTGTATATCTATCTATCTATCGATCGATCTGTATGTCAATCTATCTATATGTATCTGTCTGTATATCTCTATCTATCTGTATATCTATCTATATACCTATCTATCTGTATATCTGTAGATCTATCTGTAGATCTATCTATCTATCTGTATATCTATCTATCTATCTGTATATCTGTATATCAATGTATCTATATATCTATCTATTTGTATATCTATCTATCTATCTATCTATCTATCTGTATATCTATGTATCTATGTATGTATGTATCTATCTATCGATCTGTATATCTGTATATCTATCTATGTATGTATCTATCTATCTATTTGTATATCTATCTATCTATCTATCTATCGATCTGTATGTCAATCCATCTATCTGTATATGTATCTGTCTGTATATCTCTATCTATCTGTATATCTATCTATATACCTATCTATCTGTATATCTATCTACCTATATATCTCTCTAACTATCTCTCATTCTCACCTCCCACCCAATATCTACCTATCTGTCTGTCCCCCCCCCCCTCCTACCCAATGTTTATCTATTTCTGTCTATTTATCTGTCTGTATATTTATCCACCGTCTTTAATTCCACACAATGTCTGTCTGTCTGTCTGTCTATTTGTCTGTCTGTATATCTATCTTTAGGACCTATTGTGGGCGAGTGACCGGGGGGGGGGTATGGGATTGGTTGGGGCTTTGCGCCCCCCAAAATAATGGAGCACCAGCCGCCACTGATGGTTGCACTTGTCACATGATGATGCCATTTTAAAGATTTTATGAGTTTATTCTCACATCTATTTTGTGGTACACTTTTCACAGTATTTTTGACACTTTTTATCAGTCCATTGTTTATACTGTCGCAGCTGATTATTTATATTTTACTGTTGCTATTTTGACCATTCATGTATTGCCTTTCAAGTGTACTTGTCACGTGAGCACATTTGCACTTTATCACCTATTTATGCACAGCGCAGCACTACTTCTACATTTATAAATGTGGTAGACTCCTGGCTCAGTCCCTTCGCACACAGAAATTGTATCTATGTATCCATCTATCTATCTATCTATCTATGTACCTATGTATCCATCTATCTATCTGTATATCTATGTATCTATCTATCTATCTATGTACCTATCTATGTATCTATCTATCTGTCTATCTATCTATCTATCTATCTATCTGTATATCTATCTATCTACCTATCTATGTATCTATCTATCTGTCTATCTATCTATCTATCTGTATATCTATCTATCTATGTATCTATCTGTGTATCTATCTATCTGTATATCTATCTGTATATCTATGTATTTATCTATCTATCTATCTATGTATCTGTATATCTATCTATCTATGTATCTGTATATCTATCTATCTACCTATCAATCTATCTATCTGTATATCTATCTATATATCTATCCATCTATATATCTATCCATCTATGTATCTATCTATCTATCTATGTATCTATCTGTGTATCTATCTATCTGTATATCTATCTATTTATCTATCTATCTATCTGTATATCTATCTATCTATATATCTATCTATCTATCTATCTGTATATCTATCTATCTATATATCTATCTATCTATCTGTATATCTATCTATCTATCTGTCTATCTGTGTATCTATCTATCTGTATATCTATCTATCTATCTGTCTATCTATCTATATATCGATGTATCTATATATCTATCTATTTGTCTATCTATCTATGCATCTATGTATGTATGTATCTATCTATCGATCTGTATATCTATCTACCTGTATATCTATCTATCTATCTATCTATGTATCTATCTATCTATCTCTATATCGATGTATCTATATATCTATCTATCTATCTATCTGTATATCTATGTATGTATGTATCTATCTATCGATCTGTATATCTATCTATCTATGTATGTATCTATCTATCTATCTGTATATCTATCTATCGATCGATCTGTATGTCAATCTATCTATCTGTATATGTATCTGTCTGTATATCTCTATCTATCTGTATATCTATCTATATACCTATCTATCTGTATATCTATCTACCTGTATATATATCTATCTGTATATCTCTCTAACTATCTCTCATTCTTACCTCCCACCCAATATCTACCTGTCTGTCTGTCCCCCCCCTCCTACCCAATGTTTATCTATTTCTGTCTATTTATCTGTCTGTATATTTATCCACCGTCTTTAATTCCACACAATGTCTGTCTGTCTGTCTTTCTATTTGTCTGTCTGTATATCTATCTTTAGGACCTATTGTGGGCGAGTGACCGGGGGGGGGGGGTTATGGGATTGGTTGGGGCTTTGCGCCCCCCAAAATAATGGAGCACCAGCCGCCACTGATGGTTGCACTTGTCACATGATGATGCCATTTTAAAGATGTTATGAGTTTATTCTCACATCTATTTTGTGGTACACTTTTCACAGTATTTGGACACTTTTTATCAGTTCATTGTTTATACTGTCGCAACTGATTATTTATATTTTACTGTTGCTATTTTGGCCATTCATTTATTGCCTTTCAAGTGTACCTGTCACGTGAGCACATTTGCACTTTATCACCTATTTATGCACAGCGCAGCACTACTTATACATTTATAAATGTGGTAGACTCCTGGCTCAGTCCCTTCGCACACAGAAATTAGCATCTTACAAACCCCACATTACGCCCACCTCTGGCCGTAAAACGACCATGCCCCAACATATCACAAAGGAATTCCATCTTTTCTATGAGTCCCTCTATAATTTAAATACAACTACCCCCTCCCAGGAGCAAATATTAGAATACATATCCTCATCCCAGATGCCTTCTCTGACGAAAGATTCAGGTGAACTCCTCGAAGAACCCATCACACTATCAGAGCTTCAACTGGCCATAGGAAATACTAAACCAAAAAAAGCACCGGTACCTGACGGCCTCATGCTCCAATATTACAAAACCCTACTCCCGCCCTTGGACACTACATGGTTAAACTCTAACGCCCTGGGCAGGGGGAAACCACTCCATGAGACTACCCTCCCGGCACACATCGGTAATCCCATAAGATGGTAAAAACCTTTCCCTATGCAGGAGTTACAGGCCCATATCCCTACTGAATATCGACCTTAAACTGTTCACTAAAATCATTGCAACTAGAATACAGCAACACCTCCCTGACCTGATTCACTTAGACCAGGTTGGCTTTGTCCCACTCAGAGAAGCCAGGGACAATACAACCAAGGTCCTTAATTTTCTCCATATAGCCAACACCACTAAAACTCCATCTGTTTTTCTAGGGACAGACACGGAAAGGGCCTTTCATGTTTTTGGTCTTATGGCATGTAGGTCTGGGCAGCAATATGGTGAATTGGGTAAGGTTCATTTACTCCAGCCCTTCAGCTAGAGTCGGGGCTAATGGGGTTTTATCAGAACCCTTTAAGATCACCAACGGGAATAGACAGGGATGCCCCGTCGCCCCTCCTATTCGCCCTGTCATTGGAGCACTTTTTGTGAAATGTGTGGCTAAACCCGGATGTCACCGGCAGGGCCGGACTTACCATTGGGCTTGACTGGGCTCAAGCCCAGGGGCCCCGCCCAATAGGGGGCCCCTCTAAAAAAAAAAAAGGGGTCCGGAGGTCCCAAGGGGCCCTGGACAGCAACCCCTACTTTTTTATTTATTTTTTATTAAAAAAATATGTTTTTATATATTTATTTTATTCATATATTTTTTTTTTTTATAAATGTTTATTTTTTTTATTTTTGTTTTATATATTTTTTTTTTATTAAAAGGCCCAGAGGTCCCCAGGGCCCCCCGGGTGGCAACCTCCCTTTTTTATGTATTTTTTCATAAATGTTTATTTATTTTTTTTATTTTATTTTTTAGGGGTCTGGAGGTCCCCATGGGCCCGGAGGCCCCCAGGGCCCTGGACAGCAACCCCTACTTTTTTATTTATTTTTATTAAAAAAATTGTTTTTTTATATATTTATTTTATTTATATATATTTTTTTTATAAATGTTTATTTTTTTTATTTTTGTTTTATATTTTTTTATTTTTTATCAAAAGGCCCAGAGGTCCCCAGGGCCCCCTGGATGGCAACCTCCCTTTTTTATGTATTTTTTTATAAATGTTTATTTTTCTTTTTTTAGGGGTCTGGAGGTCCCCATGGGCCCGGAGGCCCCCAGGGCCCTGGACAGCAACCCCTACTTTTTTATTTATTTTTATTAAAAAAATTGTTTTTTTATATATTTATTTTATTTATATATATTTTTTTTATAAATGTTTATTTTTTTTATTTTTGTTTTATATTTTTTTATTTTTTATCAAAAGGCCCCAGAGGTCCCCAGGGCCCCCTGGATGGCAACCTCCCTTTTTTATGTATTTTTTTATAAATGTTTATTTTTTTTTTTAGGGGTCTGGAGGTCCCCAGGGGCCCGGAGGCCCTCAGGGCTCCGGACAGCAACCCCCACTTTTTTTTTATATATATATATATATATATATATATATATATATATATATATATATATATATATATATATATATATATATTATTATTAAAGGGCCCAGAGGTCTCCAGGGCCCCCGGATGGCAACCCCCCTTTTTTTATAAAAAAATGTAAGTTTTCTTTATATTTTTTATAAATGTTTATTTTTTTATTTTATTTTTTATTAAAGGGCCCAGAGGTTTATTTTTTCTTTATATTAAAGGGCCTAGAGATCCCCAGGGCCCCGGATGGCTATCCCCTTTTTTTTATATATATTTTTCTTTTTTTCTTCTTTTTTTGTAAAGGCCCCCCCTGCTTCTCAATTTGCAGCAGCCCCCCCGCTTCTCAATTTCAGGTGGCAGCACCCCCCCCCCGGTTCCTGATGGCGGCCTTGCGCATACCTCCCAACATGCACGGATTCTGCAGGACTTTCCGCTCCTTCCCGCAGTCCTGCGAAAGGGTTAATTTTCCCGCACTGCAATAGGAGGCAGCACGGAAGCAGGAGGAACCGGAGCCGTGTGTGGAGGACTGTGGCTGCTGAAGGGAAGAAAGCCGACAGCCGGGCTAATGACAGGTGCGAGGCACTCCCCCCCTTCCGCTCAACAACTGCAAAAACTCCCCCAGGAGGAACCAAAGCGGTGTGGGGATGTCTGCTGAAGGGAAGAGAGCCGACACATTCCGTGCACAGGTGAGAGTCACCCCCCTGCTCAAGAACTTTAATGCGCACCCCCTGCTCAACAACTTTAATGCTCACCCCCCCAGCTCAACAACTTTAATGCCCCCCCGGTCAAAAACTTCAATTCGCCCCCCCCCCCCGCTCAACAACTTTAATGCCCCCCCGCTCAAAAACTTAAATGTCCCTCTGATCAACAACTTCAATTTGCCACCCCCACCGCTCAACAACTTTAATGCGCACCCCCCCGCTCAACAACGCTAATGCCCCCCCCGCTCAACAACTTCAATTCGCCCCCCCCCTCAACAACTTTAATGCGCACCCCCCGCTAGACAACTATGATCCCCCCCGCTCCAGTGGGGCCCCTTCAACACTCAAGCCCAGGGGCCCCCACCACCCTAAGTCCTGCCCTGGTCACCGGTGTTTTGCCCCGTACACATGATCGATTTTCCCGTTGGAAAAAGTCAGATGAGAGCTTTTGGTCTGGAATCGTGACCGTGTGTATGCTCCAGACTTTTTCCAAGAGCAGGTTCTCTTTTTTGCCGTCAGGAAAAAATCCGATCAGAATTTCCTATTGTGTGTACAAATTCCGACACGCAAAATTCCAATGCATGCTCGGAAACAAATCGACGCATGTTCGTCGTAGTCTTTTACGTCACCACGTTCTTGGCAATCAAACGTTTACCAAACTTTTGTGTGAATGTGTGTATGCAATTCCGCTCATGTGTACAGGGCATTAGAGTGGGACACTCGCAACAAAAAATATCTGCATACGCAGATGATATGATGTTTTCACTTACAAAACCAGTCCTCTATCCCTCCCAAATCTGCTACACGAATTTGAAATCTATGGAGCACTGTCCAATTCCGCGACCCGGAACCGGAAGTTGTGGGTCAAAGGGAAAGCATCCGCCCTCCGTCGGAAATGACGTCACCTGCCATCTGGTCCGCTGGTTCCAAAAAATCCGGACTGTAAAAAAATACAGGGAGCGCTAGGCTGCCTCCATGCCCTGTGGACGCGATAGGGGTCCCCCTCAGCCTGCTGCCGCGCTCGATTAGGATGGGGTGGCTTCAGGCGGTGGGTAAGTACCACACCTACGGTACCCTGGAAGCCCCTGCTTCTCTTAAAGGTTTTTAAAATGGCCTCAGTCCCCTGACTGACCGGCCTGGTTCCATACAGTGTCTCCCCTTCAAAGGAAACACAGACAACTGAAGTCTGGCAGGGGAAGTGAGAATTTTATGTCAGTATTGCATTGTATATCCCTGTGTGTTGTGGTCGTTCAGGTGCTTATCTAATATTATTTTTTTTAAATCATCGATGCACCCCGCTGAGACTACTGTCTGTGGAAGAGAATTCAACATCCTAACCTTACAGTAAAGAACCCTCTACACAGCTTAAGGTTAAACTGCTGGGGTCACCAGTACGGTATTTGTAAAATGAAATCATATCCCCTCTCAAGCGTCTCCTCTCCAGAGAGAACAAGTTTGGTGCTCGTCATAACTAAGGTTCACCAGTGCTTTTATTAGTTTTGTAGAATAGAAGGCTTTTGGGACTTTGAGTAAAGCATGAAGTCAAGGCCACAAAGCAATCAACGTAGATTTTTTTTTTCTGCAACCATGAATGGCAAATATTTATAACAGTAATATCATACATGGGTAAAAGCATGGAGGAGCATTGTATAGCAAAACCATGTAGATGATCATAAAGCATGTCAACAATATCATAACTTATTACATTGTACAATAGATAAAACTGTCCTCCACATCAATGAATCACTTAGGACAACATATGAAAATGTAGTTTATAGTATATTGCAATTGAAAATAAATTACTAAAACATATAGAACCAACTATAGGGCATGTAGCATCTGTGTATGACCGATGCATTTTGTGGGATGATTGCTGCATATATCCATAATCAAACATATAAAACGGGGCCATAGTCTCCGGGTAATAATAGAGGACAAATAACATCCCTTTGTATATGCGCGTTGGCTTGGTATGTGCAGCTAGAAGGCGAGGACCACTGGGAAATTTGCACGCGGGAGCTGGGGATTTGGGACACAGGAAGATAACGAGCACTTTTTGAATCCCCAAAAAGAGGTGTCCAAGTGGTAGTGGTCTTATTTAAAGTCCCACCCCTTTTCTATGCTTTAACCACTTGCTTACTGGGCACATAAACCCCCTTCGTGCCCAGGCGAAATTTCAGCTTCCGGCACTGCGTCGCTTTAACTGACAATTGCGCGGTCGTGCAACGTGGCTCCCAAACAAAATTGGCGTCCTTTTTTTTCCCACAAATAGAGCTTTCTTTTGGTGGTATTTGATCACCCCTGCGGTTTTTATTTTTTGCGTTATAAACAAAAAAAGAGCGACATTTTAAAAATATATATATATTTTTTACTTGTTGCTATAATAAATATCCCATTTTTTTTTTTTTACTTTTTTTTCCTCAGTTAAGGCCGATACATATTCTTCTACGTATTTTTTGTAAAAAAAAAAAAATCGCAATAAGTGACTGCTTTGCGCAAAAGTTATAGCGCCTACAAAATAGGGGACAGAATTATGATTTTTTTTTTATATTTTTTTTTTTTACTAGTAATGGCGGCGATCTGCGATTTTTATTGGGACTGCGACATTACGGCGGACACATCGGACGCTTTTGACACATTTTTAGTGCCATTCACATTTATACAGCGACCAGTGCTATAAATATGCACTAATTACTGTATAAATGTGACTGGCATTGAAGGGGTTAAAACTAGGGGGTGAGGAAGGGGTTAAATGTATTGCCTGGGTGTGTTCTAACTGTGTGGGGGGAGGGGGGTGACTGGGGGAGGTGACCGATGCTGTGTCTCTATGTACAAGAGACACAGATCGGTCTCCTCTTTCCCTGACAGGACGTGGAGCTCTGTGTTTACACACAGAGCTCCACGTCCCTGCTCTGTCACCGCCGATCGCGTGTACCTGACGGACACCGCGGCCGCCGGGTACACGCATCGAATCCTCGGTGATGCGACGGTGGCGCGCGGGGAATTACAAATACATCATGTCCAAAGACGTGACCCCGGCGCCTCAGGTCCGCGCTGTTGACGTATTTTGTCAATAGAGCGGACCCGAAGTGGTTAATGGTTTTGTTGCCCTTCTCTGGACTCCAGCACATCCTTTCCGGAGTTAATCGCCTTTTTAATGCATGCCAAAATTCTGTTTGCTTTGCTTGCAGCAGCTTGGCATTGCACGCCATTGCTGAGCTTGTCATCTACTAGGACCCCCCAGTTTCTTTTCCATCCTAGATTCCCCCAGAGGTTCTCCCCCGTTTTGGTTACTGAAGCCCCGATTCCCTTGTGAAGACTGAGGAGAAGAATACATTTAATAACTTTGGCATCTCTCTATCCTTGGTAACCAGATTCACTTCATCATTCTTTATGGGACCAATATGATCTGACCTTCCTTTCTTACTATTTAATGTACTTAAAGAATTTCTTGGGATATTTTTTTTTACTCCTCTATGTGCCTTTCGTGTTCTATCTTAGCCGCCCTGATTGCACCCTCACATTTCTTGTTGCATTCTTTGTAAAGTAGGAATGAGGATCCCTCAACCTTGTATTTTTTTAAGGCATTCTCCTTTGCTTTTATATGCATTTTTACATTGGAGTTAAGCAACCCAGGACTTTTATTAGCTCTTTTAAAAATGGATTTCCCATTGGTATGCACTGTCTAATGCCCTTATTTAATAAGATTGTAATTTAGAGAATTTCGCTCTTTTGAAATTCAGTGTCTTTGTATTCCCCGATTTATACTAAAACGAATTGATCTGTGATCATGGTTTCCTAAATTCCCCTGTATTTCCACATCTGTGATTAGGTTTGTATGGTTGGTAATCAGTGGCCGGGATTCAGAAAGGACTTACACCGGCGTATCTCGAGATGCGCGGCGTAAGTGTATATTTGCGCCGTCGTACCTCTGCGCCATACCCAGAAAACTAGATACGCCTGAAACTAGGCTTCTTCCGACCGACGTAACTTTCCTACGCCGGCGTATCGTGGGCGCACATTTACGCTGGACGCATCTGGCGCTCCCATTGATTTCCTATGCAAATTATCTAGATACGTCGATTCAGGAACGTACTTGCGCCCGGCGTATTACTATACGCTGTTTACGTAAGGCGTACGACCGGCGTAAAGTTACCCCTGCTATATGAGGCGCAGCCAATGTTAAGTATGGACGTCGGAACAGCCGTCAAATTTTACGTTGTTTGCATAAGTCGTACGCGAATAGGGCTGTGCGTAAGTAACGTTCACGTCGTAGGCAGTGTTCAGCGTATCTAAGGCATTCTATTCAACGTGATTCTGAGCATGCACACTGGGTTACGTCCACGGACGGCGCATGCACCGTTCGTTCGGCCATGCATCTACATGGGGTCACGCTTCATTATCATACAACACGTCCCCTACCTGCCTACTTTGAAATACGCTGGCTTATGTCGGCCCATTTACACTACGCCGACGTAACTTAGGGCGCAAGTTGTTTCTGAAATGCGCTACGCCCGCCGAAAGATACGCCAGTCTTTCTGAATCCCGGCCAGTAGGTCTAGTAAAGCTTTGTTTCTAGTTGGTGCATTTACTACCTGACCCATGAAATTGTCCTGCAAGACATTTAGAAACTGGTGAGCCTTAGATGAATGCATGGTTCCTTCCACCAGTGTTAATTTCGTCAACGAAAACGTTTGTCAAAATTTTCGTCAGAGTCTTTTTTACAGTGACGAAAACTAAACTAAAAAGTACAGCGCATTTTCGTCAACTGACGAAAATAAAATCCTTAGCGAAAACAGGTCGTTAATGGCAAATAGGGATGTTTACCCTCATGAATTTACTGTGTTTATCAGCGTATAACACAATGCCTGCGTGTTATACGCAATATTTGTCTTTTATCAATAGGGGGCAGGGATCGGGCGGTCCGCCACGGGTGCCACACATTGAGGGGTGGTCAAGCAAGCCACCCCGCCTCTCCTGGCCCTTGGACAGCACTGCCAGCAATGTCTATCTCTAGGAAAAAATCATTGCCAGCCCCTTCTATACTGCTGCTCCTGCTGTGTTTTGTTCTTGTTTGCCACTTTCCTGCTCCTCCTCCTCCGCGTATTGCTTTAGATTGAAGGAGAGCGGTCACAGGACCATCCATGAATCTTCAGAGGGGAGCAGCCATGTGACCGGATCCATGCAAAAACAAAGCTATGAGGTAGGAAAAAAGGAGGGGGGAAAGAAATGGGATTTTCTAAACGGTGCAATTAGCAAAAAGTAATAATTGTTAGCAAGAGAAAGAAAATATTGTACAGACCAGAAAAGTACAAAAGTAGAAAATATAATTTATTCAGTATACAATAAAGAAATAATTATTCACAGAAAACACAAAAATTCTATGAATATTAAAACAAACAAATGATCGGTCAGAGATAAGTAGAATCAGGTTTCAGCCTACAGTTGATTGTTGTGTCCCGACAGTTTCGCTTATAATAAGCTTTCTCAAGGGTAGATGGTAACAATCACGGCTTTTAAATTGATTAGACTACAAAATGTAGAAAAACATCATTATTATTTTATACATACATGAAATGTAGGTACAAAATATGCATATACACATTAAATATGATATTACTGGGCTGCAGAGGCACAAACAATTAAGCTCACCCTTTGACCACAGGATATCTCGGGCCATCTCATATCTTGCCACCAGGGGGAGCAAAACCACCCAACCTAAAATACACAGGTTGACATAGACCACAAGCGACACCTTGATCGTGTAGATAGACAGGAGATCTAGTATTTGAAAAATAAAAAATTGAATAAATGAAAATTGGATATGATCATTGGAAGGGGAAGGGGAGAAAAAAAAAAAAATTATGTTTAAAGTTGAATCAGGAAAAGACAACTTCACTTACATGGAGCGAGTGATATGCTTGAGAATGGAGGTGGTTACTAGAGGAACACTGGACATGGACTGCAGGTGTGCAAAAGATAGCACAAGTAACTCTAAACATGATGAGAACCAAAAGATAGAAATAAAAAAAGAATATCAAAAAGTGAAAAGTGAAAACGGGTAACGAAGAGGGACTTACAGGAATTTGCATAAGTACTGGAAAGTATTTTATTGCAATACATATTATGGAAAGGACCAAGAGTCTCAGATCCATAGACTTATAGAGCAGCATCAAACATAGATGTATAGATACTAGGGGAATAAAAGAAAAAAGTACTCAGTGTAAAGGACAGAGACAAAAAGAGAATGTATGTACCAGAATAAGATCTTACCGTGCAGTGGTGTAAGCAATTACAGCCAGTGTCATCTGCGCTATGTTGTGAAGCAGACGGCTATTTAAGGGACAGACTCGTCTGATGTAGCAAACACGTGATCTACGTGACGAGCGGGTGACGCAAACGACGCTGGCCGTTGAACAGAAAAAATGCCCATCGAGACTACACATCCCAGAAGGCAACGGGATGGTCACGTGAGGACGTTCATGACGCCTCAGTGTGAGACTCAAGGCTCATACAAAGCGTATTAAAGTTAGAACAACCAAAACAAACAGAGAAGGCATGTCAGAGGGATTAAATAATGAAAAAACACATGGATACAAGGGAGGGGTTAGCTGTCATAGGCCGAGTGTGTAGATAAGGAGAGGGGGGGGAAAAAAGATGTTTATGTTTGCTAAACCAGGCGCCAAAGCAGAGACAAACCAAGCACACAGGGATGGATAGGGGGAGCATAGGAAAGAATCGAAGGGTAGACCGAATTGCCTCCGATACTTCCCTAGTGCCTCTGCAACCCAGAAAAAATATGAAAAAAATATAAATATAAAATAAAAAAACAAAAATACATATGAACAATATCATAACTACTCAAAATATATTTGAATACAAAATGTAACATTGATTCATTAGATAGATATAAATAATTATTAGTCAATTGTGTAGCGCAGCGCTGTACAGAAAAGCATACCTCGGGTTATCATAGACCCGGGGCAGTGGTATGTTGCCAAAAAGGGAGAGAACAGTGGCAACGATAGGGGACTGGAAATGGGGAAGGAAAATGGGGAAGGGAAAAAGAAAAAAAAAAAAAAAAGGGGAGACCAGGGGCCAGTTGTTAAAACTGATGGGAGAGGGTACTCAAGGATCTTGGGTATCATATAAAAGGTTTAAAACTAAGACTTTCATTAAACCCGGGATAAATGGTAGCCCTAAGCTTGTATATCCAGCGTGCTTCAAGCTGAAGCAGAGTTCCATCCACGCTGCCTCCTCTTGTGTCAGGCGGGATATGTTCAAGGGCAAAAAACTTTATGAAGTTTGGGTCAAAGTTGTGATGGATTCCTACATGTCTACTGATCGCAGTAACAATTTTCTTTTTCAGAATAGGTTTTATGTGATCTTGAATTCTCTTAAAAAAAGGTCTTTTAGTTTTACCTATATAAAAGCCTCCACAGCGACATTGGGCTAAATAGATAACACCCACTGTTTGACAGGTAATGATCTTTTTGGTCGAGTGCCAGTCACCATTGGGCAATTTAAATTTTTGTTGATCTCCAACAAACATACATACGTCACATTTGCCACAGGGGGCGGTACCACCTTTAGTTGGTGTTTGAAATGGGTCAGCCATATTAAAGTGGCTATGTACTAAATGATCTTTAAGCGATGGAACACGTCTAAAAGTCACTTCTGGGGATTCTCTAATGAATTTTTTTAACTTTGGATCTGCAGATAGCAACGGCCAAAAATTCTTTAGAATATTGCGCATCTCTCTGTGCTGACTGGAATACTTGGTGATTATTCTTACTGTGTCCATTTTGCTTTTAGTGTTAGAGGAGAAGATAAGTGAGCTTCTCTTTTGAACTTTCACCCGATTATACGCACGTTTAAGTAGCCTATGGCTATAGCCTCTTATTCTCAATCTATGATAGAGATCCTTTGAGGTTTTCTTGAAGTCACTGTCAAGGCTGCAGTTGCGTCTCAGCCTAAGATATTGACTATAGGGAATACTTTCAATTAGAGAAGCAGGATGTGAGCTGGTGGCGTGAAGAATTGTATTTCCAGCTGTAGGTTTTCTAAACAGACAGGAATGTAGAAAGCCATGTTTGTCTTTAGAGATTTTTAGGTCTAGAAAATCAATGTCAGTTTGACTATAACTAAATGTGAATTTTAGATTAAAATCATTACATTAAATTAATTCCATGAATTCATGCAGTTGCGATTCGCTACCAGACCAAAAAATCAAAACATCATCGATATATCGATGCCAACTAACTATGTAGTCCATAAGGGGTGTTAAATCATCACGGGAAAAAATGTTTCTCTCCCACCCCCCCAGGTACAGGTTGGCATACGATGGGGCACATTTAGTCCCCATCGCAACCCCCTGTACCTTTGATTCTTTCCTATGCTCCCCCTATCCATCCCTGTGTACTTGGTTTGTCTCTGCTTTGGCGCCTGGTCTAGCAAACATAAACATATTTTTCCCCCCCCTCTCCTTATCTACACACTCGGCCTATGACAGCTAACCCCTCCCTTGTATCCATGCATTTTTTCATTATTTAATCCCTCTGACATGCCTTCTCTGTTTGTTTTGGTTGTTCTAACTTTAATACGCTTTGTATGAGCCTTGAGTCTCACGCTGAGGCGTCATGAACGTCCTCACGTGACCATCCCGTTGCCTTCTGGGATGTGTAGTCTCGATGGGCATTTTTTCTGTTCAACGGCCAGCGTCGTTTGCGTAACCCGCTCGTCACGTAGATCACGTGTTTGCTACATCAGACGAGTCTGTCCCTTAAATAGCCGTCTGCTTCACAACATAGCGCAGATGACACTGGCTGTAATTGCTTACACCACTGCACGGTAAGATCTTATTCTGGTACATACATTCTCTTTTTGTCTCTCAGTCCTTTACACTGAGTACTTTTTTCTTTTATTCCCCTAGTATCTATACATCTATGTTTTATGCTGCTCTATAAGTCTATGGATCTGAGACTCTTGGTCCTTTCCATAATATGTATTGCAATAAAATACTTTCCAGTACTTATGCAAATTCCTGTAAGTCCCTCTTCGTTACCCGTTTTCACTTTTCACTTTTTGATATTCTTTTTTTATTTCTATCTTTTGGTTCTCATCATGTTTAGAGTTACTTGTGCTATCTTTTGCACACCTGCAGTCCATGTCCAGTGTTCCTCTAGTAACCACCTCCATTCTCAAGCATATCACTCGCTCCATGTAAGTGAAGTTGTCTTTTCCTGATTCAACTTTAAACATAATTTTTTTTTTTCTCCCCTTCCCCTTCCAATGATCATATCCAATTTTCATTTATTCAATTTTTTATTTTTCAAATACTAGATCTCCTGTCTATCTACACGATCAAGGTGTCGCTTGTGGTCTATGTCAACCTGTATTTTAGGTTGGGTGGTTTTGCTCCCCCTGGTGGCAAGATATGAGATGGCCCGAGATATCCTGTGGTCAAAGGGTGAGCTTAATTGTTTGTGCCTCTGCAGCCCAGTAATATCATATTTAATGTGTATATGCATATTTTGTACCTACATTTCATGTATGTATAAAATTAATAATGATGTTTTTCTACATTTTGTAGTCTAATCAATTTAAAAGCCGTGATTGTTACCATCTACCCTTGAGAAAGCTTATTATAAGCGAAACTGTCGGGACACAACAATCAACTGTAGGCTGAAACCTGATTCTACTTATCTCTGACCGATCATTTGTTTGTTTTAATATTCATAGAATTTTTGTGTTTTCTGTGACTAATTATTTCTTTATTGTATACTGAATAAATTATATTTTCTACTTTTGTACTTTTCTGGTCTGTACAATATTTTCTTTCTCTTGCTAACAATTATTACTTTTTGCTAATTGCACCGTTTAGAAAATCCCATTTCTTTCCCCCCTCCTTTTTTCCATTTTTCAAAATGTCTGGGATGTGGTGCCTATCTAATATGGTGTGCCTTCAGTGATTGGACCAAAAATATACAAAAGCTATGAGGTAAGTTTAGAGACTTTGATTTACAAAGATAGTGACAGGAGGAGCCGTGTATGAGAAAGGGCTGGCAGTGATTTATTCTCAACTTTTGAGTACCCCGACAGTGCTGTCCCAGGAGACTGGGGGTCTCATGGGAATGCAGGGTTGCTGTGCTCTGTATTGTGGGGGCTTTGTATTGTGCAGAGGGTGGGGGGCTGTGCACTGTGGGGGCCTTTGTATTGTGCAGAGGGTGGGCACTGTGCACTGTGGGGGGCTTCGTATTGTGCAGAGGGTGGGGGCCTGTGCACTGTGGGGGGCTGTGCCGTGTACTGTGCACATTACATTTTAGTTGACTAAAATGATTATATTAGACTAAAATGTACTGGAGATTTTAGTCAACTAAAATACGATGACTAAAATGGCATTTTAGTCAAAGACTAAAACAAACACTTTCAGAAGACTAAAATGGGACTAAAACTAAAATGCCATTTTAGTCCCAAGACTAAAGGCTCGTACACACAGTCAGACATCCAACAAACTGTCCCTTGGATTTTTGTCCTAATTGATTTGTCCGGTCACACCCATAGCATACACACAGTCAGACTTTTCTGCCAACTTTTCTAAAAACTTTCCCATCATCATGTGGTTTTTCTGCTCTTTTCTGCTCTTTACCGCCACCCTTTGGTTAACTTCTGCTATTGTTGGTTGATTTTAACATTGGTTCTGAGCATGCGTATTTGCACTTTGTACAAAAGTTGGTTGGCTTGCTGTACACACGGTCACACAAGGCACCATCAGACTTTTGTTGCCGAAAAGTTGGTCCGTTCACAGACCCAACTTTTTGTCGGATGAAACCCGAAAAAGTTGGTCCGAGGGAGCGTACAGATTTTGAAGTTGGTTGGCAAAAAGTGTGACCGTGTGTGGGGCTTTAGACTAAAACTAGTTTGAAATTTGCTGTCAAAATTAACACTGCTTTCCACCCAGTCTGGATAATTAAAACTCCCAATTATGACACTTGCCATTCTTGCCGCTAATCCAAACTGATAAGTCTGCCTCCTCCCTCTGGTTGGGAGCCTATAGTATTACTTTTCCCTCTGTAGCTCTACCCATAAGGATTCCACCTGCTCCCTTAGTGATGTCATCTCTCACATTCACTTGTATATCATTTTTGATATACAAGCATACCTCTCCCCCTTTTTTCCCCTCTCTATCCCTGCGAAATAGGGAATACCCTTAAATGGTTGCCAGCCAATCATGAGAGTTGTCGAACCAAGTCTCCAATTCCTACAAAATCTTAACAGTAGCTCTAGTTCTCCCATCTTGTCTGCCAGACTCCTTGCAATGGTTAACATGCCACGTAGTTTAGGCCGATCCCATACTATCTCCTTATTGGGTGCTTTGGGGTTGCAAATAGGACTAATTACTATACTTACCTCAGGTTTAGGTGCTTTAGACTATCTCTACCTCTTTGCCCTCTCTGTCCTCCTAAGAATTGAGTCCCCTACCACCAGAATCTGCCTTTCCTTTCCCTTGGCTTTACTCCAAACCTCCCCTGGCAGCTAGGGGAGTCACTCAGCGCCACCAGTGCTGGTCCCTGACTGGTTTCACCAATGGCACTCAACATGGCGTACTTATTGGGATGTTCCAGCCCAGGACCAGCCTCCCTGATTCTTTCTTCTCTGTCCTTCCTGTCACACTTCTACTCTGCTTTGGTGCGAATCTTTAAAATGGTTAACAATTTTCTTTTGTTATATTAAATGTGCCCAGTGTGTGCGTTTTTTTTCCCCCCTTAAATAAGCCGATGTATACCTTATTTTATAGTGCCCCTCACGTGACCATTCGCCTCTTTCCTCTATATTCATCTGACAGCTACAGTGAGAAACCACCGAATACTGGGGCACATAATTAATATAACAGAGGAGATTGCAGCAAAACTACTCAGTTATGATAGCAGCAAGAGGGGAGCGGATCAGAGAGGACAGGCAGGGAGGGGAGGGAGGCGGGCAAAAGAGCTGCAGATAACGGCTGCACATAAACTGCCCACAGTGTCAGGGCTCAGCCATGATAAACCATGGTCAGTTTACAGAGAGGAGGGCAGAACCAGGCAGGATCAGCCAGGTATTTTATGATACAAGGGGCCAAATCACACTGTGCTGTTATTCATGCTTTAAAGGAAAAGGATCCATATTTTTTTCAGGGTCACAACCACTTTAAGTGAAAATAGTATGTTAATATGGCTTCTGCCTAATTTTCTGCAGTTTTTCAGAATACCCAAATTATTCAAATGGTCCGTTTGAATACCAAAGCATTTTGTCTGCTTCAGAATCTGCCATACGGTTGTCCTGATCTTACAAGATCAGAATAGACATTTAGTCATCAAGCAAAACTGTACCATCCATGTATTCCCAAGCATGCTTTTTGAGTACTAGAATCAACCCTTCCCATGGTATAAAACACACCATTTGTTGTTTCTACATATCCTGTAGTTTTCATAGCAAGCTAAAAGGCTTGGCAACAATTCCTTGTCTGATGTGTAATAGAAAATAAGAGCATTATTTATATAGCTACAAAGTTTTGAAGCATGCAGCCTGAACTGTAATGTAGACAAAGTGTTCTATATACATTACCTAGCTTCACAAAAGCAGTGTCAGTGGTCTGAGAGCTAGTCAATACTAATACCAACCCACTAAACAAATCACTATACAAAACCATTCATGTGTTAATGCCTAATTTAAAAATAAATGCCATATATAGTAGTTACTGCTGTAATATAAAACTTAACAGCTACAATGAGAAATTTAACCACTTCAGCCACAGAAGAATTGGACCCTTAATGACCAGAGCACTTTTTACAATTTGGCACTACGCTGCCTTAACTGGTAATTGTGTCCTTTTTCCCCACAAATAGAGCTTTCTTTTGATGGTATTTGATTGCCTCTGCGATATGAGACCGAAAATTTTGAAAACAAATATATTTTCTGCTTTTTTTTTATTAAAAAAATCCAATAGAATACATTTAGGCCAAAATGTATTCAGCCACGTCTTTGGTAAAAAAAAAAGAAGGAAATAAGTGTATATTTATTGGTTTACACAAAAGTTATAGCATCTACAAACTAGGGAAAATTTTATGGAATTTACGCAGCTTTTAGTTTATTACTGCCTATCTAATTTTCTGAGGTGCTAAAATGGCAGGGCAGAACAAATCCCCCCCAAATGACACCCCAAAGGAAATTTTTTGTCACAAGTGATTGAAAAATAATAAAAAATATATACATATACACAAAATTACATAAAGTTGTCACTAAATGATATGTTGCTCACACATCCCAGAATACATTCCGCTGCTTCTCCCGAGTATAGGAATACCACATGCAAGACTTTTTTGGAGCCTAGCCGCATACAAGACCCCAAAAACCAAGCACCGCTTTCAGGATTTCTAAGGGTGTAAATTTTTGATTTCATTCCTCACAACCCATCACAGTTTCGAAGGACAAAAAATACCAAGAAAGCACAACCCCCCCAAATGACCCCATTTTGGAAAGAAAACACCCCAAGCTATTTGCTGAGAAGCATGTTGCGTCCATGAAATATTTTATTTATTTTGCCACAAGTTGTGGGAAAATTAAAAACTTTTTTTTTTTACACCCCAAAATACATTCTGCTGGGGGGCGTGTCCGGATGTAAGCCGAGGTAGACATGCTGGCCAAGAGCTCCGCTAATCCTGAAGACATCTGCGGCCATCCTCTTCACTGTACGCCCTGGTGAGCCCTGAAAACCACCCTGCGTGTCCCCGCACATCCCCTGCCTCATCCCAGGCCAGTATCTTGGAGCCCGGCCGGATGATTGTGACCCCATCCAGTCAGTGGCCAGCCCTGCACAATCGAGGCCCCGCCGCCATCTTGCGGCCTACGGAGCCGCGATCCACGAAGAGAGCGGTTACCCCTTCCTCATCCACTTGTGGGGTCATCTCCAGAGGGGGTACGTGGCATTGGGGTGCAGCCAGAAGGTCCTGGACAGCCGGCTCCACTCACTCGCGGCCCTGCCATCATCTTGCGGCCTACAGAGCATGCATCCTCCGTGCTCTGATGCCACAGAACGAGAGGTCACCCCTGCCCCACCCACCTGTGGATTCATCTTTGGAGTGGGTGAGCAGCATTGGGGAGCAGCCGGGTGGACCCAGACGGACGGATCCACGCACTCGCAGGGCACCGCCATCTTGTGGCTTACGGACCTTGCTGCATCCTTCCTGCTAGAGTGCCTTGGACTGGGGGGGACCGGCCACTCCAGATTCCTATCCTTGGAGGGTCGAACAGGCGTCACAGCAGTTTGAGACTGTCAGCCGGACCCTCCTGTCCTAGGGAGATCAGCACTGCAGCAGATTCAGGTGTCTGTCTGCCTTCCCTCTGCACATCCCAGGCTCTTAAAGGGGCAAACCCACCTCTCTGCACTTAGCCTGAAAATTACAGGGGCACTTACTAATGCCATCTAAGAGCAAAAAGGCGCCACCACAGCCTGCCCAGTGCCCCAGCTCCATTCTTGATCAACGAGTCGAGTGCTGGTAGCGGATATGGAACAGGCGGGGAACCCGACAGCCTCTCCACCTCCTCCAGCACCGACACAAGCAAGTGACACCACCGTTATCCTAGCGGCAATAGAACAGAGTAGAACTTCCTTATTGGTCCGCATTGATCACCTGGCTGAGGGATGTAATTTCATCAGGGCAGACTTGGATAAAATCAGGGGCAGACTTTCTGAGACTGAGTCACGAATCTCTACCACAGAGGATCTTACTGCCCGTCATGATGATGCCCTCCTTGCGTTACAGCGCACCATCCAATCCTTGGTGGCAAAATCTGAAAACCGCCTTCGAAGGAATAATGTCAGGGTCCTGGGTCTCCCAGAAGGGGCGGAGGGGGATCGTCCAGCTGAGTTTGCAGAGGCTTTCTTTAAAACACTTCTTAACCTGACCGAGGTCCCCCCGACGTACGTGGTGGAAAGGGCCCACAGGGTCCCGACTGGCCGGAACACCCCTGGGGCCCTGCCAAGACCCTTCCTGGTGAGGTTTCTCAATTACATGGAGACCGTGACCTCATCCTCCGCGAGGCTCGCACTCACCCTACCCTTCCCTTTGAGCATACGGTAGTGCATCTTTATCCTAACTTCTCTGCGGATCTACAAAGACGTCGCAAAACCTTCACTGAGGTCAGAAGGCGGCTCCGGGAAAGAAACATCAATTACTCCATGCTCTACCCTAGTTGCCTGCGAGTTCAACATGGCAGCTCGGTGAAGTCTTTTGACTCCCCTGCAGAGGCGGATTCCTGGCTATTATCTTTGCAGTGATCTTTCTACTTGCTTTAACTTACAATCCTGGCTGTTGTTTTTTGTTCCACAGATTGTGGACATGTTTCATAGCTGCTTGATTGATTCTGCATGATATGATGGGTGGGGCGCCACGGCTTTCCCACGGAGGGGACGCAGGGGAGGACTCCCCTGCCCAGTTGTCAGACACCCTTCTTCATCCTTGTGAATATTTACCGAGACTGATCGAATTTCATATGTGCAGGTTCCCGATTCGGGGGATGGGGTGACCTCTCATTAGCTGACTCATGTTGTTCCAGTCTTCCGGTGGGTCCCTTCTATGGCGGGTGTTGGAAAAGTTTTTTTTATGTGTATTGTGTGACTATTTGTAGAAATTTTAAATGGATTCTAAGGACACGTTGCTTAATCTTGCCTCTGTAATGGATTCTAAGGACACGTGGCTTTACCTAGCCTAATTCTATTGTTTGTGTTACTTCTTTAAATCAACCTTTGCTAAGAATTGTAAAAAGGCACTGTGACTGGCAATAAAGCTTGTTTGCGTCATGAGCCACCGGTGGTCTTTTAGCCAATAGTATTCTTCCTGTTGACCCTATAAAGGTCGTCACACACCTCGTGTCTGGATGGGAATTTTTGCTTTTTCTCTTAGCATGTAAGCTCATCCACTTGTACTAGTACATGTGAAAATAAATTATCTTGCTTCTGGAACACTTGAAGTTGACTGATCACAGGGGAAGAATTATCCTAACATTTGGTCCTTCTCGAGCCGGTACCAATGTGAAGCCCGGGTCCAATGGTTCTGATCGATCAGACATCGGTGAGTATCGGATCTCAAAACCCACTGAGAAAATAAGTCCCCCCACTTACCATTAGTGGTTAAATAGGGGTCGATTGCTACCGGGACCCGGGTCCAACCATCTGGTTCCGAACCTGCCGTGATCCAGTCCTTCTAGTGTGTTTGGGAGGTAAGATACTTTAGATTACTTTTATATTTTTTTTCTCTTCTTTTTTTCTTTTTCTCTGCTTGATTCTGGTTATGACTGGTTATTCTGGTTATGACTTTGTGACTGATTGTATGACATCTTAATAGTCCACTGATGAGTTGTAATAACAGACATTGAGACTGATTGTATGACATCTTAATAGTCCACTGTAAAACAGGCATTTGGGGCGTTGCCTGAGGTAAAAATGGACGTCGCCTGCTGTCCGGGACAGATAAAAAAAAAAAAGATTTGAAGGGTATACCAAATGTCGTAGGTTGCGGACCCGACAATTTAAGCGCTAAAAGTAGCTGAGTGATCTACACAGATTGCAAGGCCTACTGTTTTCTTGGTGATCACTTTTTCTGTAATAGGTGGTGTAGTACCATCTTCTTTTTTTTTCTAATGGCTAACTTTACAATTTATTTTTTTATTTTTTTGAACAGTACTGCTGCACACACGTTTTAACTTTTATTTTTTATTTACCTGTATTCTTATTATCATGGCCCAAGGATCGCTACCCCAGTGTTTTACAAGTTATTAGAAAGCCCAATTAATTAAAGCGACAGAGAATTTTTCTGTTCAGGCAGTTATATGTTTCACGTGTCTGCAATCTTGTGTTTAGACAGGACTTTAACCGACCAACCCCCCCCCCCCCCTTCAGACATATGTATTGTTAATGACTTGTCCGCCTATCTAAGCTAAGTACACTTGCTCTTTTGTGTGTGTGCGTGTGTGAATTCAGACCAGGTCATTTTTTTTTTCTCTCTTGTTTTTTGTTTGTTTTGTGTTTTTTTTTGTCTGTGTCTGTTTTAAACAAACTGTGCTTTAAAAAAAAAGGGGGGGGGGTGAAGGTATAGATTGTGTGCATATGTTTCCTGTTTGGGGAGTTTAGACTTTGTTGTTTTGTGTAGATTTTGGAGGGGTTTGAGAGTGGAATTGCCAGTCTTGTATTCTGGACTCGGCACTGAGGCACACAAGCGGAGCATCGTGGGGAATGTAGGGATGTATTGTGTGTGCTACTGTGTTCCTAATGCACCATTAGAAGGAGATAAGAAATGTATGCATAACAAATACCCTAAAATTGTGAAATACTGTGCTAAAAGGGAAAGAAAATTATTTTTTTAGAATAATTTAACTGTAAAAGGTTGCTAGAATTTGGTGAAAAAAAAGCTTAAATTGTTAAGATCAGGGAAGGTGTAAGTTAGAAATGGCAGCATGCTGGCTTGAACATGCTAGAAGAACAAAAGAAAAGTGCCAAGCCCAACTTCCCCTAGTGGACAAAGAGGATGATTTCATTTGTAGAACCCAGAGACCACCTCCTTATAATGGTCTTCCCCCTCAGGTGCAAGCCACTGCCCAGAGTACCACCCTCCCTTTGATATCCACCCCTGTCCGAGGAACCGCCTCTGAACAAGACCCTAACCCTACTTCCTTAATCTCTCCAGATAGCAGCAAACTATCGGAGATGAACAGATCAATCCTTGAAACTTTAACTGACTCCATAGCCTATGCACTAGGTGCCCCAGCAGGAGCCAAGAGATAAAGTAAACCTCCTATTAGGTATGGTGTAGATGATGGTGAACAATACCCCTTGATAGAAGTCCCAAACCCCAGGGGAGGACAGGCGGATGGGGTGGGAGGACAGCATCCCCTGACAATGACTGTTTTCTGGCCATGGACTGAGAAGGACATACTCAAGGCTACAGAACACATAAAACATCCACAATTAGGTTAAGCAGAATTTATTGAAAACATAGAGGGATTATGGAACAGTTATAAGTTGAACGGGGTGGAGGTAGAGAGAGAGCCCCGAGGAGAGTACTGGGATCAGATTGGGCTTCCATAAAGGGGGATTGGGACCCTTGCGGCCAGGCAGACGGACAGGGGCAAAGAGATCCATTACCTCCAGATAGCCCAGACTTAGGAAACAGGTTGACTGCATTACTGAATAGATGTCAGCTTAGATGGATTCAAAGGACTGATTGGCAGAAAATAAATATGACAGTACAAGAAGACAAGGAGAGTATCAGTGACTACCTAAATAACTACGAGATGTTTTTAAAGTGTTTTCCGGGATCCCCAAAGCTGAGGATGTGAATAGTGCATATCAGCAACGGCTAAAAATAGCTTTTGTAAATGGATTAAAACAGGATCATAAAGATTACATTGTTAAAAATATGGTTATTTACCGAACTGCATCAGTTCTAGATGTTTTACAATATGCTAAACATTCAGAGAAGTATCTGAAAACAATGGGAAACAAATTTGAAAGTAAAGGTTTTTGTGCAAAATGTTGAAGGAGATGAGGATGTAGAGGAGTACACTGCCGAAGCGGAAACAGAGGAGTCCCATAGAAGGAAGCAGAGGAGGGTATAGCCTCTGTAACAGATACATTTTTACAAACAGGGGTGATTATTCTGTGTCCTGACAGCCCCTGTAACACCACTCTTTTCCCTGTTAAGAAGGCTCCGCCTTCCACAGGCTGGAGAATGGTACAGGATTTACAAGCCGTTAACCAGGCAGTTATACCAAGAGCTCCTGTGGTACCAGATCCACACACACACTATTGAATGATTTGGATCTAGGGAATGAATTATTGTCTGTGATTAAAATTAGTAATGTTTTTTTTAGCATTTCAGTGCACCCCGACCATCAATTTTGGTTTGCCTTCACTTACCGGGGGAAAAGTTATACCTTCACCAGGTTGCCCAGAGCTATTGCGAGTCCCCCACCATCTTTTCACAGGTAATGTCCTCAAACTTGGCTCAATTTGTGCCCCTAGGGGGAAGCCAACTCCTCTATGAAGACACATTCTAGTGGCGTCTCCATCAGAGGAGGTTTGTAGGACTGATACAATGGCTCTGTTGTATTTTCTTCATGATCAAGTACATAAGGTAAATAACACTAAAATTCTAGTTGTGGCAACAGCAGGTCAAATACTTGGGGTATAATATCTCAAAAGAAGGTCGGAACCTGGATGAAGCGAGAATTCTAATCCTCATAAAGGGGTCGAGGCAAAAAAAAAAAAGGATGTATTTTTTGGGCATGAGGAATTTTTGTAGGGTTTGGATCCCCGGGTATTCAATATTGACTGCCCCGTTGGTCCATGCCTTACATGGTAACCCCATGGCCCCACAGGATGCTATTAAATGGAGTGAGGAAACAGAGATAGCCTTTACTGACCTAAAACAAGTCCTTTCTAGTTCATCAGTGCTAGCCTTAACGGAATATGACAAACCTTTCGAACAAACAGTAGATTTAAGGGAAGGTCACATGACATCAGTACTTACAGTCACATGGTGAGCGCCAGAGGCCAATTGCTTACTATTTTACAAAACTAGACAGTGTAACTAGAGCACTTCCACCCTGTGTACAGGCAGTGGTAACTGCAGCCGAAGCAGTAAAGGCCTCAGCATCTATAGTGCTATATCACCCGCTGACACTCATAGTACCTCATGCAGTATCTGTTATTCTTTTACAACAAAAGATATCATATTTGAGCCCAGCACGACACCTTTCCTGTATGACAATGCTCTTGACACAACCTCACTTAACGATACAGAGGTGTACTACATTAAACCCATCCACACAACTACCACTCTCTACTGATGGCCATAAACATAACTGTACTGCTGCCATCGCTGAAAAGCTACCGTCACAAAGTGATTTGAAAGATGTACCATTATCTAATCCTGACATGACACTTTTTCTTGATGGCTCCAGTAGAAAAAATCCAGATGGCACAAATGTAACCAGATACGCAGTAGTGAACCAGGATGAAATCTTGGAGGGAAATAAAAGAGCAGGTGAAGGGGCTAAAATAGCGGCACAAGAAACACATCAAATAATGACAGAACTGGAAATCAGAGATAGATCATACAGTCCTTACTGATATTCAAAAGTGTTAACACATGGAGTACCTCATGTGTCAAACAGGGGGATGACTGAGATGTTAAATAAAGGTATGTACAGCCTATGGCTTCACAAACTACTCAAAAACTTTTTGTTCTCGATGCATTATATGTGCAAAACACAATGCTCAGGGAGGCATAAGACCGCAGAAAGGAAAGTTCCCCACACCACAATATACATTCCAACACATTTGTATGGATTTTATTGAATTGGACAAATGTACAAAGGAAAGAATATTGTCTGGTAATAATAGATGCTTTGACCAAATGGGTGGAGGTGTTCCCGACAGGAAGTGCTGATGCACAGACTGTAGCCAAAGAATTACTAAGAGATATAAATCCCAGGTTTGGAATCCCTGAAAAGATCTACAGCGATAATGGATCCCATCAAGGTTTGAGTCCATTCGAAATGATACATGGGAGGCCATATAGAATACCCTTACTACTAAATAAAACACCAGTTGAAGAATCTGAACGTACCTTAGCCGAATATAAGTCTAACTTGTTGAAACAGAAACAAATTAATGGGGTCTGTTCTATTCCAGAAGGTCCAATCCAAAGGAGAAGAGAAAATCCATTTAGGAGACTGGGTCCTAATAAAAGTAATAAAAAGGAAACATTGGCACTTGCCTAAATGGGAGGGGCCATATCAGGTTCTTCTCACCACTCCCACGGCAATAAGGATTGCAGAGAGGTCTACCTGGACTCACCAGTCCCATTGCAAAAAGGTTTTACAGGCAGAGCAGGGTCAGTTGGCGGCAGAGCCCTGGTAAAAAGTCCGGCTACAAATGGAGGTTCTGCACAAGGCGGGGCTTATCTCAAACCGGTGAAGAACTCCATTACCTTACCCCCCGGGGCTCTGTAGCTGGTTAGGATGAAAGGGACAGTTATTATCTTGGGTCTACTAGTGACTCTAGGTGAAACGTCTATACGTGGAGGCCGAAACTGGAAAGAGAAGGAACCTCTAGAATGGGCAAGTACGGGGAAGGCCTTGAGCTTAACCTTCATAGGAGTAACTAGTACCATTTTTGTTGATTTTTGCCAAATGGTGGATTGTGGGGACTTAACTGAAGCAAGAAGGCTCCAATGGGCAGATAAATATGTTTGTTATATTTCAAGTGGAACTGACTGTTCAGTATGGAACCAGGCCCTGTGGACCACAGCACACCAAGATTGGGGGTACAACATTCTAGGCATAAATGGTTTAAAAGAAAGACTCACCATAACAAAGGCAGCCAACTCTCCCTGTACACATGGCAGAGATTGCAACCAATTGCTGATAACATTAAAAGAACCTAAAAAAAAGGATCAACGGTTATATTCTATGGGAGCATGGGTGTCGGGAATAGATCCTTTAGGTACATTTTTTCCTCAAGGTATTACCACCCAATAAAACCAAACAGGAAAAGATAGACACAGAAGAGAAATTAGAAGGTCATAGTAAGATAGAAGTTCTGAGTAACATTGTAAGATTTACTAACCTAACAGTAGAAGATGCCATAGCTTTGGAGACGGGTTACCAAGAAAAATAAATGAGTGGTTAGAATGGTTAAAACTCTAAAAAGGGAAAACTGTTTAGTTTGTCCTGGAGCTAGACCACATTTAGCAACAGTCCCTTTTCCTCTAGATTACAATACAGATCCAGAAGTTTTAAAATGTATGCTGCGGTTGTATAAGAGTTATAAACCAGAAACAAATTCTACCTGTCGCACATTAAGTTTGTTGTTTCCCCCAGTACAGAGACCTTAGATACCTCCAGCGGTTGCCACGTATCCAGGCAATTTTACTTGTTTTACACTCCTAGGGAACAGTAGCACGGTGGATCTTGGGTCACTACCTGATGATTGCTGTGCGGAGAGGATTAACAAGGAAAATGGTGACTGGGTGGAACAGGACATTCAGAGAACTGATGTCTGGTGGATGTGTGGGGATAAGAAACTGTGAGCTAGGATCCCGGCCAATGCCCGAGGGGATTGTGCTATGGTCCAGGTAGTTATGCCCCTGAGAATCCTGTCAGAACACCCGTGGACTAAGGGTTACCAACGGTATCGAAGGGACACCTCTCCCAAAAGGGTCATTTGACTCCTAGATCTACATAGATGAGATTGGAGTTCCTCGAGGGGTGCCGAATGAGTTTAAGGCCAGGAGTCAGGTAACGGCTGGGTTTGAGTCTCTTTTCTGGTGGGTGACTATAAATAAAAATGTTGACTGGATTAACTATATATATATTACAACCAACAACGATTTGTAAACTATACCAGGGACGCTGTAAAAGGTCTAGCAGAGCAGCTGGGCCCCACCTCTCTAATGGCATGGCAGAACCGAATGGCTTTAGATATGATCCTGGCTGAAAGAGGAGGGGTATGCAAAATGTTTGGTAGCATGTGTTGTACCTTTATCCCAAAGAATACAGCCCCTGGGGGGACTGTGACCAAAGCCCTGGAAGGACTAACTGCTCTATTGAATGAATTAGCAGAGAATTCAGGTATTAATGACTCATTCACAAACTGGCTTGAAGGATGGTTTGGTAAATGGACTGGACTTATCGCATCATGTATGATCTCAATTGCTGTGGCTTTGGCTGTTCTGGTCACTTGCGGATGTTGCTGCATTCCCTGTGTTTGAGGACTTTCACAAAAAGTGATCGAAATTGCAATCTCAAGAACAATGTATCAAGCACTTCCTACCTCCGAGCAGACCTGTGTGGACGTTGAAGCTCAACTAAATGACATATAGTCCGAAAGCACATAAAACACAGGGACTATCATCAAAATGTGTTGAGATAAAATAGCCACACAAGAGGAGGGAATGTTGGAAAAGTTTTTTTTATGTGTATTGTGTGACTATTTGTAGAAATTTAAAATGGATTCTAAGGACACGTTGCTTAATCTTGCCTCTGTAATGGATTCTAAGGACACGTGGCTTTACCTAGCCTAATTCTATTGTTTGTTTTACTTCTTTAAATCAACCTTTGCTAAGAATTGTAAAAAGGCACTGTGACTGGCAATAAAGCTTGTTTGCGTCATGAGCCACCGGTGGTTCCTGTTGACCCTATAAAGGTCGTCACACACCTCGTGTCTGGATGGGAATTTTTGTTTTTTCTCTTAGCATGTAAGCTCATCCACTTGTACTAGTACATGTGAAAATAAATTATCTTGCTTCTGGAACACTTGAAGTTGACTGATCACAGGGGAAGAATTATCCTAACACGGACGATCGGTGTGGCTCACCCCTCTACTTGGGGCAAAGTTTTCTCCTGATTCTGCTCGATCCTAGCTAATTGGAGCTACAGCAAGACAATTCAACACCCCTTCTTGAGGACACTGTGCATCTATGGATACTCCAGCCCCCCGCCGGATGTGATGGGATACACGTCCCATCACCCTTGCCTGCTGTTGCAGGCCAGAAACCACCAGGAATCTTCCCTGGAACTTTAAGCCAGTGTTTTTGGGGGATGCCAGATGCTGGTAGGAAAAGCACTCAGTGCTTGGGAGGTTATGTTGTTTTATGTTTTCCCTTCCAAGTTTTTGGTTTGGGGTACAAACTATTCCCAGGCCCTCTCCCCTGATTCGAAAGGGGGCTGGTATATAGTAGGAAAGGCACCTTGTGCCTGGGTTGTTTAATTTTATTTCTTTTTGTTTGTTTTACAGGTATGTTTCATGATTTTCGTATGCTATAGTGCCGACATTCAGAGATATGTCCTGACAGGGATTGTGCTGCTCATTCTTGGTCTTCAGATTCAAGTATACTATCAGGTCATCCTGCTAAGTCCCCACCATGATGGCTGATCTCAAGAAAAACTCATTTTCCGTTCTTTCATGGAACGTTAGAGGCCTAAATTCCAAATTTAAAAGGGCCCTCCTATTTCAATACCTGAAATCAAATTCTCCTCCTCCAGGAGACCCATCTTATGGGCAGCAAAATCCTAACATTAAAAAAAATGTGGATTCAAAAGGCGATTCACGCCACATACTCCACTTACGCTTGGGGAGTGTCGGTTCTGGTGCACAAGAACTTCCCGTGTGTAATTGAAGAGATATGCACAGACCCCTAGGGTAAGTTTGCTCTGGTGGTATTTACCTTATGGTCACAAAGATATATTGTGGTGAATATCTATGTCCCTCCGCCTTTCTCCCCTACTGTTTTGTACAAGGTCCTGGAAAGGGTCACCCCTTTTTGCCCTGGAAGGCTATTGGTCATGGGCGATTTCAATGCCACATGTCAGCTGATCTTGACAGGCCCACTCCTACCAAATCGCATTGTTCAGGTCTGTCTGCTTGGGCCCAAGCAATTGGCTTGGTTGAGATATGGAGATGAAAACATCCGACTACCCGGTCCTACTCCTGTTTCTCGGCTTCCCACAAAACTGCCTCGCGGATAGACCTTGCTTTGCCAACTCGCTCTTGGCGGATGTTTTAGAGGCCACATTTGCCCAGTGGACTGTCGGATCATAGCCCTTTGACCATGGTTTTTCGCACCCCTGCCTCCCGTAGCGCAGTTCTGTGGAGGCTGGGGCCAGAATGGATCTCCCATTCAGACCTTGCAGATGAAATGCCTCAATTGTTGAGTGAATTCTGGGAGCAGAACTGAGGGTCTGCCCCTACAGACATTACATGGGACGCCTTTAAGACCTACTCTAGGGGACAATATATTTCTTCAGAGACTTAGTCCTTGCAGCAGTCGGTACTAGAACATACTAACAATTATAGTGCAGACCCCACCCCAGGCCACTTTAATCTCTTGGCAGCGGCACAGAGAGAACTAAACCTTCATCTGGTAGAAATCACAAAGTTAGACGTGTATAAAAACAGGCAATGATTCTTTGAACAGGGCGACATGAATGGTGGACTGTTGGCCATGTTGGCTCAACATGACCAACCACTTTCGCTTATCTCCACTATAACCACCCCTTCAGATATCTTTCGAGAATTTTCTAATTTCTATGAAAATTTATTTACCTCCAGCCTTCCCCCTGCCTTCTGGCCTGAGGAGCTATGAGATCGGTTGGACCCTCTGGCCCTCGGCTGGTTGTCGGACTCAGAACGGGAGACATTAGTGCAACCTTTAACGACGTTGGAGGTTCTAAATGCAATCCGATCCTTCCCCTCCGGAAAGGCCCCAGGCCCCGACGGGCTGCCAATATATTTTAATAAAACACACGAAGAGGTGCTGGCACCGCAGTTGGCATCATTATTTACAAAATGTCTCTCGGAGGGGAAATTACCGGATTCTATGTACCACGCCCATCTGACCTTGATCTATAAACCTCAGAAAGACCCCACTTCCTATAGGCCCATTGCGCTGCTAAACAATGACTTTAAAAATTTTACCAAACTCCTTGCTATTAGATTATACCCCATGCTACCCTCGGTGGTTGACTCTGATCAAACAGGTTTCATGCCCCGTAGAGCCACATGTGTCAACCTTCGTAGACTCTTCACAAATATCCATGCCCAGCACATTAATTAAGGGATCCCACACTGTTGCCTCCTTAGACATTGGGAAGGCATTAGATACCGTTGAGTGGCCCTTCTTATGGGAGACATTGCATAGAATGGGCTTCCATTTGCTCTTCATTAAATGGCTTCAGGTGATTTACAAATGTCCCACCTCCTCTGTGCGCCTGGGGGGTCAATTGTCTGGCCCCTTCCGGCTATCAAGGGGCACGAGACAGGGTTGCCCTCTCTCTCCCTGGCACTATTCGCCCTTGCAGTGGAACCGTTGGCGGAGGCGCTGCGCACGTCCCCGCATATCAGGGGTCTGCGCATAGGGCTGCTGGAGGAGAGGGTAGCACTGTACGCCGACGATATGCTCCTTTTCCTCGTTACAGGGTGCGCTGACAGTGCTGAACACCTTTGCAGGGGTCACGGGATTAAAGGTCAACTGGTCCAAACCGTTACTATTCCCAATTGACCAAGCAGCGCGGACGACATCCCCTTCTGACACTCCCCTTCAGTGGGTAGACACGTTCAAATACCTGGGTGTAATTATCTCCTCTCAAGCAACAGACTTCATTTCTCTCAACTTAGACCCAGTATTGCTGGATATAAAGGTCAAACTTAAATCATGGAGTAATTTGCCGTTGTCCTTATGGGGCTGAATTAACCTCATTAAAATGAAGATCATTCCCAGACTCACTTACCTTTTCCATCATTCCCCGCTGTGGATTCCAAAATCCTTCTTTAAAAGGCTTAATCAGATTTTTTTCTTCCTTCCTCTGGGGCACCTCCCCACCGAGATATAAATTGAGCACCTTGATGAGACCGCAAACACAAGGGGGTATGGCGTGCCCAGATTGTTATAAATACTACCTTGCCACACAACTGGGTGATGGCTAGATCCAGATGCCTCGAATTCAGCTATAGCCCTGGAGGCGGCAGTGGTGGGTTCATTGGAGGCACTCAAATTACTGGTCTATAGAGGACCTCATGCCCCCTACCACCTGATCCCCTCCATGTGCACCACCATACACGCATGGCGAGCGGGGTTGGCGGTGGAGAAGAACAGATCTAATGAAATCTCACCGAACGCTCCGCTTTGACTGAATCCGACTACACCTCATCTCTACAAAATGCCGGATCCATACGTATGGACCAAATATGGCATCAAACTTATATCACATATTATAAAACAAGGACAAAGTCTTTAGGAGACGAAACGGCGTAGGGTAGCGGCGTGCTGACGTCCTTCAAACCGCAAACTGTGTCCCGGAGTGAACGGGTGTGCTAGCCGGCCGGCTATTTTTCACATGCAAATTTATCTACTTTCTTGTAAGTGTGATTTTAATTGTTTTATTAAACAAGTTATATGGGTTCACACTATGTAGCTTTTTTTTCTTCTCCATACTGATTTCATTACAACTCGGATCATCGGTCCACTGCTGGAGAAAACTCAACCTTTGGATATCCTGTCACGTTAACCCCTGGCTGGGGATTAAGCCATCTGCTGTCAGAAGATCTCTAGTTGGGGGGGCGGTGTGATTGAAAGGTGGAGGTGTTTATCTATCCATGCACTGTTTCTGAGGTTTTTGCATTTGATGTCACCATCTATCTGGAGGAAAGAACATTTGTTTTCTGCTATCAGTTTCCATCAGAAGCATAACATGTTCCGCACTTGATTAATGGATTTTACATATTTTAACATGTTCCGCACTTGATTAATTGATTAATGGATTTTATATATTATATATATTTCTTTCATTACCTGCTTGACGGGACTCTCATTTACTCTACACTGGACTATCAATTGAGTTCTACACTGTAGTGTTTGTATTTGCGCAGCTTTTTTTTGTTTTATAGTATTATTTTTGTGTGCATCTCACATTTTAAGTTGCTAGCATTTTTCTAGACCATTCACATAGACAGCGCAGTATTACCACTCTTTTTTTCTTATATCACATATTACAGAGAACAATTTCTTTAATCCCCTTGTCCCGACTCTCACAGACTCATAATATACCAAATCATTATGTTTTTCGGTACCTGCAAGTGTCACATGCGTTTAATCCCCAATTCCCACATTCCTCCTGCATGGTGGTTGAGTCAGGGTTGGAGAAGACACTTGGTTCCAGATGTGCTGAAAAACAAACATCTCGTCTGTATGAACATCTGATATTTGTGTCTCTCCCTCCCATGGATAATCTCTGGTCTTGTTGGCAAAGAGATATCCCTACGCTGGACGATGATTGGGACGATGTTTGGGATTTCCCCTTTAGCTCCCTAGTTTTATTGAGAGACAGGCTTGTGCAGTTTAAAATAGTATACAGAGCTTACTTTACACCTCATAGGCTTCATAAAATTAAACCCGAGCTCTCTGCAGAATGCTGGAGGTGTGGTGTCTCCCCAGGAGTCTTTACACATATTTTCTGGGCTTGCCCTAAGATCCAGCAATATTGGACTGAGGTGCTGGATCTCATTAGCCCAGGCGCCCTGATTACAGTGCCAATGACGATGGAGGTTTGCCTTTTGGCCCGATAGAGACACTGGTGCCGACTGTTGCGAGGAGAACTTTGATTGGATTATTACTCTTTAATGCTCGAAAAAATTTAGCTATGCATTGGAAGAAACCCACAATGCCTTCTTTGGCTCAATGGAAGCGTCTCGTAAACGAGAGCCTTCCCCTGTATAAAGATACATATGAAAATACAGGGTGCCCCTTGAAATATGACAAAATCTGGCATACGTGGTTGGCGAAACCTACAATGGCTCGATTGTCAGGTGAAGAAGTTAAGGAGGATTTTGTAGATACTTTGCCGAAGCGGGGTAAAGGAGCTCTGTGTGCCTGGTTGGGAAATAGCTGTTTCTGGTGGTGGAGGAGATGTCTGACGTACTGAATATCAAACTGTGTCCCGAGTACGCCATGAACTGTTCAGATCACATGCTAAAAATACGAAGACTTGCTAAGCACTATCTGACATGCTGTTTGTGTACCTGTTGTTGTGTCCCCCCCCCCTTTTTTTTGTTTTGTTTATTGTTCAAAAAATGCAATAAAAAAAGATTTAAAAAAAATACATTCTGCTGCTTTGAGACTTTTTGGGAGCCTAGCCTAGTATAGGACCTGAAAACCAATCACCGCCTTCAGTCCAAGGACTTACCACCCACCACCACCCCCCCCCCCCCCCCCCCCCCCCCCACCCAAATGACCCTATTTTGGAAAGACACTGTTGAGTCCATGGAATTTTATATTTTGCCACAAGTTTCGGTAAAAAACAAAACATTTTTTTTACACAAAGTTGTCACTAAATGATATATTGTTCAAACATGGCATGGTTATATGTGGAATTACACCCCAAAATACATTCTGCCCTTTCTCCCGAGTATAAGGATACCACATGCGTGGGACTTTTTGGCATCTGGCTATCACAACCCCCCCCTCAATGACCCAATTTTTGGAAAGTAGACACCCCAAGCTTTGTGCTGAGAGGCGTGTTGAGCATTTTGCAACTCTCGTTTGTCAAAGTAGGTAACTGTTTCTAAGAGTCTTCCAGGACAGCCTGCAATGCCACTGGTTGGCAAAGGCATCTATTCCCGTGGCTCCTGCGGGTGGATAGAAAAGAATTTTGGTGCCTTCTTGTTCCCTTCTGCAGCAAAGAGATCCACTTCTGGCTGCCCCCAGATAGACACTAGGTCTCTTAATACTTCCTCGTTGAGGGACCATTCGTCCTGGTTTATGGGCTGCCGACTGAGAAAGTCGGCTAGGGTATTCTGTGACCCCTTCAGGTGGACCGCTGATAAAGAAGCCAGGTTCATCTCGGCCCAGCTCAAGATCTGACCTGCTGTGGCTTGTAGGGCAGGGCTCCTTGTGCCCCCTTACTTGTTTATGTACGTGACCGTTGTTGCATTGTCCATCCTCACCTGAAGGTGATGTCCCACTACCTGGGATTAGAAGGCTTCTATGGCTCTTAGGACTGCCAAAAGCTCCCTCTGATTCGAGGATCGCTGAGCTTCCACTGGTGACCAAGGCCCCTGGGCCCAATTCCCATCCAGGTGGGCTCCCCAACCTAGGATGCTTGCGTCGGTTGTAACTACTAGGGGCGAAGGAGAATCCCATGACAGACCCTTTTCCAGATTTTGGAGGGACCGCCACCACCATAACATTTTTTTGACACTGGCCGGGATATGCATGGGAAGATCCAAACTTTCTCTTTGGCTGTCCCACTGCCTCAGATTTTGCAGAGGGCGTTGATGTAGTCTGGCCCATGGCACTGCCGGGAAACAGGCCAACATCAACACCAAAACCCTCATCACATCTCTGACCAGGGCAACCTGGTTGGTCTGAAGCTGGGCTACTGCTCGTTCCACTTTTTGATCTTATCTCTGGGAAGAAAGACTTTCATCTTCACTGAGGAGATTCTGTATCCTAGTTATAGGACTTCTTGAGATGGAGACAACTGGGACTTGTCCTCGTTGATTAACGATCCTAGAGACCGCAGGGAGCTCTGGGACTCCTGTAGGTCTTTCTCTAGCAGGGGACCAGAGGAGGCAATGAATAGGAGATCGTCCAAATAGGGGATCACCGTAATGCCCTGGACCCTCAGGGGTGCTAGAGCCTCTTCCAGGACTTTGGTGAAGATCCGAAGACAGTCCGAAGGTCAGTGCTCGAAACTGATAGTGTATAACGTTCGGACCTCTCCGTACTGCTAGTCTCAGATATTTTTGACACTCTAGACGAATGGGAACATGCAGATAAGCGTCCCTGAGGTCTACTGTGGCCATAAAACAGCCTGGGAATAGGAGGTTTGTCACTGAGAAGATTGACTCCATCCTGAACCGCTTGTACCTTACGTACTTCTTGAGAGGGCGAAGGTTCAGAATGAGCCTGAATTTCCCGGAAGGTTTCTTCACGACAAATACGTGGGAATATACCCCCTGGCCTTCCTCCTCCCGGGGAACCTAAACCAGGACTCTTTGGTCTGATACGTCCCCTAGAAATAGACCCAGGGCTTCCGCCTTTTTCCGGTCTCTTGGTAACTGGGTGACCAGAAACAATGGGGGTGGGAGGGAAACGAACTCCAACCTGTAACCATTCTTTATGATGTCTCGAACAAACAGGCTTGAAGTCACTGGGGCTTGGGGGTGATCTGAGGAGGATTGAACAAAATACCTCCTCTACCGCGCCCTTTTTGGCCTGACCAATGTTTCTTGGGACAGGCCTCTCTATCATTTTGGTTCTGCTTGAGCCCCAAAAAAACGTTTGTTCTCGTTTTTCTTTTTTTCTGGAAAGGATTTTTTTTATCCTGAGTTCTCTCTAACGCCTCCTGGAGGTCAGGCCCGAACAAATGGTCACCCGAGAAGGGTAAGCCACAAAGCTTTAACTTGAACGCCGAATCGCCTGTCCATGTTTTAAGCCAAACAGCCCTTCGGGCTGCATTGACCAATGCAGCCGACCTCGCCGCCAATTTAACTGACTCTGCTGAGGCGTCTGCTAGGAACCCGACTGCTTTAAACGGCAAGGGAAAAGACTTAAGTATCTGTTGTTTAGAAGTACCCGCAGAGATGTGAGACTGTAACTGCCTCAGCCAGCACTTCAGATTCCTAGCCACACAGATGGCTGCGAGGGCTGGCTTAAGACCTTTTGCAGAAGCATCCCAGGCTATTTTTTTTGTATAATCAAGTTTATTATTTTTCAACACTTAAAACACAGACGTTCAACAGCAAGTTGTAAATGAGAGAAATGGCGACCACGCAGGGTCGTATAAGCATTAATACCCCAAAGGGGTCCATTGAACAGACAAAGCAGAGGACGAACAATGCCAAGATACCGGGCACCAAACGGGTGTCTCGTGGTGTAGTCACAATCAGGAGGAATGCTAATGTCTATTGAGCAATATAAGGTTGGGTTGCCATGAAAGCTCATTATAAAGAATATGGCAGTGGCGAACCCCGCGGATGGCTCCGGCCCCCCAGATGGGACCAGCAGCCGCCCGCGCAGGTCGCTAAATCTTCAGAGGCCCCGGCTCACGAACGGGGTAGGGGGGGCACAAAGGTCTCCAACAATCCGCCCCCTGCCTTTGCCTGCCCGTCATGGGCACTCCCATACGTGGAACTGGGTCTAGATGCGAGGCCATCAGTGTCCCTTCAGCACCAAGGGACGGCCCCACTGTCCCCAAAAATTCTGTAAATCTAGCCCTGTTCCCGACCCTTCAATTAATCCTCTGGTTGCATATGGGAAAAAACACCTAATCACAAAAGTGAAAGAATGGCAGACTTTGAGGCAGTGCGGAAGTATGTTAAAAAACATATATTTTAATACAAAACTAAAAAATACAATTTTACAATATAGAAAAATATTATTGATATAGATAGAATATAAGCATATGGATTATAGATTCATAGATAGTGGAACAAATCCTTTGAAGTCGCATACGCGTTTCGCCGTTGGGCTTCCTCAGGACGAGACAAACAGGATTTTGGGGGAGAATATAAACAGTTGTGTAATCTGGAACAATATATGTAACATTAGTACAGTATTGAAACTTTGTTTCTGGTTGATATAAAACATAAGGAAAGAACATAAAAGCAAAATTGAAATAAAAAAATCGTAAAGGAAGAAAATTACATGTATGCATATATATGTACAGCGTGGCTACGTCACCTAGTGCATCACGATAGGTATATTCATCCACAGGGCTCCGGACATCAACAGAATGCCAGAGTTATTCAAATATAGACAGAGTCACTTATGACATAGTGGAGGAATCTAAACAAAAATATATATAATTTTCAGTATATACTGTTGCCGGCAAAGTTGTAAAGGGTTCCTCAAGAAATGAGACAAAGCAAGGAAAGAAAAAAATCTATATAGTATAAGATTACACACATAAGAGATAAGTAAAGAAGCCTGTATAGTGTAAAGTTAACGGATATTCTCAAGCAAACATACCAATAATCCATATAGTAACATCAATGGTAATAATCCCCGGGTGCCAGGGACTGTATGATACAGCAAGCCACCAAAGTGGATTCCAGGAGCTCTGCCACGATGACAAAAATTAGACAGCAGCCCCTTTTCTGTAAAGGGATATAAGTAGACCATAGGTGTGCGCAGCCTGATGCATTAGGGTGTGCACCTTAAAGCTCAAAAACACGATACCGATCTCTCACTGTGTTTATTCATAAAGGGAAGGGGTCGGTAAATGACATTACCCCTTCCCCCACTCATCCTGAAACATCTATGTGTGCCCACTGCAGTAGCCAATGGGAGAGGAGGGAAGCCAGCCATGCTGTGCGAGGGGACACTGGGCAGCAGGGTAAATCTGCACTGCACGGAGTGATTAGGGTGTGCCTGGGCACACCCTGTGTGCACGCCTATGAAGTAGACGTAAGATGGGTAAATAAATCTATCCATTCATGTAAATCGCCCTATATTGATGTATCTACATCCACAAGGAGGGACAAAGGCTTGCTATAACAACAAAGCGGTATATATAGAAAAGTACCTGGACAGTCTTCTGGTGGCGTTACAACTTGGGGCCAGTTCCTATACAAAGTCAAACAGCCATGCAGGGAAAGGATCCAAAATATAATTTGAAAGATCACTTTGTGTCATCAGTGTGACCTGCGTCAGCAAAAGCAATGCTGGGGGAGCAAAAGCAAACATATACCATCACCAAGCTATCCAATAAATCCCTTAACCAAGTGCAAAGGGAATACTTACTATCAGGAAAACTCGTCTGTGTGTGCCCCAGGGTCACAACCTGTGTTGTGTACACTGTGGGTTGTGTCAGCTGGGTTTAAATAGGCCGCAAGCTAGACGTAATGACGTCATCTCCGTGCGTCACGTCGGCGGCAGCGCATAAGCAAAAGAGCGATCTTGAAAGGAGGAGAGCGGGCGTGGCGGATAGCCTGACGCAGCCGCCTCGAACGTCTCTGATTGGTTAGGGGGTGTGTCGCCAAACATCCAGGTAAACACTGGGCCGTAAGATAAATGGAGTGACGCCGCACACATGCGTCACGCCCACATGAACACACAAGCCAATCAGATCACTCTCCACAGAGAAGAAGCAAAGAGCAGGGGGAGAGATGGGACACCGGCACAGCAGGCAGCACAGCACAATGGCCCCAAAAGTCTCCAAGTGGCCCACTGGACATATCCAGGGCACGCGACCACACAACATGCTGGCCGCATGCGCCAGTGTCATATCCAGCAGCGAAAACTCTGCCGTCAGCACGGCACATACAAAGCACACACCAGAGGCCAGAGTGGCCGCAGGGCATCACACACGCCACACATATGTACCACAACTTACAGCCCCGGACGGAACAGCGACCACGACATTGCAGGGACCATTAGCAGTGGATAGAAGAAGAAAGCACTTTTCAAAAGGAATATACACTTGTGGCCAGACCAGTATGGAAAAAAATATTTAAGATTAGATACAGTAGGTGAAGTACCTATTAGTGATGCACTAAACGCGTCGCCACATTTATACAATACAGAACATATAACTTCCCAAACGATGTACAGACAGTATATTTAAATGAAAAGTGAAGTGATTTCCGCGCCAGTAGATAAATTAATAAGGTGTATCACTCTAAGTGATAGAAACTTTATATTTTACTGCGTTGGACAACCAACGTAGCAAACAGCTGCTCCTCAGTGGGTACAGTGGTGTGCTGCAAGTAGTGAATAAAGAGTGAATGAGGGCGCTTAAAAGAGATAATGCTCTATCTATATGGTAGAGAGGATAATCCCAATAGAAAATGTAGATAAATGTATCATAAAAATGCCAACTTGTCAACAATCCATAATGACATTTACCAAGGTACAAAGTATCAACCAATCTTGCAATCAATCTCCTTGAGAAAAACACTTTGACAAAAAATAACTTGTGAACACAATAGAAAAATTTGTTGAAAATAAATAAAAGCTGTGCATATGATTAGAGAAAATAGTCTCTGGCGTGCATTACTTGGAAAATGACACCCGTTTTAATCATAGGACAGTGGAATTCTGTCCTACACAAAAGGATGGTGCATTAAGAAAAATTAGAATTATATAGAAAAGGTAAAGTCCAGTGCAAAACTTGAGATGAAAATAGATGTGCAGGAATGCAGGGTATCTGATCACAGACGTGCTTGGCAGCCTTTCACCATCGAGATTCTTAATATCACCAAAACGTGCTGAAAAATAATTATGCGCTTACCACAGATCAAGACCTCTTAATTAAAAGCAGGTCATACAAGCTGGACAGGATAAGTGCCTGTTTCACTGGAGGCAAGCCCTGGACTCAGATGCAGCAGGATCTTGGAACCATAATGCTCATAATAAAAACAAAGAGAATATGGGGAAAGCCCATAGTGCTTTATCTTTATTAAAAAAATTAAAATGCACAAATAAACAGCCGGGTGGCCTCTTACTTTGTAACGTGCCTGCCTGCCTCTGGGACTGACAGCGCAATGTAGGTTCTCACTGGGGACCCGCTTGGGTGCACAGTTGACCCGATGGATGCTGGTTGCGATGTGCGATGTTTGGTCGGGCAGAGGCAGGACACTGGAGGATCAGCCGGGTCGACCCGGTCCCATCGTCCACCCACAAATCAAAGAAGGACATTTGCTCGCCCAGGGGAAACCATTGGAAACCTCCTAGGGGGGCCAACGGGGACGTCGGGGGGGCCAAGTGTAACTCAGCATTAGTCCTGTCCCAGACAGTCAGTACATGGGATGTCAGAGGGGAGGTCGTGTCAGTTTGTGTCGTGTTCCTGCCCGCTAGGCTTTTTTCTAGGGGCACCCAGACCTTGGTGTGGGTATGAAAACGCCAGTTGAGGATCCTCTGCAGAGCTATTGCACGATAGTATTGTTTAACGTCAGGAACCCCCAGGCCCCCCGTCCGCTTCGAGCTTCGAGCGTCGTAGTATCCTAAGCGTCACTCTAGATTTATGCGCATTCCAGATGAAAGTGGACATCATGCCGGAGATACGGTCAAAGAACTGTTTGGGTAAGGGGATTGGGAGCATTTGTAAGTAGAAAAGAATGCGCAGCAGGACAGTCATCTTTATAATATTTACTCGGCCTAACCAAGTGAAGGCCGAACACGTCCACCGCAGAAGGTCGCTTTTAACCGTGGCCAGTAGCGGGGTATAGTTTGCAGCGTATAGGGTACTAAACCTGTCGGTCAGTTAAACTCCCAAATAACGCAGGGATGTCGTGGTCCAGGTGAAGGGGAAGGACGCCCGGAGACTAACAGCTAAGTGGGCGGGGAGATTGATGGGGAGAATCTCTGACTTTGTCAGATTAGTTTTGAAGTTGGACAAAGTCCCAAAGAGCTTCAGTTCTTTCATTAGGTTAGGCAATGATATCAGTGGATTCGATAGGTGGAAAAGGACATCGTCCGCGTATGCCGAGAGCTTGTGCTCCGTGTTGCCGACCTTCAGGCCCTTGATGTCTGGATTGGCACGCACGTTCCGAGGCAGGGGTTCTAAAATTAAAGCAATTCCTAATAGGGAATCTAGAAGATAGGGCACCGTTCACCTTGACCTGAGCACACGGTGTTGAGTATAGGGCCAGGATCGTGGTCAGTATTCGTGGGCCCAGACCGTTCGCTCGCAGTACCTCCGTCATGTACGGCCAGTCCATGCGATCGAAGGCCTTTTCGGCGTTCGTTGAAAGAACAATATAAGATGGGGGGTTCGGGCCCAGTGGATAAGTTGGACAGCCCTGAGGGAGTTATCCCTGGCCTCTTGACCTACTATGAAGCCTGTCTGGTCAGGGTGCACGATACCAGGTAGTAGGTGTTTGATTCTATTTGCCAAAAGTTTAATGTCTAAATTGAGAAGGGAAATGGGGCGGTAGCTCTGGGGGACGGTGGGGTCCTTGCCCTCTTTCGAGATCACAGTAATGTGAGCTAGCAGGGCTTCTGAGGGGATGATTTTACCCCCCGCCAGGGAATTAAAGTATTTGCACATGGGAGCCGCCAGGTGGGAAAAGAAGGTTTTGTAGTATGCCTTGGTGAGCCCATCAGGGCCTGGGCTCTTCCGGTTAGGCAAGGACTCCACCGTGGCCCTGAGCTCCGTGGTGGTGATCGGGAGTTCTAGCGTCGCGGACTGGTCTTCCGTAAGTGGGGGAGGTCAGCTGAGTCAAGATATTGCCGGATCGCCTGCTGTCTGGTGTCCTGTGCACCAGGGGGAAGGTCAGAGCTCAAGTTATAGAGACCAGCGTAGTAGTCCCTAAACCCAGAGGCTATCTTGGAGGAGTGCACTGCCAGTTCTCCCGAGGAAGCGCGCAGTTTCTGAACGTGAGACATGGCATGTTGTTTCCTAATTGCCTGCGCGAGCATCCGGACGCATTTATTCCCATGTTCATAGAATTTGTGGACCATGTAGCGGAATTGTTTACAGGTTTGGCGGTCTAACAGGCGTAAGAATAGTTCTCGCAGTTCTGTCAACTCCCTCAGGGCCTCGGGAGTCCCGTTCGCCTTGTGTTTTAGCTCAGCCTTCCCCAGGGCAGTGTGAACCCTGAGAAAGTCTGCTCCGCGCTCACGTTTAAGTCTCGCACCCTGTGAAATCAATTCCCCCCGAACTACAGCCTTGTGGGCCTCCCATATCAGACCATCCTCTAATTCGCCAACCGAGTTTTCAGCAAAGTAGTGGGACAATGTGTCCGGCACTCCTTTCACTGCTCCTGAGTCGTCCAGCAAGTTGTCGTTCAACCTCCATGTCCAAGCCTTGTTCAGGCCCGACGGCAAATCTAAGGCGACCGGAGCATGGTCTGAGATAGAAATGTTGCCCATGATAGCGGTCTGGAGATGGTCATGAGCTTTGAGATCCACATATATGTGATCTATTCGGGTATAAACATTGTGGACTTTGGAATAATAACTAAAGTCGTGGTCTGTGGGGTGCAGTGTGCGCCAGCAATCTAGGAGGAGGTGGGACTGAAATGTTTTTCGGAAGTGCTTAAGAAAGGCATAAGAATGTGGGGTTTTCGCATGGGAAGTGCCCAGTAGGGGGTCGGGGCTAACGTTGAAATCCTCCCCCAGGACCAGTCTACCTTCTCTAAAGTCCGACAGTTGGTCTAAGGTAGAGTCAATAAAAGTGAGTTGATCTGTGTTTGGGGCATAGATCGTCGCAAACGTGTACATCTGGCCAGCGATACTACCTTTAAGGAACACATATCTACCTCTGGGATCTATTTCGTCCCCTGAGGACTGGAAGGGGCGATAGCTGTCCCCCTAGACTTAGGTGTCGGAGAGTTGCTAAGGAACCACTGGTTAAAGAGGTGGGTGGGAAGCCTAGGGAGGGACTGGGGTGTAAAGTGGGTCTCCTGGAGAAAGAGCACCTGTGTTTTCAGTCGCTTTAGTTCCCACCACAATTTACTGCGTTTGTGGGGGGGAACAAAGCCCTCTAACATTGTATGAGCTCACCTGGAGAGAAGCCATATGGGAGGATGGGGATCGAGGAATCCAGCTGGTTGGCAACGGGCTCGGCAAGGGGGTCCGGCAGCATGGCACACCTGGTAGAAGATAAGGATAGCAAGGGCAGAGTTAAGAGAAAAAAGCAGGGAAAGCGGGGGAGGTAAGTAAAAAATAGACATTTCGTATAACAGTGTGGCCTGAGCCACTAAATACAAAACCACAACTAAGGGCCTCTTCCACGGCCCCGTCCCCTATATGGGGGGAGGTTCCTGGATTTTGGCCCGAGGTCCCGGGAGGGACCATCACCTCAAAAAGGGTGGCCTATTGGGGGTACGTGAGCCAACATGGGGATGAGACGAGAATACTCCCAGCCCCGCCCACCACACCTAATGCGGTACGATGAGGGGGGGAGAACCTAAGGGGTAGGTCCGCAGGGGGGGGACCAGTCTGACTCTTGGAAGGAAGTAAGGTTCAGTACTTATGGTCTGAGCTAGGGCAGTGGGCAGAGTCATACCCCATAGTGTCCTCTAGGGATGCGTACGAGGCTTATCAGGGAAAATGGGCAAAAATGGGGAGTAAAGCATGTATGGCCTTAGAGCAATGACAGTAGAAAAATCCATGGCTCTATAATCAGGAGAGCCGCAGCTTAAGTAGCAGCTTGAGTAACAGTAGCACTGTGCAATAGCGTCGGCCATCTGTTTAGAAGGTCGGGTCCGTTGGAAGATCTGTGGGACGGCGTCCACGGTCCCTCCTGCGGTTTTGGCGTGAGGAGGACTGCCATGGCTGGGATTGTGGCAGCCTCGGTGTCAGCTGGTCTGTCCAGCCTCTCCAATCTGGGAAGTCCACCGGGTCAAGGTCCAGGGAGGACAGGAAATCCGGAAGGTCATCCTTGGTGCGGAGTGTCACAGTCCTGCCTTCCTTAGTGACTTGCAGGTAAAAGGGAAACCCCCAGCGGTATGTTAGTCCTGCATCCTGGATAGCCGTCAGCAGGGGGCGTAGTGCGCCTGGAGATATCCTGGTAAAAGGCTAAGTGCGCACCAAAGTCAAAAAAGGGCTTTCCCCGCATTTTCTGCATGATGCGGTCTTTACTTATGAAGTTTGCAAATAATGTCTCTAGGATTATTCACATCTTGGGAGGGGGGCTTCAGAGCTCTATGCGCCCAGTCTATCTCAATAGTGGCCGTTGCTGGAAGGCCTAATATTTCCTTGAAGACACCTTCCAAGGTAGGAATAATATCCCTTGCACCCGTAGCTTCAGGTAGGCCGCGGACCCTTATGTTGGCCCTGCAGCTGCAGTTCTCCATGTCATCAAGCTGACAGAGCAGGGCCTCTATCGGTCGATCTTGTGCAGCACACTTGTCCTGGAGCATGGAGATGACTGGGAGAGACTCCTCAAATTTTTGTTCCAGGGACTCCAGCCTCCCCCCTAGGTGCGTGGTATCAGCCTTGAGCTGGGGTATGTCCTCTTTCAGGGCCTTCTCTACCCTGTCTGCAAACCGTTCTAGGTCAGCTTTAGTGGGGAGGGAGTAAATATGGCGCCGAATGTCCACGTCATCCAGGGGGTCAGGGGCCCCTTGATCATCCTCTCCGAGCATAGGGGAGCCTGGGGAGTCCCGGGGGAGAGATTCACTCAACGACTTTGGAGACAGAGTCAGGGATTATTCCAGCGCTTGCGACCGGGTGGGTTGTGGGGCCTTTGGTGTCTTTGAGGCCTTCGCCGCCATCTTCGGAGCCTCGCGGCCGCGAGTGCTGCTCCCGGTGAAAAATTTGAGCTGTCCCTGTCTGGTTCGGTCCGTCCTCGGTGGCTGGGAGGTGGACCGGTTTCGCTGGGACATCTTGGGCTGCGGATGGGGTAAGATTCTCCCCGGAGATTGTGAAAAGGTGCGGCGGTGAGACGAAGCTGAGGAGATGCAGGTCTTCACTCCTCCATAGCCAGGACACGCCCCATCCCAGGCTATTTTAAGCAGTAGTTTGCCCCTCTTGTCCATGGGATCCTTTAGTGACCCCAAATCGTCAAATGCCAGGTCCGTTTTCTTAGACACCTTGGCTAGAGGCGCATCTAATTTTGGAACCTTGTTCCACCGATGGGAACCATCCTCTTCAAAGGGAAACCTCCTCTTGAGACTACCTGAAAAGAAGGGCCTCCTTTCGGGTTGTTCCCACTCCAGCAAGATCGCCTCAATAAGCGATTTGTATAAGGGAAATAATCTGGCTTTGTGAGCACTGCACCCCTGATACATTTGGTCGTGCCTGGACAGTTGGACTGGCTCCTCACGAAACTCCAATGTCTCGTAAATCGCTTTTAATAAAGCGCCTACATCATCGAGGGATAACTTATACCTCGACCTCCTAGAGGAATCTTCCTCCATTTCAAAACCTTATGCTGAGTCCACCTGAGAAGAAGTTTGGGATCTGGAGAGACTTCCCCTCACTGACCCTCCTGCTTCCTCCTCCTGATCTATCCCTACCACTGAGGGTTCAGACAAGGATGCACTAGCTTCCCTGTAAAGGGGGGACGGCATCTGTAACCTATCCATCATACCTCTGAATGATTTGAAGGTAGATGCTAGCTCGTCTTTAACAGTTGCCAGGACTTTTTGGCACTCCGCTGTTAAGTCATCTTTGACGAGACTGGCGATAAAATCTGGGCATAGTGGCTTCCTCCAATTAGAAATGGTGAATATATAAGTAGCGCTATAAAACAATTAAGGTCAGTGGGAAATAAATAAATAATAAACACTCTGGATAATTGTGATTAAACCACAGTGAAATGTGAATAAATGTCCACTGGTTGATGTAGAAAACATCAAAAAAGCACAAGTCCATCAATCATGGGTGTGTGGCCACATCATCCGCATGAAAGGAACATTCTGCACGTAAACACAGGAGTAGATAAAATACTCTTAACAGATGGTGTTGATATACTTGTCAGCGACAATAGATCGTAAGCGCATAGCCTGCACTCCAATCTGCTCAGTTGAAGGAATGCCCAAATGTAGACTTCACAAGGGGTATCCAAATGATCGGCTGTGATCCTGGACTGGAATCTCACCGTGAAACAATTGGCTCAGGATGTGACAAGAGGCAGAAAACTATGGAGGTCTGCTTGCTTCAGAGCAACAATGGATGATGGAGATAGGATGGGTATCCTCTCAAGGTTAAACGCACTCGTGGAGTATGAAAAAAGGTATTCGAGCAGGTCATGCAAGGGAAACAAAAAACATGCTCCGATGGTGCGGGTAAAAAGAGAGATAAGGTTTTTATATATTGTACAGGACGCCAGGGTTGGGTCCTGGATGGACGCTACATAGCGCCAATTTTTGGAATCTGGTCCCTTTAAAACGATGGTTCAGGAGGTCACCCAGAGGGGGTGAGAGGTTCCGGAAAGTTAAAATAGATCCAGAGAGGACGAGCTAACGGTCCTCTCTGTTTTTTCTTTATGTTATTTGAGGGTCCGGAATTTCGGAGGCTCTGAAGTGACAATTGGGAGGGAAGAGAGCCTCCCCTTCTGACCCCTGGCTTTAGGTACACAAGGAGTTAACCTTATCCAGGAAGTCAGTTAAAAGGAGAGGAAGTGCTGACAGAGGGTGGAGGAGTGTGGAATCAGAAGTGTCTGCAGAAGCTGTAAGCCTGCTGAGAAGGACTGGGACACTCACCAAACTGTATGTGCCTGTACTTTGTTTTTGTTTGCTGTACTGAAAGGAAAACAGACTTTTCATTTGTGCTGAAGATAAGCAGGACTTTTGTGTTGATGATTTTCCCCATGCTGAAGTAAGCGTTGTTTTTGGTTTGGTTTTGCAAATAAAAACCCTTTCGTTTCATTATCACGGTTTTAGCACTTGTCTCGCTGAGCTAAAGAACCCCCAAAGTTCACAACTGGTGTCGAATGCGGGCAAAGTGCATTTGCAGGCGCAAAAACCGTTTAAAAACTGACATTTAAAGAGACAGTGTACTTATGGCATGTCTTGGGTGAAGTCAGCCCAGACATTACAAACAGCACGCAACGACATGGAAGAGGTCATTAGGGCTTTGGCACAAGCCACCGTGACCCAGCAGCAAGCGTCAGCAGACGCCAACCGTCGCCACGAGGAAGCGATGGCTCAGCAGCAGCAGGCCCTGGCACAGGCTATAGCTGCGCAGCAGGAAAACACACGGCTGCTAGCCGCCCAGTTTACAGCCCAGCAGGAGTCCACTCAAGCACAGGTGGCTGCCTTGCAGGAGGCAGTACAGAGGCTGGCTCAGGGACAAGAGCAATCGGCCGTTGCCGTTAGCAACCCAGTTTCTGTTAGAGCCAGCCATTTCTTGCAAAAATTAACACCCAGCGATGACGTAGAAGCCTTTCTTACCACCTTTGAAAGGATAGCAGAGAGAGAAGCATGGCCCCGGGACCAATGGGCCGGCATTGTTTCCCCTTTTCTCACTGGTGACCCACAAAAGGCCTATTTTGACCTCCCAGCTGAGCACATCAAAGACTATGAACGTCTAAAAGCTGAGATCCTGGCCCGCCTGGGGGTGACCACAGCTGTCCGGGCTCAGAGGGTGCATCGCTGGCGGTACAAGTCGGACCAACCACCCAGGTCCCAAATGCATGAACTAATTCAGTTAGTTAAAAAATGGCTGCAGCCGGAAAAGTTGACAGGCCCACAAATGGTCGAACGGGTAGTGATGGACTGGTACCTACGGTCCCTACCAGATGACCTACAGCGCTGGGTAAGCCATGGAAACCCCACTAACGCTGACCAGCTGGTTGAGCTGGTCGAACGGTACACTGTGGTGGAGGACCTGCTTGGGCCTGCCAAGCGTCGGGAACTCATGCCAAGGACACCCAGACCAGCCACCACCCCGAGGAGAGAAGCCTTGCCAGATGTTGGCATCCGCAGATCAACACCGCCTGCCATAGGACCACGGAGATCGGTTCCTGTGCCAAAGATGGGAGACATTCAGTGTTGGCGATGTCGGTCCTGGGGGCATACCCGGGCACAGTGCCCGCTCCAGGAGGAGCCTATGGATTGCGGGGCTGCCCGAAGAAGCTCCTTCTATGCACAAAGAGTGTGTGCCACGCATCTTGACCTGGCAGCCGGACAGTTCGAGTGTGAAGTGTGGGTAAACCACCTTCCGGCCAGGGCTCTACTGGACTCTGGTAGCATGGTCACGCTGGTACATGCCCGGGTACTTGGAAGGATTGGTCCAGTAACTAAGACCCTACGGGTAGTGTGTATCCATGGGGACACCAAGGAGTACCCCTTGGTCCCAGTAACTGTGTCCTATGGTCAAACCTCGGTTACCCAGGAGGTTGGGGTAGTAAAAAGCTTGATACATGATATCATAGTGGGGCGGGACTGTCCAATATTTTTGGAATTATGGAACCAGGTACAGACGGGTCTGCCAGGTGAACTAAGGACACCAAGTTCAGAAGGGACAGAGTCTGGGGGATCCGGGCCTGAAACCTCCACAACACACCCCTCTAATGTAGAGAGACTTGGTAGTGATAATGACGTTGCAGGAAATCCTAGTTCTAATAATAACAGTCCTGTGTCCGGTCTGAAAACCGAGTTGACCTCTGAGGGGGGGGGAAGTCTCCCCATTACAAGTCATGCTGGGGGAGGATGACGAGGAGCTTACCCCGGTTGAGGAGGGTGAGGGGGAAACATCCCAGAGGCCGGTGCATCCAGACCTGGACGTACCCAGGGGTGCGTTTGGCACCGCCCAGTTACAGGACCCTACCCTGGTCAACGCTCGAGAGCAGGTTTCTGTCATTGATGGGGTTTCACAGATACCAGATGCAGATCAGAGGTTTCCTCATTTTGCATTGAAGGGGGACCTAGTCTATCGTGTGGTTGAGAGCCGAGGGGAACCCATAGAACAGTTGCTGGTCCCTCAACCGTATAGGCGGATGCTCCTTGATCTAGCCCACAACGATGCACTAGGAGGACACCTGGGGGCGGAGAAAACGGAGGCCAGGATAACCGACCGGTTTTACTGGCCCGGGGTGAAGGCTGAGGTTAAAAGATATTGTGAGTCTTGTCCTGTTTGCCAGTTAACTGCCCCGGTGCCTCGCTATAGAAACCCCCTAGTACCCTTGCCAATTATTGAGGTCCCGTTTGAGCGGATCGCTATGGATCTGGTAGGACCCCTGGTAAAATCGGCAAGGGGGCACCAATACATATTGGTCATCCTGGACTACGCCACTAGATACCCAGAAGCAGTCCCGTTGAGAAAAACGTCCTCTAAGGCCATTGCCCGGGAGTTATTTCAAATGTTCTCACGAACTGGGTTCCCCAAGGAAATATTAACGGATCAGGGCACCCCTTTTATGTCAAAGGTGATGGCGGACTTGTGCAGGCTGTTTCAGATTAAGCAGTTGCGGACGTCCGTCTATCACCCGCAGACCGATGGCCTAGTTGAGAGATTTAACAAAACTCTGAAGTCTATGTTAAAAAGAGTCGTCCAGAAAGACGGGAAAGATTGGGATATGTTGCTCCCTGCCCTATTGTTCGCTATCCGGGAGGTACCACAGGCATCCACGGGTTTCTCACCATTTGAGCTAGTGTACGGACGGAGGCCCAGGGGGTTGCTTGATTTGGTAAAGGAAACATGGGAAACTGAGTCCTCCCCGCACAAAACTGTGGTGGAACATATTTCTCAAATGCGAGAAAGGGTGGCTAAGGTGATGCCGCTGGTAAGAGAGCACATGCAGAAGGCTCAGGATGCCCAAAGAAGGGTATATAACCGGTCGGCTAAGGTGAGACAGTTCCAAGTAGGTGACAGGGTAGCTGTCCTAATACCCACGGTAGAAAGCAAGTTCTTGGCCAAGTGGCAAGGTCCGTTTGAAATAGTGGAGAAAGTGGGTGAGGTAAACTATAAGGTACACCAACCAGGGAAAAGAAAACCCTACCAAATTTATCACATAAATTTGTTGAAGCTCTGGAAAGACAGAGAACCGGTGTCCGCAGTGGTGGCGGTACAGTCAGGGGACCAGGTAGGGATCGACCTGGTGCAGGTTGCAGCTACCCTAACTAGGCCCCAAACCCAGCAAGCAAAGGAGTTCCTGCAAAGGAATAGGGACATGTTTTCAGGGTTGCCAGGACTCACCAGTGTCATCGAGCATGACATTGTGACCGAGCCCAAGGTGACAGTCCGGCTTAAACCTTACCGTATCCCAGAAGCTCACAGGGTGGCAGTGTCTGGAGAGGTGAGAAGGATGCTTGAACTTGGGGTCATCGAAGAGTCGCAGAGCGAGTGGTCCAGTCCGATCGTATTGGTGCCCAAACCCAATGGTACTCTCCGCTTCTGCAACGACTTTAGAAAACTCAACGAGGTCTCCAAGTTCGATGCATACCCCATGCCACGGGTAGATGAGCTGATAGAGAGGTTGGGTCCTGCCAGGTACATTACCACACTGGACCTCACAAAAGGTTACTGGCAGATTCCCCTAACCAAAGAGGCCAGAGAGAAAACAGCTTTCTCTACCCCGGAGGGTCATTTCCAGTACAAGAGAATGCCGTTTGGTTTACATTCCGCCCCCGCCACATTCCAAAGGGCCATGGACAAAACTTTGCGTCCCCACCAACGGTATGCCTCCGTTTACCTGGATGACATTGTCATTTTCAGTACGGATTGGGATTCCCACCTTCCCCGAGTACAGGCAGTGGTAGACTCCTTGAGAAGGGCAGGGTTCACCATCAATCCGGAGAAGTGTGCGGTTGGGGTGGAGGAAGCCAAGTATCTAGGATACATTGTAGGCAGAGGGTTAGTGAAGCCCCAAATGAGCAAAGTAGAGGCCATACAGGGCTGGCCCCGCCCCCTAACAAAGAAACAGGTCAGAGCGTTTTTAGGCCTAGTGGGGTACTATAGGAGATTTGTCCCCAACTTTGCCACCCTTGCGGCACCGCTGACTGACCTCACCAAAGGCCGAAAGTCCATCATGATCAAATGGAATGCCGAGGCTGAAAAGGCATTTCAAAGGCTTAAGACGGCACTATGCCAGGACCCGGTGCTTGTAGCGCCGGACTTTTCTCAGGACTTTATAGTGCAGACAGATGCCTCAAGTGAAGGGCTAGGAGCAGTTCTGTCTCAAGATATCAACGGAGAGGAGCATCCGATAGTTTTTCTTAGTAGGAAACTGACGCCAGCTGAGAAAAACTATGCGGTGGTGGAACGCGAATGTCTTGCCATCAAGTGGGCTTTGGACTCCCTACGGTATTTTCTCCTAGGTAGGAAGTTTCGCCTCATATCAGACCATGCTCCTCTTACGTGGATGAGACAGAACAAGCACACCAATGCCAGGGTAACTAGGTGGTTTCTGTCTCTGCAGGAGTTTAACTTTGTGGTGGAGCACAGACCCGGGAGACAGCATCAGAATGCCGATGCCCTCTCCCGAGTCCACTGTATGATGGCGAGTGGTGCCTCCAACACCTCCGCGTTGAGGCAGAGGGGGGGGGGATATGTACAGGACGCCAGGGTTGGGTCCTGGATGGACGCTACATAGCGCCAATTTTTGGAATCTGGTCCCTTTAAAACGATGGTTCAGGAGGTCACCCAGAGGGGGTGAGAGGTTCCGGAAAGTTAAAATAGATCCAGAGAGGACGAGCTAACGGTCCTCTCTGTTTTTTCTTTATGTTATTTGAGGGTCCGGAATTTCGGAGGCTCTGAAGTGACAATTGGGAGGGAAGAGAGCCTCCCCTTCTGACCCCTGGCTTTAGGTACACAAGGAGTTAACCTTATCCAGGAAGTCAGTTAAAAGGAGAGGAAGTGCTGACAGAGGGTGGAGGAGTGTGGAATCAGAAGTGTCTGCAGAAGCTGTAAGCCTGCTGAGAAGGACTGGGACACTCACCAAACTGTATGTGCCTGTACTTTGTTTTTGTTTGCTGTACTGAAAGGAAAACAGACTTTTCATTTGTGCTGAAGATAAGCAGGACTTTTGTGTTGATGATTTTCCCCATGCTGAAGTAAGCGTTGTTTTTGGTTTGGTTTTGCAAATAAAAACCCTTTCGTTTCATTATCACGGTTTTAGCACTTGTCTCGCTGAGCTAAAGAACCCCCAAAGTTCACAATATATATAAAAAAAAAAAATGACATAAAAGTTATCACTGTAGCATATAAAAGGATAAAAGCAATATGGGAGATAGGTGTACCTAGCCCGGCGCGTTTCGTCCTAGTGGACTTCAACTGGGGCATCTACCTTCACCCCCATATTGCCACAAATAAATAGTACACAGTCTTAATTGATCTACACCAACGGACCAATCGGGTGAGCTAAACAATAGGTGTGTATGATTGGAGTAGGACGGGTCACATGACATATATGACCCGTGGCTCACATATACCAGCCAATCACTATAAACATTGAAACACATTCTAATACAATATCCAATCACAGGTCAGATATTAGACTATTATAACGGACCGTGGATACATGGGAAATATACAAACAAGGGCTGCACAGGAAAACATGTCTAATATAAATAAGACAGAAATCTATGCTATGCACTGTGTAATGAATGGAGCAAGGAAGGTAAAGGGGAAGAGGGACAGCGCCTATTGCAGGCATAGCACCACCATCTATACACCTCATTTTCCTCACTGTGAAGGGAGAAAAACTCTTCCAAATAAACTTAGGTGGGCGGAACCACCAAAAATATGTCTTAAGGAGACACCAGCCGCAGCGCCGTGTGTTAAAACAGCGCTGCGCTGGCTGTGTCCATAGTGAGAAGCGTGGAAACCACGCTGGAACGCAGGGTCAATGACGTCATGACGCAAACGCGCACGACGTCATGACGCAACGCATGGACATGTGACGCGCCAATGGATGCGCCGCATGTCCGGAGGACTTATCCTTACACGCCCACACACTAAGGCAGCAGGATGACGCGATGTGCTGGCAAATAATGCCATGCACATCACCCATAGGATGATAGCTCAAAGCGTTAACGGGAAGGAGATAAGGAAATTAACTAATTACATAGGAATATTAATATTATGACACCGACATGAGGGATTAAAACGGATGTTGCCCCCCAGGGGGGAAGAAGGGCAACACACCCACTCATGTACAGCACCAAAAAAGGGGAGATAATAAAAAGTGACAGAAATATACTAATTAAATATTTGTTTACGGATGGAAAGATGACCAATGTAAATATTAATAAGAGTGTTATGCCAAAAACAACACAGGGAGAGCAGTAACCTCTAAATGGAGAGATTAAAAAATCTAAGCTTTATTGATAAACGAATTTATGTCCCATTCGATATTCATACCGAACGGTTGATATGTACGTAATTCGTGTATCCAGTATGTTTCTAGCTGGGACACACCCTGCATACAGGGTTCACCTCTCCAGTGAGGCACTGTTACGTACCTGCCAGATGAGCCTGACGTGTAGTGGGAAGGCTTCTCGTACAACCCCGGCTAAAGGGCCACCGATGTTGCGACAGTGGCCACAAGAGCCTGGCGGTGTATGGGTGCCTGGTTCGTCTTGGGTCTTGTCGGTTCAGCAGGAAACAGGAAGCTGGCTGGTGGGTGCACTGAATGCGTAGTCAGACAAGCCGGGTTTGGTAACAGATGATCCGATATAGATATAAACGACAGGCAGAGAATGGTCAGTATACAGGCAAGTTCGGCAACGGGAAATCAAGCAGTTGTAGAGCTGAGCGTTGGTCACAAGGCAGGCCGGGATCAGGATAACAGAGATCAATCGTAGTCAGCAAGCCGGGTCAAACACAGGAAACAGGTCAGATCACAGGAAGTCAGGTAAGCACTGCAGATCAGGCAGCAAAGACACTGTGCTGCTGAGGTGTTTAAATAGGCAGCCTGTTGTCAATCACAGAAATCAGTCTGCACCATTAACTCTTAGGTGGCAGATCCATGACAGGCACGAACTGGTCGATCACCAAGAACTAAGTCTCCAAAGGATCTTTGTTATGACACTGTAAATAATGTCAGGAGACACTATGGTTGGTCTTTCCAAGTTTGATATTGGCTATATGTTCATTTACTCGAACCGTTAAGGTTCGAATTGTCCGCCCGACGTATTGTTTCTTGCAAGGGCAAGTGAGAAGGTAAACAACATATCGGGTGGCACATGTAGTAAAATGTTTCATCTGATATACCTTTTAAGTAACTGTGGACTGGAAGGTTTCACTTTTACGTCTGCCGCTTGTGTTATGTAAACAGACATTACACTTACGGCAGGGAAAAAAGGCCTTACAGTCCTGAAAGAAAGTGACCCTTTTGGGGGGGGGGGGGTCAATGACATTGGGAGCCACTTGTCCTTGGATGGATCTAGCACCCCTGAAAATAACACTGGTAGGGCTGGACCCAGAACTTTATCATTTTGTAGAACGCCCAAATGTTTGGCAAGGATTTCTTTAATTTGTCTGAATATGTGGTAAAAAAAGGACCAAAGGAATCTATCGTCCGTGGCCTTCTTGGGACGAACTTCCAGAAGTGAATTGCGATCAATAAGTAAAGTCTGCTCTATTTCAGCTTCGAGTTCTCCCACCTCATATCCCTTTTCTACGAACCTATCTTTTAGGACCATAGATTGAGTGATTAAATCATCAACTTTAGTGCAATTCCGCCTAAGGCGCAAAAACTGGCTTCGAGACACTGATTTCAACCATTGTGGATGGTGACGGCTATCAAGCGGAATATAGCCGTTGCGATCGGTTGGCTTGAAGTATGTGCTAAACTCAAGATGTTGTTCAACTACCCTAATCTCCAAGTCCAAAAAATGTACAGAGGTCGAACTGGCCTCATGGCTCAAACGGATATCTCTGTAATTGGTGTTCAAAGTAGACATGAAATCATTGAGTGATTCATGGTCGCCCTTCCATAGGAGGAGGATGTCGTCTATGTAACGTGCCCAGAGCACCAATTCTGGCCTCTTGAGGGCATAGACGACATCCTCCTCACATTTGGCCATGAAGAGGTTGGCCAGGCTGGGGGCAAATTTTGCCCCCATGGCCACACCCTTGGTCTGTAAAATAAAGGCGTTTTGAAACCAAAAAAAGGGATTTTTAAATACAGCTTACCTGTAAAATCCTTTTCTTGGAGTACATCACGGGACACAGAGCGGCATATTCATTACTATGTGGGTTATATGGAGTACCTTCAGGTGTGGACACTGGCAATCTTCAAACAGGAAGTCCCCTCCCTATATAACCCCCTCCCCTAGAGGGAGTCCCTCAGTTTTGTAGCAAGCAGTATGCCTCCCAAAATGGTCACCCAAAAGAGGGGTGGGAGCTCTGTGTCCCGTGATGTACTCCAAGAAAAGGATTTTACAGGTAAGCTGTATTTAAAAATCCCTTTTTCTTTCTCGTACATCACGGGACACAGAGCGGCATATTCATTACTATGTGGGATGTCCGAAAGCAATGCTTTAATGAGGGGAGGGAGACATCTTCCAAAGAAGGATTCAATTTAGAGATAAACTCAAATCATAATAATAATTCCAACTTAGTCAAGAAAAAACTTTTTTTTTTTTTTTTTTTTTTTATAACCAAGGGTGTTTCTGATCCCGAGGATTTCAAACTGCAGCCTGTAGTACTGCCTGTCCAAAGGCAGAATCCGCATTCCTTCTCACGTCTAGTTGATAAAACCTTGTAAACGTGTGGACTGATGACCACGTTGCCGCCTTGCATATCTGAGCCATAGAGATCTGATGGTGTGCTGCCCAAGAGGCGCCCATGGCCCTGGTAGAATGGGCCTTTACCGACAACGGAGGAGGCAACCTCTTCAACCCGTAGGCTTGAATGATTAATTGTCTAATCCATCTTGAGATGGTGGATTTTGCAGCTGCCTGCCCCTTCTTGGGGCCATCTGGTAGAACGAATAACACATCTGTTTTCCGGATCTTTTCTGTAGCTTTAAGATAGGCCTTCATGGCCCGGACAATATCCAAGGTATGCAGCAACCCCTCCTTTCTAGATGTAGGTTTTGGAAAGAAGGATGGAAGTACCAAATCCTGGTTTAAGTGAAATTTGGATATAACCTTTGGTAGAAAGGAAGGATGGGGCCGGAGAACTGCCCTGTCCTTATGCAGAACAAGATATGGTTCCTTACATGATAAGGCTGCTAATTCTGACACTCTCCTGGCCGAAACTATGGCGACCAAGAAAACCAATTTTCTTGTCAGTAAGAGTAAAGGAATCTCAGCCAAAGGCTCAAAAGGCTGTTTCTGTAGAGTGGACAGGACAAGATTTAGGTCCCAAGGACAAACTGGTGACTTGACAGGAGGATTAATACGCAAGACCCCCTGTAAGAAGGTCTTTACCAGCGAGTGGGTGGCCAGCGGCCTCTGAAACCACACTGACAGAGCTGAGATCTGTCCTTTGATTGTGCTTAGTGCCAGGCCTTTATCCACTCCTAGCTGGAGAAAACTTAACACCCTATCAATAGTATATTTGCGGCAATTCCATCTTTTGGATTCACACCAGCCTATATAGTTCCTCCACACCCTGTAATAAATTACCCTGGAGACCGGCTTTCTAGCCTTAATCAGGGTAGGGATTACCTGCCTAGACAGACCCCTACCCCTGAGAATCAGGGATTCAGCCTCCAGGCCGTCAAATTTAGACGCTGTAATGTAGGGTGGAGGATCGGACCTTGTGAGAGTAGGTCTGGTTGTAGAGGAAGAGTCCAAGGGTCTCCCACTGCCATATTCAGGACTAGTGAGTACCAAGCCCTCCGGGGCCAAGCTGGAGCTATTAGAATGACTGGCTTGTGCTCCACTCTGATCTTGCGCAACAGGCGGGGGAGTAACTGTAGTGGAGGGAATGCATATAGAAGTTTGAATTGATGCCAAGGGCAAACCAACGCATCGGTTCCGCAGGCCATAGGATCCCTCGCTCGCGACACGAACCTGTCTAGTTTCTTGTTGAACCTGGATGCCATTATATCTACGTCTGGCGTTCCCCACCTCTGGCAGATTGTCTGAAAGACCTGGGGATGCAGAGACCACTCCCCTGGCAACAGACTCTGGCGACTTAAGAAGTCTGCCTGCAGGTTGTCCACTCCGGGAATGAATATCGCTGAAATGCAGGGTACATGAACCTCTGCCCATTGAAATATCAAGTTCACTTCCCTTTGAGCGGCCTGGCTCCTGGTTCCCCCTTGGTGGTTTATGTATGCCACCGCCGTGGCATTGTCTGACTGGATTCTCACCGGGAACCCCTTTAATCTGGAGGTCCATGCCAACAGGGCTAGGCGAGCAGCTCTGATTTCCAAGATATTGATGGGGAGCTGCCTCTCTGCTTTCACCCAAGTTCCCTGGCGGGAGAACCCCTCGAAGACCGCCCCCCAGCCTGCCAGGCTGGCGTCTGTGGTAACTACCTTCCAGACAACAGGGCTGAAGGATCTTCCCTTTAGAAGGTTCTGAGGGTTCAACCACCAGGCCAGGCTTTGTCGGACCCTTGATGATAGCGTCAAAGGGGACTCTAAGGCATGTGCCCTCTTGCCCCAGGCTGCTAGAATGGCTGCCTGTAGGACGCGAGTGTGGATCTGAGCGTATGGTACTGCCTCGAATGTGGCCACTAGCTTGCCTAGTAATCGCATACACAGGCGAATAGTTGGTCTTTTCTTGTTTATAACCAACTGAACCAACCCCTTGATCGCCCTGATCTTTACAAGGGGCAGGAACACCTTTTGACGTTCCGTGTCTAACCTCATGCCGAGGTATTCCAACTGCTTTGTAGGCTGGAATGCTGACTTTCCCTGGTTTAGGACCCAGCCGAATTCTTCGAGGTACCGAACCGTGAGGTTTACTGCCTTCTGCAGACCCGTCCGTGAGTGATCTATAATTAAAAGGTCGTCCAAGTATGCTAGGACTGTGACTCCTTGGATTCTTAAATTGGCCAGAACTGGGGCTAGGATCTTCGTGAATACCCGGGGGGCCGTGGCCAGCCCGAAAGGGAGCGCCCTGAATTGGAAGTGTCGCTGCCCGACCGCGAAGCGTAAAAACCTTTGATGCGACTGAAAGATTGGTACATGAAGGTAAGCATCTTTTATGTCTATGGAGGCCAGAAAATCGTTCTTCTGAAGCGCGGCGGCTGCTGACCGGATGGATTCCATCCGGAAGGAACGCACCCTTAGATAACCGTTTAACCTCTTTAGGTCCAAAATTGGCCTGACATCGCCGTTGGGCTTTGGTATGACAAAGAGATTGGAATAGAAACCTAGGCCCTGCTCTTGGGCTGGCACTTCTATAATTACGTCCTGGCAAAGCAGGTGATCCAAAGCTGCCAGCATTGAGGCCTTCCTTGCTGGATCCCTTGGTAGCCTTGATTCTTGAAAATGAGGCGGAGGATACCTTAGAAACTCCAGTCTGTAACCTGTGGTTACAGATGCCCGGACCCAATTGTCGGGGATCTTGGCTTCCCAAACTTCTGAGAAGAGACGAAGCCTTCCCCCCACCCGTGAGAGTGGGGGCGCCCCTTCATAAGGCAGACTTAGGGGCTGTCTTTGACGGCTTGCGATACCATGGCTTCTTACCCCCAGGGGTTTGTCCCTGCCTACTGTTACCGTTGGATCGTGCAGGCGGCCGTCGATACTGCCTGGAATTAGAGGGCCCCGAGACAGGAAAAAGCTGCCTTCTAAATGTAGGAGCCCGGAATGTCTTTTTGACCGGTAAAAGGGTACTCTTGCCATTTGAAATAGTCTGAATATATTTATCTAGATCCTCTCCGAAGAGTCGTCCTCCATGGAAGGGAAATCCTGCCAGAAGCTTTTTGCATGGGGGTTCTGCCGCCCAGTTCTTCAACCATAAGAGCCTTCTCATGTGTACCAAACATAGTGATAACCGAGAGGCCTGCTGGATGGAATCTTTTATAGCATCTACCGCAAAACACAGAGCTCTGGGAATGTCAGCAAACTCTTCTGCTTGTTGGGTAGGCATGTCTTTTAACATCTCTTTTGTCTGGTCTTTTAATGCCTGACAAACTCCAATTGCAGCTACCGCTGGCTGCACCACTGCTCCTGCCGTAGCAAAGGATGCTTTTAAAAGTGTTTCTAATCTTTTATCAACCGGATCTTTAAACATATGTACGTTTTCCACCGGGCAAGTTAGTGATTTATTCACACATGAGATGGCTGCATCCACTACTGGGAGCCTCCATCTCTTGGAGAATTTTTCCTCCATGGGATAAATGACCGCAAATCTTTTCGGTGGCAGAAAAACCCTGTCCGGCCGTACCCAATCCCGAAAGATCAATTCCTCCAAGAGAGGATGGACCGGAAAAACTGCGTTGCTTAACGGGGCTCTCAAAGAGCCCAGAGAGGATACCGGAGGAACCTGAGGTTCTGGCAATGGCAAACTAAATGCCGAGCGGACCATGTCCGTCAAAGACTGTACCCACAGTCTCTCTGTCTGGGAGTCTGAAAATGGTTCCTCAGAGGTAGACCCCTCCATCCCTGAACCCTCTTGGTTCAGGTCCAGTTGATCCTCCTGTGATTCTAATTCCTCCGGAGAGAGAATCTCAGCATCTGAGGATACACCCCCTGGTGATGGGGATCTAACCCGTTTCTTACCAGGAATAGCTCTAGCGATCAATGCTGCTATTCTCTCTTCTAGCCCCCCTAGGGATACGGCTAGCATCTCCTCTGTGATAAACACAGGGCTGGGCTGATCTGGGCCAGCCTCCGCACCAGATCCCCCTAATGGCTCATCCAAGGCGCTTCTTAAATTAATAAGCTGCGGGGAAAGAATCGGCATATCAGAATCAGAAAGGGAACCCTTTTGTTTTTTGGTCTTCTTTGTACCCTTTGACCCCGAACCCTTGGAAGCCATAATACAAAATCGAGGGACTCCGCCCACACAACAGACTGTAGTGGCCAGGAGTACAATTCCAGAGTTTAGGGGAGAGTAGATCACTAGTGTCCCCACAAACTGATGGGCCCGTATGTTGGTCTTTCTTTTTTTTTTTTTTTTTTTTTTTAATAATTATATATTATACCTTATATATTTTCTTTGACCATATACAATGACCCTAATTTAAGTTTGCCAGCCTCCAACCTGCTGTCAAATAAGGGGGATTTCTTGGCTTAACAATAAAGACATTGGGACAAAGTCCATATGTACTACCCCTCTTCCGCCACCGGGAGTCACTGTTCTGCCGCCCTGCGTCCTCTCCTTGAAAAAATCAGCCACAGACTGAGCCCTGACAAGGCCTGCTGTCTATAACAGCAGAAGGGCGCGCCCCTGTATGACGCCGCAGGCCCGCCCCCCCCCGCCCTCCTGTCTGGCGCGAAAAAAACGTCAATAAGACGCGCGCGTGCACGCGCGCGCGCGCGTACCCGGAAACAGGAAGAACATGGAGGAGCCGCGCTGCTGGAGATCCATGGCGCAGAAACGGCGGCAGATTCAAAACTCCCGGCCAGGTAGGACTCTCTCAAGGCCCCTAAGGATCCTTACTAGCCTCTTAGGAAGAAACAGCAGGTTAGCTAGCAACACCTTTAGACAGGGGGGCCTAGTGATGGGGGGAGAAAGGGTGTCATCCTGTCTCTTAGACATAGTGATCACGGTTGCCCATGCAGAGCATACTCAGGCTATCCCCCCTTTTAGGTTACCCCGGGGAGCCTGCTGTCGAACCAAGTCCCGCAGACTCCCCCTTACCTGCTCCATGCTGCAGGATGTTTGACCAGCAAACTGATCCAGTCTTCTCCCATCTCCGTGGGTAGCGTAGTAGACCTTCAGGCCCTGGGGTCCTATGAAGGTACCCACTGTCCTGGACCTATATAGCACCCTGGCAAAACAGGAACCTTATGGTTTTTTGCAAACTCCAAGTCCTGGGCCCAGGGTCCAGCCCTCCAAAGAGGAGCATTATAGGCAAAACCCCACGGTTTGGGGCCCGGGTACTGTCCACTTTGGCACTGAGGCTCCTTGGACAGATCCGGTTAGCCCGCCCTTAATCCCAAAGGATGTGGAGCAAAGCTATTCCGTGACCAACACCTAAGACACTGGCGAAAAAACTGAGGGACTCCCTCTAGGGGAGGGGGTTATATAGGGAGGGGACTTCCTGTTTGAAGATTGCCAGTGTCCACACCTGAAGGTACTCCATATAACCCACATAGTAATGAATATGCCGCTCTGTGTCCCGTGATGTACGAGAAAGAAATAATTGTTTTGAGCAGCAAATCTGAGAAGCTGCATAATAAAGTTGCGCTGTATAACCGGTAGGGTAGTATTAAGAGACAAATAATGCTCAACTGCGTCAAAACCCAATTCATGGGGGATGCACGTATTAAGTGCAGCCACATCGGCCGTGGCCAGAATCATACCCTCTCCGAAGGGAACTGACTCCAATAGCCTGATGGTGTTACCAGTGTCCTTAAGGTAAGAGGGCATAAGTCTGACCAACGGCTGTAGATGGAAATCAACATACTTGCCTATGCTAGATGTTACTGAGTCAATCCCGCTGACTATAGGACGGCCAGGGGGGATTGACTGGGTCCTCATGGACCTTAGGAAGGTAGTATATAGTGGGAATCCAACGGGTACCAGGAAATCCCGCTCTTTTTTGTTTAGAATCCCCAGAGAGAAACCTTCCTTAATCAGTTCAGTAAGGGACCTCTAAAACTGAGAAGTGGGATTGGAGTGAATCGGAGAATACGTCTCCGAATCTCCCAAAATTCTGTTCATTTCCTTCACCTAATTAACCTTGTCCAGCACGACAATGGCCCCCCCCCCCCCCCTTGTCGGCTGGACGGATGATTAGATCTTTCTGTTCACATAATTTCTTTAAGCCTTCCTTGACTTTCGGATCAATGTGTATTTTTTTATTTGGAAGTTTGTCTAAATCCTGCAGGACCAGGCTATGGAAAACATTAATCGCCGGAGCCATGGTTCCTGGGGGTTTAAACAAAGAAGGATTGGCTAACCCCGTATGTATATGTACATCAGGGGGTTTGGGAGCCGTGGAAGTGTTAGTGAACTGGGGAGGGATAGAAAATGTCTCTGAATGCTCAGCTTACGGGTACATTTTTGTATATCTATAAATGTGGAAAACTTGTTGAGTGTCCGTGGAGGGACTTGCTTCAAACCCTTGTCTAAAAGTAGCTTCTCCACATCTGTCAAAGCTACCGAACGGAGATTAAAGACTCCAGCCCCGCTTATACTCTTCTTTTTGCTCTGGACCCTACGACCCCCTCGGGTACCTCTTCTCCGACTGGGCTTCCTGGGTAGTCCTGCATCTCCCTGTGAAAACCCTCATTGTAAGAAGGCCCCGAGTAGCCCCGATTACAGTTGTATGGAGATCGGGAAAATAAGTCATCATCTCTATGATAGTGATGATTGTAATATTCGTCCCTCTCATAATTTTCCCGTGGAGGGGGAAATCTATTGTGGACCTGGGTGGGAGTTCTGTATTGATATTCGCGACGGTCACGGTGAGAATCACTGCGGCCATCCCGATATTCAAACGATCTCCTGGGACTCTCATAATACTGGGGGTTCCCTGACTGTCAACGAAAGGGGCCTCCGCCTTTACCTCTAGTTCCTCCACCCCTATTGGGGGGGGGCGCATGGGGTAGGGTTTTGGTTTATTAGGCTTATTCTGTTGTCCAGAATACCTAGGGGCTTTAGGTATTTGGGAGCCCATTGGGGCCTGGTTAGGGCCTTCTTTAACCAAAGGGGCAAAAGAAGGGGTTCTCTCTGGATTCTGACTTGTAGATGGAGCGACTTCCATCCCGGACGATTCAGTGTCGGAGGCTGAAGATGAAAGGATTTTCTTCTGCCAAGCGAAAACTGAGCTGGATCTGTAGTCAGTCACATCTCTGTTATATTTTTTCTGGTTTTTTTTTTTAGTCTTTGGTCTTTCTACTCCTTCTCTAGATGACCCTTAAGGCCTGTAGAGAGAGGAGTATTCTGCAGATAATTTGTATGGAGTCAGTTTTTCTTTCAGATCTTTGATCTCTTTATCAATAAGTGTAAGTTTAATACGCTTCTTATCGATCAAAAAAGCCAAGACTTTGATACTCACTTCATTGAAGTATTGGTACCAAGACTCGATATCAGAATCTCCTTGTTGGGGAGATACATCCCAACGAAGACCTCTTGGGACCATGTGTTCTTTACCATATTGGTCTAAGAAGGCTATGTCCCACTGTAGATGGACCTCCGTGGTCATCAGATTCTTTAATCTGGTGAATAAACCACTGATTTCCGTATCTGATCCAATGGTAACAAATACACCATCTACATTGAAAGTTTTAGAAAGTCTGTAGTCAAACACATCCATATCAACCAAAATGGATAATAAAGATAGCAGCAATTAATAATGTGTCAACGTGAAATAAAATAAAAAAGGAAAAAACTGCGCTGACTGAAATAAAAAAATAAGAAAAATAAGCAGCTACAAAAACAATGTGACAAAAATTGGATAAGAAATGGTGAATATATAGATAGCCCTACAAAACAATTAGGCCTCGTACACACGAGGGGATATGTCCGCTGAAAACGGTCCGATGGACCGTTTCAGCAGACATCTCCGCTCGTGTGTATGGGCTAGCGGACAGATTTCTCCACCCGACAGATTTCAAAGCATGCTTTGAAATCTATCTGGTGGGAATCTGTCCGCCCGACATGTCTGCTGGTTAGTACACTTACCAGCAGACATGCCGTCCCCCACCGCCGCCGTGCCGCCGCCGAATGGATTCGGTGCATGCGCGGAAGTGTTTAACTTCCTGGTGCGGTGACGTGGCGGTGACGTGGCGGCGTCAACGTCACCGCCGCGTCACCACGCCGTCCGGCGGCGGGGAATTTGATCCGATGGTGTGTACACGCCATCGGATCAAACTCCCGATCGGACATATCCGATGGAAATGGTCCGCGGACCGTTTTCATCGGATATGTCCGATCGTGTGTACGAGGCCTTAAGGTCAGTGGGAAATAAATAATAAACACTCTGGATAATTGTGATTAAACCACAGTGAAATGTGAATAAATGTCCACTAGTTGATGAAGAAAACATCAAAAAAAGCACAAGTCCATCAATCATGGGTATGTGGCCACATCAGCATGAAAGGAACATTCTGCACGTAAACACGGGAGTAGATAAAAAAAAACTCTTACTGGATGGTGTTGATCTACTTGTCAGCGACAATAGATCGTAAGCGCATAGACTGGACTCCAATCTGCTCAGTTGAAGAAACGCCCAAATGTAGACTTCACAGGGGGTATCCAAACGATTGGCTGTGATCCTGGACTGGAATCTCACCGTGAAACAATTGGCTCAGGATGTGACAAGAGGCAGACAACTATGGAGGTACACCTATCTCCCATATTGCTTTTATCCTTTTATATGCTACAGTGATCACTTTTATGTCATTTTTTTTATTTTATAAAAAAACCTTATCCCTCTTTTTACCTGCACCAACGGAGCGTGTTTTTTGTTTCCCTTGCATGACCTGCTCGAATACCCTTTTTCATACTCCACGAGTGCGTTTAACCTTGAGAGGATACCCATCCTATCTCTATTATCCATTGTCGCTCTGAAGTAAGCAGACCTCCATAGTTTTTTCTGCCTCCTGTCACATCCTGACCCAATTGCTTCACAGTGAGATTCCAGTCCAGGATCACAGCCAATTGTTTGGATACCCCCTGTGAAGTCTACATTTTAGCATTCCTTCAACTGAGCAGATTGGAGTTCAGTCTATGCACTTACGATCTATTGTCGCCGCCAACCTGTCCTGAGGCACTGTGACCCTCTGAGCCCCGCGAACGGGATACCCAGGAAAACAGGTGCTGGGCTGGGGAATTGTACACGGAGTCCTGCTCCTCTGAGCAGCTGACAGCTGTGGGACTGGCTACCACCTCTTCCCCTCCGGACGGAGGGGTGCCCAGGCCAAAAAAATAGGATTCATGGACGGACACAGCAGCATTGACCTTAGGGTTATATCACCTTCCTTCCAGGAGAGACTAGGCAGAAAACAGAACTTTAAGTGTTAAAAAACGCTTCTGCAGTACAGCTCCTCCCAGGGGGCGTGGTTCCCCGGGTATATAACCCTCACTCCGACTGAACAGCTCCATGAACTCAGAGAAATGGATTTTACGGTGAGTACAAAAATCCTATTTTCTCTTCCGTTTATGGACGGACACAGCAGCATTGACCTTAGGGACGTCCCCAAGCAGTGTCAAAATTTTGAGGGGTGGGAAAACACACAGCAAACCAGGGTTCACCCCAAACAAAAAAAAAACTGAGTTTTTCAACGGAGGAACTCCAACCTTAAACTGCCGCCTGTAAAACTTTGCGGCCAAAGGAGGCATCCGAAGATGCACTCACATCCACCTTGTAAAATTTAGAGAACGTGTGGATGGACGACCAGGTTGCCGCCTTACACACCTGTAAAACAGAGGCTTGGTGACGGAAAGCCCAAGAGGCACCAATCGCCCTGGTCGAATGCGCTGTAACCTGAAAGGGAGGCGCCCACCCCTTTAGGGCATAGGCCTGAAGGATGACCTGTCTGATCCACCTAGAAATGGTGGCCGACGAGACCGCCAGACCCTTTTTAGGACCAGTCACCGACACAAACAGTGAGTCCAATCTCCGGAATGGAGCCGTAGCAGACAAGTACACCCGTAGGGCCCAAACTACATCCAAGGAATGCAAAGCGGTCTTCTTTTGGTTCTTTGGCTGAGGACATAAGGATGGTAACATGTCCTCATTAATGTGAAAAGCCGACACAACCTTTGGAAGAAATGACGGCTGCGGGCGCAGCACCACTTTATCCTTGTGGATGACAAAGTAGGGGGCCTTGCAGGACAAGGCCACCAGTTCAGACACCCATCTGACCGAGGTAATTGCTACCAGAAAGACCACCTTCTGAGACAAAGTCAAAAGGAGGAATCTTTCGAATGTCCTCAAACGGAGCAGCATGAAGCACCGAGAGGACCAAATTCAAGTCCCATGGAGGCAGTGGAGGGCGCACAGGAGGGACCACATGCCGGACCCCCTGTACAAACGTACGCACTAGAGAGTGCGCCGCCAAGGGTCGCTGAAAGTAGACAGCTAAAGCCGAGATCTGACTCTTGACCGTACCTAAGGCGAGAGCCTGATCCACTCCCCGCTGTAACAACAGCAGAATCCGGGACATCACGTATGTATGGGGGTGCCACTTCATCTCCTCACACAGAGATGTAGGCCTTTCACGTACGATGGTAGATCTTACGTGAAGTAGTCTTCCGTGCTCGTAGCATGGTAGAGATCACCGGGCCTGAAAGACCACAGTCCCTCAGAACCTGGCTTTCAACAGCCACACCGTTAAAGCCAGCGACTGTAAAGCAGGGTGAAAGATCGGTCCCTGTGACAGGAGATCTTCTCTCAGGGGTAGACGCCAAGGAACGTCTGCCACCAGACGCACCAGGTCCATGTACCAGGGACGGCGCGGCCAATCTGGGGTGATCAGGATTGTAGGAATCCCCTCGGCTTCCACTCTGTGTAGCAGCGCATCCGACGCGTCTGCCCACAGGTCTCTTGACCTTGCCACGAACCGTGACACCTTCCGATTGAGGCGGGACGCCAGAAAGTCCACGTCTGGAATGCCCCATTTTTGGCACAGACTCTGAAACACCTCCGGGTGTAGTGACCACTCTCCTTGGTCTAGTGTTTGGCGACTTAGGTAGTCGGCTTGCCAATTCTGTACCCCCGGAATGTACACGGCCGACAGAGCTGGGACGAACCGTTCGGCCCACTGAAGGATGTACGCGACCTTCACTGCAGCCGAGCACCATGTGCCTCCCTGATGATTGACGTTTGCCACAGCCATGGCGTTGGTGGACTCGATTCTGAACGGACGGTCCTGCAGACCCCGGGACCACTTGCTGAGGCACAACTTGATTGCACGGAGCTCCAGTACATTGATTGGAAGGCGCGACTCCTCCCGAGTCCAGCGCCCCTGGGCTGACTGGGTACCCAGACACCCCCCCAGCCGGAGAGGCTGGCATCCGTCGTGACCACTGTCCAATGGCATGGCAGAAACGACTTCCCGGTCTAAAGCACCAGAGACGTCACCCACCACACCAGGGAGGACTTGACCAGTCGATTCACCCAAATCTGGTAATCCAGTGACGAGGGGAGCTTGTCGCAACGTGACAGAATCTCCTTCTGTAGCACCCTGGTGTGGAATTGGGCATACAGGACTGCCTCGAAAGAGGCCACCATCAGACCCAGAACCCTCATGCAGAACTGGAGTGACGACCACTTCTGGGTCGACAACCAATGCACCGCAGACTGCAGTGTCTGAAGTTTCTCCCTTGGGAGAAAGTCTCTCGCCTCCGAGGAATCCAGGATCAACCCGAGGTATTCCACTCGCTGAGACGTTATCCACATAGACTTCCGGATGTTCAGAAGCCAGCCGAATTCCTGTAGGGTTTGGCAGGTGATGGACACATCCTCTTCTAATTCTGAGGAAGCTCTCAGGAGAAGGTCGTCCAGGTAGCCCACGATAGCGATCCTGCGCTGTCTCAGCAGGGCTAGGATCAGGGCGAGCACCTTGGTGAAGACCCTTGGTGCGGAGGCCAGTCCGAACAGAAGGGCCACTAATTGAAAGTGGTCCTCTCCGATCGCAAAGCGCAGAAATCTCTGGTGCTATGTGCATATGGGGACATGTAGGTATGCATCCACGATGTCCAGGGAGGCCATTAAATCCTGCTGATGGAGCGCTGCCACTACCGAGCGAATCAACTCCATTTTGAAGTTTTGCACTTTGACAAAACAATTGAGGGCCTTGAGGTCCAGGATTGGACGAACCCCTTCCTTTTTGGGGACCACAGATTGGAGTAAAACCCCTGAAACCGTTCCCCTGAAGGAACCAGTACAATCACTACCCTGGCCAGTAGATCCTGGACAGCCCCGGAAAGAGCCTTCCAGCGAACCAGAGGAAGCTGGAGGTTGGAAGGAAAAAATCTGTTTGGTGGACAAGAAAAAAAAAAAAAAAAAAAAAAACACTATCTTGTACCCCGAGGAAACTACCTCGCAAACCCAAAGGTCGGCTAGAAGAGAACTCCACCGAGCCGCAAAGTCAGCCCCCCACTCAACACGAGTGGGGGCAGACCTTCATGTGGAAGCAAGCTTGTTCGCAGGCCTGTAGCGGGCGCTTTTGCACCTTGAAAAAAAATTCTGATGCATTTGGCGGGCGAAAAAACGCTTGGGGGCAGCAAAGGAGGGACCTTGCTTACGGCGAGGCTCCTTACCCTTCCCAGATTGTGGGAGCAGTGTGCTTCTTCCACCTGTGGCATCTGATGTCATCCAGGGATGCCCCAAAAAGCCGTTCACCCTTAAAGGGTAAATCTACCAAAGCCTTTTTTGAAAACTGGTCCGCAGACCAACACTTCAGCCACAGCAGGCGTTGCATTACCACCGCGTAGGCGGAGGCCCTGGAAAGCAAGGGAAGCGTATCCAGGGCCGACTCACAGACCAATTTTAGGCCCTGTACCAACTGGTCGGCCAGGTCCATACAGGTCTCAAAAACATTCTGTGTCTTAAGCTCTTGCAGCAAGACCTTTGCCCTTTCGGTGAGTGTCTACGACACCAGAGCCCCGGCCAAAACCAGTCTCACAGCCGAGCCCACTACTGTGAACATGGAGCAGACCACAGCCTCAGCTCTCCTATCTGCGGGGTCCATAAATGCAGGAGCCCCCTCCACAGGTAACGTGGTAGCTTTTCTCAGTCTGGACACCAGAGGGTCTACTGAGGGAGGAGAGACCCACTTTTTTAAAAAGCCCTCCTCAAAAGGATAACGGACCGCAAAGCATTTCGGAACAGCAAAAGCTTTCTGCGGTGTATCCCATTCCATGTACAGCAGTTTGTCCAGATATGGAACACAAAAAAAACACTCTCGCTGTGCGGGGTGTTTTGCGGAACCCAAAAAGGACCGGCATATCTGATGCCTTCCGCCAAATCCTCAAGTTTTTGAGTATCCTGCACTGCATTGATAAGGGCTCCAACAAGCGCTTTATCATGCGTCGGCTCTGCAACAGAGTCATCCTCACTGTCCGCGTGGGCCAAGCCTGCATCATCTGACATGACAGAACCAGAGCCGGAGGCAGTAGCACAGTCTGGTTCCACATCAGACACATCCCCAGAAGCTGATGCAGGGAGAGGGCATTTTTTACCCCCCTTCTGGCCACTAGTCGCTTCAACCCTGGCGAGAAACGCCTCAAGGACTGCCGTCATAGCCTCTACAGAGGCGGCAGGGGCACTAAGGGTTAACTCAGGCATGGTTGGGGTGGAAGCCTCTGGTTCAGACTCCATGTTAACCCACACTTCTGCCACCCTAGCACTGCAAGGCAGACACCCACAGGTTGCCCTCCCGGCTGTAAAAACAGAGCAGGGGACCCCCCAGGGAAACTCACCACCCGACCCAATTGTAGCTGTGCAGAAGTGCTGACAAGCGCTGAGAAGGCTGGCTATGCTGCGCTGTCCCTCAGGAAGCGATTTGTGGTCTTTTGCTGCAGTATTTCAGGCACAAGATTCCAAGACGAATTCCAAATCGGTCACCGTATGCCAGAAAACAGCATGCGGGCTACAGGAAAATGGCCGCCGACCTATACAGGTCGCGACCACGGCAAAATAGCGGCCACACATGGTATTGTAAAAACACAATGATGCAGCAGACAATGGACATGGACCCTGGTAGTGACAGAACCCCAGGAGAGCCCCCCCTAACAGCCGCCACCCAGTATGGGGAAGGAGGGAGAGAGAAAAGCAGGGCGTACCCTCAGTCTACCTCCTCAGGAAAGCCCCAGCCATACCACCTTGCCGAGGCAAGGGGCCTACTCGCCCGTCCTGCTACCACCGGTTGGAGGCATTCCTGACTGAACCAATGTCCACGAACGGCATGGCAGTCAGCCAGACACTGTGACAAGGCCATAGAGACTGGTCATGTGTGCCCTAGAACATGTAGTAGAACATGGCAACCCCTGGAGCAGTGGGGCATGTGGTGGTTGACCCAGAGCTGAGGGCCGGCACACGCTTGATGGCCGAACATGGGGGGACTACAAGGATTGGGGATCCAGCTCGTCACTCAGTCGGCAGTTGATAGTAGAATCCAGGATCCAAAAATGCAGGAACCCAAATAATAAAAGCGAAAAAAAAAAAGGCAAAAAAATCCAGAGTACATGGACTCCAGAGAGGCCAATCTACTCCTGATGCTAGGCAGAAAAAAACTGGAGCTGTTCAGTCAGAGTGGGGGTTATATACCCGGGGAACCACGCCCCCTGGGGGGAGCCGTACTGCAGAAGTTTTTTTAACACTAAGGCCTTGTACACACGATTAAATGTGTCTGTTCAAATCGGTCGGACCGACCGATTTGAACAGATCTGTCTGCTGGGATTTTGGTTTGCTCGCGTGTACACACGGGCAAACCAAAATCCCCGCCAGCAGACAGCGCGCTGACGTGTCGGTGACGTGTCGGTGACGTGTCGGTGACGTTGACGCCGCCACGTCACCGCACCAGGAAGTAAAACACTTCCGCGCATGCGTCAAAACCATTCGGCACGTGTGCGAGAAGACATGTCTGCTGGTTAGCGTACTAACCAGCAGACATGTCGGGCGGACGGGTTCCCAGCCGACAGATTTCAAAGCATGCTTTGAAATCTGTCGGGTGGCCAAATCCGTCTGTTTGCCCGTACACACGATCAAATCTGTCTGCTGAAACGGTCTAGCAGACTGTTTCCAGCAGACAGATTTGATCGTGTGTACGAGGCCTTAAAGTGCTGTTTTCTGCCTAGTCTCTCCTGGAAGGAAGGTAATATAACCCTAAGGTCAATGCTGCTGTGTCCGTCCATGAACGGAAGCGAAAACAGTCCAGCCAGAGGCTCACTCAGGACAGTCCTGAGTCTCAAGAGCTCCCTAGTCCCTTAGGTGTGCTCCTTCCCTTCTGGCAGGAAACACAATAACTGAGGAGGGAGGCCTGGAGGTCCAGCTTTTAAGAAATGGGTGTGTTTCCTGGCCCAGAGGGAGGAGCCCAAGGTCTCAAGAGGCTGTCCTGGAAGACTACTTATGAAAAAAAAAATCTTTTCCTTCTTCATTTTCAAAAAAAATTTGAAAGCTACAAAATACTCACCAGCCTCTTAGCAAATACCTTGGGATGTCTACTTTCCAAAATGGGGTCATTTGGGGGGGGGGAATGGGGTTTGTGCCATGTGGACATTTCAGGGCCTCTCTGATAGGTAGTAAGTAAGTGAAATCACCATTTTACGCCCTTATAAAGCCTGGAGTCGGTGATTGGTTTCCGGGTCATTTTCCCGAAACTTGTGGCAAAATATAAAATACGCCATGGACTTAAAGCGGATCTCCACCCTAAAGTGAAGATCCGCTGATCGGAACCCTCCCCCCCTCCGGTGTCACATTTGACACCTTTCAGGGGGGAGGGGGGTGCAGATACCTGTCTAAAGACAGGTATCCGCACCCACTTCCGGCCCGCAGTCTCGGGCAAAAGACGGGCTTTTCCCGTTGTGTGCTGGGAACTCTCAGCTCCCAGCACACAGCGGGAGCCAATCGCGGGCGCAGCGCGACTCGCGCATGCGCCGTAGGGAACCGGGCAGTGAAGCCGGAGCGCTTCACTTCCTGGTTCCCTCGCCGTGGATGGAGGGGGGAGCAGCAGGGTGACGAGCTATCGCTCATCCTCTGCTACGGACGCCGCTGGACTCCAGGACAGGTAAGTGTCCTAATATTAAAAGTCAGCAGCTGCAGTATTTGTTGCTGCTGGCTTTTAATATTTATTTATGGTGAACCATCCGCTTTAACAAATAGCTTGGGGTGTCTTTCCAAAAAGGGGTCATTTGGGGGAGGGGGGGGGGTTGAACTGTCCTGGCACTTTATGTACATTAGAAGCTTATATCACACATCACCCACTCTAACCACCTGAAGACAAAGCCCTTTGACACTTCGTTTACATGAATTTTTATTTATTTTTTGCAAGAAAATTACTGTGAACCCCCAAACAATATATATTTTTTATCGCAAAGGCCACAATTCATTTTAATGCACTAAAACACACTTTATTTTGTCAAATGTGATGAAAAAAAAGATTACATGGATACGAAACACGACAGGCTTCAAAATTGCGCACAAACGTGCAACGGCGACAAACTACATATATTTTAAAAGAAAAAATAGGATTTTTTGTACTCACAATAAAAGCCTTTTCTCTGTCGTCCATGGACGGACACAGCTCCTTAAATCTTGACAAGTGGGTTATGTTCCTGTTTATAGGAGAGGACTAGGCAGAACATGTTATCTTAAAACATGTAACTTTAACAGAAGTTGAACACCCCTGCCCAGGGGGCAGTCCCTCCGGTCATAACTCCTCACCCTGCCTCATGCAGCTCAGTTCGTTAAAAAGCAGTACAAACGCATACACGTATAGGGACGCAGCATGACGTGCTGCACATGAAGCACGCACGCCGAGGGAGGGGCCGACCGCGCTACGGATCCAACTGGGGGAACGGATCCAACTGGGGGAACGGATCGCTGGAAGCTCTGAGGAGAAGCGCACAGCGAGGATGGCCCTACAGGGTGAGAGGCTGCTGGCTCACCGAATGCGGGTTCGCTAGTGGGCTCTATCCAGTTTCATGTTCAGCGATCCCTCTCTCCCCCCCCCCCCCCCCCCCCCCCCCCCCACACACCCCGCTCCTCTGACGGAAAGATTTGATGGAACGGCCAGCTGGATACACCCCGCAGACACAGCTGGGTCAGGACCCCCCGGCCCGAGACGCCTCGGCGTGGATCAGGTAACATACACGGATCCGACGCCCTGACTGCAGGACGCACATGCAGATGGCTCTCTATACATTGAAGATCGTGAGACAGCGGGTCGGGTAAGAACGTTCCGATTTGTTATATGATATCAACCCCATGGCAGATAATATGGAGAAAGAGCGGTAAGGATAAAAAGGTTTAAAGAACTCTGAGACCCTGACTCATTATGTGCAGCACAATTTGAAACCAGACTATCATATTAAAATCTGTACCGCTCATACCTTCCTCAAATGCCTAAAACAGGACTTATTTGACAATATATAATCCATACTGACTGTCATCACTGGTACTAGTACTGGATTAACGAGGGGCTATCTATGTAAAGGGGAAAGACATCAGGAGGCATAGAGGTGGAGTCCCCATTCGAAATTAATTTATTAGATCTATTGAATACCGCACTGAGTCCGCCACTAACAGGCAAATTCAAGCACGCAGGAGGAAGTGTCAGGTGAACACACTGCGGAGCCTTTCCACCCCTCACGGGGGTTGGTGGTGAGATCTAGACGTGCAGAGGGGGAAATAAAGGGAGAAGGACGTGGGCCGGGGCGGATCGAGGTCCACGGAATGTGATTCTCCCAGATACGCCTTTACACAGGATTACGGGGGAGCCTCCGTAGACCCCTGGTGAGGGATTCTCCATCAGCTAGGGAACCCTTGCGTGTGGGTAATCCCGGTGTCCCTTAGCCTGAGAAAGTCACAACTCTACCATATAATCCCCCGAGTAGACGCTCTGGTGTTGGGGGATCTAAGGGGGAGCCTCTTTTAGCATAATCTGGAGCCAACATTCCTATATCTCTCCTTTCATAGGGGGTAAAACATCACACATCATTTCTTGGTCTGGGGGTTTGCTACATGTATTATAAATCAGAACTGGCATAGGGGTCGATTGCTGGTCCGGAGGTGCGAGGGGCCCCTAACCAAATAATAATCCCTGGCCATCGCCCCCAGAGTATAAAAGGGGAGTTAAGGAATTAGTTATCCCAGTCAGCAAATTTTACGCAGGGTAAAAGAAACCTATATATATTGAAACTGGGGAAGCAAATTAGAACCAAGTTTAGACACAACATGAGCAAGACAACAAGGGGCACTGCCCCGAAAATCCCCAAGGAAAATCCCACCACTAGCTCAATTAAACAATATATGTCCCAGGAAGGAAGCACCAAAAGCCCTGCCAACGATAAGAAAACTTGGAAATCGGGGACCATAAAAAAAGGGATAGGGGGTGCAAAAAGTACAGATGTGTCTACAGACGGGGACCAGGATTTAAGTCATATTGAAGACCCGAGAGTGGACTCACACATACCAACTATGGTGGAACTAGATGGAATGCTTAGGAGACTGGAGAACGCCATAAAGGAGCAAATTGACGGCCTGAGAGCCGATATCAACCACATTCTTTCCCGGGTAGAGGAGATCGAAACAAAATGGAAAAACAAGACTCGGAAATAAATCAAATGAAAAATCAATACTCTATCATGAAGTTGAATCAAAGGAACTTGCAATATCGCCTCGAGGATCAGGAAAATCGTAATAGAAGACAAAATATCAGGATTCGATCTATCAAGGAAGAAAAGGGGGAAGATTTAAGACTCATTTTGAATAATTTGCTCACCCCTCTCCTCGAAAATAATGGAGGGAAACCTCTTAAGATAGAGCGGGTCCACCGCCTAGGTAGATTTAAGGACAATGTTAGTGAAAGGCCAAGAGACATTATAGTCAGGTTCAGGCACTATGGGCCAGATTCAGGAAAGGTTACGCTGGCGGATCGAGTGATCCGCCAGCCTAACTGTGGCTTTGAGCCGGCGTTTCTGTTTTCTGTAACCAGAAAACAAGAAACGCCGGGTTGAAGTTCTGATGCGAGCAGCGTAACTGAGTTTCGCCATCGCATCGTTACTTCAACTTAAAAATGGCGCCGGGGGCGTTCCCGCCGATTTACGCTCAAAAAATATGTTAATGAGCGGAAATCGGCAATTCACGATCGAAATCCGGCGCGACGCAATGACGATACGACGTTTCCGGACGGGATACGCGGCGCATAGATATACCTACATGGGGTTGGAGTATCCTATGTTAGGTATAGGCGTCGTCATCGCGTCGGAAAAAAAAAAAAAAACGTCGCTTGCGTAAAACGGTCATGAATGGGAATGTGACGTCATTGACGTTCATTCACAGATTTTGGAGCATGCGCACGGGGATGTTTTGACACTCGACGCATGCGCAGTACGTTGGCGGCGGGATCGCGCGTAGTTAGCATACTACACGCCCCGTACCCGCTACATTTGAATTCCGCCGGCTCATTTGTGATGCGCTGCCGCAACTTTAGGAGCAAGTGCTTCGTGAATGACAGCACTTGCTCCTAAAATTTCGGCAGCGCAACGCAAATCAGAAGCGTTACTCCAGAGCAAAGATGCTCTGGAATACGTGAATCTGGCCCTATGAGGACAAGGAAGAGATTTGGACAAAATTGAGGAGAAAGCCACCTGAGTTATGGGGGCACAGAGCTACAAATCTTCCCCGACTTGGCTTGGGAAACTCTAGCTAGGAGGAGGCTTCTTAAACCCCTTCTTGAGCAGTTGAGGGTACATAATATAAATTACCAATGGGGTTTCCCAGCATGCCTGCATGCCCAGAAAGATAGGATCTCTGCAAAACTAGTATTTCCAAAAGATCTTCTAGGCTTCTGCAGCAAATTAGATATGCAAGGGGTTGAAATCCCTGAATGGGTGGAATGAGGACAGGGAGATAGTGAGATGGTCAGAGGACTTACGGGGAGGGGGGTGGAGGGGAAGGAAAGAAGATCAAGGGTCCCCCAGGAGGAAGGCTGCAGCCCTGCCTTGACAAGATCTAGCCCCGACGGGGGGGGGGGGGGGGAAGGGCCTAGGCAGGGTTGGGGTGCGGGATAGCAACACCTCACAAAAGGAGAACCGGCGGGAAATGGGGCACGATTACCCCCACGGTTCAGAGGCAATTAATAGGCCAGGGAGAGGTGGGGGCTGGTAGGGAAGGTGAGGGGGGAAGGGGGGGGTAAAGGGAAAGTGGCTCCCAGTGACTCCTTAAAAAAATTCAAGCTTGGTAGAATGAAATGGCTGAACTGAAGTTTTTATCATACAACGTAAAAGGCCTGAACTCTAAGGCCTCGTACACACGAGGCAATAGATTTGTTCAAAATGGTCTGTCCGACCGATTTGAACAAATCTGTCTCTTTGGATTTTGGTTTGCTCGCGTGTACACACAGACGGCGCGCTGACGTGTCGGTGACGTTGACGCCGCCACGTCACCGCACCAGGAAGTAAAACACTTCCGCGCATGCGCCGAATCCATTCGGCGCCGGTGCGAGACGACATGTCTGCTAGTAAGTGTACTAACCAGCAGACATGTCGGGCGGACGGGTTCCCACCCGATAGATTTCAAAGCATTTACTTCCTGGTGCGGTGACGTGGCGGGGTCAACGTCACCGCCACGTCAGCGCACCGTCTGCTGGCGGGGATTTTGGTTTGCTCGTGTGTACACGCGAGCAAACCAAAATCCCAGCAGACAGATTTGTTCAAGGCCTAATGCCGCGTACACACCGTTTTGTGCGATGAAAAAAAACAATGTTTTTTAAAATGTCATTTAAATTGATCGTGTGTGGGCAAAACGTTGTTTTTTGTCTTAAAAAAAACGACCAAAAAAAAATTCCAACATGCTTGAATTTTTTGTGTCGTTTTTCAAAACGTCGTTTTTTTGTTTCACAAAAAGTCACCGTGTGTAGCAAAAACGTCGTTCAAAACGACGTTTTTCAACCCGCGCATGCCCAGAAGCTAGTTATGAAGCGAGCTTCAATGGAAAAGAGTGGTGAACGTAACCTCGCTTTTTGTGAAAAAACGATGGTGTGTATGCAAAATTGTCTTTGAAAAGTGACGTTTCAAAAACGTTGTTTTTTACTTCACAGAAAACGTCGTTTTTTTTTCATCGCAAAAAACGACCGTGTGTACGCGGCATTAGAGTAAAAGATTGCAGATTCTGGAAGAAATTAAACAATATAAGGCAGACGTGGTTTTTATCCAGGAATCCCACCTATCTTTGAATTCTAACGTAAAATTGCACTCTCCTACCTACCCAACTTGGTACTATGGAGATGCCATTTCAAATCGCGCCAGAGGAGTGGCCATTGGCTTTGCCAAAGGAGTGGATTTCGCTTTCGGGGCAAGGTTGACTGACCCTGAGGGCAGATACTTATTTCTGAGAGGAAAAATTGGTAATACTGATTATACTCTTGTTAACATATATGCTCCAAATGCTCATCCCATAAAATATTTAGGTAGAATCCTGGATAATCTAAAAACTTTTGTGGTAGGTTATACGATATTGATGGGGGATTTAAACTTCGTCATGAATCCGAAACAAGGCAGCACTTCCTTGGGGAGGGAGAAGACCAGTATACAGCTTCAAAAAATTAAACGAAAAATGAGGGACTGCCAGGTGGTGGATGCATGGCGGGCTTTGCACCCCAATACAAATGGCTTTACGTTTTTCTCCCCCCCTCATGGAATGTACTCCATAATCGATTAAGCGTTAGTGGACCATAGGTTATTAGATTCGGGCATTGATATAGAAATAGGCATAATGACCATCTTAGACCATGCCCTGATAACCATAAAAATAAAGACGGCGCACTTAAACAACAAACAGGCAGTTTGGCGCCTCAATGATTATTTGATTCCGGACGAGGCAGGGGCAGGGAGGGTGGAGGAGGAACTCAAACAATTTTTTGCACTTAACGATACAGGAGAAATATCTGGAGCAACGCTTTGGGAGACGCACAAGGCATACATTAGAGGGATTTTAATATCAGAGGGGGCACGAAGGAAAAAGGAGAGAAACAGGAAGCAGGATTCCTTAGTAAAGGAAATAGCATACCTAGAACAAAATCATAAAGAACAGGGACAAAAAGAGACATATCTTAATCTAACAATAAAGAGGAATGAACTAAAAGAGACTATGGAACAGGAAGTCAGGAAAAATCTTAATATATCTCTAGAGAGATGTATATATGGGGAAACAAATCCAGAAAACATTTGGCAAAAATGGCACATAAAAAGAAGACTAGGAACTACATTGAAAAAATTAAAAGGCAGAATGGGGATCTGGTGTATGCAACCGCCGACATTGCAGTTACTTTCAAAAATAACTATGAAGTACTGTATAATATCAAACAACCGGAGGGGCAGGCTGCTGAAAGGGAGGTCAGGACCCGGGCTTACCTTGAGAGGGCAGGACTACCAAAGGTAGACGAGGGCGAAAGCTCAAATATGGATAGCCCCATAACAGAAGGGGAAATAAAAAAAGCCTTGAAAAATATGGCTGTTGGGAAGAGCCCTGGCCCTGATGGGTTTACAGTCCTTTACTACAAGAGATTTAGCGAAATATTAACCACTTAAGGACCCCCGCACGCACATATACGGCCACAGAATGGCTCGTACAGGCACAAGGGCGTAAATTTACGTCCCCGCCTTCGTGCGGTTCGGGGGTCCCAACGGGACCCCCTTCGCGGCGTGCGGGGGTCCCCCTGCCTCTGGGAGCGATCGCCGACGAGCGGGCGGATGTCCGTGATTTCCGCCCCCCCCGCGATCGCTCCCAGCCAATGGGAGCGCGCTCCCATCGTGTCAGTTCCTCCTCCTGTGTTTACACAGGAAGGAGGAAATGATGTCACCTCTCATCGCAGCGCTGTTTCCCAGCGCTGCTGATGAGAGAAGACATCACAAGTAAGTGTGCACCAACACAACACTGACACACACTCACATAGGCAAATTAACCCCTTGTGATCGCCCCCCCCCCACCCCCCTGTCACAGTGTCACTGAATGCAGTGATCTAATCACTGCATTTAGTGTCAGTGTGACAGGCACTGTAAAAAACAGTTAGTGTTAGGTTCAGGATAGCCCCCCCCCCACCCCCCCTAATAAAGTTTTAACCCCCTGATCACCGCCCTAGTTAACCCTTTCACTCCCTATTGCCAGCGTCACTAAGCGATCATTTTTCTGATCGCTGTATTAGTGTCGCTGTTCCCGCTAGGTAGCTATTTTTTTTTTATTGTGATTTTTTTTTTTTACTAAAGACATGTGGCTGAATTAATTTTGGCCTAAATGTTTTACTAAAATTTAGTTTATTTGATTTTTTTTATAACAAAAAGTAAAAAAAATTGTGTTTTTTTTCAAAATTGTGGCTCTATTTTAGTTTATAGCGCAAAAAATAAAAAAATCGCAGAGGCGATCAAATACCACCGAAAGAAAGCTCTATTTGTGGGAAGAAAAGGACGCAAATTTTGTTTGGGAGCCACGTCGCACGACCGCGCAATTGTCTGTTAAAGCGACGCAGTGCCGAATCGCAAAAACACCTTGGGTCATTTACCAGCGTATTGGTCCGGGTCTTAAGTGGTTAATACCCAGACTATGTAGTTACTTTAATGGCCTGGGGTGCAAGTATGAACTTAGCCAAGAAGCCTCAGCAGCGGTGATCGCAATCATTTTAAAAGAAGGGAAGGACAGCTCCCTCTGTTCCGGTTACAGACCCATATCTCTCTTAAATATAGATACGAAGCTCTTTGCAAAAGTCTTGGCGGAGCGGCTAAAAAGAGGGATGCAGTGCTTGATCCATCCAGATCAGGTAGGATTTGTGACCGGAAGAGAGGGAAAAGATAACGCGATTAGAGCCCTACTCTTGATGCAGAGGATCGAGAGGGAAGGGGTCCCCAGTCTATTTCTGTCGATCGACGCTGAAAAAGCCTTCGACAGGGTAGACTGGGGACTCATGATGCAGACACTAGCTGCACTAGGAATAGGCAATAGGTTCATAAAATGGATCAAAACATTGTACCATCAGCCCACAGCAAGAATCAAGATCAACGGAGCCCTATCGGATCCATTCAAGATGAAAAATGGGACTAAACAGGGATGTCTCCTGTCCCCCCTACTTTTCATCCTCTCCCTTGAACCCTTACTGGCTGTCATTCGCAAAGACCCCGACATTAAAGGGATTCGGGTCGACGATGAAGAACACAAATTATCAGCCTTTGCAGACGATGTCCTGTTCTATATCGCAGACCCGGCGAAGACCATCCCTAAGATACTACATACCTTGCAACAATATGGGGCCATCTCTAATTTTAAGGTCAACGTGGCTAAATCTGAAATACTAAATATAAATTTAAATAAAACGGAAGTGGGGTTGGTCAAAGAGACGTGTGCCTTTCCCTGGAGAAAAGAGTTAAACTATTTGGGCATTAAACTAGCGAACACGTTTAAGAAGATCTATAAGATCAACTATATTCCCCTATTAAATGTAATTAAAAACAAATTAAAAAAATAACAAACAAACCCATCTCATGGATGGGCCGAATCAACATATTAAAGATGATTTTTGTCCCTTAAATATTATATAAATTTCAATTACTTCCAATCGTGCTACCTCCCCAGTATTTAAATATCTTAAACTCGGTACTGATGAAATATGTATGGAAAAACAAAAAGCACAGAATATCCCTGTCAACTTTGAAACAAGATAAACAGGATGGCGGTCTGGCAGTCCCCGATATTAAAAGCTATTATAAAGGCAGCAGTTCTCTCCAGGGCGGTGGAATGGGTTAGAGATAAGCAAGGGAAAAGATGGGTACAAGTTGAAAAGTCACAAGATATAATCCAATTAAGTAAAATGTTATGGATACCTGTACAATATAGAGCACTTAAGCACAATATATATGATTTGACAAAAAGCACGTTGAAAACGTGGGATCGGGTACAGACACTTCTTAATAGTAAATTTAATTCTCCACTTATAAATATAAAGGAAAACCCATATTTTGCACCTGGGGAAAAAGAAATAGGAGGAAATTGGATCAAAAAGGATATTGTCTATTTAGGAGATATGATAAAGAGTGGCGAGTTGGCCACCTACGAGGAGCTGAAATCTAGACGTGATGTTTGGAACCTGGACAGGTGGCATTACTCGCAGCTAGGTCATTTTGTGCGGCAACTCCCCCAACCACTACGCTCGGGAGAGGAGCTGACACCACTAGAAACGGTTTGCACTATGGAATATACTAAAGGCACGATTTCTAAACTATATAAGATACTTGTCAAGATTGGGGCACAAGGAGCAGCACCTTTAGTTGAAAAATGGGAAAGGGAGCTAGGCACTGTTAGGGGGGACAATACGGTAAACAAGATAATGAGTCTGACACATTCCTCTGCCATAGATTCGCAGACAGCAGAGATGAACTATAAGTGCATTTCGGGCTGGTACATTACACCGGTTAAAATCAGCAAATTTAAAATAGACCAATCTGCTGAATGTTGGCGTGGATGCGCTGAGAGAGGCACGATGGCTCACTTATGGTGGATCTGTCCGATAATTCAAAAATACTGGGATTATATATTGCATCAAATAAAAAAGGATTACGCATATTAAGATTAAGAAAGATCCCTGGGCTGCCCCATCTTCTGAATGCAGCGAAAAAGCTGATCCTAAGGAAATGGCAGGATGTCGGAAGCCCACAGATATGGGAGTGGGTGGATGCTGTGGAGGAAACTTACAGGATGGAAGAGCTGAAGGAGAACGCTTTAGGAACTATAAATGATTTTCAGGCTAAATGGCTTAAATGGAAGGATTATAAAAAAAACTTGGAGCTACGTAGAGGGACTGAGGGTCCCGGTATGAGAAGTAAAAGACAAATAGAGGAGTAGGCTCTCAATAGAGAACGGAAAACAAGAGTTCAGACCCTTATAACATAAGTTCAGTATAAGAAAAAATCTAATGCGCTACTGTGAGTACACAATTGTGAAAAAACTGGATGGCAACCAAAAATCTGAGGCAACTCAATCTGTAGTGTCCACAAAACACAAATAGGTATAAGGAAAATAAAGTGAGTGAGGAGCGCTTCAAATGGTGTTGCGTGAGCACTAAAAAGACACACAATACATAAATATATAAGATGAAAGTCAAAACAACAATCACTAAATGGCTAAATGTGATAGCAACACTTCTGCATCCAAATGGTGCATGCAAAAAATCAATCAATCAAAATCCCTTGTGTCAAAATATAAATGAACAAAAAGGAAGCTGTGAAGTCCTATATGCCAGTGAAAGCTGTGCTGGGCTGTGGACAGTTACACCGGGCAGTTTATGGCTGATGTCTGCTGATGGGTTGAATGATTGTGTGGTAAAGAGACTTCACTCTAGATGTTGATGAATACTGGACATCCCCAACTGGTATTGTAGTTCCCTTACCTTCAGGGTGCTATATGTGAGCGTATAGTAGGGTCTGTCCAGGTATGGAGATCTTGCTGTCCCGGAAGGGTTCCCTCTGGTGTATGCAGGTGATGGTGCTGTTCCTGGCTCAGCAGTCCACAGAGTGATGGTAGTGATAGTGGATATAAATAGGGAAAAAAACGAATCTCCAATGGTGAAGTATATATAAACCAACGTGGGTTTATTGTAGAAGAACAGAAGCAAAAATCAAACAAAATGGGATAAAATCCGACAGACTCAAAAACAGTGATCATCAAAAGAATCGAGACGGAGCGATCGTTCTACCGCCAGTATTCTGTTGGCCTCCGGCTAGTGCGGGTGTCACGTGATACGACTACCTTCCCTACGGCGTTACGTCACGTGCCTCGTGACTTCATCAGGGGATGCCTATTGGTTGTCGGCTCACGGCTTAAGAATGCTGAAAACCGGATGTAAACACACCGCCATTTTCTTGAGGTCCCGTTTTGAGGACATCTTATATTGTAATGGGGTATTGTTAAAAGGAAAACAAAACTACTCTTTATTTTAAAGTTATAAATTATATTAAAATGATGTAGGTTTTAACCACAAGTAATGATACAAGGCTCAGTGAGTGATACCAACGAGGGTCTTAATATGACCGGATATTGCATGCACGTGGGGGATGGATATCTCTTCCCAACCGCTGCAAGTGGATTAGGTTGGACTCATAATGAGTATGGAAAATATGACAAAAAATGGTTTTAAAATATGCAAATAAAAAAATATATAAGTATATACAGTATATATGAAATGTATATATAAAAAACACTGTTTAAATCCTGGATATCCAGAAAATACCTTATAGTAATACGAAAGGTTAGTAGCAGTGGACGACCAATGAAAATAGAAAAAATGGAAAATAAAAATCAATATAGATATAAAAATAGAAATAATTGTAAAAATATATATGTAAAAAAAGGACAATGAGAATAATGTTCGCATACATGAACAGTCGCCTAACTGTAAAATATAGGCGGCTGTATGGTCATGTTCATGGTCACGACTCCCTTTTAGTCTGACTCGTTGCATATAGATGAAAGTGCTGGTGGCTACCTATTTGGGATTGTCCGTCCTTTCCTCAATAGCTGAAATGTATTGGGAGGGGGGTGATTAGTAGCAATATGCCACCGACACCCGCCCATGCCCGAGGCCATCAGACACAATCAGAGTTATGTGCTATAAATGATACTGAACGTTATATATATATAGCTACATACATGTATAGTTCTTAATAGTACACAGATTCAGAGAGTGATCTGAACCTATCCATCACATGGATCAATGTGATGGGGACCAGAAATACTAAATGAAAGGGGATACAGTACTCCATTGATTGCTAGTGTAAAAAATCAAAACTTATTTAAAAATTGTTTAAAAAGCAATTCAAATCGAAGTCCACGTTCATGCCTCCAGGTGACAGGGTATTGAGGGCATGTATCCAACGTGATTCTTTCTGGCTAATGACTCGAATTTTATGGCTACCTCTCCAGGATGCCTTATGCCGCGTACACACGGTCGTTTTTTGCGATGAAAAAAAACGTAATTTTTTAAAACGTCATTTAAATTGATGGTGTGTGGGCAAAACGTCGTTTTTTGTCTTCAAAAAAACGACCAAAAAAAAATTCCAACATGCTTGAATTTTTTGTGTCGTTTTTCAAAACGTCGTTTTTTGTTTCACAAAAAGTCACCGTGTGTAGCAAAAACGTAGTTTAAAACAACGTTTTTCAACCCACGCATGCCCAGAAGCTAGTTATGAAGCGAGCTTCAATGGAAAAGAGTGGTGAACGTAACCTCGCTTTTTGTGAAAAAAACGATGGTGTGTATGCAACATCGTCTTTGAAAAGTGACGTTTCAAAAACGTCGTTTTTTACTTCACAGAAAATGTCGTTTTTTTTCATCACAAAAAATGATCGTGTGTACGCGGCATTATACTTCTCAATGCCCCAAAATTGTAGTGTGGTAGGGTCTTCATTGTGTACCTTTAGGAAGTGGCGTGAGACACTGTTTGGTGTAGCCATTTGCTATATTGCGTATATGTTCTTCTATTCTCAATTTTAGCTTTCTTTTTGTTCTACCAACATACTGCAATTTGCAATCGCACTGAAGAACATAAATGACACCCTCTGTGTGGCATCCAATGAAGTCTTTGATTGGATATGTGTCACCTGTGTTGGTGCTGGCAAACTGTAATCTTTTGCCTTGAAATAATTTGGCATGCCTGCAGGCAAAACAGTTCCTGCAGGGATAAAATCCTTTGCCATCGAAAAAGGAAAACATTGGTTTAGGGGGTGGGGCAATTATTGATTTTACCAATACATCTCTTAGGCCTCGTACACACGATCGGACATATCCGATGAAAACGGTCCGCGGACCATTTCCATCGGATATGTCCGATCGGGAGTTTGATCCGATGGCGTGTACACACCATCGGATCAAATTCCCCGCCGCCGGACGGCGCGGTGACGTCACCGCCACATCACCGCACCAGGAAGTTAAACACTTCCGCGCATGCGCCGAATCCATTCGGCGGCGGCGGTGGGGGACGACATGTCTGCTGGTAAGTGTACTATAGTTCATTCTGATTTTATTATATTATGACAATACATTATAGAATATGATACAGACATTGATGTGTTCAAATAAGTAATATAGTTATTTCATCTAATCAATTTGATATATTTTTGTTTCCATATATTGTTCAAAAAGACTATACAAAAACAGGACTGGGCAAGACAAGACTAGACATGACAAGACAGGTCAAGACAAACAAAACTGAACTAGACAAGACAAGACAACATACCCCCAAAAAAAAAAAAAAAAAAAAAAAAACACACACACACACACACACACACACACACACATATATATAAAAAAATAAATAATAAAAAAAAAATTATATAATATATATATATATATATATATATATATATATATATATATATATATATATATATATATATATATAAAAATAAATAATAATAATATTATATATATATATATATATATATATATATATATATAAAAAAATAAATAATAATAATATATATATATATATATATATATATATATATATATATATATATATATATATATATATATATATTACAGTGCAGAAAATAAGTATTTGAACACCCTGCTATTTTGCAAGTTCTCCCACTTGGAAATCATGGAGGGGTCTGAAATTGTCATCGTAGGTGCATGTCCACTGTGAGAGACATAATCCAAAAAAAAAATCCAGAAATCACAATTTATGATTATTTAACTATTTATTTGTATGATACAGCTGCAAAGAAGTATTTGAACACCTGTCTATCAGCTAGAATTCTGACCCTCAAAGACCTGTTAGTCTGCCTTTAAAATGTCCACCTCCACTCCATTTATTATCCTAAATTAGATGCACCTGTTTGAGGTCATTAGCTGCATAAAGACACCTGTCCACCCCATACAATCATTAAGAATCCAACTACTAACATGGCCAAGACCAAAGAGCTGTCCAAAGACACTAGAGACAAAATTGTACACCTCCACAAGGCTGGAAAGGGCTACGGGGAAATTGACAAGCAGCTTGGTGAAAAAAGGTCCACTGTTGGAGCAATCATTAGAAAATGGAAGAAGCTAAACATGACTGTCAATCTCCCTCGGACTGGGGCTCCATGCAAAATCTCACCTCGTGGGGTCTCAATGATCCTAAGAAAGGTGAGAAATCAGCCCAGGACTACACGGGAGGAGCTGGTCAATGACCTGAAAAGAGCTGGGACCACCGTTTCCAAGGTTACTGTTGGTAATACACTAAGACGTCATGGTTTGAAATCATGCATGGCACGGAAGGTTCCCCTGCTTAAACCAGCACATGTCAAGGCCCGTCTTAAGTTTGCCAATGACCATTTGGATGATCCAGAGGAGTCATGGGAGAAAGTCATGTGGTCAGATGAGACCAAAATAGAACTTTTTGGTCATAATTCCACTAACCGTGTTTGGAGGAAGAAGAATGATGAGTACCATCCCAAGAACACCATCCCTACTGTGAAGCATGGGGGTGGTAGCATCATGCTTTGGGGGTGTTTTTCTGCACATGGGACAGGGCGACTGCACTGTATTAAGGAGAGGATGATCGGGGCCATGTATTGCGAGATTTTGGGCAACAACCTCCTTCCCTCAGTTAGAGCTTTGAAGATGGGTCGAGGCTGGGTCTTCCAACATGACAATGACCCGAAGCACACAGCCAGGATAACCAAGGAGTGGCTCTGTAAGAAGCATATCAAGGTTATGGCGTGGCCTAGCCAGTCTCCAGACCTAAACCGAATAGAGAATCTTTGGAGGGAGCTCAAACTCTGTGTTTCTCAGCGACAGCCCAGAAACATGACTGATCTAGAGAAGATCTGTGTGGAGGAGTGGGTCAAATATCCCTCCTCCAGTGTGTGCAAACCTGGTGAAAAACTACAAGAAACGTTTGACCTCTGTAATTGCAAACAAAGGCTACTGTACCAAATATTAACATTGATTTTCTCAGGTGTTCAAATACTTATTTGCAGCTGTATCATACAAATAAATAGTTAAAAAAATCATACATTGTGATTTCTGGAATTTTTTTTTTGATTATGTCTCTCACAGTGGACATGCACCTACGATAACAATTTCAGACCCCTCCATGATTTCCAAGTGGGAGAACTTGCAAAATAGCAGGGTGTTCAAATACTTATTTTCTGCACTATATATATATATATATATATATATATATATATATATATATATATATATATATATATATACAGAGCTTTTTTTCTCAGAAAATAGGTGCAGGAACTCAACCACGACCCCGTTCAGATTTCACAAACAGTAGAAAGGTCTTAAAGGGGCATTAAATACCAGAATTGCACTAATACAGAGTGCAGAGTTCAGGGGGGTTACACACAGAGTGAAAAGCTGGCACTTGTAAACACAGAAACCAGACTTCTGTGTTTACAAGTGATTGTGGTGAGCAGGCACCAAAGGGTCTGAGCCAAAGGTGGTGGAACTGAGTTCCCCCAAGTTCCCCCAGAAAAAAAGCCCTGTATATATATATATATATATATATATATATATATATATATATATATATATATATACACACACACACAAAAAAAAAATTAGGGCAAGGTTAAGGATTGGTAGCAACAACCCCCACCACTCACCACTAATTTGTTCTGTTCCTACAAGTAATTTCTAAATTCTTGTTGTTTCTCTATATACTCTCCAGGGGACCCAAGTCCGAAGGTGCTCCTCATATGTATCCAATTCAAGTGCTAAAAGTGATTTCATCTTTTCTATACCATCCATTTCACTGGCCCATTCCTTAACTGATGGAGTTTGTATTGAGCGCCAGTGCCGTGGTATAACTAATCTTGCTGCTGTCAACCAGTGTCTCAAAAGACCCCTTTTAATATTCTTATATGATCCTGGTAGTATTGAGAGCAAAGTGATTTGTGGTATATTTAATATTGGTTCCCCAGTAACTAAAGTGTATAGCTGCATAATTATTTCCCAGAAATTTAAGATTGGAGGACATTCCCACCAAATGTGTAGCAATGAACCTTTAAATATATGGCATCGCCAACATATGTCTGATTTATCTGGGTATATACGCTTTAATGACATTGGGCTCCAATACCACCTGGAAAGAAGTTTGTAATTTGTCTCTTGTGCTTTAATTGTTAGTGACATACAATGTGTTAAATTAAATGCTTTCTTCCACTCTGCATCTTCAATTTGAACATTTAACTCATTCGCCCATTTCCTTATGTATTCAGGGAGTTCAGGGTGTTTTTTTTATAGCTAATATCTTATAGATTGAAGATAAGACATGTTTTGGTTTTGAGTCTTGTAGCAATAGAAGTTCAAACTGAGTTGTGTCTCTATACAAAAATGTATTTGAGGGAAGAGAGGACAAGAAAGATAATAGTTGCCGATATTCCAACCATTGCGTAAGTGAGGGCTTCGATGTAAAGATTAGGTTTAGTATAGGTGGAAATGCTGCCTGGCAAGTAATCTAGCACACTCTACGATGAGATTCTTTGTTCCAAATGAGGAAATCTTTACGTTTTAAAGCCGGCGGAAATCGTGGGTTACCAAATAAAGGTGTCATAGATCCCACTAATGAGGAAAGTTCTAATTGTAGAATTGTTTTGGTCCAAATTTTTAATAGGTGGGATGTTAGGGAGGGCATAGTAGAAGATAAATCTCGATAGATATCACTATTCTCAAAATCTAACCAAGGGAGGGCGGTAAGATCAAATTGATTTAGCCATTGCTCTATTAGTACCCATTGTTTAGTATTGGAGGAGTGGAACCAGTTCACTATCCTTGTTAATACTGCCGCTACATAATAATGGTAAAGATCAGGTGCACCCGCTCCTCCGTTCACTTTGGGTAGTGATAGTAATTTCTTTTTCAATCTATGTTTTTTATGGCCCCAAATAAATTTTGTAAAGGCCGACTGTAGAGTAGAAAAATAAGATCTAGGGATAGAGACAGGCATGGTTTGGAAGAGATACAAAAACCGCGGTATTATATCCATTTTTAGAATATTAATCCTCCCAAACCACGAATATTGATTGTGATCATATTTTTTTAAATCCTGTAAAGTTCGTTGCATAAGAGGAATATAATTTGTTAGAAATAAATGGTTCAGGTCAGAGGGGATAAAAATACCTAAATATTTTAATACCGAAGAACAGATTTTGAGTGGAAAACTATTTTTCAATACCGCCACTTGTTGTGGACTGAGTGACACATTGAGAATAACTGATTTTGATATATTTACTTTAAAGTTACTAAGGGTACCAAAACATTTAAATTCTGATAAAATAGCCGGTATGGAAACCTGTGGATTAGTGACATATAGCAATAGATCGTCAGCAAACAAGGCTAATTTTATTTCCGTTTGGTTTATCTGTATGCCCCCAATTAAAGGGTTCTGTCTAATTGCTATTGCTAGATGCTCCATTACCAGGACATAGAGTAAAGGTGATAGTGGGCATCCTTGTCGGGTACCATTTTGTATGGTGAAACTTGTTGATAACGATCCATTGATCTTTATCCTAGCCTCAGGTTTAGTATATAATGCCAGGATCTTGTGCAGTAAATTTGGGCCCAGACCTATTTGCATTAATAAGTCGTACCATCTTGTTGTCCACTTGTCCCTGGGTTCACCCAGGGACATCGCCAGCGTGTCGGGATCCTCCGGGGTAATTGACCACGCTATAGAAAGTGCACCTCAACTCAATTAATGCTTGTTTTAAGAAGGGCCATCCAATTCGGTCAAAGGCCTTCTCTGCATCAACTGAAAGGAGACATACTGGTATTTTTGCTGTTTGAGCATAATTCATTAATAAAAAGGTTTTTATAGTATTGTCCCGTGCTTCTCTACCTTGTACAAAACCCGTCTGGTCTAAGTGTACCAGGTTTGGAAGAAGAGGTTGGAGACGTAATTAATTGCAATTAATTTAGCAAAGATTTTTAAGTCTATCCCAATTAACGAGATCGGGCGAAAACTAGAACATAAAGTTAGGTCCTTTTCCGGTTTCGGAATCAGAGTGATATGCGCTTCTAATGTCTGAGTTGAGAATTGATTCCTAGGGGAGATAGAATTTAATACTTGGAGCAAAAATGGAGATAGATATTCCTTATAGGTTTTGTAAAATTTTGGAGTGAATCCATCTGGGCCTGGACTCTTTCCTGATGGAATATCGGCAATCACATCCAATAATTCCTCAAGTTGAAAAGGACGATCTAACAATGTTCTTTTGTCATCATCTAATACTGGGATAGCTGTTTCCTGTACATAATCTTCAATTTGTTGATTGACTCCAACTACATCTTCCAAAGATGGTGATGGAGCCAAGTTATAGAGACCTGAGAAATAATCTCTAAAAACATGTTGAATAGATTGTGGGTCTGACGTAATTTCTCCAGATGGCTTTTTTATACTGGGTATAAAGGTCTGGGATGAACGGGGATGCAATGTTCGTGATAATAGTCTCCCGCATTTATCCCCCGATTTATATCTTTCCAGGGCTCTTCTCTGTTCGTATGATTTATGGGATGTTTCAAATAGCTGCAAAAAAGAGGCCCTTGTGGATGAAATATTAGCTAATATTTCTGCACGATGACTGGTTTTATGTAAAGTTTCTAAAGAGTGAAGCTTTGATAGAGTATTTTGGATAATTATGGATTTTTTCTTTTTAAGTCGTGAGCCATGTTGAATAAACAGACCCCGTAATACTGCTTTTAGAGCTTCCCATTTTAAGGGGAGTGAGGTTTCATCTTGGGCATGGTCAGAGATAAAATTACTAATTGCTTCTATAACTGCCTTATGACATATTGGATCTAACATAAGTGTATCGTTTAGACGCCAAGACCAATTTGTTCCGTGAGTCTGTGGTGGATTTATTGTTAGAAATACTGGTGAATGGTCAGACCAGGTAAATGAGCCTATTTCCATTGAAGGATCCCATTCTAATACCTTTTGTCCAGTTAAGAAATAGTCCAGTCTATTATATGTTTTATGGGCCAATGAAAAATATGTGTAATTACGGTCTTTGGGATATAAGATCCGCCATAGATCCAGTAGCCTATGTTCATAGAATTTTTTTTTGAGAGCCCTCAGGCGAGAGTATGAGATGTTCGATCGTTGAGTGGAGCTATCTAATATGGGATCTAAGGCTAAGTTAAGGTCTCCTCCCACAATAATAATTCCTTCCGCAAAATCTGCTAAAAGATCAAGATAATGTGAGATTGTTGTCGTTTGGTCACAGTTCGGAATATAAAGCTTTGCAATGGTAATAATCTTATTCCATAACCGAATTTTAAGAAAAATGTATCTACCATTTGGGTCAGCTATATGATTCAGATATTGTATTGGCATATGTTTATGAAGTGCTATTGACACTCCTCTTGCTTTTGAACCTGGTGTAGAACTATGGAACCATTGAGAATAATGTTTACGTGGACACGCGGGAACACCACCTGTACGGAAATGGGTCTCCTGGAGGAGTATAATATCTACCTTGGCTTTGTGCAAACTATATAGAATCTGGCCTCTTTTTGATTCATTATTTAAACCTTTAACATTGTAGGTACAAAGTTTCAGAGATGCTATAGAGTAGTAAGTTGCTGCCATAAAAAAAAAAAAAAATGGGGAAATTAATAAAAAGAGAGGCTCCCTCTCTAAACTCTTCGTACTACCAGAAGAATACAAAGGAATAACAAAGGGGAGAGAGAAAAAAAAAAGGGGGGGTGGGGGAATAAAAAAAAAAAAAAACACACAAAAAACACTCAAGGGAAATAGATGTGAGGGGTGATATAAATCACCCCCCAAAACAAAGGGAAATGGAATATATCCAAAAAAAGACACCAAGTCCTACCAGAGGACTGATGTGCCTACAAGGGGGAAAGTTAATGGGCATAAAGGATATCTCACCGCAGGTATTTAGGGCTAACTAAACATGTGGGTATTAGGACACCGCTCATATATACAAATAATTGAATAAATATATACACCGCTAATCAAACATACAAAGTGGGACTAGCAGTTTAAATAAATCAATAAGTCAATAAATCATTAACTCAGTAAATAAGTCACTAAGTAGATAAATTAATACATGAATAGATCAAGCTCAATATACCAATTGTTGCGGCTCGACTTTAGCCATGTAGCCTTAATATTCTCCCTTCTTACATACAACTCCAAAAAAAAAAGTGGTAAGTGTACTAACCAGCAGACATGTCGGGCGGACAGATTCCCACCGGATAGATTTCAAAGCATGCTTTGAAATCTGTCGGGTGGAGAAATCTGTCCGCTAGCCCATACACACGAGCGGAGATGTCTGCTGAAACGGTCCATCGGACCGTTTTCAGCGGACATATCCCCTCGTGTGTACGAGGCCTTAGAGTGGGAGCTCTCTTATAGATAATTTTGGGTTTTGTAGGGAGTATGGTTTTGAGATCTTTATCTCCCAATAATACGTGCCAATGGCGTTGGATGAGTTTGTTTAGATCCCTATGTTGGACATTGTAGTCCAATATTAAACAGGGTGCTGATTCCTTAAGGGTACCTTTTTCTTTTATCTTGTTTACTAGCATAGGTTTTCTATCTAGGGTTTGTACTTTTTGAATTTGTTCTTCTATCCAAGGAGTTTTATATCCTTTTTCCTCAAACCTTTTGCCAATGAAGTGTGCCTGTTCATTAAAGTCCTCTTCTTTAGTACAGTTTCTTTTGAGTCTGATCAATTGACCTTTCGGAATATTGTATAACCATGGTTTGTGATGGCAACTTTCAACTGACAGGTAACTATTCGTGTCTACCGTTTTGAAATAGGTTTTTGTTGTAATTTTGTTGCCTTCCTATACTGTATATACTTCATGTATATATATTTTTATATTCATTTTTTATTTGCATATTTTAAAACCATTTTTTGTCATATTTTCCATACTCATTATGAGTCCAACCTAATCCACTTGCAGCGGTTGGGAAGAGATATCCATCCCCCACGTGCATGCAATATCCGGTCATATTAAGACCCTCGTTGGTATCACTCACTGAGCCTTGTATCATTACTTGTGGTTAAAACATACATCATTTTAATATAATTTATAACTTTAAAATAAAGAGTAGTTTTGTTTTCCTTTTAACAATACCCCATTACAATATAAGATGTCCTCAAAACGGGACCTCAAGAAAATGGCGGTGTGTTTATATCCGGTTTTCAGCATTCTTAAGCCGTGAGCCGACAACCAATAGGCATCCCCTGATGAAGTCACGAGGCACGTGACGTAACGCCGTAGGGAAGGTAGTCGTATCACGTGACACCCGCACTAGCCGGAGGCCAACAGAATACTGGAGGTAGAACGATCGCTCCGTCTCGATTCTTTTGATGATCACTGTTTTTGAGTCTGTCGGATTTTATCCCATTTTGTTTGATTTTTGCTTCTGTTCTTCTACAATAAACCCACGTTGGTTTATATATACACTTCATCATTGGAGATTCGTTTTTTCCCTATTTATATCCACTATCACTACCATCACTCTGTGGACTGCTGAGCCAGGAACAGCACCATCACCTGCATACACCAGAGGGAACCCTTCCGGGACAGCAAGATCTCCATACCTGGACAGACCCTACTATATGCTCACATATAGCACCCTGAAGGTAAGGGAACTACAATACCAGTTGGGAATGTCCAGTATTCATCAACATCTAGAGTGAAGTCTCTTTACCACACAATCATTCAACCCATCAGCAGACATCAGCCATAGACTGCCCGGTGTAACTGTCCACAGCCCAGCACAGCTTTCACTGGCATATAGGACTTCACAGCTTCCTTTTTGTTCATTTATATTTTGACACAAGGGATTTTGATTGATTGATTTTTTGCATGCACCATTTGGATGCAGAAGTGTTGCTATCACATTTAGCCATTTAGTGATTGTTGATTTGACTTTCATCTTATATATTTATGTATTGTGTGTCTTTTTAGAGCTCACGCAACACCATTTGAAGCTCTCATCACTCACTTTATTTTCCTTATACCTATTAGGCCTCGTACACACCATCGGACTTATCCGATGAAAACGGTCCGCGGACCATTTCCATCGGATATGTCCGATCGGGAGTTTGATCCGATGGCGTGTACACACCATCGGATCAAATTTCCCGCCGCCGGACGGCGCGGTGACGCGGCGGTGACGTTGACGCCGCCACGTCACCGCACCAGGAAGTAAAACACTTCCGCGCATGCGCCGAATACATTCGGCGGCGGCACGACATGTCTGCTGGCAAGTGTACTAACCAGCAGACATGTCAGGCGGACAGATTCCCACCGGATAGATTTCAAAGCTTGCTTTGAAATCTGTCGGGTGGACAAATCTGTCCGCTAGCCCATACACACGAGCGGAGATGTCTGCTGAAACGGTCCATCGGACCGTTTTCAGCGGACATATTCCCTCGTGTGTACGAGGCCTTAGGCGACTGTTCATGTATGCGAACTTTATTCTCATTGTCCTTTTTTACATATATATTTTTACAATTATTTCTATTTTTATATCTATATTGATTTTTATTTTCCATTTTTTCTATTTTCATTGGTCGTCCACTGCTACTAACCTTTCGTATTACTATAAGGTATTTTTTGGATATCCAGGATTTAAACAGTGTTTTTTATATATACACATTTCATATATACTGTATATACTTCATGTATATATATTTTTATATTCATTTTTTATTTGCATATTTTAAAACCATTTTTTGTCATATTTTCCATACTCATTATGAGTCCAACCTAATCCACTTGCAGCGGTTGGGAAGAGATATCTATCCCCCACGTGCATGCAATATCCGGTCATATTAAGACCCTCGTTAGTATCACTCACTGAGCCTTGTATCATTACTTGTGGTTAAAACATACATCATTTTAATATAATTTATAACTTTAAAATAAAGAGTAGTTTTGTTTTCCTTTTAACAATACCCCATTACAATATAAGATGTCCTCAAAACGGGACCTCAAGAAAATGGCGGTGTGTTTACATCCGGTTTTCAGCATTCTTAAGCCGTGAGCCGACAACCAATAGGCATCCCCTGATGAAGTCACGAGGCACGTGGCGTAACGCCGTAGGGAAGGTAGTCGTATCACGTGACACCCGCACTAGCCGGAGGCCAACAAAATACTGGCGATAGAACGATCGATCCGTCTCGATTCTTTTGATGATCACTGTTTTTGAGTCTGTCGGATTTTATCCCATTTTGTTGATTTTTGCTTCTGTTCTTCTACAATAAACCCACGTTGGTTTATATATACACTTCACCATTGGAGATTTGTTTTTTTATCTATTTATATCCACTATCACTACCATCACTCTGTGGACTGCTGAGCCAGAAACAGCACCATCACCTGCATACACCAGAGGGAACCCTTCCGGGACAGCAAGATCTCCATACCTGGACAGACCCTACTATATGCTCACATATAGCACCCTGAAGGTAAGGGAACTACAATACCAGTTGGGAATGTCCAGTATTCATCAACATCTAGAGTGAAGTCTCTTTACCACACAATCATTCAACCCATCAGCAGACATCAGCCATAGACTGCCCGGTGTAACTGTCCACAGCCCAGCACAGCTTTCACTGGCATATAGGACTTCACAGCTTCCTTTTTGTTCATTTATATTTTGACACAAGGGATTTTGATTGATTGAATTTTTGCATGCACCATTTGGATGCAGAAGTGTTGCTATCACATTTAGCCATTTAGTGATTGTTGTTTTGACTTTCATCTTATATATTTATGTATTGTGTGTCTTTTTAGTGCTCACGCAACACCATTTGAAGCGCTCATCACTCACTTTATTTTCAATATAAGTTCAGTATTCGGATCAGCTTACTCTAAACACAAACTGGAGATAGTAATTTAATTCGGAGGGTTCTGATGTACGAGCTTGAAAGCAGAAATTTGAAAATATGATAAAATATATATATATATATATATATACATACATAAGATATATAATAAAAAAAAATATATATACACACACACACAGCAAAAATAGACTCTGCAAATATGGTAAAGGCTCACAGATGATGCAAAACTGCTAGTAGAGATGACTAAAGCCACAAATATGAGCGGGTCTCACAAGATAGGTATAAGCTGATGTGAGTAAAAAAAAAAAAAAAAAAAAAAAAAGCAGTACAAACGAGAGAAAAGGATTTTACGGTGAGTACAAAAAATCCTATTTTCTCTTATCGTCCATGGACGGACACAGTTCTTTAATTCTTGACAAGTGGGACGTCCCCAAGCAGTGTCAGAAAAACGAGGGGTGGGAACAGCAATCAAAAATCAACTTCACCCCAAACAAGTAAAGCTCCTCAATTGAGTAGTTATAAACTCAAACAGCCGCCTGTAAAACCTTGCGGCCAAAGGAAGCATCTGAAGATGCACTCACATCAACCTTGTAAAATTTGGAAAAAGTGTGAACGGACGACCAAGTCGCTGCTTTACACATCTGTGAAACAGACACTTTATGTCGGAAAGCCCAGGAAGCACCAATGGCCCTGGTCGAATGCGCCGTGACAGGGAAAGGAGGTGCCTGCCCCTTAAGGGCGTAGGCCTGGATGACGGTCTGCCTGATCCACCGAGAAATGATGGCCAGCAAGACCGCCAGGCCCCTCTGCGGACCAGATACCGCCACAGTGAGTCCGACCTCCGGAACGGAGCCGTAGCAGACAGGTACACTCGCAGAGCACACACCACATCCAAGGTATGTAGTGCAGCCTCTTTGTACGTTGCATCCTTATGTCCTTATTCAGGTGAAAATCTGAAACTACCTGCGGAAGAAAAGAAGGTTGCGGGCGTAGCACCGCTTAATCCTTGTGGAGGACCAAGTATGGCGACTTGCAAGACAAGGCCGCCAACTCAGACACGTCCAACAGATGTACTAGAAAAGCCACTTTGAGATAGCGTGAAGAGAGGAATTTCTCTGATGTTCTCAAAAGGAGGCTCCTGAAGAGCCGAGAGCACCAGATTCAAATCCCACGGAGGAAGCGGTGGTCTAATCGGGGCAAGCACATGTCGAACCCCCTGCACAAAAGTACCTACCAGCAAGTGGGTCACCAAGGGTCATTGAAAGAAAACAGCCAAGGCTGAAATCTGTCCCTTAATGGGGCTTAAGGCAAGTTTCTGATGCACTCCACGCTATAAAAACAGCAGGATCCTGGAAACCAAATACGTCCGTGGATGCCACTATCGCCTCGCACATGGAGATGTAGGCCTTCCAAATGTGACAGTAGATCTTCCGCGAAGAAGACTTCCGTGCCCTTAACATGGTTGAAATAAAAGGATTTTTAATAAACAGCTTACCTGTAAAATCCTTTTCTTGAAGTACATCACGGGACACAGAGCGCATAGCCATTACACATGGGTTATATGGGTACCTTCAGGTGATGGACACTAGACACTATATAACCCCCTCCCACTGGGAGTGCTTCAGTTTTGTAGCAAGCAATTCCTCCGAGGTTACACAATGTTCCCCAAAAGAGGGGTGGGAGCTCTGTGTCCCGTGATGTACTTCAAGAAAAGGATTTTACAGGTAAGCTGTTTATTAAAAATCCTTTTTTCTTTATCGTACATCACGGGACACAGAGCGCATAGCCATTACACATGGGATGTCCTAAAGCAATGCTCTATGAAGGGAGGGAGACCGTAAGGCCAAGAATAGCCAAACTTATCAGGAAGTAAAGTAGCTCCACCAACAGAAAAAAGGGGGCGTGAACCGGGCCAGAGGATTCTATACTGCCGCCCGTAGGACCGCCTGCCCAAATGCTGCGTCCGTACCCTTTGCGACGTCCAACTTATAAAATTTAGTAAACGTATGTACGGAAGACCAGGTTGCCGCCTTGCAAACCTGCGCCATAGAGATCTGATGGTGTGCCGCCCAGGAGGCACTCATGGCCCTCGTAGAATGGGCTTTAACTGATAAGGGAGGTGGAACGCGCTTCAGACCATAGGCCTGAAAAATCAGCTGCTTAATCCACCTAGCCAAGGAAGACTTGGCAGCCGGCTGACCCTTCTTGGGGCCATCCGGAAGAACAAAAAGCACATCTGTTTTCCGAATCTTCTCTGTAGCCTTGAGATAGACCCTCATGGCTCGAACCACGTCCAAAGTATGAAGCCGTCTTTCCTCTCTGGACTGGGGAGTAGGAAAGAAGGATGGTAGGACTAGGTCCTGATTCAAGTGAAAACTGGATATGACCTTAGGAAGGAAAGAAGGTTGAGGCCGCAGAACCACTCTGTCCTTATGCAGAATAAGGTATGGCTCCCTGCATGACAAGGCTGCCAGCTCGGAAACCCTTCTGGCCGAAGCCATAGCCACCAAGAAAACCAACTTTCGGGTTAGTAGCACAAGAGGGATTTCGGTCAGAGGTTCAAACGGCTGCCTTTGTAAAGCTGACAAGAACAGATTTAAATTCCAGGGGCAGAGGGGAGCTCTAATAGGGGGATTCACATGCAAGACCCCCTGCAAGAAGGTTTTCATAAGCGAATGGGTGGCCAAGGGTCTTTGAAACCATATCGATAAAGCCGACACCTGCCCCTTTAGAGTACTAAGAGCCAACCATTTGTCAACGCCAACTTGGAGGAATCGCAAGATCCTGTCAATAAAAAACTTTTGAGACTCGCACCACTCCACATAGGTCCTCCAGACTCTGTAATAAATATTTCTAGAGACTGGTTTCCTAGCCTGAATCAACGTAGATATGACCTGAGCCGAGAGGCCTCTGCCCTTAAGAATTAGGGATTCAGCCGCCAAGCCGTCAAATTTAGCTGCTGTGTAGCAGGGTGGCAGATTGGGCCCTGAGAAAGCAGATCTGGGCGCAGGGGGAGCGGCCACGGCGCCCCTACTGACATCCTCACGATGAGTGCGTACCAAGCCCTCCTGGGCCAGGCTGGGGCCACCAGGATCACAGGCCTGCGCTCCACCCTGATCCTCCGTAGAAGGCGGGGAATCATCTGCAGTGGAGGGAACGCATACAGGAGAGAAAACTGGAGCCAGGGGCAAACCAACGCATCGGTCCCGTAGGCCGAGGGATCCCTGGCTCGGGATATGAATTTGTCCAACTTTTTGTTGGATCTCGTTGCCATAATGTCCACATCTGGAACTCCGAATCTTTGGCAAATCTCCTGAAATACCTGGGGGTGAAGAGACCACTCCCCCGGGAGCAACTGTTGACGCCTCAAAAAATCTGCTTGAGAATTGTCTATCCCTGGGATGAACACCGCCGAGATGCAGGGTACATGGGCTTCAGCCCATGAGAAAATCAGGTTTACTTCCCTTTGAGCCGCTAGGCTCCTCGTGCCCCCCTGGTGGTTTATGTATGCCACCGCAGTGGCATTGTCGGACTGTATCCTTACTGGCAGACCCTGAAGGGGAAGAGTCCAGGCCAAAAAGATTTCCCCTTTGACAAACCTTGAGGGACCAGCCACCAGAACAGGCTGCGCCGGACCCCTGGGGAGAGAACTAACGGGCGATCTAATGCCTGAATGGACTTGTTCCAAGCAGAGAGAATGGCTGCCTGGAGATATCTGGTATGGATCTGGGCGTAGGGCACTGCTTCGAAGGCGGCCACCATCTTCCCCAGCAGTCGCATACATAGGCGAATAGTCTGCCTCTTCTTGCCTAAGACCATTTGAAGTGTTTGAGTTAATGACCTGACTTTTGCTTGAGGTAGAAATATCCTCTGGCAGTCTGTATCTAGCCGAAGGCCTAGATATTCCAACTGCTTTGTGGGTTGCAACATCGATTTCTTCTTGGTTCACAATCCACCCGAATTCCTCTAAATACCGAATTGTGCGGACTACTGCATGATTGGGGTTGGAAGCTGATCTGTCGATAACCAGGAGATCGTCCAGGTATGCCAGGACCAAAACGCCTTCTGTCCTTAGGACGGCTAGCACCGGGGCTAACACCTTTGTGAATATCCGCGGAGCTGTTGCCAACCCGAAAGGGAGGGCTACGAACTGGTAATGACGGTGATCTATCATAAAACGAAGAAACTTGTGATGTGCCGGGTAGATCGGCACGTGTAGATATGCATCCTTTATGTCTATAGATGCTAGAAAGTCGTCTTGATGTAGGCTGGCTGCCACCGAACGTATGGACTCCATACGAAAGGTCTGAATCTTTAGAAAGCGATTTAGGCGTTTGAGGTCTAAGATAGGCCTGACGTCGCCATTGGGCTTTGGTATTATGAAAAGGTTGGAATAGAATCCCAGACCCCATTCCTGGGTTGGTATTTCTACAATTACTCCTTGGAGCAAGAGGCGATCCAATGCCTTTACAAGAGAGGCCCTCTTTAATGGGTCGCTTGGAAGACTTGACCCCTGAAAATGAGGAGGGGGACTTCCCGAAACTCTAGCTTGTAGCCCGTGGCTACCACGGACCGTACCCAAGAGTCAGGAATTCTGGCCTCCCACACTTCGGAGAAAACCGAAGCCTTCCCCCCACCCAAGAGAGTGGGGGCGCCCCTTCATGAATCTGACTTGATGACTGGTTTAACCGGCTTGCGAGACCATGGCCTCTTGCCTGCCGTGGCTTGTCCTTGTGGGCGGCTATTAAATGCTGAACGCCCGGGAGGCCGTCGATACTGACGGGAAGTTGAAGGGGCCGAGCCTGCGAAGGCCTGTCGCTTAAACGCGGGCCCACGCGGTCTTTTCTTGACAGGTAAGAAAGAACTTGATATGGTCTGGATATATTTATCTAGGTCTTCACCGAATAGTCTCCCACCATGAAAGGGAAATCCTGCTAAAAGCTTTTTGCAGGGTGCCTCTGCTGACCAGTTCTTCAGCCACAAAAGGCGACGCATATGAACCAACAGCAGAGATAGACGGGACGCCTGTTGAATGGAGTCCGTAATAGCATCTACTGCAAAGCAGAGAGCCCTTGGGAGGTCTGCCAATTCACGAGTTTGCTGAGCCGGCATGTCCCTTAATATCTGTTTAGTCTGATCCTTTAACGCCTGACAAACGCCAATGGCTGCCACTGCTGGCTGAACCACGGCACCTACTGTGGTAAAAGAAGCCTTCAGTAGGGTCTCCAATTTTTTGTCGACCGGATCTTTGAACATCTGGACATTTTCAACCGGACAGGTCAGGGATTTATTCACGCAGGAAATGGCTGCGTCCAAAGTAGGGAGTGCCCATTTCTTTGCAAATTCCTCTTCCATAGGATAGAGAATAGAGAACCTTTTAGGAGGGATAAAGATCCTATCAGGTTGAGCCCAATCCTGAAAAATCACGCTCTCCAGAAGGGGGTGAATCGGAAAAGACGCACAACTTAATGGTGCCTTTGAAGAACCTAAAGAGGATACCGCAGGGGCTAATAGTTCTCACACTGGAAGTTTAAAAGCAGTGCGAACCTTATCTGTCAGAGACTGGATCCACAGGCTCTCCGCTTGAGAAGCCGAAAAAAAAAAAAATTCATCTACAGTGGAACCCTCAATGTCTGAACCGTCGGGACTCGGGTCCGCTTGATCCCCCTGTGGGTCCAATTCCTCCGAAGAGAGGACCTCTGCATCTGAAAACACCAATCTAGGTGACGGGGATCTAGCCCGTTTGCCACTTGGCAAAGAGCGGGCAATCAAAGCAGTTAACCTTTCCTCTAGCCCACCCAGGGTGGTCGCTAGCATTTCTTCCGTAACGTAAACGGGAATGGGTTGATTGGGGGCCGCCTCTGCCCCTAGCACCCTCAATGGCTCTTGCAACATGCTACTCGGTGGTCTATCTGGTGAGGGTGGGACCGTTGGAGCCTGGCCCAAATCCTCTGACCCCGATGGAGACATCTTTAGTTTTTTGGCACCCTTTGCAGCCTTAGCTGGTCCTGATCCCTTGGGAACCATTGCACAACCTTGAGACACCCCTGTAGCCAACACCCAACTGTTGTAGCTAGAAGTGAATCATTAATAAGAACAGGCTATGGTAAAAAATTATTTATTTATTTTTTTTCAAATTTCCACACGCCCGAGAAGGCGGCAATACCGAGGAAATCCTGTGAGTATTGCAACACCAATGCCCGTTAGCCAGAGCCCAAGGTTGCACCGACTCAGATACTGCCGGATCTAAGGCTGAGTCGCTTTAAGAAAAAAACTATTTTTTTTTTTTGTCAGTATGGACCTAAGTCCAGACCTGAAGATCCACAAACCACCACTAGGTGTCACTGCATAGCCAGAATGGCTCAGCTGCGCGCTCTGTGTCCTCCCTCTCCTCTGCTCTCAGGAGGGAATGACCAGCCAGGAAATGCTTTGCTTTAACTGAGACCTGACACTGCTGGCCCGCCCCCCCATCCCCCCCCCCACGCTGAAACCAACATGGAGGAAGCAGAAAGCAGAGGAGAAGCATGGACCAGCGCTAGCAGCCCAACAGACACCAGGTAAGCACCAATACTTAATGTAGTGCACACACAGAGGAAGCTGTCCCCATAGGCTTCCTAAGAAACAGGAGTTTCACCAGCATTCCCCCTTTATAGTACGTGGGGCTGCAGTATCAATGCTAACAGGCAGATCTGGGGGGAGTAGCAAATACATATCTTAAACAAGCATACATAAACCTACATGTTATCTGGGTAAACATTAGTACATCCCATCCTGCCTCAAAGACATAGTGGAGATAGTGGCTGATGCACAAGCATACCATTAGCCAACCCAGAACCCCCAGAGGGATACCTACTGTCGAACCAAGTCCTGCAGGTTCCCTCTTACCTGCTCCACGCCGCAGGGTATTGCAAACTGCAAGAGGCCCAATCTTCCCCCATCTCCGTGGGTATTGTCTTGGACCTTCAGGGACCGGGGTCCTGTGTTAAGGAACCCACACACCTGGGCCTATATAGCATCCTGGCATTAGTAGCGTTTAGTTCTTGGAAGAGACTAAGGCACTGGAGCCCAGAATCCAGCTCTCCAAGGAGAGGCATTATAGGCTAAACCCCACGCAAGCAGGGCCCGGGTACCGTACACCTTGGCTTTGAAGCACTTCGGACGGATCCGGCTAGCTATCCTGGGTCCCGAGACCTCCGAGGGACAGCTAGACGTGACCAACACCTAAGACACTGGCGAAAAAACTGAAGCACTCCCAGTGGGAGGGGGTTATATAGGGAGGAAACTTCCTGTGAAATTGATTACACCAGTGTCCATCACCTGAAGGTACCCATATAACCCATGTGTAATGGCTATGCGCTCTGTGTCCCGTGATGTACAATAAAGAAAACCAAATCCGACAGACTTCGGTCCCTTAGTACATAGCTTTCAATAGCCATGCCGTTAAAGCCAGAAACTGTAAAGCAGGATGAACTATGGGACCTTGAGACAGAAGGTCCTCCCTCACTGGAAGCCGCCAGGGTGCATCCACCACCAGGCGCACGAGGTCGGCGTAACAGGGATGCCGGGGCCAATCCGGAGCAATTAAAATTACCGGGATCCCCTTGGTCTTTACTCTGCGGAGCAGACAAGGAAGCAACTTTAGTGGGGGAAAGGCATAAATTAGCCGATACTGACCCCCACAGGGCCACCAACGCGTTTGCCCAGGGATCTCTGGATACTAACCTCAACACCTTGCGAATTGATTTGAGAAGCCAAGAGATCCAGGTTCGGTGTGCCCCACCTCTGGTAAAGGAGTTGAAACACCTCTGGATGTAACGGCCATTCCCCAATACAGCATCTGGCGACTTAGGTAGTCAGCCTGCCAATTTTCTATGCCCGGAATGTAAACGGCTGACAAAGCCGACACGCTCCTTTCACCGTAGGATGTGAGCAACCTCCGATGCCGCAGCCGAGCTCTTTGTTCCCCCCTAATGGTTGACATAAGCCACCGCCATGGTGTTGTCCGACTGGATCCTGATAGGACGACCCTGTAGCCTCTGCGACCTCTGCATAGCCTGATCGCTCGAAGTTCTAGTACATTGATCGGCAGGCGGGATTCGTCCAGAGCCCAGCGACCCTGGGCCAACTGCACCCCCAGACTCCCCCCAACCTGTAAGGCTGGCGTCCGTCATGATCACAGTCCAATTTAAAGGAAGGAACGACCTCCCGGACAGAAGAGCCGGGGATCTCAGCCACCAACTCAGGGAAGCCCTGACCAGATGACTTGCCTGAATCCGACGATCCAGAGACAACGGAGATTTGTTCCATTTGGAGAGGATCTCCTTCTGCAATACTGGAGTGTGGAATTGGGCATACGGTACTGCCTCGAAGGAGGCCACCATGAGGCCCAGAACTCGCATGCCAAAACAGAGATGACCATTTGCGGGATGCTAACAATTTCACTGCTGACTGGAGTGTCTGCAACTTCTCCAAAGGAAGGGAGACCTTCGCCTCAGAGGAGTCCAGAATTAAGCCTAGGTACTCCAGACGCGGAGTCGTTACCAAGACAGACTTCTGAATGTTCAGTACCCAACCAAATTCCCAGAGGGTCTGACTGGCTATAGACACGTCCTCCTCTAAGTTTGAGCCAGAAGCAGCTCTCAGAAAAATATCGTCTAGGTAGCCCGCGATAGCAATGATTCGGGGCAAGCACCTTGGTGAAAACTCTTGGTGCTGATGCTAGGCCAAAGGGAAGAGCCACAAATTGAAAAGTGGTCTTCGCCGATCGCAAAGCGCAGAAACCTTCGATGGCTGGTGCAGATGGGGACATGCAAGTATGCGTCCTTAACCACTTAAGGACCGCCTAACGCCGATTTACATCGGCAGAATGGCACGGCAAACCAACGTTTATGTACGTTGCCCTTTAAGCCCAGCCGTGGGTCACAGGCGTGCTCCCTCGACCGGGTTCGAAGCTCCGTGACTGCGGGACCCGATCGCCGCTGGAGTGCGGTGATCGGTCCCCGGAGCTGAAGAACGGGGAGAGCCGCGTGTAAACATGGCTTCCCCGTGCTTCACTGTGGTGGCTGCATCGATCGTGTCATTCCTGTTATAGGGCAGACACAATCGATGACATCAGACCTACAGCCACAACCCCTACAGTTGTAAACACGTATTAGGTCACACTTAACCCCTACAGCGCCCCCTGTGGTTAACTCCCAAACTGCAACTGACATTTCCACAGTAAACAATGCAATTTAAATGCATTTTTTGCTGTGAAAATGGTCCCAAAAATGTGACAAAATTGCCCGAAGTGTCCGCCATGTCGCAGTCACACAAAAAAACAAACGCTGATCGCCGCCATTAGTAGTGTAAAAAAAAAAAAATAATTATAAAAATGCAATAAAACTATCCCCTATTTTGTAAACGCTATAAATTTTGCGCAAACCAACCGATAAACGCTTACTGCGATTTTTACCATAAATAGGTAGAAGAATACGTATTGGCCTAAACTGAGGAATTTTTTTTTTTATATTTTTGAGGGGTATTTATTATAGCAAAAAGTAAAAAACATTGCATTTTTTTCAAAATAGTCGCTCTATTTTTGTTTATAGTGCAAAAAATAAAAACCGCAGGAGGTGATCAAATACCACCATAAGAAAGCTCTATTTGAGGGAAAAAAAGGACACCAATTTTGTTTGGGAGGCACGCCGCACAACTGTCAGTTAAAGCGATGCAGTGCCGAATCGCAAAAAAGGGGCCTGGTCATTTAGCTGCATTTTGGTCTGGGGCTTAAGTGGTTAAAGTGGAGTTTCCATCCCAATTTTTTTTCCATTATTGTGCTCATTAGACCTAAAAAAAAAAAAAAGTAAAAAAATTGTTAACTCACTTGGAAATGCCTGTTGCTATGCGGTCCCACAAACCCTGCCTTCGGAATTACCTAGGGTTCTAAAATCATCTCCCTCGGCTCCTCAGCACGCTAATGCTCCTGGGAAATGTGTGCCATTTCCCAGGATGCAGTGCGCCACCCCATTATAACTCCCCATCCAAGACTTCCAGGAAGTGCTTGTGGGCTTCATAATGCCCAAAAGCAAAATGACAACTGTGTGGACAGTTTTATAAACTATCTTTTGAATAACTATGCGGAGTGTCGGCGGATTGTAAAATAGTAAGTGATCGGATTTATATTATAAAAAAAACGCATGATGAAAGGACATACATTTAAAAAATGATAATTGTGGTTGGAACCCCGCTTTAATGTCCAGGGACGCCATAAAACCCCCCGGATGGAGCGCAGCAATCACCAAACTAATGGATTTCATCCTGGACTTTCGCACCCTCACAAAGGCATTGAGGGCCTTGAGGTCCAAGATCGGACAGACACCGTCCTCCTTTGGGACTACAGATTTGAATCCCTGAAACCTTTCCTCCAGGGGCAAAGGTAAAATTACTCCTCACCTGAGCAAGTCTTGTACTGCTCCCATCAAAGCAGACCGACGAGCCAGAAGGAGAGGAGGATTTGAGGGAAAGAATCTGTTTGGAGGACAAGAAAGAACCTCGATCTTGTACCCTGAAGTGACCACCTCGCAGACACACCCAGTTGCAAACTCGCAAAACCGTTCACCACCCTTGAGTCAGGCAGGGGCAAAACTTCATGTGGTAGCAGGCTTGTTTGGCTTACCCATCCAGTTACGCTTCTGTGCCCCAGCTAGAGCCTTGTCAGTCTGGGAAGATCTGCCGGCTGATACCGACTGACCAAAATACCGCTTCTGCTTATGCCGCGGCTGCCTCCCCTTAGAGGACTGCTGGAGAAGTATGCTCTTACCTCCAGTGACATCTTTAATAATGTCGTCCAGCGAGGTACCAAGAAGCCTCCCACCTTTGAAAGGCAAATCTGCCAGCATTTCAGCCAAATCAGGTAGCGCAGTACCACCGCAGATACAGAGGCTCTGGAGATCAAGGGGGGCTGCATCCAGAGTGGCATCACAGACATACACAAGGCCCCGTACCAATTGGTCAGCCAGCCTTACTCACTCTGGAGGAAGCTTATGCTCTCCTCTGTCTGTTGGAAAATCTTTGCCCATACAGTGAGTGTCTGAGGCGCCAAAGTCGCAGCCAATTTAGGTGGCAACGCCGACCCCAGCATGGTGAACATGGAACGGGTCACCGCTTCCGACCTCCTATCAGTAGGGTCCTTCAAGACAGGGGTCCCCTCTACCGGGAGAGTGGTTGCCTTGTTTAGCCGAGAGACCAGGGGGGCCACACCCAGAGGAGTGGCCCATTATTTTTCAAAAGGCTCCCCCTTAAAAGGATAGCGGACCACCATGGACTTCTGCGGTCGTTCCCATTGCTTATCTATGAAGATATCAAAGAAAGTAACATAAGGAAAAAAAACTTTTAGAGCGGTTAGATGTGTGACCCAAAGGAGACAGACCCCTCAGTGGAAGTCCCAGCTACAGCCTTCAGCTTGAGAGAGTCCCTCACAGCATCAATAAGTGCACTCACAAGTGCCCTGTCTTGCACTGACCCAGACGAGGGGTCCTCCTCACCAGGTACTTAGACATACCAGAACCGAGATCCTGAGCCTGAGCTTTTTACCCCCCTTACGCCGCTTCTACCCTGGCAACAAATGATTCCAAGACTGCCGACAGCGTATCCATGGGAACCGCAGGGGCACCATTTGCTGCTTCTGCCAATTTAGGGGAAGAAAGGTCAGATACTGACTCCATTATAACCCACTGACAGCCCTCAGGGACTAAGTGAAAAACACTTAAGTCCACCCTCCTTGCTGCACCGACCAGGGGGGTGGGGGGTTACCCAGGGGACTCACCACCCAGAGGGAGACCGCTCAGCACCGCTGACAGCCTTCCTTGTATACACAGTGTGTGTGTGCACGAGGAAAAAACTGAGAATGAGCTGTGCGCCGTTCAGAAATCCAGTGCTGGAGGCCAAAACACACTCCAAAATGGCTTCTAGACACCTCAGATAAAAGGGCACGGACCACAAGAAAATGACTGCCCGCAATACCGACCTGCGCCACAGCAAGGCCACGACAAAATTGCCGCCAATGAAATATTTAATAGAGAAAGCAGCCACACTAAAAATGGCGTTGGTGCTGCGTAAAATAGTGCCCAAAAATGCCGTGCAGAGACTTCCCAGGAGACAGACCTCCCCCTCACAGAAAGCGGACCCCGGCATCCCCCCATAGGTACACCCTGGTCGCAGCGGGCCCTAGGGGAAAGGGCAACCCCTTAATCCCGGGAATACCCAGCTGTTCCATCCTGCCGAGGCAGGAGGAACTGTACTTACCCATCCTTGCAAGGACTTGCTGGCGCGTCCCTAATAGACCCACAACCGATAATATAGAGTAGCTGTCGGCCCGGTCCACTGTGAGTGAGACAACAGCAGCCCAGTCATATGTGGACCCCGGAGCATATGCTCAACGACCACCCCCCAGCCAGGGTCCTTTCCTCTAAAGCATGGGACTTCAAACTACGGCCCTCCAGTTGTTCAGGAACTACAATTCCCATAATGCCTAGTCATGTCTGTGAATGTCAGTGTGTTACAATGCCTCATGGGATGTGTAGTTCTACAACATCTGGAGGGCCGTAGTTTGAGGATCCCTGCTCTAAAGACTGCAGACGTTTGGTCTGGTCAAGCAGCGTAGTAAGCTGTTTGGTCAATAACGTAGTTGGAGGTACAGCTTATGGACCCACAAACCGTTCAAGTAGCGATGAGAGCAGGGGGCGTGACCAATTTCCGGTATGTGAGGACGCATCTTTACAGAGCTCCGACCGCACATTGATCCTGCATTATCCTGACGGACTTTTGGCTTTCCTATTTCCCTACCCACACACCGGAGTAGCTTGGGGAACACACCAGGATCCTGGCGATGGTGAAATATGGTCCCGGAGCGGTTCCTAAGTCCGCGGAGAGGCTGGCAAAGTTTGCACACGGGGCGACCCAAAATGGCGCCCGCTCGGAGCGGCGTGCCTCCTCTGTTCCTCCGGCTCCCTACTGAGGGGGATGATGACTGGCCAGACCCGACAGACCCTCTGGCTTCTCCCCTGTCCTCTCCCCAGTCGAATACAGGGGAGGGTGACTCCAGTGAACAACGGGCAGAGCCGTCGCTGCAACAGATAATGGACGCCATTAAGAGCTGCCATGCTTCCCTGACATCACAAATTGAGACCATCAGGGTGGACTTTGCTCTCCTTAAGGATGATGTCCAGAAGGTGAGACACAGGGTATCGCAGGCGGAGCAGAGGATTAGCGCGGTGGAGGATGATCTCAACCATGAAAAAAAGTGAGGTAAATTGCGCTAATCAATATATGATGCTGTGCATCAAATCAAATAAAGTAAAAGGTGCACGTGAAATGCAAACTAAACATAAATGGAGCTGCGGTTTAAACTGTGTCATATAAACAGAATAGCAATGTGAGAAAAATAAAAATAAACCGCGCTAATGACCAATAAACATAAAATGCAGTAAATAATATGTGGACCACACCGATGAATTAATGTGATATATGCAAGGTTGAAAAAACAATCCAAAAACAAACATTGAGTGTCCATAAAACACAAAAAGGCCTTTGTAGTCCAAAGTGAGAGGGCTAGCAAGGTTCCATACACAACAAATTGTGAATAATAAATTATAAACAAAAAAAGTCCAGAGGAAATAAAACGTAACATCCACCCTGGTGAAGCCGAATCCCAATATGAGTCAGCGGGTTATTGGTTAACACTGATGTGACATGCAGCTGAAGACCTCCACCACACACATATGCAAGTCTGCTTACCAAATGTAAATGGTCCCTGGCTGAGAGGAGACCAAAACAGCAGACAGGATCAAACAGCTGGGCTCGGTGAGAGAGTGAAACAATTCAGCTTGGGTCATCCGACAGTGGCTCCAATAACAATGGTCACATGAATGTAAAAGGAGACAAGAATGCCTCGATAGTGTGAAATCGCTTAAAATTTATTGTACAAAATAATGAAGTAATACACTCACATTTTGCAGTAAAAGAAAGGCCTTAAACCTGCAGCATCCGGCCGGTCAGCATGCAGGTAAACCCATGTAGTATCGAGTAGTCCAAGGGTGATGACAGTGTGCCACTCGGTACGCCCTGACTAGTTTCGTGGTTAAAACACTTTTTCAAAGGGCACGGGTGGCCACTGCAACACCCCTGGTATTTATACTAAAACTGAAGACAGACAGGCCCCCAGCTGGAGAAACCAAGCCTCTACTTCAGAACCAATTAAAATCCTCCATTACCAGTCTTAAAGACCAAGCCTCACTCTGGAGTTGGTCAATGCAGTTAGAGCACAAGCAAAGGAAGAAAACCAAGCCTCTCTTTGGGATTGACAGGCCCCCAGCTGGAGATACCAAGCCTCTACTTCAGAACCAATTAAAATCCTCCATTGCAGTCTTAAAGACCAAGCCTCACTCTGGAGTTGGCCAATGCAGTTAGAGCACAAGCAAAGGAGGAAAACCAAGCCTCTCTTTGGGATTGACGGAAGCTAATGTGTCACTATAACCAACCAAGGCGTGCTCTAATATGCAGTGGACAAAATGGATATTGCAGAGTATTGAGTCCAACCAGGCCACATTCAATGCAGACATGTCCTATGAGTGGATGGAAACAATCCTGGTAGGTAATGAAAAAAACACCCCCACCAGAAATCTGCCTATCGGTATGGCTAATTTAAAGGCATACCACAGGAAATAAGCGTAACCTACCATTCCCATCCAAAAAAAATTAACATTACAATATAGTAAAATAGTAAAATATTAAATATAAGAACCATTTACATATATAGCAATTAAGTCAGAAAATTGCAGTTGAATATAAAATGAATGAAACAGATTGGAACTTGATGAGTTCTTATTCATAACAGTCACCCCAACTATGCCTGAAAACTGACCCCAAAGAAAGGTCAGTTGGCAGACTCCATCTATAAATGTGAAAACGCTCCACCTAGCGCCGATGAGTCAGGTGACAGAGAGTAGCATTAACCCATTACTTCCACACAACACATGAGGAGAATTTTTTTTTTTTTTTTCTTTTTTGGAAAATATAAAAGTTATTTAAAAATTGTTTAACCACTTCCCGCCCGGCCAATAGCCGATTTACGGCAGGGAAGTGGTTATGAAATCGTGACTAGACGTTCTCAAACGTCTAGCACGATTTCAATGCCGCGCGCGCCCGTGGGGGCGCGCAGCGCGGCGATCGGTGATGCGGGGTGTCAGTCTGACACCCTGCACCTCCGAACTCGGTAACGAGTCTCCGGCGGAGCCTCGTTACCACGTGATCAGCCGTGTCCAATCACGGCTGATCACGATGTAAACAGGAAGAGCCGCCGACGGCTCTTCCTCACTCGCGTCTGACAGACGCGAGTACAGGAGAGCCGATCAGCGGCTCTCCTGACAGGGGGGGTTCGCGCTGATTGTTTATCAGCGCAGCCCCCCCTCGGATCGCCACACTAGACCACCAGGGAAATAAAAAAAATACAAAAAAAATACAAAAAAAAATGACAAAAAAAGAAATGACAAAAAAAAAAAAAATGACAAAAAAAAAGGGGGGGGCAGTAAAAAAAAATGATGCCAATCAGTGCCCACACATGGGCACTGATTGGCAACATTGATCCATCAGTGCCACCCCTCAGTGATCATCAGTGCCACCCCAGTGTCTGTCAGTGCCACCCCACAGTGCCAATCCATGCCCAGTGCCCACCTACCAGTGCCCACCTGTGCCACCTATCAGTGCCCACCTGTGCCGCCTATCAGTGCCCACCTGTGCCGCCTATCAGTGCCCACCTGTGCCGCCTATCAGTGCCCACCTGTGCCGCCTATGAGTGCCCATCTGTGCTGCCTATGAGTGCCCAGTGCTGCCTATGAGTGCCCATCAGTGCCGCCCATGAGTGCCCATCAGTGCCGCCCATGAGTGCCCATCAGTGCCCAATACCAGCGCCGCCTATCAGTGCCCATCAGTGCTACCTAATCAGTGCCCATCAGAACTACCTCATCGGTGCCCATCAGTGCCACCTCATCGGTGCCCATCAGTGCCACCATATCAGTGCCCATAATTGAAAGAGAAAACATACTCATTTACAAAAAAATTAACAGAAAAAAATAAAAACTTTATTTTTTTTTCAAAATCTTCGCTCTATTTTTAGTTGTTGCACAAAAAAAAAAAAACGCAGAGGTGATCAAATACCACCAAAAGAAAGCTCTATTTGTGGGGAAAAAAGGACGCCAATTTTGTTTGGGTGCAGTGTAGCATGACCGCGCAATTGTCATTCAAATTGCGACAGTGCTGAAAGCTGAAAATTGGCTTGGGCGGGAAGGTGCGTAAGTGCCTGGTATGGAAGTGGTTAAGAAGGCTAGGACCATCATTCAACTGGCTAAGCATTACAGATAAAAGCATTGATATCAGTATCAATGTTCAGTCCATGTGGTATGTAAGATTTGAGACGATATATCCACGCCATTTCAAGTTTTGAAATTTCCCGGACCATGGCACTCCCCCTCCAATGGGGCCGATATTTATCTATCCCGATAAACAAGGTGTTAGAGGGATCTTTGTTATGCACCAAATCATAATGGCGAGACACTGAGTGTTTTTCAAAGCCTTTCCTTATTTTAGCAATATGTTCGTTCAGTCTCACCTTCAGTGCCCTTTTGGTCCTCCCCACATATTGAAGACCGCAAGGGCACTGGATCAGGTAGACAACTCCTTTAGTAGAACACGTAATGAAAGGCTCCACATCGTAGGAACGGCCCGTTTTGGTGGACCGGAAAGAGCAAATTTTTCTATCCCGACAGCTGTTAAGTGTACAGACCTGACAATTCCGGCACTTATGGTATCCGGTCAGGTTCCCAAAAAAGGATCTAGCTCCCTCTGGGGGATCAGAAACAGTGGGAGCTATTTGGTTACCCAATGTAGAAGCTCCCTTAAATATAATCCTGGCTCTCTCGGGTAAAGCCGGAGCCAACACGAGATCTGTAGTCAAAATGTGCCAATGTTTTTCTATCAGTCTCTTAATCTGGTGGTGTTGAACAGAGAAAGTGGTCACGAAGGGAGCAGTGAAGTCCTCCATGATCTCAACCCCCTGGTGGTGAAGGTGAGAGATATGGCGGCGGACCACAAGTCCCAGGAGGCCAAATTGGGGGACATCAAAGATAGAATGAGAAGGAACAACCTACGGTTCCTGGGATTTCCAGAGGGGTCGGAGGGGAAGGATCCGGAGGAGTTCTTGCTATCCTGGCTCAAGCAAACCTTTGGTGCTGACAGCTTCTCCAACCTGTTTGCTATAGAGAGGGCACACAGAGTCCCCATGAGAGCTCCGCCGCCGGGGAGATTTCCCAGACCCTTGCTAGCCCGCTTCCTGTATTTTAGGGATAAGGAGACCGTTCTACGTAAGGCCCGCAATATGCCTGATTTGCTTTACAACAACCGCGTTTCCATATTCCCGGATTTTTCGGCGGCCACACAGAAGCAGAGAGCGGCTTTCCAGAGTGTGAAGCAGCGCCTAAGGGAACGGAGCCTGCCGTACAGCATGTTATACCCGGCCAATCTTCGGGTGGTGCACAAGGGCCAAACACAATTCTTTATGTCGCCTAAGGAAGCAAACCGATGGCTGGAATCGCTGGGACATGGTTAAGACTTCTGCATGGCCCCTTGATGCCCCTGTCACCTGATAAGTCTGGGGTGATCTCCCTAGGGATGCGTGACTGTGTCATTTTTCTCCCCCCCCTTTTTTTTTTTTTCTTTGGATCCTCTGCATGGGAGCGGATGCTCTCTAGGCACCATTGTAGTTTATGTGTTCCAACCACTTTCCTGGACAATGTGTCTTTAAGACCTACTGCTGAAGGTCCTTCATCTATAGCGGTCATGTTCCTGCTCTACGTGAACTCACATACTTAACCCTAAGTTTTCCTGCCCGGCCGGTGCAGGAAGAATACCCCCCTCTTAGGGAGACATTTTCTGGTTACTGTTTTGGGGTGAAGCCTGTGGGATGTTCGGGGCTGCAGGCAGGGTGGGGGGACAGGGAGTTAGGATCCGTGTTTCTGGATCCGGGACAGTTTTTGGTTTTCTTTTTTTTGACCTTTTGTTTTTTTCTTTTTTTTCTTCATTGTTCAAATTTTTTCACCTACCTGCCAAATTTCTGCGGTCCAGAGGCCCTGGTCCTCCATTGCATATGTTTATCCAGCAATGTGTTATGTATATGAGAATGTATGCCTTCTACTTGCTTATAGTGCTGTGGGCTTGAGGGTGCCGTTGTTGCTCCGCCAGGGGGATCCTCCACTGTCACCCCATCCTGCTGCGAGGGGCCCTGGGGATTCCCCCTTTTTCTGTAGGTTACGGGATGCAGACCCTTAATCTATTGTCCTGGAATGTGCGGGGACTAAACTCTGAGATTAAACGGGCCCTAGTGTTCAAATATATCATGAAACGTAAGCCACAGGTGATATTTCTCCAGGAGACGCATCTGGTGGGCTCCAGGACACTGGCGCTCCATAGGGCCTTTGTTGGCAGGGCATTCCACTCCACATATTCTAATTACGCCAGGGGGGTCTCGGTTCTTGTCTGTAAATCGCTGTTATTCACGACCAAGTCTATGAAACTGGACCCCCTGGTGCTGTGTATTAATAACCAGATGTACACCTTTGTGGCGGTCTACACGCCGCCCCCGTTTACAGTTGGAGTGCGGGATGCGATGATGGCGGAGGTGGTTCAGATGGCAGAGGGACCAATTATTTTGGCCGGGGATATGAATGCTGTGTTATCTCTAGATAAGGACAGGTTTGGGATGGCGGCTGGGAGGGGGTCACCTTTGGAGGCCTGTGTGAAACACTATGATTTGGAGGAGGCCTGGCGATGGAGGCACCCTGATACTAAGGCATACTCGTGCTTCTCTTCCACCTTTAACACCCTCTCTAGATTGGGTATGTGCTTTGTATCCACTGAACTTCTTCCTACGGTAATGGGAGTGCAATATCTGCCAAGGGCCATCTCTGATCACTCCCCTCTTCTTATTACTATTGATATGGAAAGACCCCGAGGCTATGTATTATGGAGACTGAGCCCTCTGTGGCTCAAGGAGGAGTGTTTTGAGCGGTCCGTTGCCAGGTCCATTAACACCTTCTGGTTGGAAAACAGAGGGGAGGTGCCCGTGGGATTCACTTGGGAGGCGTTTAAGGCTTCGCTTAGGGGAGTGGTCGGGGCTGAAGTAAAACGTTCCCAGTCTGATAGGGAGTGGAAGGTCAGGGAGGCGGAGCAGGTAGCCGCTGAGGCAGAGGTTAACTATATAAAAAATCCCAACCCTGATACCCATAGGATATGGAGAGAGAATATGCGCTCGTTGGATTTGGTCCTGGTAGAAAAAACGCAGAAAAAATTGCTTTACCAAGCTCAACGTGTATTTGAATTTGGGGACAAAAACAGTAAGTTGCTGGCCTACTCGCACCAATCGCCAACATCTATCCCACGAATATATGATGCCCAGATGCAGCTATGCACATCACAGGCGGAAATAGCTGAAGCCTTTGTGGCCTTTTATTCTGATCTCTACACCTCGAGAGTTAACTATGACAGGGAGATAGTTCGGGAGTATCTGGCTCCAATACCTCTCCTGGAACTTTCAGGGGGGGGGGGGGTGGCTTGGATGGCCCTCTCACGGTTGACGAGGTAATCTCGGCCATGAGTTCCTTGAACCCGAACAAGACCCCGGGTATGGAGGGGTTTCCTGCAGAATGGTACACCACATATGCGGAAAGCCTGGCTCCCCAACTACTCAAAATGTATATGGACTCATATAGGAGAGGGGGTGCTACCCGAGTCCCTGCGAGAAGCACTTATAGTGCTTATCCCCAAGCCGCACAAGGATCTTGATTTTTGTGAATCGTACCGACCAATCTCCCTAATTAATGTAGACACTAAAATTTTAGCCAAACGACTGAATAAGGTGATTGCATCGGTTATACACCGTGACCGGCTATAAATCTGCGTCGTCTTTTCACTATCCTACAAACTGAGGGACCCACGCCGGATACTCGGGTGGTGATGTACCTTGATACGCATAAAGCGTTTGATTCCATTGAATGGCTATATCTGGTGGCTGTCCTTGAGCCGCTGGGGTTCGGTCCTAGATTTATAAAGTGGGTTCAGATACTGTATGCCGACCCGAGGGCCAGGATCAGGGTTAACAATACAATCACGGATTCATTCAGCATTGCGAGGGGCACTCGGCAGGGGTGCCCGTTTTCGCCACTGCTATTTGCCCTGGCTATAGAGCCACTGGCGGCTCTGCTGAGAGAGGATGGGGGTGTTCGGGGGGGTGCGGTCAATGAGCTGGAAGAAAAAGCATCCCTATATGCGGATGACATGCTTGTATACCTGTCCGACACGGAGGGTTCGTTGCCCAGGGCCCTGGACGTTATCTCAGAGTTTGGCCAGTTCTCGGGATTTAAGGTGAATTGGAATAAATCTATTCTCTTCCCTTTTGATCCTGCATATGTCCCGAGGTTGCCCCCCTGAAGATAGTCTCTAAATTTCGATACCTGGGAGTGGAGGTTCAGTTGCCGATCCATACTTACGTAGCTAATAATTTAACCCCCATGAGGGTGAGATTGAGGGACAGCCTGCAGTCCTAGGCTAAGCTGCCACTGGGTCTCCTGGGCCGCATTAACGTGTTTAAAATGATTTACCTGCCCAGGTTCCTGTACCTGTTTTGGCATGCACCGGTCTACATCCCCAAGAAGTGGTTCACGGGAATTAATAAGATGATCTCTGCGTTTCTCTGGGGACCCAAGCCCGCTAGAGTGGCGCTGGACACACTGTATTTGCCTGTACGGGAGGGGAGATTGGCCCTACCTAATCTGCAATGTTACTACCTGGCTGCCCAACTCACACATGTGCACTGGTGGGGGTTCCCTAACCTAGACATCGCCTCAGTGGCGACACAGGCGGCTCTGGTTCATTCATATGAGGGACTCCTTCATGTCCTCTATAGGAATGGCCCATACCCAGAACAGGGAGCAGGTCTGTTGAAACTGTCGTACAAAAATCTTCCATACATGTAATGTCAGGGTAGGTGGGACGGCTCTGGAGAAATCCCACAATGCTCCTTTGTGGCATAATCCCCAACTTCGTGAGATATTTCAGGTACCAGATGGGTCGTGCTGGGCTGCGTATGGGGTTAAGTACGCCCATCAATTATTTAGAGACGGGGTCTTTAGGACCTTTGTGGATTTGAAATCGGAATATGGGGTCACCAATATTTTTTTTTCGGGTACCTTCAGCTGCGCCATGCGGTGAACGCCCAGTATGGCGGGGGGGTGGTGGCGCTCTCCCCTTCTACACTGGAAAAGATACTAACTGATGGGGAACATGCACAGTTGATTTCCAAATATTATTTTTTGCTGTTGACATCTTCTCCTAGAATGAGGAGGGTGCTGTCACAATGGCAGGCAGATATACCGTCCCTCACAGAAGATGCGTGGTCAGAGGCTCTGGGCACGCTGGTACCCTCGATGATTTCAGCTAGAGACAAGTTGACCCAGTTCAACTATCTCCATAGGATTAACTATACTCCCAAGCGTCTACACAAGATGGGTAGAAGGGATTCATCAGCAGCTGCCACACTGCGGAGGGTGATTTCTTTCATATGATATGGCTATGCCCCCGGGTGGTGAGCTTCTGGAGGGAAATATTAAAATTTCAGGAGGATACTATGGAGCTTCCGAACATTTACTCCCCGGCCAGGTGTCTCCTTGGGGATCTGGAAGAGGAGGAAATCTCGAATTCACAGAAGAATCTGCTTAGAATATTGTTTTGCTACGCTAAAAAAGCAGTGGCCCTTAAATGGTGGAGTCAGTCACCCCCTTCCCTACAGGAATGGGTGGTCTTGGTAAACAGAGCCGTGCCGATGTATAAATTGACCTACATTGCCAGGGGGGTGTCCTAATAAATTTGATAACATATGGGCTAGATGGGTGGAAAGGGTATCAGGAGAAGAGGCAGTGGCATAAAGATAGGCAATTGAGAGGCGGTTGGAGTGGTGGGCAGAGGCCTGTAACCTAGTTGGGCACTGGATGGTTTAAATAATATGTACAGCAGAGGTGTGGTGAGAAGCAGGTGGTAGTTTTCCATTATGATTTCTGTTTATGGTTCATGTTTTTTCTGTTTTTCTCTTTTTATTTTCAACATGCAGTGTATCTTAAGATTTGAGCTGAAAACTGTATGATTCTATGATTAGCGACTGATGTACTTGTCTTAGATTGTACTAAAATGTGTACTGTGTTATATCCATGTATGATACTACCAATATGTATAATAAAATTTACCCTTTAAAAAAAAAAAAAAAAAAGTAGCGATGAGAGCGGTTTTCTCTGACATCTTATCAATAACCAGGATGTGAGTGGGGGGGGGGGGGGGGGGGGGGGGGGGTCGGAGCCACAGGACCCAAGATAAACTGTCGCTGATTTATGTATCGTGAGAGCAAACGCTGTTGCAGTCAAGATAAATAAATCAATGCTGCAGCCTGCTACCTGAAAAGCAAACAATGGAACGATGAAACATTAACTTAATAAAACAAACTTTTTAATCGCACCTTCAGGTGATGGACACTGGTGTAATTAAATTCACAGGAAGTTTCCTCCCTATATAACCCCCTCCCACTGGGAGTGCCTCAGTTTTGTAGCAAGCAATTTCTCAGAGGTTAAAACAATGTTCCCCAAAAGAGGGGTGGGAGTTCTGTGTCCCGTGATGTACTTCAAGAAAAGGATTTTACAGGTAAGCCGTTTTTAAAAATCCCTTTTTCTTTATCCTACATCACGGGACACAGAGCGCATAGCCATTACATATGGGATGTCCCAAAGCAATGCCCCTGAAGGGAGGGAGACAACAAGGCTAAACAAAACCAATTAAATTGGAAAAAAACTTAAATCAACTGAAACAACCAGGAAACTAAGTAAATTAGGTAAATCAAGGATGTTCAGGGCTGGAGGATTTTATACTGCAGCCTGTAAGACCGCCTGCCCATACGCTGCATCCGCACTTTTCCTAACTTCCAACTTAAAAAATTAAGTGAACGTGTGTACAGATGACCAGGTTGCCGCCCTGCAAACTTAAGCCATAGAAATCTGATGATGTGCCGCCCAGGAGGCGCTCATGGCCCTAGTGGAATGGGCCTTCACTGATAAAAGAGGCGGGACGCGTTTCAAGCCATAGGCCTAAAAAATCAGCTGCTTAATCCACCTAGCCAAAGAAGACTTGGCGGCCGGCTGCCCTTTCTTAGGGCCATCCGGAAGAACAAAAAGTACATCCGTCTTTCGACTCTTCTCCGTAGCCCTGAGATAAAGCTTCATGGCTCGAACAACGTCTAAAGTATGAAGCAGTCTTTCTTCTCTGGAAGTCGGTTTAGGAAAGAAGTATGGTAATATTAGATCCTGGAGGGGGGGGGGGGGTAATCCCGAAACTCTAGTTTGTAGCCTGTGGCCACAGAGGAACGAACCCAATTGTCGGGAACCATGGCTTCCCATATTTTGGAAAAGAAACAAAGCCTTCCCCCCACCCGAGTGAGTGAGCGCAACCCATTGCGGACTTGATGGCTGGTTTAGCCAGCTTGCGAGACCAAGGTCTCTTGCCTCCAAGGGTTCGAGTCTGTGATCGACTACCAAACCCTGAACGCCCGGGAGGCCGTCGAAACTGCCTGGAGGTCGAATGCGGGTCCACAAGGTCTTTTCTTACAGGTAAGAGAGTGCTCTTACCGCTTGAGATCATCTGAATATACTTATCTAGATCTTCTCCGAATAGTCGGCCTCTGTGAAAGGGGAATCCCGCCAAAAGCTTCTTGCATGGCGTTTCCGCCGACCAGTTTTTTAACCACAAAAGCCGACGCATGTGGACCAAAGAAAGTGATAACCGAGACGCCTGTTGGATGGAGTCTTTTATAGCATCAACTGCAAAGCAGAGAGCTCTAGGGATGTTGGCCAATTCCCGAGCTTGTTGAGCCGGAATGACCTTTAATATTTGTTTTGTCTGATCCTTTAAGGCATGGGTCTTCAAACTACAGCCCTCCAGTTGTTCAGGAACTACAATTCCCATCATGCCTAGTCATGTCTGTGAATGTCAGTGTGTTACAATGCCTCATGGGATGTGTAGTTCTACAACATCTGGAGGGCCGTAGTTTGAGGATCCCTGCTTTAAGGCCTGACAAATACCAATGGCCGCCACTGCCGGCTTAACCACTACACCAGCTGTGGTAAAGTAAGCTTTCAGTAATGATTCCATTCTTTTGTCGACCGGGTCCTTAAACATCTGGATATTCTCAACCGGAAAGGTTAGAGACTTATCGACACAGGAGATGGCTGCATCCACGGTAGGGAGTGCCCATTTCTTTGAAAATTTCTCTTCCATAGGATAGAGTGCAGAAAACCTTTTAGGAGGGATGAAAATCCTATCGGGTCGAACCCAGTCTTGAAAAATCACGTTCTCAAGGAGGGGGTGAACCGGAAAAACCACACTACTCAGCGGTGCCCTTAAGGAACCTAATGGGGATACCGGAGGGGCTTGTTGTTCGGACACTGGAAGTTTAAACGCAGTGCAAGCCATGTCTGTCAGGGACTGAATCCACAAGCTTTCTGCTTGTGACGCTGAAAAAGGTTCCTCAATAGTGGATTCTTCAATGCCCGAATCATCAGGGTTCAGGTCTGACTGATCCCCCGGTAGGTACAACTCCTCCGGGGAGAGGGCCTCCACATCTGAGGATACCAATTTAGGCGACAGAGATCTAGCCCGCTTGTTTCTTGGCAAAGAGGTAGCAATCAAAGTTGTCAACCTTCTCTCTAGCCCACCTAGGGTGGCTAGCATTTCTTCCGTAACATAAACGGGCACAGGTTGGTTAGGGGACGCCCCTGCCCCAAGCAACCCTGATGGCTCGTCCAGGGCAACGCCCGGTGGGCTATCAGGAGATGATAGGAGTGCAGAAGTTTGGCCCAAATCCTCCGACCGACGGGAAACCCCTTTGTTTCTTGGAACCTTTAGCAGCCTTCGCTGTCCCTGATCCCTCGGGAGCCATTGCACAACCTTGAGACACTCCTGTAGCCAACACCTTACTGTTGTAGCAAGAAGTGAAAACAATCTATAAGTATAGATGTGTAAATGTATAAATATAGGCTATGGATAGAGATAAAAAAAAAACATCCATATCCCACGGAAGGAGGCAATACAGAAGTCCTGTGAGTATTGCTACCAACCACTGCCAGTTAGCTCTGAGCCCAAGGTTGCTCCAGCTCAGCTACTGCCAAGATCTAAGCTGAGTCACCCTTTTTTTTTGGTCAGTGTGGAGCAAGCTCCAGACCTGAAGATCTCACAAACCGCCACTAGGTGTCACTGTTTGCCTGTAGGCTTCAGCTGCGCACTCCGTCTCCCCCTCCACTCGCTCTGCTGCAGTCTTAAGTGCACAGCTTAAGCTGTGATGTCAGACACCAGGCCGCGCCCTGACGCTGCTGGACCGCCCCCCCCCCACACACCCCCCATGCCAATTCCAGCATGGAGGAGGAAGGAAAAGACTAGCTCACAAAGGAGACGGAAGAAGCGCACGGCGCCACTGACTGACACCAGGTAATGCCACTAGACCACCAGGGTAGTGTGACCTTATAGGAGCGAGCTGTCTCCCTTATGCTTTCCGGAAAAAGCAGGAGCTTGCCCAGGGTTTCACCTCCAGTATATGGGGCTGCAGTAGCATGCCAACAGGCTGACCTGGGGGAAATACATATACATATCCTGAAAGCATACACACACATACATGTTACCTGGGTAAACTTTTAATCCCATCTGCTAGATATAGTGGAGATAGCGTCTGATGCAGAGCATACCGTAAGCCGACCCAGACCCCCAGGGGGACACCTGCTGTCGAACCAAGTCCCGCAGGCTCCCTCTAACCTGCTCCACGCTGCAGGGTATTGCAAATGCAAGAGGCCCAATCTTCCCCCATCTCCGTGGGTATTGTCGTGGACCTTCAGGGACCGGGGTCCTGTTAGGAAACCCACACACCTGGACCTATACAGCATCCTGGCATTAGTAGCATTTAGTCCTGTTGGAAGGTACTAAGGCACTGGAGCTAGACGTGACCATTCACCTAAGACACTGGCGAAAAAACTGAGGCACTCCCAGTGGGAGGGGGGGGGGGGGGTTATATAGGGAGGAAACTTCCTGTGAAGTTTATTACACCAGTGTTCATCACCTGAAGGTACTCTATAACCCATATGTAATGGCTATGCGCTGTATCCCGTGATGTACGATGAAGAAATGTATGCCAAAGCATGGGAGCAATCCACCCCTAATGTTAGGAGCAAAATCACTCCTTCACCCGTCCCCATGCTTCTGCATATATGCTTTTTTGTTTAACTGTGGTGGTGAATTTACCTCCTACAGCGCTGGAGTCATGGCTTTACATATTATGGGAGCAAACACTGTTGCTGTCAGAATAAATAAACCCGTGTTGCAGCTGAATTGAGTACTTACTAAGCAAATTATGGTTAATAAAACTCATCAATGCAGACAACTTTATTGGGAGTAAACAAGGCTGCAAACTGTTGGTTAAAGTGGTTTACGAAGGGCCTAATTTTGTGGAGGTAATCGTATGTAGGGTCAGAGTTCACTGTCATTGAAATTCATGAAACGCAAGATCTGCTTGTATCGTGTCCTGGTCATGGAGGCAGAACACTGGCATATGGTGAATTGGGTCAGTGGGCCAATATGACCGCAACTTTTTTAACTATGCCCACGGAGGAGAAATAAGCCTAGGAAGGTCTTAAATTCAAAAATTGTAATGGTCTCCAATCTCTGGCAAGGGCCAACTGGGGATTAGTGGTGATGAATTGAACATACAAATTGCTTTGGTCCACAACAGATCTATAGAGATGTTCCATGACAAACCGCAGGAAAAAAAATCGAGTGATGTAAAAAGTCAACTGTTTCCACCTAAATTCAGGGTTGGCCAATGAATGGGGAAGTACAGGTGCTTCAGAAGTGTGGGGCTCCCAATTGGGATTGGCATATTCTGCAGGAAGGGCACTATGGGCTTCTTGTCTTGGCCATGGGACTCCACTTGTGCTAGCCACCTCACCAGCTTTAACCGCACTTATGGGACTAGCGAAACTGCAGTGCTGGATGATGTACCACCAGGATGTTCTAGGTTGCTGGTGCTTGCCAGTTCACAAGAATGAGCAGCACTAGTACTGGCTCTTTGCTCCATAGGAGAGCCCCGCGATTCTTGCACCTCAGCAGCACAACAGAGTCAGGTATGCCTGACCTTGATAGGGACCACTACTCAGTCAGAGCCATCTGTCAGGTTTCCGCTGCTGTCTACTGGTTGGCATTCTGAGCCTGAAATGGACAGATGGGAGACTTCCTCTTCACTCATCTGTCGGGCTCAGAAATGTGTAGGCCTCTTCACTAGTGTACCTTCGATTGGACATTTTGGCCTATAAATGTAATGGTACACTAGTGCGACTAAAAGGGGGAGAAAAAAAAAGCGACTGCTTCAATCGCTACCAAAAAACCATAGCGTTCACATGGATCATGCATGACTGTGAATGCTGCAGTTATGCATTTAGGGTTTTGTAAGTGGCAGTGATCAATTGATACTGCACTTAGGTGGGCTGGGCGGAGGGGCTAAACGCAGGTGCCAGCAGGTACCTGGGCTGATCCTGCCAACGCTGCGTATTTGGGAACGCCAATATAGCTCTGATCAGATCAAAGATATATCGATCTGCTCACACACTATACTAAGGAAGGTGTATGGTGCGTGTGTGGGTGTTAGCGCTATTGGCACTAATTTGATGCAGACCCCGACACTAAACCCTAACTGATATCCGGATGATCAGGGGGTTAAACCTTTATTAGGCAATATACGTCAGGTGCCCCGACTAAAAAAAAAAAAAAAAAAAAAAAAAAAAAAGACTAACCAGCGTCACCCGTGACACCAATATGATCAGTGGTGACAGGGGGATTAAACCTTTATATGGGGGTCCTTAGACCTATCTGGGCCTACCAAGTACCCAAAGACTGATTGATCACTGTACTGGTGTCATTTGTGACCCTAAAGAAAAATATTAACACTGCACTGGGTGACACTGACGGAGTGAAGGGGTTAACTGGGGGGGGGGGGGGGTCAGGGGGTGACAAGTGTGCCCGTGTGTCAGTGTAGTGTTGAAGCAACTTACTCCAAGATGTCTTCTCTCCTCTCTCTGGAACAAAAAGTTCCACGAGGGGAGGCGACACACAGGCAGGGGGAAGGAAGTCATTCACCAGAACCGATCACCAGGTCCAAGCCAGAAATCATTGGCCTAGGCCTGGAGACTGATCGTTTCTGAAGCAAATCCGATTGATGCGGCCGCCTAGGGGGGACACGCCTCCCAACGTACAGCAATGTCGCTTCGCCCAGTCGAGCCAATCTGCTGCAGTACAACTGCAGTGGCTGGTCCAGAACTAAAGTATTTCTTTCATGACAAAAAGGTTTACATTAATGTAGTAAACATATACCTGCATCAACACCAAGTACCCTGTACGCGAATAGCAAATGAATAGCAATGAATAGCAAAAGTAATTTGTAATTTAGTGAATTGGCCCGAATATCACGCTCAATTCATGGAATATATACAAGACACACCGCATATATTGCATCAAGGCCGAGGTTAGAGCTGTGAAAAAATAAAAAATCACAACACTTGCAATACACCTTAAAGTATACCTAAAAGGCAAAACGTTATTGTTTTACCTAGGGTGGAGAGGAATTAGGACACCGTCAGTTTTTATTGCTGTCCGTGTCCCTCTTCGGGAGATTTACCCTCTATCTGTCCCATATACCATCATCACTGAAAGATAACGTAAAGAAAATCCAATAATTTTTGGTTGCCCCTCAGAAAATAGAGGGAAAATCTTCCAATAGGTATAATAGTTCTAGTAACCTGGGTATGCCCAGGGTATTCCCTTAAAGGATTTTTTTTTTGCCGAAATTACTGTTTACAGGGTATAGAGACCTAATAGTTAAGATTACTTTTAAAAATAGATAAAAATCAATCATATAATGTGCCTGCAGTTTCATTTTTAATCTAGTTTCATGTTTCTGTGAAGTACAGAGACACACAGAACAAAAACAAACACAGGGCAGTTGTTTTTAAAATGAATCTGATTGGTTCTGAGGGGGTTTAGACACACAGTAATCACACCTTCTTGATCAGGGACCACAAAGAGAAGCTCCCTTGAGTTTTTTCATAAGGAAACAGACAAGCAGTATGTGTGGAGATCAGAGAAGGATTACAGCAACTTCAAAGCAAAAACGAACAATGAGGACATGAAACCAGGATTGCAGTAAGGTAAAGGAAGCTATTTAGCAAAAAAAATAGTGACCCTTTAATTTTCAGGGATTTTCTCACTTTTTGTTTGGTTATGAGAGAGAGAGAGAGAGAGAGAGAGAGAGAGAGAGAGAGAGAGAGAGAGAGAGAGAGAGAGAGAGAGAGAGAGAGAAAGAGAGAGAAAAAGAGAGAGAAAAAGAGAGAGAAAAAGAGAGAGAAAAAGAGAGAGAAAAAGAGAAAGAGAGAGAGAGGACGTGAATGGAAATCTACGCAATGCGACGCAAATGGTGAAATATAATCCCCCCCTTGCTTTATCCAAAATGAAAACGAAGACGTTTTTGCCTATCGTACTGGAAGATTATTTTTTAAATCAGCACAATGGATAAGGATTACATCAAATGACAATTGCCCCTTGGGCTGGTGGTTTTAAAAAAAGCTTTAAGCTATGCACACCTGAGGCCTATTATTCTGGCAACCAGACAAGGGATATATGAGGTGCAATAAGCATTAGTGCTACAGCTTCACTACTTATTTGTTCATATGCATGAACTGAAGTGGGTGAAACTAGCTCATTGCTGCAGCCGGCTTTTTGTAAAAAAGGATCACTTTTACTGGACTGTGAAGGAGAACCACCAATCATAAAATGGTTGAAGTTGAACCCCCAAGTGTTAATTCTGCTTTTAGCCTCTTACTTTGTTCACTGGGTTGAGCTCAAAACTGCATACTTTGTGTACTAGTAAATCTAGCATTGTTCTACTGCGATACGCTGGTGCCCTAACAGAACAGTTCCCGAGTTATATTCCGCCGACATCAATGACCTATGTTTAAGGAATTGTTCCACATGAAGACTGTAAAGGCCACTTTTTTAAACCAGTTCTTCACCTAAAGAGCATACTGACTAGGTAAGCTTTAAACCGGAAACCCTGCGTCACAAGGAGCCCAGAATTAAAAACCAACATGGGCCAACAGAAACAATATTTTTACATCCTATCCCAACAGGCACAGAAAATTTGAGGCGAGGGAGAGTTGGGACTTGTCTGTTTTATGTCCCAATCAGGTGGGAAGAGTAGTCTCACCTCTGTTGTGGAGAAGAGGAAAACGACAATATAATATAAAGAAAACACTACAGCAAATATTCTTAAATATGGTTTAATACTTTTCTCCATTTCTGTACATCACAACACCAAGTTATTACTGCTTGGGAACACTCAATCTGAGGATAAAGTTAATTGTACCCCATTTTATTTGTACATATATGTATATGATGTGCCACTGAAAAGAACACATTAAGGAAATATAAAAATTTTGGCATCATTTCCAAATATAGCAAAAAGGAAAAAAGGCTAATGCATTGATTACAGTAATGTTGTGGACTAAGTAAAATATCTTTCCAAACCAATGCAAATGTACATCCAATTGATTTTCTAAATGTCTATAATATACCCATATACAATGGCATCAAGCAGTTTGCCAATCCTGGAGGAGAGGATTATGACACTGAAGTATTTAATTTTTTCTAGAGATCATTAAACATAAAATTACAGAGTGGTCTTAGGGGACAATGAGGCTTTGCGTACAATGTTGTTTTAATCCATATAAGGTTTTTCTCCTGTTTAGAGGCCAGGTTTACCTAAATCTTCCCATGCTGACAAGGGGTCCCAGCATGTTAAAAATGCTTTGTGCCGTTTTGCAAAATAGTGTTTTGCCATACCTGCGCCGGCATCCACCAAGCCCGACACACACACTCCCATATGGTTTAAACCCTCTTTTCATTGGTAGCATATGGGCACGTCAGATGCTGGCTGCTGGTTCCCAGTGCTTTTTTCCCCCCAAAAGTCACGCATGCACACTTTAGTGCCTCAGCTTTGCTTGTATAAAAGATCGAGTGCACTGTAATTAGGCACACGGGCCTACAGGAATCAAACACCTAAACTATATTTTGCCAAAGGGAACAGGGCATTTTTGATACACTGGGGGCCCCTTGTCAGCATGGGCCATTTTAGTGAAAATGTGAACTTGGCCTGACCTAACAGGGGACCATGGCACAGGAGGTGTTACGAAACTCAAATATCACAACAATGTGTACAGGCATGGGTAAAACCCATGTTGGACGTGCATCCCAGAGATTGTTAACCATGCCGGTGCACTTTTGCTTGAGGAATACAGAACTATTAAGAGTGTTCCACGAAACATGGATCACATGCAACATTCATAAGTTGGTTTCTACAGTCATTAAAAAAAAATGTTTGATGCTTTTTTTTATTTTATGCTGCTTACAGCATTAACTCAAAAGAACAATGTTTGCATCAATATGTACCACATATAAACACAAGTGCCTGTAGCTTTTAGACCTTTGCATGCACTGAGTGCGGTACAATAGACTATTTTGTGCTACCGTTTGGCAGTTTGCGATACTGGTCTAATCTGCACTGCAAGCCAACAGTACGTGGTGGCATAACCACTTATTTATCAGTTGAGCATTATTTAGAGTACTCCTGCATAACTTATGTCAACACTTATCTAGGACTGCTGCTTAAATCTCTCCTCAAAGGTTCGCTTTATTGACTGAATTCTGTATTTCTCAAGTAAAATTGAAGGACAAACAACTCTTGTATAAACAAAATCTCAGTTACGCTACATTTACTTAAATTAAAGCTAAATGCCAGGAATGTGACAAAACAACCCTTGCAGTGCCCCCCCCCCCCCCCCTCCAGGGTTAAACACTTGTTTAGTCTATGGGACAGAATAGAAGACTTAAACTACTCTTGGCTCTGGCAGACGCCCTCAAACCATGCGACTGGTCCCCTGCATCCTCCTAAGGTTCTTTGGTTGTGCCCCCCACCATGTCCATACAGGTTGCCTTGTACTGCACATGATGCAGATGTCCCATCCAGTTTGGAGCTTTGGAAAGAGGACAGTGCCAGATTGAGGAGTCCAGTAAGTAATAATGCATGTTAAGCTCCCACTAGACCGAACAAGAATTTAACCTTTGCATTGCTGGGGAGGACCGTCACATTCCTGTAGTTCAGCTTTAAAGCATAAAAAGATAATAGGCGTTTGAATGCCCTCTCGAATAAAAGCTCATCAACAGAGATATGGGCTATCCCCACCCACAGTGCATATGCATCTACTGGAATTTTGTTTTCTTCATTTTAAGGCTCATATAGTAATGGACAGCAAATTGTGCCCAACTACACGTTACAAGAGAACTTGCGCACTTTCCTGTGTGTTAGCTGCTTATGGAAGCACAATATGAACTTTAAAGAAATCATGCAACACAACTGGAGTTACAGACCTAGAAGAGTAAATAGTTATACTTGGGAATAATAAGTCACAAAAATGACTTAATAAAAAACATTAATAAAACTGAGCAACCAGTTCAAAGAATCATTAATGTCAGAAAAAAAATGTAATTTTTTTTTGTCTCTAAATTACACCTGTTAATTGCTGTGGATGTAAAAGGGTTACCATACATACTTTCCATGCTCTTTATCAGACATTTGATAATTCAGATATTTTCTATTTTAAGTTACAGAAGTGAATGCTGTGCATTCTGCATGCTCTGTGCTGCCTCTTGCAATTTTAAGCTGCACAGCATCATGCAAAAGAATGGGATATATTGCATTTGGGACATAGAGCATTGTTTTTTGTTTTTTTTTATTATTCCAAGGTCAGTGGATAGTATTTCCCTCCAAATTAAGCAGCACAAATCAATTACAATATATTTTGCAAATGTCTGCTATACAATATTAAACTTTAAAATGTGTGCTAGTCCCATTGTTTATCCCAAGATCCAAACACAATATAACATTTGACAGTTTCCCCATTATGCAGAATAAAAAATAAAAATAAAAATAAAAATGGTGTTAATTTGCATGGATATCTGAAGCATTGTATCTGCCTGTGTATAAAGATAAAAAATAATAGAATACAAGATCAACTGATTTCTCAAGTAAAAACTGATTTGTCAAACATGTCCAGGCGGCATGAATGAACCTTGCAGATGCATTCACTCTACATTATGACAAAACAGAATTTTATTTCTTATATCCAATGCTTATTAGACAAAGTACTGGAAATGTTCAAATTCTAAGGCAGGGACATGTATGTCTTTCACCACAAAATTTCTTCTTGGGTTGGATGCTGGAGGGTTAGGCACACATTGCCAGACCCATATCGACTACCTAGTAGTCATCAAGGTCAAAAAATTCATCTTCTCCACCTTGGTAGTCCATTCCTTGGAAATCAACTCTGTACCGCAAGATACCTGCAACAAACCATGTTTTCATGAGGCAATATTGGCCGAAAAAATAAACACTTTTACTGACTGAAACACTTTAAAAGTATTTAAAACCCAAATATATGATTCCATTTTTTAATTCAGGAGTCACAAAGGTGGTTAAGGCCTCATCTACATGTGTGTTACAACTGCTTCTAACTTTTTTTCACAGGTTAAAAACACCCCTCTGTGTTAACGTTTGGCCTCATGCACACACAGGCTTTTAGGAGCTCTAAGTGGGATAGGCGTTTTTAAGCTCCAAAAAAATAAAAATACAAAAACAAGACCAGCGCGTCCGACGACTGGCGCTCAGGGGTGGACTGACAACCCATGGGCCCCCCGGGCACTAGAAGATTATGGGGCCCCTGGGCTTACAGATGGCCACCATGCCAGGAGGCAGTGCAGAGGCAGGGCAGCTAAAATCAGGATTTTCACATCAAAAGCATGTCGGTTTTAGACATATCGGGGACAGATGTAAAAAAAAAAAAAAAAAAAAAAACACAGATTCTTACATACTGTCCCTGGTTTTATTGAGCCTGGTAACCCTGATGGGGCCCCCTTGTGGCATGGGGCCCTCGGGCAGTGCCCGAAAGTCCCTATGGTCAGTCCGCCCCTGCTGGCGCTAGAGCTGTAAATATGCCTGATGCCAATAAAAAAAAAAAAAAAAAAAAAGAAGAAGCTCAACGCTGGATGCAGACCCATTAAACCTTGTCTGGCATTTCACTGCCTCTATTCAAAATCAATGGTTCCCTGTGGCAGCCCATTAATTTCAATAGAAGTTGCACCAGAAGTTAGATCCTGATGATGCGACTTGTGTGCTTAGGATCTTTAAGGGAAACCCCCCCGCCAAAATGGAAAAATAAAATCAAAAATTGGTGCGGGGTTCCAGGGGAGAAGAAAATCTGAAGAGACGCCGGAGCCGATTTAATAAATTACTTAAAAACCTGTATAGCATTTTCATTTATTATTTTCCAATTTTGGCAGGGAGTTTCACAAGATCCACAGCACACGTCAGTCAGATCACCATGATCCGACTTCTATTCAAATCAATGGGTACCCATTGGGAACCATTGATTTTGAATAGAGGCAGAGAAAAGCTGATGAAAGCTAGCACGGCTAAACGTGCATCAATGTCACTGCAAAGAGCTACTAAAACACATCAGATTGCGTTCTGTACAAAAAGTATAGGTAGGCATGAGCTTTCCTTCCATTAAAGTAGCGAGGTGAGATATAAATATAAAATTAACATTTTATACTTACCTGATCTGTGCAATGGTATTGCAAAGTGGCCTTAAACCTTCTCTTGGGGTCTCTCCGCTGGTGCTGTCCACTCCTTCGGTATGCCCCCAGAGGAAACTGCTTGCTATCCATATGCACAGAGCACGGCACTTCCTTTACAACTACCCCCTAACCTCTCGCCGCACTTGATTGACAGCAGAAGGAGCCATTGGCTCCCGCTGCTGCCTCCGTCTCTATGAGAAGAGAAGAGTGTGCAGTCCCTACACAGTACTGGAACGATTATGGACTCGGTAAGTATTGAGGGAGGTGGAAGTTGTATGGACAATGTGGTCATGCCAACATACAGAACTGGGAAGAGATCCTGGGTTTCAAGGTGCAGACTCAAAATGTAATAAAAATCACTGACTAACTCAAAATGTGACACAAGCTGACCATACACGAATTGAAATTCAGCTGGGACCAGCCAAAATTTCAAACCATGTATAGGCAGGCTGATTGTACCTTAGTTAATCCAGCGATCAACTTTGTTACAGTCAGCCTGACGGATTTTTCTACATAAAGACGATAAGGTTCCCCATGCGTACCCCCACCTGCAGAATACAATAGCGCCGCCCCCCCCCCCATCAACACTAAATGTGCCGATGGGGGAATCTAGCAAATTTCTTTCCTTCCAACCGACATGAAAGGAAAGAAAATCAAATTATCTATGGCCTGTTTAAGCCATTAACAGTTTTAGAAACGGAGATCCTATTCATTTAGTGCTAAATTCTGTGGGTGATGTTGAGTTGATGTAAATCACACGACCAATTACTTTATAAATACATATTTCAATATTGATTAAACACTAAAACCAGTATAATTGTATTCTCCATTTACCTCCAATGCCACCAAATCCTTTTACAAATTGAGATCCTTCTTGTGACTTGTCTGTAACAATCTCCAGTGTTGCTCCAAATTTTTTGTAGTTATTAGCAAACCACTCTAGTAGAGGCATACTCTCTATTAGCTCATGTTCTTGTCCAGTCTAAAACACACAAATTACAAATTCACATTTAGTTTTAATAGCCTGTTTTTATTGAACAACATATAAGCAAGTCTTAGTGCCTCATTCTTTTGTTCTTCTTGGGTAAATGGCTCAGAGTTGGCCATTTTGTGCAACAGCACTGCCTCCTCAAAGATTTTACTCTCCAAAGACAATTTGAGATCCAATTTTTTTATGCTGCCCTGCCAACTGCCCTCTTGCCATTAGGCAAAGGCAATTGTGCACAATAGTACCATTTAGAAGTAGAAACACATTTTTGTATTGTACTTTCCCTAAAATCGTTCTTGATGTCCGAGGGACATAGTTCTTAAATAATTCAGGTATACTGCTGCCTACGGAGGCTGGGACATTATTTTCTTTAAATGGGCCATTGAGGGACACTGGAATATGAAGAAAGACAAGAAAAATATGGAATTGCCACAACCAAGGGAAGGCCAACAAGTTTGGCTGGACCAAGTCCCAAAGCATTATCCTAATGGGAAATTCAAAGAGCCATACCATGGTCGAATGAAAAGAATGGTATAATTGAAACAAAAAAATTAAAAACTTGCACATCTAAAAATAGCTAAATCTTTAATTCAGCAAAAGAAAGAGCAGAAAGGGCTTTAGTATAAACACTCCTAAACCCTGTAAAAATAAGGAAGATGAACCTGTGCCACGGACAACTTAAATGAGTGATATGTGAACAAGTTTATGTAATATTAGTAGTGGCAGCCCCTGCATAAAAAAACTCCACCTGGGTGGAGGAATGGTATTCGGTGTAGATAGCAGGTGATGGCGCCTCCTTAAAATGTTAAATAATGTGCCAATGAAGAGTTGTCAGATAACAGTGTAAATACTGTGTGACTATAAAAGTGCTGTATAGTGCTAATAAAATCTTAATACAATGTTGGTAATAGCAAAAAATCATGTGTTAAACCAAGATTAATGGTGATAATACAAATAATAATCCAAAAAACAGTGATAATAATCCAAGCAAAGTCCAATTTCCAATCTGGCTTTGTGCAGATTAAAACTGCATGCACAAATAATAATAATAAAAATATTAATAAAAATCCAAAGACAGTGATAATAATCCAAGCAAAGTTCAATTTCCAATCTTGCTTAGTGCAGATTTAAAACCATTTTCAAACTTGCTTCATGCAAAATAAAGTGCCAGGTGCTTCATGCAGGTACAACCGTCAGTGGATCACTCAGTGCTCTCCCCCAATGGTCCCGCACTCACCGGATCCAATTACCCCTACAGGGGTAACAGGCTCTCACAATAAATATCCACACTTCTATGTCTGTCAGGTTTTCTCATATGGGATCCTTCCAACCGCTCATAGAGGAGACAAATGAAAGCCCAATAGTGTAATACCGTTTTACAGACAATGTACTTTTTTTTCACAAAGATGGGTACTCACGTTTAGCATGTATTACAAAAGCCTTTAAAACGAGTGCTGTAGCTCAGAGGAACGATCACTCTACCGGTTTCGTCGTACTGACGCATGCTCCAGATGAAGTCAGTAGGACGAAACCGGTAGAGCGATCGTTCCTCTGAGCTACAGCACTCGTTTTAAAGGCTTTTGTAATACATGCTAAATGTGAGTACCCATTTTTGTGAAAATAAAGTACATTATCTGTAAAACGGTATTACGCTATTGGGCTTTCATTTGTCTCCTCTATGAGCGGTTGGAAGGATCCCATATGAGAAAACCAGACATAGAAGTGTGGATATTTATTGTGAGAGCCTGTTACCCCTGTAGGGGTAATTGGATCCGGTGAGTGCGGGACCATTGGGGGAGAGCACTGAGTGATCCACTGACGGTTGTACCTGCATGAAACACCTGGCACTTTATTTTGTGTGAAGCAATTTTTAAAATGTTTTTAAATCTGCACTAAGCAAGATTGGAAATTGAACTTTGCGTGGATTATTATCACTGTCTTTGGATTTTTATTAATATTTGTATTATTATTTGTGCATGCAGTTTTAATCTGCACAAAGCAAGATTGGAAATTGGGACTTTGCTTGGATTATTATCACTGTCTTTGGATTTTTAGTAATATTTGTATTTGTGCATGCAGTTTTAATCTGCACAAAGCAAGATTGGAAATTGGACTTTGCTTGGATTATTATCACTGTCTTTGGATTTTTAGTAATATTTGTATTTGTGCATGCAGTTTTAATCTGCACAAAGCAAGATTGGAAATTGGACTTTGCTTGGATTATTATCACTGTCTTTGGATTTTTATTATTATTTGTATTATCACCATTAATCTTGGTTTAACACATGATTTTTTGCCATTACCAACATTGTATTTATTAGGATTTTATTAGCACTATACAGCACTTTTATAGTCACACAGTATTTACACTTTTCTGACAACTCTTCTTTGGCATATTTAACATTTTAAGGAGGCGCCATCACCTGCTATCTACACCTAACTCCTAAACCCTGACTTCAGGGAAACCGAGGTTTCATTATACAGAAAGCATGTTCTAGGATTAGACATCCCACAAGACAGTTATAAGAAAAAAAAAAAAAAAGCATGAAAAGCTTAGGCAGTGGTGAGGGAATATCAAAATTCAGACAGGTGTGCAAGAACACCAGGACTAGGAGAAGACAGCCTTTTTGCAACCAACATCCAGATGTGTTCCTGGAATGGGATAATCACAATCTAACCTGCCAACTATATGGCTCAAGGATCCTCAAAACCTACACCTAAAAAGGAGCAACATCTGTGGTTGAGGGGGATCCCAATACTATTACTGGTAACATCTTCTGGTAGAAAATCAGGGATCTAAGGAGACTTTCCCAGAAGATACCAGTGTGGCCAGAGAAAGGGGACATATTTTCCAGCTATAAGGGCCCTTTCTCTGCCCTAGGAAAATCTGCAGTAGCGTTGAAGCATATATCTGCTCACCATCTATGGGAATACATGACGCACCTATGATGGATATTTCCTTACACGGAAGGCAGGGGCACTCACTAACATTGAGACCACTGGTTAAAGGAACACTAAAAGGTTAGTTTTTTATTAGATCAATTGATTGCTGCAAGCTAGAGCATTTAAATATCACTTATCTTGTTTTTCCTTTTGACCTCCAAAATACAGTAATCCAGGTTTGAAAATGCCATTTCCTGTCTCTCCTCTTCTTGATTTCCACCAGCACCTGAGCTGTTTTGCATGGTGGAAAGCAGAATGTGCTCACCCCTCCCTATGACTACAGCCCTGCGTGAAGATGCTCTTTTATCCCTCACAGGCATGGAGGCTAAGCCTAATGAGAACTGTAGTTCCCACTAGGCCATGATGTAGCAAGAATGAATGTGCACCGCAAACCAGGAAGTCAGTGAGAAGATTCAGGAGTGACGGAGGTGAATAAAACAGCTCGATTTCAACAGGTATCAAACTAGTTATAATGCAAAACATTACTTTTTACTTTATCAGCTACTGTCAAAATTTAAGAGGAAAATATTTGTCTTTACAACCCCTTTAAGTGCTAATGGTAGTGTATTGAGTCTAGGAAAGACAAAATTGTAACAAATGGCACAATAAACATTGTCAAGCCAGTAAGCAGACTTTAGGGATGTCTCCTAAATGAAGTACAGTGAAGTGAAGTTAAATTCAGAGGATCAACCTAGAGAAGAACTTGGACAACTTGGGAACTGTGTGTTCCAGTGAACAAACTTCATTGAGGAAGAGGATATGCATGTTAAAAAGGGAGTCTTAAGCGTGATTGAGGGTGGGGGCTGGGTGGTTAGAGACAGGTGAAAACGTCAGGGATGTGCGTGTTCCCAACTCCCAAAACACAGAGACAGAAGTCAAAAAGGGAAATTGTTTGAGAATGGAAGACTCCAAGCAAAAAGAGGGAGGGAAGAGAATGCTAGATGAGGAAGTGGAGAGGGCAAGGATTAGAGCCGACTAGCCTCACTCAATGATGACCCAAGAGTACAAATGCTAAAAACCTGGTAAAGCTCAGACTCTGTTTGAACTGCTCAAATCCATGAAAATGTATGTCAGGGAAAGCCTGAGAATACAATAGGGATGCCAGGAAAAGGCACTGTGCTAGTACTATGAGCAGGGCCCAGAACTAATAAAAAACCATGTAGAGTCAGATCCTTAATAAAGAAGAAATTGTCAGGGGCCAATTAGTGTCAAACATGTAGGTCGAAAGCTCCCTTAAGCCCCTTTCACATTGAGGTGTTTTTCAGGCGGTACAGCGCTAAAAATAGCGCTGCTATATCGCCTAAAAAAAACTGCCCTGTAGTCTTCAAATGTGAAAGCCCGAAGGCTTTCACACTGAAGCGGCGCGCTAGCAGGACCGCTTCAAAAGTCCTACTAGCCGCATCTTTGCAGCAGTATAGGAGCGGTGTGTTTACCGCTCCTTTCCATTGAAATCAATGGGAAACCGTGGTATTAACACTTTTCCGGCCGCTAGCGGGGGTTAAAACCGCACTGCCAGCGGCCAAATACCGCGGTAAGTACGATGGTATAGCAGCGCTAAAAATCGCGCTGCTATACCGCCACTCCACTGCCCAATGTGAAAGCAGCCTTAGGGGAGGGATAAGGTTGTGTCATGCATTGCAAGGGTTTAAGAGCTTCACGACCAAATTGGAAGTGCCTGACAGAACCAACCAATCCCCACATAAGTGGCGGCATCCCTTCATGCAAATGCTGAACAGAGGGGGATAAAGGACCTTTGGCTTTCATGGAAAATAGGCTATGAACGGCCCTTGATACTACTGCTATAATAGAATGAGAAGAAAATTTCTGCCTCAATGTCCACAAACCTACTGCACCATGGCAAGAGCATCAGCGAAATTAGCCAAGGACAGTGTCAGAGTTGAATACACTGCACCAGAAAAGTGCCCATCATTGTGCCCCTGTAAATATTACATTCCACATATTTTGTTTTCTCTGTAGTTCATAGACGGACACAGCAGCATATGTTTTGACAGTAGGGAATTAGCCTTTTTTTTTTTAGCAGAGGACTAGGCAGAAACATGTTAACGTGTTAATGCAACTTTAAAACTGTACAGTACCGCCCAGTAGGCGGTTCTTCTGGGTACAACCCCTCTCCCTGCATGCAGCTGCTCAGTTCGTCAAAAAGCAGTAAAAAAAAAAAAAGAGGGGTGGGTGCCGTGTCCGTCCATGAACTACAGAGAAAAGGTTTTTACGATGAGTACAAAAAAATCCTATTTTCTCTTGTGTTCGAGGACAGACAGCAGCATATTCTTGACAGTACTAACGTCCCCAAGCAGTGTAAAAAAAAAAAAAAACAAGGCGTGGGAACAGCAAACAAACTTCACCCCAAACATAACTAGAGCTCATCAACGGAGGAGTTGCAACCTTAACCACTTGCCTACTGTGCACCTACACCCCCTTCCTGCCCAGACAAAAGTTTAGCTTCCGGCACTGCGTCGCTTTAAATGACAATTGCGCGGTTACGCAATGTGGCTCCCAAACAAAATTGACGGAAGAAGGTCGTCCAGGTAACCCACTATAGAATTTCTTCGCTGTCTCAGCAAAGCCAGAATTGTGGCGAGCACCTTGGTGAAAACCCTTGGCACTGATGCCAGGCCAAAAGGGAGAGCAACAAATTGGTTGTGGTCTCCTCCGACCGCAGAAACCTCTGATGTCCGACAAATATGGGGACATGCAAGTTTGCGTCCTTGATGTCCAAGGACACCAGAAAATCCCCCAAATGGAGTGCCGCGACTACAGAACGTACTGATTCCATCCTGAACTTTCACAAAGCAGTTCAGGGCCTTGAGATCCAGGATCGGTCAGACCCACTACTTTGGGACTACAAACAGGTTTTAATACAACCCCGAAACCTTTCCAGCAATGGCACGGGTACGATCACCCTGTGCGCCAGCAGATCCTGTACTGCCCCAAACAGTTGGAGGAAGGGGGGGTCCACAATCAAGGAAGTACATTTTTTCAGGAAATTCCCCCCAAAAGGGATAAAGGACCACTATACATTTGGGGACTGAAAAGGTTCTTTGCGGATGTTTCCATTTTTATATAGAAATTTAACCAGATAAGGTACACAAGGAAACACCTTTTCAGTGCGGGTAGGCTTGCGGAACCCTAAGGAACAGACAACTCTGTAGATGCATCTGTCTTATCCTCCAATTTAAGAGTATCCCGCACTGCGGTGACAAGTGCGCCAACAAGTGCCCTATCCTGCGCTGACCCGACACGGAATCATATTCACTGTCCGAATATTAGTGGTCCGCATCTTCTGATACATCAGGACCCGAGCCGGGAGCAGTAGCTGGTCAGAGAAATCCCCGAAAGATTGTGGGGGCCTCTCCTTACACAACCGCACGTGCCACTGTCTTCCTGAGGCGAGGTGTGGCTTAGGTTGTTAGCGCCATTCAGTTACTTAAAAAACACTGCTAGGAGGTCAAACACCACAAGAAAATGTCCGCCGGACGGCTGCCCTGTAGGAAATAAAAAAAAGTGCACGGCCACAAGAAAATGGGCACCGCTGTGAAAAAACTGCATAAAGCACCCGGGCTACAAAAAAAAAATGGCCAATGGAAATAATAAAAAAAAGAAACACAGCAAAAATGGCGGCCGAACACATGTACACAAGGCAAACAGTAAAAAGCACAGGCAGCGTAAAACCCCTGGGCTCCTGAAAAAACGGAGGACCCCGCCACACGTCAACCAGACAGCAGCCCCAGGAAAGCAGACCCACAGCCCAGCCCCCCCAGCGGACCCCCAGCTAACACAGCAGGCCTAACTCAGAGCATAGGGAGTAGGGGAGGGAGAGAAGAAAGGAAGGGTGGAAAAAAAAAAACACAACAAACAGTCGACCTCCCTAGGAACGTCCAGCCGTTCCAACCCGCCGAGGCAGGGGAGAGTGCTACTTACCAGTCCTGCGTGGATTGCTGGAAGCATCCCTGACATATCCACCACCTGTGCAGTATGGGGGTAGCTGTCGGCCTGGCACACTGGCAGACAGTAATTAGCCCGGTCAAATGAGTGCCTCGGAGCGCATATCCCAAGTGGCCCTGTTGCCCAGTCGGCAGTCAATAGTAGATCTCAGGATCAAAGCAGAAAAATAAAATAAATTGAAAAAAATCTCCAAGACCAAAGGGCCCACAGGGATCCAGGTCCTTCTATGCTAGGCAGAAAAAAAAAAACTGGGCTGCTCAATGCAGGGAGAGGGGTTGTACCCAGAGGGACCGCCTTCTGGGTGGTACTGTACAGTTTTAAAGTTGTATTAACACATTAACATGTTTCTGCCTAGTCCTCTCCTGATAGAAGGCCAATACCCTACTGTCAAGAATATGCTGCTGTGTCTGTCCACGAACACAAAAGAAATACTGAATTAGACAAGTGAACAAAAAGCGACAAAAAAAGCCTGGTCGGCAAGTGGTTGAACTTTAGAAAATTAACATTTTAAAAACACATACCTCTTTGTCAGTGAAGTGTGATTTGTCCTTTTCTTGCTCTGGAGTTAAAAAGAGGACCTTGTCCTCTAAAGAAAAAATAAACATATTTAAAAATACGAACCTATACCGTTCTTAGTACATTGGAGAGGACTAGCAAGAGCACAAAAAAACTAACCTTCAACTCCACTACATCTCAAGACGTATCTCATGATGTCCAAGTTTTCATAAACTATCAGAATTTCTACAGCTCCCATTTCCATTGCTTTTAGTGTGTCTTCAACACCAAAACAGTATTTGCCTGTGTCCTGGCTAATTTCATCAAAGTATCTCCCTGTAAATAAAACATTAAGGTGAGAAAACATTTTTATGCAGAAAACTGCTAATGTACATACAGAAGTAAATGATTAAACAGAATAGGAACATTTGGTACCAAGTCACATCACTATGCTAACAAGCAAAGACAATTTTGCATGGGTTTTCATACACACGAAAAAAGTATTTATACTAGAAGTCGACCGATATGGTTTTTCTCTGGCAGATGACGATATTTTGAAAATCAGGGCGGCCTATGGCCGATATATGATGCCGATTTTTGCGTCCGATATTTTAGGCCGATTTTTCGCCCCCCCAACCCCCCCCCTTCATCTCATAAAATATAACAGTTAAATAATAAAGTGTGATGCCAGACATGGCATGTGATTCGCACCACATTGCAGCGCACATTACATGCCATCTCCATGCGATACAATTTCAGCCATACAAACTGTATGGCCGAAATCGCATATGCACCAAAATGGTGCAGGACCCTTTTTTGGTCCACACTAGAATCGGATTGCATGGGTGTTCACACCCATGCAATCCGATTCCTGCACCATTTCATAGGTTGCACTGCGATCTGCAAACTGATCTGGGAGTAATTTTACATTGACACCTGCAGTGGTTCTCAGATCTCAGTGTGAATCACTGTGCGATTCAGGTGCGATGTGGGAACTCTCACTGAATTTGCATGGTTCTCGCATTGCACTAGTGTGAACATGGGCCTAAATCTGACTGTCAATAGGAGTAGACCGGGGCTGTGTGTGTCCACTCAGCAGAAACTGAGCAGACATGGGCCTGTCATCCGCCCGCTCTCAGCAGAGATATCCCACTGACTAAATACTTCTGGAAGGTGAACCTCCACACCCCAGCCTCAAGACTTTTGCATATGCAACAGGTTTTCTTCTAAGATTACCATGTATTTGGCTCCATCCATTTTCTCATCAACTCTGACCAGCATCCTTGTCCCTGCGTGTTCAGGGTGATGTGCAGTGTTAGTTTTGCTTTTAGACCAAAGGGTTTTGGTCTCATCTGACCAAAGCAGCTTCTTCCACATGGATTCTCGCAAACCACAAACTGGACTTATGGCTTCAACAATTACTTTCTTCTTGCCACTCTTCCATGAAGGCCATATGTGTGGAGTGCATGACTAATAGCCATCTTGTGGCTCTCTACAGCTCCACCAGTTACAATGGACCTCTTGGCTGCTTCGCCGATTGTTCTTCTTGGTCGGCCTGCAAGTTTAGGTGGACGGCCATATCTTGGTAGGTTTGCAGTTGTGCCACAATTTCCATTTTCAGATGGATTGAAGAGTGGTCTGAGATGTTCAAAGCTTGGGACATTATTTTATAACCCAACCCTGCTTTAAACTTTTCCACAACTTTATCCATGACCTGTCTGGTGTGTTTCTTGGCCTTCATGATGCGTTTTGTTCACAAAGGCTCTCTAACAAACCTCTAAAGGCTTCACAGAACAGATGTATTTGTACCGAGATTAAATTGCACACAGGCGGACACCATTTACTAATTGGGTGACTTCCGAAGGCAATTGGTTACACTAGATTTTAGTTAGGGGTATCTAAGGGGACTGAATATAAATGCATGCCACGCTTTTCTGATATTTGTAAAAAAATAAAAATGAAACCCCATTTATCATTTTCCTTCCATTTCACAATTATTTGCCACTTTGTGTTGGTCTACCACATAAAGTCCCAATAAAATACACATTTATGTTTTTTGGCTGTAACATGAACAAATCTGGAAATTTCCAGGGGGTATGAATGATAGAGATATAGAGATCAGAGATACACACAATCTCACAAAAGTTAGTACACCCCTCTTTTTATAAATATTCATTACAGTAAAACCTTGGTTTGAGAGCGTTTTGCAAGACAAGCAAAATTTTAAAATACATTTAGACTTGATATACAAGCGATGTCTTGATACAAGAGTAGGGTCATGTCACATCTGAGTATAAAATATAAGAGACACCTTTAAGTGTAGCAATATGGTTACATTTAACAAAGGTAGAACATTTAGATACACACATGGTTGATTACAACAGGCACATTTAAGTATGCAGGCATCCAGGGCAAAGCTGTTCACAGACTATTCTTCTCACCGCCATTGAGGTCGTCCCTTCCACGAGTGATTCGAGCCTTGCTTTCAGATTGCTGCAGGGTAGTCTTCCCGGTCACGATTGCAGACTGATAGCGGTGAGGACGACTGTCTATGTGGATCGCTTTACACCGGATGCCTGCATACTTAGATGTGCCTCTTAATCATCAACCATGCGAGTTGCTAAATGTTGTACCTTCATTAAATGTAACTATATTGCTACACTTAGAGGTGCCTCTGTTTTATACTTTGTAGCTCCTGCTGGATTTTGCTTCTAAACCCTTGGGGAGGCTGCAATTTGTGGATGGACATTTTATGGTTACACAAAATATCACATTGCTATAATATTTTTATATGGACTATAAATTGAAGGACTTAACAAATTATTTAAGTTTCTATTATTTCTTATGGAAAAATTTGCTTCGATATACAAGTGCTTTGGATTACAAGCATGCTTTTGGAACCAATTATGCTTGCAATCCATGGATTTACTGTATATCTTTTGATGTGACAACACTTTGCTACAATGTCTAAACTGCTGGCAGTTTAAACTTTTACAGGCAAGTAAAATCCCAATTTCTTTATCGCACATCACGGGACACAGAGCAACCATAATAATGACTATATGGGATGTCCTAAAGCAATGCCCTTGAGGGGAGGGAGACAATCAATAACTGCCACCTGGGGACTCCTGCCACCCAAAACATACTGTTGACCAAGCATTATCCTTTGGTAAAACTGGATGAACAAATGGATGGATGGATGGATGAATAAAAGATCATGCAATGGCCTTAAATCCTGAGCCACTGGCACCTGATGGCAGATGGCCCAAGAGGCCCCCACACACTTGGTAGCGAGCACTTTAAAAAAAAGAAAAAAAAAAAACTATCAAGCCATAGGCTCCAATAATTAACTGACGAATCTAAAGAAAAAATGGGTAACTTGGATGCCTCCAGCCCATCCAGGGCTCGACTGGCAGCACAAACCAAGATTCCTGACAAATCAAGGAATTCTGACCACCAGAACTACCTCCAGAGTATGCAGTGATCCAACTCCTACCAAATGAGGTTCAGAAAAGAAGGCAAGACTTGATAAAGTCTTGATTCAAGTGAAAATTAAGACACCATTCTAGGCAAAAAAAAATGGATGAGAACACAACATACCTTATGATGCGAGACCAAGAACGGCTCCTTGCATGAATGAGGCAAGAACTCCGACACTCCACTTAGTAAAGTGATAGCCATCAAAGAAGCTACTTTCCAAGATAAAGGACCAACAGAATCCCTCGATTGGTTCAAAAGGTGGCCTTTGCGTGACAGTCAAAATCAAATTCAAGTCCCAAGGACAAGAATGACCTGTCAGGCGGGACTGTCTACACTACACGTTGTATGAATCAAGGAGTGGGAAACAACGGTTTTTGAAAAAACTGTAAAAAATAAATCTGTAGGTGCCATTTCCTGGTTTCACCCTAGGCAAAAAAATATTTTTAAGTCCCAGAAGCTGGCTTCCAGGGACTCAACAGTGCCGAGATACAAGACTCAAGACCATTAGGTCCCGCTGGATTGGGAGTGTCCCACGAGCAACCCCCACAAAACTCGTGTCAGTGTACCATGCCCTCCTGGGCTAATTCGGCCAACCAGATCAGTGTTACCCCCTTCTTCGCAAAAGATGTGGCAAAAGTCAAAACAAGGAAAGCGTCAAATAAGGGATGAACTGGTCGCTAAGGCGTTACACCAGTGCATCTACCCCCATTGCCAGTGGGACCCTCGCCCCAGATGCAACCCGCCCCAACTTGGAACCTGGTAGATTATCTGCAGCGTTCCCACTGCCACTATTCTATACCTGGAATATGCACCGACAATAGAGACGGCACTTGTGCTGTCCCAGACAGTATGTGGTTAACATTACTGAGCCGCATGACTCCAGGTGCCGCCCTGGTGGTTGATATCTATGCCCCTGCAAAGGCTTTTACAGATAAAACTACAACTGGTTTGTACCATAATCCAGAGCAAGGCGTAATGGCCAAAAGCGCCAAGATATATTTTTCTTTCAATAGTTTTATTGTTAATTCAGCAAGAATAAATTGACAAGAGATAACAGGAGGAACAAAGATAATTAAAAAAATCTGAAATAAAATGAGAGAATAACCTTTTTAAGAGAGAAATACCTTGAAGAGCAGCTTTGTCTATACAGTTGGGTGGACAATAAGTGGCGGACGAAGGACAAACATCTGGACGTCCACTGAGCAGGAGGTATTAGGTAAAACGAAGACTAAAAGATAAAAATCGCACTGCTTACGTGCAGAGATGCAAATACCTCTTTTGCAAGGTGGGACTAGATAGAGTGTCCCAGCAGGGAATGCCTGCAGTTGTACCTGTATGATCATGGGAAGAAGAAGTGTGAGAGAAAGGAAAGGAGGAAAGAAAAAAGGTCAAGGGTGAAACAAGACGCTAAAGCATAATAGAAGACGGTGTGGATTTCGCTCATCTACATGAACCCGAGTTAGCGAGAGGTGGCAGTTGTCCGAGATGGGTATCTGGTCCAGGGCTCCCAGATAGCTTTGCGTTTGTCAACATTATCCAAGAGGATGTTAACAGTTTGCTCTTGTGCCATGATCTCTTCCTTTTAACCAAGAGAAAGGAAAAACTGTGGGATGCTTCAAAGGCCCATGCATTGAACTAGTTTAGGGGCCTTGGGGATAGTGAAGTTTAAGAGGGCATGTTGAGTCTTTTGGATCGGCAATCCTGTAATTTTCCCAATGGTGTGGAATATTTTATTCCATAGGCCCCTGATCTTAGGACAAACCCACCATATGTGCAGCATCGACCCAACGTGCCCACAGTTGCGGAAGTACAACAGGGAGGCGTTGGGATAGATTTTAGCAATTTTCAGGGGGATCATATACCACCTAATTTGTACTTTAAAATTTGCCTCAAATCGTGCAATGTTTAGAATGCCCTTGGTTGCCACAGTTGAAGCTCTGAGTCATTCGTCTATGCTCCAGTTATGCTGGAAGTCATTTTCCCAAACTCTCATATAGAGCGTTTTGGTCTTAGCCCTAGCAAGTGATCAGTATAGCACAGATATTCCCCCCTCCGCTCCATGGCTTGACCACACCACCTTTCATAGTCTGATCGGGAGTGGGGTAGGTGCGAAAGACCGCAAGGATTGGATAAAATGTGCGATTGGATAAAACCTTTCTGATCTTGGCATGTCAAGCTTGCTTATACAGTCTATCGCCCATCGGTTTGAGATCTTAAGATAGACCTCATGCCCCTATACAGTTTTGAAGCTGCTACCATCTAATTGTTTTACAAAAATTAGACAATAACTTTCGCTCAAAGACCCAACGCAAGGCCAAGACTGACCCAACTAAGGAAGGAGCGAACTATCTGCTCTAAAATCTTATGGTCTGAGATGCTCTCAAACAGAGCAATGTCAGATGACTCCCTTACTTAGGAGGAAAACCTGGGCAGTCTCCCATTCAAGTACCAACCGGGCTTGACCCAAGAGCAGGCACCACAGTGGGCCAGATGACCCCGATGCCATTGGTCCAACAGGATATGTGAACATAGCAAGACTGCCAAAACCCTGAAACTGAGCTACAGCACGGTGGCCAAAGACCATACAGCGGTTTAACAGGAAAGGTTCCACTCAGAACAGGTCTTGTCATGGTCGGCCAAAGATGTTGAATGCACGTGCTTAACATTAAATCCAGAAATTGTCTGTGGGAAATAGACGTACGAGTGCTGCCAGCATTGCTATAGAGCTTGAAGGGGTGGTCAGCCTTTTAATGCTCAGACCATACGCTGCATACTGCATCAAACTGGCCTGCGTGGCTGTTGTCCCAAAAGGGAGCCCCTTCTAAAGATGATGCACAAGAAAGCCTGCAGTTTGCTGAAGATAAGCAGACTAAGATGGATTACTGGAACCATGTCCTGTGGTCTGATGAGACCAAGATTAACTTATTTGGACACAGCAGCAATCTTGACAAAGTGGGACGTCCCAAAGCAGTGTCAAAACGAGGGGTGGGAACTGCATTAAACTTCACACCAAAACAAAACAGAGCTCCTCAACGGAGGAGTTACAACCTTAGACGCTTGCAAAACCTTGCAGCCGAAGGAAGTATCCGAAGATGCACTCACATCAACCTTGATGTGAACAGATGACCAGGCCTTACACACCTGGGAAACATACGCTTTATGTCGGAAAGCCCAAGAGGCACCTATTGCCCAGGTCGAATGCGCCATAACAGGAAAGGGAGACATTCGCCCCTTTAAGGCATAAGCCTGAATCACGATCTGTCGAATCCACCTCGCGACGCACGAGGACACAAACGAGGAAGTACAATGTCCTCATTGAGATGAAAAGCCGAAACGACCTTAGGAAGAAGTAAAGGCTATAGGGAGCTGCGGTGGCTCAACGTGATTGGCACTGCGCTGACAAGCCGTTCACCTCTGCAGCTAAGGGTTTGGATCCCGGCCTCTTCATGTGAATTGAGTTTGGTGGTCTCAGCCCAGCTCCCAGTGGGTGTGCTATGCGAGGTAAGCCTGCGCTTAGTACGCCCACCCCCCTCCCACAAAAACCACCACACTTTCACACACTCGAAATTGGGTTAACATGCACGCACTTTGGCCAATGCGGTCCCTAAAAAAAAAAAAAAAAAAGGGGACCAACGGGGCTGGCTGAGCGGGCTAGATCCTCTCACTCCCTCTGCCCCGTTGGGCTTCAAAGCGGAGCAGGTAGGGTGGGTTGTGTGGGAGGACCCCTCACACCCGCCATTGCCACCCGGGGGCATGGAGAAAGATGGCAGATTGCCTCTGGGGGATGGCAGATTGCCTCTGGGGGAGGTCTGCCTACTCCCAACTCCTGCAGTCTGGCTTATCTCTCGAGTACATGCACCGCCTTATCCTTGTGGAAGACCAGATAAGGAGCCTTGCACGCCAACTCAGAAACCCGTCTGACGTAACAGCTATCAAAAAGACCACTTTCTGAGAAAGTGTCAGCAAAGGAATTTCTTTAATGTTTTAAAAAAGGGGAAACTGAAGCACCAAGAGGACCAGATTTAAGTCCCATGGAGGTAGGACCAGATTTAAGTCCCATGGAGGTAGTGGAGAACGGACCGGAGGGGCCACATGCCCGAAACCCCTGCACAAACGTACTCTGAAAATGAACCGTCAGGGGTCGTTGGGGGGGAAACAGCCAGGGCAGATGTCTGCCCCTTAAAAATCGTACTTAAAGGCATGGTCCACCCCACGCTGTAAAAGCAGCATAACTCTGGAGACCAAATAAGTACGCGGATGCCAACCTATTTCTTTATACATGGATATGTAGGCCTTCCAAGTGCGTTGGTCCTGGGATCATTTACCTGTCGTACTAGGCGGACGAAAAAAATGCTTGTGCGCGGTGAAGGTGGGCCCTTGCCTACGGCGTGGCTCCTTACCCTTTTTGGATTGTGGGAGAAGCATACTCTTACTCTTACCTTCTGTGTCATCCTTAATAATATAATCCAGATATGCTCCAAAAAGTCTGTCGCCCTTAAAGGGCAAATCCATCACCACCTTCTTGGAAAATTTGATACGCAGACCAAAACTTTAGCCAGATCAGACGGCGCAACACCACCGCATAGACTGAGGCTCTGGACAGCATTAGAATCGTATCCAAAGCCGACTCAGACAAACTTAAGGCCCTGTACCAACTGGTCGGCCAGAGCCACCTCGTCCCGAGGGAGCCCGTCTTTCCATTAACCCATGATGCAGCAGTTTTGCCCATTCAGTGAGAGTCTGAGACACCAGGGCCCCAACCACAGTTAGACGCACTGCCGAGCCCACTACCGTGTAAGGGTAGCAGGTGATTGCTTTAGCCTTCTTGATTGCAGGGTCCCCGAAAGCAAGAGCCCCTTCCACTGGAATTGTGGTTACCTTGATTAATCTGGACAGTGGGGGGGAGGTCCATTTCTTTAGGAAACTCTCCTCAAAGGGATAATGAACCGTCAAACTTTTAGGGACCGGAAAAATCTTCTGTGGATTGTTCCACTCCTTGTTTAAAAGTTTGTCTAGATAAGTCACACAAGGAAACACCTTAGTGCAGGTCGGATTACGGCAGACTCCATCTTTAGAGTATCTCGCACTGCGGTGATAAGATCATCTACCAGAGCCCTCTGTTGCGCTGACCCGGAGACATCCTCACTGTCCGACTGGTCTTGGTCTGCATCCCCAGACACAGCAGAACCAGGGTCATGAGCCGCAGCTGGGCCCGGCTCCGCACCAGAGTTGTCCCCAGAGGTAGGAGGCGTTTCTTACCCAGTGTTCCCATGCGCTGCTTCCACCTTGGCAACAAAAGCCTCTAGGATTGCAGACATAGCGTCCAACGATACAGAGACACCAGCTGCCAACTCAGGTGTTTCAGGGGGAGAGGCGTCCACTTCTGACGCCATGCTAAACCATGCGCCCGACACACCGGGACTCCTCCTAGCTGCCACAGAGACGAGCCCCCCCCAGAGGACTCATCACCCTAGAGCGGTCACACAGCTGCCATCCGTCTCCCATGTGAGGTGCTCTCTCTACAGATGCCTGTGTCAGTCTGACCCTCCACAGCGTGTTTGTTCAAATATAGAAAAAAAAAAAAGCCAAACGTGGATCCGAAGGGAGCCATTTCCTATGCTAGGCAGAAAACTGAGCTGTGAGATGCAGGGAGAGGGGTTGTACCTAGAGGAACCGCCCTGGGCGGTACTGTACAGTGTTTGATCTGATTAACACTTTAACAAGTTTTCTGCCTAGTCCACTCCTGGTTGAAGGTGAATACCCACTTTGTCAAGATTGCTGCTGTGTGTCTATGAACGGAAGAGAAAATTACTTTTTTCAAATGTTTAACAAGCGTGTGTATGTATTTTTTTGGGTGGACCTCCGCTTTTTAAGAAACCCCTCCCACCGCTTCTAAAAGTGATCCAACTGCGAGGCCACCACAGTGATCACTTATCTGAAAGTCCACCGTCTGAGGGAAAAGATATTACAGGAGTTATGGCATCTAGCTGCAGCCATAACCCAGGTATTTAAAACCAAATTATGTATTAGTCCTGGTTAGGCAGTCGACAAGTGGTTAATTTTGCCCTAAAGTTTCACTTTAAAAGAGACACTAAAGGTTCAGTTTTTTTATTTTATTTTTAAACAAACATGTCATACCTCCAATGTGCAGTTCATTTTGCACAGAGTGGCCCAGAATGTTCTATTCTGGGGTCTTGAGTACTCCCCGCAAGAGCCAACACCCTCTGGGAAGCTCTCTCCCGAGAGGGTTACCTTGCGGGCGCGCTCCCATGTTATACACTCAGCATGCATAACCACCGAACGTATGACTCGGCCGTGTCACTGGATTTGATTGACAGCAGTGGGAGCCAATGGCTGCATTGCTATTAAATCTATCCAATGGAGGAGCCGATCAGCCATGGAGAGTCGGGCTCAGGTAAGGTTTGTCTAACGACGATATACGTTGGCAGAGTAGCGTATATATACACACGCGTTACTTTGCTCCCGCAGGTGGGGGGCACAATCGCACCCCCTGGTGCATGAAGCGGTTGTAAAAGCTGCGTAAATTCCAGAAAATGTACCCTAGTTTGTAGACTTTAGCGCAAATATACGCTTAGACTTTTTTTTACCAAACACATTTTGGCCCAAATGTATGACTAAAATAGAGTTTATTGGATTTCTCTTATAACAAAAAGTAGAAAATATTTTGTGATATAAATTATATATATATATATATATATATATATATATATATTCTTGTTTTATATCGCAAGATATAAATATTTTCACACGGGACAGGTGATCCGCCCCGTGAACCTCTGCTTGCTAAGCAGGGATCGCTCAATGTGCAGGGACCGCTTTGTCAGATCTCCGCTTTTCCCTATGGGCGGAATCGGGTGAACACGGACCGGCTGTCCGTGTTCATCCGATCCACAGACGGATGGAAAAATAGGGGTTTCCTCCATCTGCAGAATCGGAGAATTGCGGAACCGGGTGAGATCGGGTGTTACCCGAGCCCTCTAATGTCATCCTGCTCGTTTGAGCCTGACCGGTGATTGGCTACACTGGATGGATTGCAAGCAGCACAGCCATAAACAGCTTCCGAGGGACCCCAGAAGACCAGGTTTGGGGACACACTGTGCAGAACAAGCTGCACAGTGGAGGCAAGCATAACTTGTTTAACTTAACAACCCTTTTAAAGCAGCCTAATGGCCGACGTTGAAGTCGTTAATGCATAGGATGCATTAAGTTGAAAAAACACAAAAGGTTTACAACCCCTTGAAAGCAGTTAGATCAATCAGGCTTGTCTTTTTTGCGATAAAAGGTTTTTACAAATTAATTAAACTGGAACATTGTTAGCACCCGTCAGCATTAAATGCTTTGTATAAATACAACAAACATCCAAAATCCCTTTGATAATTTTTTCTTTAAATATCTGTGCAAAGAAAAGTTTTCCCTTGCACAAGAAAGTTCCTCTGTGCAAAGGTGCAAAATGATGCCATAAATATAAATTCTTAATCACTGATCTTCATTTAATTCCACAGAGTATAATACTTCTCTCAAAATTGTGCCACCTCCACAGTTTAAGATGAACCCTCACCTTAATTACGTCTACAGCGTGTTCAAGTTATTCTGGGAGGATTTCCCAGAATCATCCGTGACCACCGGGTCTAGAAGACGCTCTGTGAAATGACGGAACGATCACTTATGAACAAACCAGCATCATGTGACGACGCCGGTTCTTCCCTCTGTACAGTGCGAGAGGAGAGGGGGGAGGGATTGGATGGCAGTAGCATTGCTGTGGGCTGGACCTGTGACAATTGCAGTCACAGATTAAGCCATCCATCCCTCCATGCTCAGCCATCCCTGCCATAACCAGCAATACCAAACCGCATGTAATGAAACCGCAGCTAAACGCAGTGTGTGAATGGGGCCATTGGAAAGCATTGTGTGCTTTCAGCTGCGGTAGAAAAAGAGAAAATCCGCAGCAAAAAGGCACCATTCTATCCGCCCGTGTGAAAGAGGCCTCAAGCTCTGTATCGCCCTAAACACGTAGGCAAGACAAATAGTAAACGTGACAAACAGAAGGAAAAAATAAAATACACACCTCAGATTTAAAACTAACGGCATTCAATTTCAAAGAACTAAGACAAATCTTTTAGCGTAAACAAAAAAAACATACCTATTAGCTTCTTCTCTTGGATAAATTTCACATTAGAAAGGACCTCTGTTGATAATTCAATTGCTTGGTTAAAGCCATTCTCTCCGCCATATGATATATCAACTAATTTCAAGACTTTAGATTGCAATCGCTAAAAATGAAACATATGGTTATAAGCTTGCAATTATAAAAACATATACACACACACACACACCAAAGTGTTTTTTTAATGGTCTAGTTTGGACCTAGTATATAATCCAGGGATCTTCAAACTGCAGCTCTCCGGGAACTACAATTACCATCATGCATGTGAATGTCAGAGGTTTACAATGCCTCATGGGATGTGTAGTTTTGCAACAGCTGGAGAGCCATAGTTTAAGGATCCCCGATATAATCGTCCTGGGTGAACTTGTACTGCTACAGTAGAAGTATTTAATACCTCTTATGATGCCCAACGCCTCCCTGTTTCAATGCCTCGGGGTAGTGCAGTTTCACCTCTTAAAGTGGTTGTAAACCATTACAGACCACTTTGACCTACAGGTAAGCCCAGATTAAGGCTTACCGGTAGGTGCAACAAATATTTCCTAAACCTACACGTTTAGGAGATATTTGCAGAAAAGTCTGCACAGATGTCTACGGCACGGCGCACTGAGTGTGCCGTTAGTGAGGGCGATCGTGCCGTCACCAATGACTCCCGCGCATGCGTGGGAGTGACGTCATTGCGGCTCTGGGGCCGCAAAATCCAGAACCAACTCCGGTATCAATGACGGAGGGAAAAGAGTCGCTTCGATCTCAGGTCATTCATAATGAGCTAGTATGCGCTATGCATACTATCTCATTACGCCTTTCTCTTGCAGGGTTTTTTTTTTCTTTTTTTAAAGGAAATGCTTTAGAGGGTTTACTTCCTCTTTAAGCTGGGTAAGGACCCGGTTGACCCAGGGTCCTATAGACGGATATCCTTACTGCAAAGTGATGTCAAATTTTGGCTAAAAGCACTGGCTCTGTTTGAATGAGGCTATATTGTCCATTATACACCCTGACCAAGTCGGCTTCATGCCGCACAAAATTGACGGCAAGCAATCTCAGACAACTGTTCCTCAATATGCAAACACCACCCGACAACTCTGCCCACAGGGCACTACTGTCCTTCATGCCAATAAGGTCTACGAAAGTACAGACTGGCGGTATTTGTGGGCGGTGTTGTCAAAATTTGGGTCTGGAGAGTGGGTCAACTCCTGTGCCCATTTATTAGACCACAGCCAGCCATCTCAAATAGGTTCTCAGACACATTCGCCTTCGGTAGGGACACCGGGCAGGGGGTGTTGATATGTTACAATGTGAGGGATACCACCTCAACTTTAAAAAGATGTCATGGACACTGTTTTAGTATTTGTTCAGTACTCAACCCTTAGGATTATTTGGCCAAAATCCTCCATTGTTGGATGGCGATGCAGGGCAGCTAGAACATGCAGCCTGTCCTAGTCTCATCACTTCTACCTTTAAACATTGTGTTCACATGTCACCACCATTATCGACTGTCGCCTCAATATATATGCCTCGGTTAGAAAAATTTCAGGACAATATTTGGAACAAGTTGAAACTGTCAGCAGGCAGAACTAATTTACTTCAAATTATTCTCATGCCACAACAGTTATGCCTACTACATATTTTCCCAGTTGTGCCTCAAAACCTTTTGGAGTGAACTCAACTCAATTTTTTGCTCCCTGATTTGGAATAACTGACCCCCAAGATTAAATTGAAGCAGCTGCAGTATCGCCAAGGATGAAGGATGCCTGGCACTTCCTAACCCCTGACTATACTATGTCCCTGCCCAGTTACAACACTTAACCACTTTAATACGGAGCACTTTCACCCCCCTCCTGACCAGGCCAATTTTCAGCTTTCAATGCTGTCACACCTTTGAATGACAATTGCCAGGTCATACAACCCTGTATCTAAAAAAAAAAAAAAAAAATGGTGGCATGTAATCCTTCACTAATGGGCATTGCACTGATCAGTGCTCTCATTATCAGTGTACAAGTCCTTTCACACTTGCCCGTTACGGGCTCTGCTTTCCTCACGCTGTATGTGAGGAAAGTACAGCTGATCACCAGCAAGTCTTTTACACTGTGATCAGCTGTGATTGGACACTGCTGATCACATGTAAAAGGTCTGGTGCGATTGGCTCCTAACCACAATTTTTTTTTTTGGCAGGATGCCCCCCCCCAGAAGAGAGCCGTGATGTTGCCATCTTTCAGCTACAGCACAGTATCAAAGTGGTTAATCAGCTCCATACCTCCCCATCAACCCATAGCCTACCCCTCTCCTGATTCTACTGCCTTGCTATGTTAGCATTTATGCAAGTGGACTTGGTTCTGAAGTGTCTTTAATCCCAGGTGTTCAGTATGCCTTAAAAACTAAATTTCTAACATATAACCTCATTTAAAAAAAAATTGCAACAAGTCAAAACAGTTGCAGCAGGTGGGGGGGTTCACCAAGTATGGTCCCATACAGCATAATAACTCTTAAGAGCTAGCAAAACTACACCGTGCTGGGTGGAAAGCCTTTGGGGTGACGCAACGATCATATATTTTCAAAGATGGGACTCTGCTCCAATTTTCTGCTTTACAGGAAAAATTTGCCCTAAACTCCTACATGCAACTGAAGCATGGTGTTGGAGCTCAGGGGAATGAAGGCAGCTGCGTTCAAATCTCCAATTTCAGTTTTTAATCTGATTTAATCAGTTGAGTCTGCCATGGGTTAAATTTTTCAATATTGTTTAACATATCCTCAGCATAGGGCAACATGCTGAAGGATGGTAATATACCCAATGTGGATATCTACAAGCAGTGGCGTGAATGTGTTTTTTGCAGAGTGCACGGTAAAGAATCCCACCTGTATAAAGTTTAACTACTTGAGATCCGCGCTATAGCTGAATGACGGCTTTAGCGCGGATCTAAAATTACCAACAAGCCGTCAATTGACGGCTTGTCACTAGCAGCTTCCCTGCGCGCGCTGCGGGGAAACACTGTGTTGGCCGTGTGCCTTGGACACAGCCAATCACAGATCGCCACGAACGGCCAGAGTGGCCGTTTGCGATCTGTGGGCGAATGAGAGATGATCTCATATGTAAACATATGAGATCATCTCTCATTGCCGTTTTACATAGAGACAGCGTCCTGTCTCTGGAGAGGAGGAGATCGATCTGTGTCTCTTGTACATAAAGACACAGATCGGTCACCCCCCCCCTCCCCCCACAGAACACAATGCAGGGAATACATTTAACCCCTTCCTCACCCCCTAGTGTTAACCCCTTCAATGCCAATCACATTTATACAGTAATTAGTGCATTTTTATAGCACTGATCGCAGTATAAATGTGAATGACGCCAAAAATGTGTCAAAAGTGTCCGCCATAACGTCGCAGTCCCAATAAAAATTGCAGATCGCTGCCATTTCTAGTAAAAAAATAAATACAAAATAATTCTGTCCCCTATTTTGTAGGCACTGTACATTTTGCGCAAACCAGACGCTTATTGGGATTTTTTTTTTTTACCAAAAATATGTAGAAGAATACGTATCGCCCCAAACTGAGAAAAAAAAAAAAAAAGTGTTTAAAAAAAAAAAAAAAATTGGGATATTTATAGCAACAAGTAAAAAATATTGTATTTTTTTTCAAAATTGTCGCTCTTTTTTGTTTATAGCGCAAAAAATAAAAACCGCAGAGGTGATCAAATACCACCAAAAGAAAGCTCTACTTGTGGGGAAAAAAGGACGTAAATTTTGTTTGGGAGCCACGTCGCACGACCGCGCAATTGTCAGTTAAAGCGACGCAGTGCCGGAAGCTGAAATATCACCTGGGCAGGAGGAGGGTATAAGTGCCCAGTAAGCAAGTGGTTAAAAAAGGATATTTGAACTGGCAAACCATGCAGTCTTCGTGCAGATGGTCTCCAATGCAGGCATCTACATCAGCCATTAAAGTTTTGAAAAGCCAATATGCCATGTTCCAGATTTGGCTTTAGTACATTACAACATCAGATGATTATGATTACACTATAAATACTTTAAGGCAAAAACCTCACCTGATCAAACATATCTGACTGACTAAGCTCCGTTTTAAAATCAGCTGACCCAGCCAACACAAGTCCAGCTACATTTACTTTATCACCAGAAATAAAGAGCTGAACAGCTGTTTCTGCTACTTTTCTGACATAATTGTGACGCTTCTCCATTCTTAGACGTGCAAAACGCAAAGCAGATTGCCCTCCTCTACCTGTGAGAAACAAGAAAAAATTTAAATAAAAAAAATTAAAAAAAAGTTATGGGATTACTCTTTTCACAAATATTGTTTTGCCTCAACCTCCCCTGAGCTCAGCTTGACCCATGTTTCCCAATAACAAAACATCCACATACTTTATCCAGTGCTTGCTGCCAAAAATTTAGACATTTTGCACTCTGGGTTCTTCCTGAGCTCTGTGCATGTGCAGTAGGATCCCAAAAGAAAAAAACTATGTGGCCAACAGACTGTGCCACATAAAATGGGGTTCTTCTACTGTGTCTAGCTGAGCGCAAGGAGGTGAGGAGAAAAAGTAAATCAAGTTGGAGTCAATGCAGATTAATGGGTGACCACTAATCAAACTATCTGCGGCATGCTCCATCTGTAACCAGAGCCGTTTAGAACACCAGAGAGGGCAGTAGGAAAGACCTGGGTTGCCCACAGCGGTGACTGCACAGTAGGCATTAATCTGCCTCCTTAACCAGAGGAGGTGGGATTTTCTGGGTGGACAGTCTCACATGAGGGGAATTTCACTAGGGAAGCATAAGGTACCATGCCACCCTGGAGAGCCCTTTTCACAGGAAATAGGAGCCAACATCCCTTGCCTCACCCACTTTGGGAGGGCATACCATCTCAGTGAGGGGCTCTTTAGGGACTGGGTCAAACTGGTGCAGATCACCCTCTGCCCCGGACCTATATAGCACACTGTAGCTATCCAAAGCGTCGCACCATATGCATGATTCAGAGGCCGAAGACACTTTACAGGCTGGCCACACGTCTTTTCTGGTGGAGTCCAGGTACGGAATCCAGAAACTGCATGCGATGCCGCTGTGGCCACAATACAAAGAAAAGTTGACTGATGACTTTGGTAAGTGCAACTACTAAGGTACACTCAGAGGATACAAACACTGAAATACACTAGCAACCAACTGAAAATTGCTGGGTGTACGATGGGTTATACATGAGGGTCTTCACAACTTTTTTTTTGCTAGTGATCAAGCACATGAAGGTACAAACAAAATATTGCTCTTAATCCAGCACTGGGGGGTGATGGCTTCAAATAGGGGCGCAACGGATCACCGTTGATCCGTGAACCAAATGGGTCACCCCCTTCGGATCGGCACGCTATGCGATCCACGGGCATAGCATTAGGAAAGGCCGCGTCTTCGGCCTAGCTCCCGAGCCGTAGCCATCTTGGTACACGCATGTACCACTGGGGGGGGGGGGGGGGTCACTGGGGCCTGTACTACTGGGGGGTCACTGTGTGCCTGTCACTGGGGGGGGGTCGTCACCGTGTGCCTGTACTACTAGGGGGGGGGGTCACCGTGTGCCTGTACTACTAGGGGGGGGGGGGGTCACCGTGTGCCTGTACTACTAGGGGGGGGGGGGGGGGGTCACCGTGTGCCTGTACTACTAGGGGGGGGGGGGGTGGGGGGGTCACCGTGTGCCTGTACTTCTGGGGGGGGGGGGTCACCGTGTGCCTGTACTTCTGGGTGGGGGGGGTCACCGTGTGCCTGTACTACTGGGGGGGGGGGGGGTCACCGTGTGCCTGTACTACTGGGGGGGGGGGGGGGTCACCGGTGTGCCTGTACTACTGGGGGGGGGGGGTCACCGGGTCAACCGTGTGCCTGTACTACTGGGGGGGTCACCGGTACTACTGGGGGGGGGGGTCAACCGTGTGCCTGTTGCTCCTGTACTACTGTGGGCCCTACTGGGGGGGGGGCCTGTGCCTGACTACGTGTGCCTGTACTACTGGGGGGGGGGGGTGGTGCTGGGGGGGGGTGGTACTGAACTGGGTTTAGGGGGGGGGGGGGGGGGGGGGGGGGTCACCCGTGTGCCTGTACTCAACTGGGGGGGGGGGTCACCGTACGTGTGCCTGTACTACTGGGGGGGGGGGGGGTCACCGTGTGCCTGTACTACTGGGGGGGGGGGGGGTACACAAACCCGTGTGCCTGTACTACACTGGGGGGGGGGGGGTCACCCGTGTGCCTGTACTACTGGGGTACACTCCACGGACTGTGCACTAGCTCCGTGGGGGGGTGACTGGGGGGGGCTGGGGTTCACCAACCGTGTGTCCTTGTAACTTCAAACTCTGGGGGGGTCGGGTGGGACGTGTGCAGGTTGGGGGGGTCAGGGTGAGGTGCGGGGGGGGCGGTCGGGTGTGGTGGGGGGGGGGTCACCGGGGGGGGGGGGGGGGGGGGGGGTGTGTGTGAGTGTGGGGG